>JAPDVU010000003.1:106055188-106655188 GCA_026230045.1 Corynorhinus townsendii
ACTGCGTGGGAGAACATATTTGCCAGTGTTATCTCCCATAAGTGTTTAATCTCCAACATTTACAGGGAACTCATACAAGTTAACAAAAGGAAGATAAACAACCCAATCAAAAATGGGCAACAGACCTAAATAGATACTTTTCGAAAGAGGACATTGGAAGGCCAAGAGACATATGAAAACATGCTCAAAGTCACTAATCATCTGAGAGATGCAAATCAAAATGACAATGCGGTACCATCTCACACCTGTCAGATTGACTATCATCAACAAGTCAACAAAGGACAAGTGCTGGTGAGGATTCAGAGAAAAAGGAGCCCTTGTGCACTGCTGGTGAGAATGCAGACTGGTACAGCCACTGTGGAGAACAGTAGGGAGTTTCCTCAAAAAACTAAAAATGGAACTCCCATTTGACCCAGTGATTCCACTTCTAGGAATATATTCCAAGAAACTAGAAACACCAGTCAGAAGGGATATATGCACCTCTATGTTCATAGCAGCACAATTTACAATAGCTGAGATTTGGAAACAGCATAAGTGCCCATCAGCTGATGAGTGGATTAAAAACCTATGTTACATCTACACAATGGAATAGTACACTGCTTTGAAAAAGAAGGAATTCTTACCGTTAGCAGCAGCATAGATGGAACTGGAGAGCATTATGCTAAGTGAAATAAGCCAGTCAGTGAAAGAAAAATACCACATGATCTAACTCATTTATGGATAATAAAGAACATTATAACCTGATGAACAAAGAGATAGATACAGAGGCAGAGAAGCATTGAACAGACTGTCAAATTACAGTCTGGGAAGGCTGGGTTGGGGGGAGGTAAGAGATCAACGGAAGGACTTTTATGCATGCATGTAAGCATAACCAATGGACGCAAGACACTGGGGGCATGTATGGAAGTGGGGTTGGGGTGGCAATGGGAGGATATGGACACATGCAACACCTTAATCAATAAAAAGAATTGGAAAAGAAAAAACTATTTTTGTATCTTTACTTACAGTTGATATACATTATTATATTACTTTCAGGTGCAAACTTCAGTGACCAGACAATGCACAATGTAATAACTCCAATAAATCCTGCACCCATCTAACAAAATGCATAGTTATTAATTTATTTACTATATTTCCTATGTTGTTCATTACATCTCCATAACTATTTTGTAACAACCAATTTGTAAATCCTAATCCCTTCACCTTTTCCACCAATCTTCTTAACCCCCCCTCCCATCTGGTAACCATCAATATGTTCTCTCTATCTATGAGTCTGTTTCTGTTCTCCTTCTTTATTTTTAAATATTTATTTGTTGATAGATATGTATTTATTGCCATTTGATTGTTCATATTTTTATCTTCTTTTTTATTGTTTAAAGTATTACATATGTCTCCTTTTCCCCCAATTGACCCTTCTTGGCCACTCCCACCCTCAAGGGCAAGCCCCCACCGCCCCAGTGTCTGTGTCCATTGGTTATGCTAATATGCATGCATACAAGTCCTTTGGTGGATCTCTAACTCCCCCTCCCCTACCTTCATTGGACAGCTTGTTCAGTGCTACCTTGTCTCTGGATCTATTTTTATTCATCAGTTTATGTTGATCATTATAGCCCACATATCAGTGAGATCATGTGATATTTATCTTTCTCTGACTGGCTTATTTCACTTAGCATAATGCTCTCCAGTTCCATCCATGCTGTTGCAAATGGTGAAAGTTCCTTCCTTTTTATAGCAATGTAGTATTCTGTTGTGTAGATATGCCACAGTTTTTTAATCCACTCATCTGCTGATGGGCACTTAGGCTGTTTCCAAATCTTAGCTATTGTAAATTGTGCTGCAATGAACATAGGAGTGCATATATTCTTTCTGATTTCTTGGGATATATTCCTAGAAGTGGGATTACTGGGTCAAATGGAAGTTCCATTTTTAACTTTTTGAGGAAACTCCATACTGTTCTCCACTGTGGCTGCACCAGTCCGCATTCCCACCAGCAGTACAAGAGGATTTCTTTTTCTCCACATCCTTGCCAGCACTTGTCCTTCTTTGATTTGTTGATGATAGCCATTCTGACAGGTGTGAAGTGATACCTCATTGTTGTTTTGATGTGTATCTCTCAGATGATTAGCGACTTTGAGTATGTTTTCATATGTCTCTTGGCCTTCTGTATGTCCTCTTTTGAAAAGTGTCTATTTAGGTCCTTTGTCCATTTTTTTTATTGGATTGTTTATCTTCCTTTTGTTAAGTTGTATGAGTTTCCTGTAAATGTTGGAGATTAAACCCTTATTGGAGATAACATTGGCAAATATGTTCTCCCATGCAGTGGGCTTTCTTGTTGTTTTGTTGATGGTTTCTTTTGCCGTGAAGAAGCTTTTTATTTTAATGTAGTCTCATTTGTGTATTTTCTCTTTAGTTTCCTTTGCCCTAGGAGCTGTATCAGTAAAGATATTGTTACAACATATGTCTTATATTTTGCTGCCTATTTATCTGCTTCTTAATGAAAACCCTTTAATATTTCATATAATTCCAGTTTAGTGGCTTTTTCTTGTCTTGGAAACTTTATGTCCTTCTATTCTAAATGACAGCTTTGAGGGTAATCTTGGTTGCATAGGTCCTTGCTTTTCATCACTTGGCTATTTCTTACCATTTCCTTCTGGCCTGCAAAGTTTTTGTTGAGATATCAGCTGACAATCTTATGGAAGCTCACTTGTAGGTAACTAACTGCTTTTCTCTTGCTGCTTTTAAGAATTCCTGTTTATCATTAACCTTTTGCATTTTAATTATAATGTGTCTATGTGTGGACCTCTTTGGGTTCATCTTGCTTGGAACTCTCCTTGTTTCCTGGTCTTGTATGTCTATGTCCTTCACCAAGTTAGGGAAGTTTTCTGTCATTACTTTTTCAAATAGGTTTTAAATTTCTTGCTCTCTCTCCTCTGGCATCCCCATGATGCAAATGTTGGTATGCTTGACATTGTTCCAGAGGCTCCTTACACTAACCTCATTTTTAAAAATTCTTTTCCTTTTGCTGTTCTGATTGGGTGTTTTTTGCTTTCTTATTTTCCAAATCACTGATTTGATTCTTGGCCTTACCTACTCTACTGTTGATTCCTGTAAATTATTGTTATTATTTTAAAATTAATTAATTAATTATTTAAAATATTGGTAAATTATTCTTTATTTCAGTTAGTGCATCCTTCATTTCTGACTGGTTCTTTTTATGATCTTGAGGTCCTTATTAAGTTCTTTGAACATCCTTATAGACAGTATTTTGAACTCTGTATCTGACTGCTTAAATCTGTTTCGGTTAGTTCTTTTTCTGGAGTATTTTTCTGTTCTTTCATTTCGGATATGTTACTTTGTCTCCTCATTTGTCAGCTTCCCTGTGTTTGTCATTATGTATTAGGAAGAGCTGCTATGTCTCCTAGGCTTGGTAGAGTGGCCTTTTATAGTAGGTGTCCTGTTGGGTGACACAGCCTCTCTGATAACCCAGGCTGGGCACTCCACTTGGGCAACCAATCTTCTTGTGGGCTGTGTAGACCATCCTGTTATCAATGGGAGGGACTTACACCCCCAGGCCATTCTGCTGCAAAGACTGGTTGCCACTACTGACAACTGTGGATGATCAGTTGTGCAAATGTCCTCCCCACAGAGCAGGATTTACTTCAGCAGGGCTGTGTAACCACTGAGTCTTCGCCTTGAGTGTGTCTCTGTGGATGTGATTGGATGAGTTTTGTTGTGTTCTGAAGCTGTTCACTGGGTGCACTGACTCTAGGGCCTCCTGGGAGATACAGGCCTGCATTTAAAATTTAGGCTGCTGCACCCCCATAGCCCTTGAAGGTTGGTCCTGGACCAGCTCTCACCTCTGAGCACAAGGTGGGACTAGAAGTCCTACCCAGTACATATTAGCAGGGGCTGTGCCTGCCCAACTCCAGAGGATCTACATCAATGCTCATTTAAACAGGTGGCTCTTTCCTCAACTTATAAAAGGCCAGATTTCAGATTTGAATTTTAGATGCAAACCTTCCCTAAAGCATCATTTGTCATGATCCTGATAAGTCTTAAGTAAATATTACTCATTGGCTAGCATCAACTTCACTGAAGTTTGAAAAATCAGCACACATGTCAGAAATAACTGTTTCATCATATAATTTAGATTAGATCAAATATATTTATGAAGACCTTTTGAGTATGAATATATGTATTCTCCAAATTGTATGCTTGGTTATCCAGCCAACCAAAACAAAGGTTGACAAAAAAGGAAAGTAGTAAAATGCTGTAAAATAATAAATAGCTATGTGTAGCAAACCTTATAAAGGACACATGCCTGGTGAGTTCTTTATCTTGTTGCTTGAAAGGTATTATTATGAAAGAGCAGAAATATTTTCTCTCTTGGCTGGAGGGAAGTCTTCCCACACTTGGCTAACATGGTAGCCAGATCATGAATTCTCAAGGTTTTGTTGGCCTCACTCAGAAACTGTGATGAATGTGAGAAGGGTACAGTTGTTTTTCCCAATGACTTCAAAGCACCTTTCCCACTACAAGTAGTGTTCTATTCTCAGATTCATCTGTTTTGTAAAAATTTTTGGACTCCTCTTTATGGCAATAACTGAAAATATTTGTAGAATAATTAGTATTTTATGGGGACATTATTTTATCTGTAGGCCATTTTATTCTCTGGTTTCTAGAGTTATGGATACATTTTGAAGGTTAGTCTGGCTGGGCTTTGGTTAAACTTCAGCAGTTGGGCACAACTCAGTGCTCTTGGTAGATAACCATCCCCACCCATTTTCTGTTTTGTTCTAGGAAGAACAGTCCTATTTCAGAAGTGCCATTTTTATTTCCACATATATAATCAGATTCAGTAAATAAAATATGCAAATAACATTTATTAAGTACTAGTGGCCTGGTGCATGAAATTAGTCCACATTAAAAGGGAATTAATTAGAGGAAATCTACACTAATAAAAGAGAAACATGCAAATTGACCATACCTCCCCTACGCCCACAAGCCACTCCCACCAGCCAATCAGGAAAAAGTATGCAAATTAACCCAACCAAGATGGCTGCAGCCGAGGAAAGAGCAGGAGGCTTGGGTTTCCCTGGCAATGGAGGAAGCCAAGCTTCTTGCCCAGCCTGGCCTTCCCTGGCCTCTCCTCAAGGCTACAAAGTTTCAATTATAGAAGATAAATAAATCCAAACAAAAATGGCAGCAACCATGGAGCTGGAGAGAGCAGGAGGCTTGGGTTTCCCCCATAAATGGAGGAAGCCAAGCTTCTCGTCCAGCCTGGCCTGCTCTGGCCTCCACTTAAGGCTACAAAGTTTCAATTATAGAAGATAAATAAATCCTAGATACCAGGGCCTCTACTTGGGTTGCTGAGGGGCTTGGCCGGCCTGCAAACCACCACAGGCCCCTTGCCCAGGCCACCCCATGCCCCAAGGGAACCTCCACCCTGATCTGAAACACCCTTCAGGGAAAACCAGCTGGACCCCACCTGTGTACCAGGCCTCTATCCTATCTAATAAAAGAGTAATATGCAAATTGACCATCACTCCAACACACAAGATGGCTGCCCCCATGTGGTCAAAGATGGCTGCCCCCATGTGGACACAAGATGGCCACCACAAGATGGTCAGCAGGGGAGGGCAGTTGGGAGGGACCAGGCCTGCAAAGGAGGGCAGTTGGGGGCAATCAAGCCTGCAGTAAGGGGTGACCAGGCTGGCAGAGGAGGGAAGTTGGGGGCGACTGGGCCTGCAGGGAAGGGCAGTTGGGGGGGACCAGGCCTGCAGGGGAGGACAGTTAGGGGTTACCAGGCCTGCAGGGGAGGGCAGTTAGGTGCAATCAGGCTGGCAGGGGAGCAATTAGGCATAAATCAGGCTGGTAGGGGAGTGGTTAGGGGGTGATCAGGCTGGCAGACAGAAGTGGTTAGGGGCAATCAGGAAGGCAGGCAGGCAGGCGAGCAGTTGGGAGCCAGCAATCCTGGATTGTGAGTAGGATCAGGCCTAAACAGACAGTCCCTCAAGGGGTTCCAGATTGGAGAGGGTGCAGGCTGGGCTGAGGGACACACACACCCCTATGCACGAATTTTATGCACCAGGCCTCTAATATTTTAATATTGCTATTCGCCCTTTCTATATAATAGAAGTGTCAGAGATGAAAGAAAATTAGTGAAATGTATAAGAAAATCTCCCTCCTGTCAGAGTCTGGGGTGCACTGCTGGACCCAGATTCAAGTCCCTGCCTACCTGCGGGTGCCTTGAAATCGTGCGAGACCTAGACCTGGCTGGCCCCTCCCCTGTTAAGCCCCACAGGGCAGGGGGAACAGCCTCAGGTCCCCCTGCCCAGCGCCAGGCAGGGGCGCAGCCTCAGGTCTCCTGGCCTGACCACAGGTCCCCTGGCCCCAGTGCCAGGGCTGGAGGCACGGCCTCAGGTCCCCTGGCTTGAACTCAGATCCCCCAGCCCAGTCTCAGATCCCCCAGCCCCAGCGCCAGGGCGGGGGGTGCAGCCTCAGGTCCCTCGGCCCCAGCATGATGGCATGATGACCATTTTCATATTAGCTCTTTAGTATATAGGATAAGTATCTGCCATAAATTATACCAGTTATTGATTAACATAACTTTATTTCATTATTAATAGGGCCTTATGTAATAGGTATATTATTATAGTCATTTTTATAGAGATACAAAATGAGGCTCATATAGTTAAAGTTGCCTAAAATCAGCATATTCGGAGCAACACAATCCTAATCCAAACTTTAACCAAAAATAGAGAGCTTGTGGTTTCCTGTTTCTGGGCAGGATAGGGATTGAACTGAAAACAAGTACAAATTGATTCAGTCATGCATATTTTCTCTCACTCGCATTCTCACTCTTCCTTTCTTCTTCTCCAGCCTATCTATCAGTTGCATATTCTTCTGTGAATTGGAGTCATTGCTTTCAACTGTACATGAGCCTCCTCCATAAAAGGCATTTAAGGGGTTAGGGGCTGAGTTACCATTAACTTTGTGAGACCTTGTTGAGAGCCTTATGTTCTCTCACGTGCTTTATCTGTAAATTGAAGGGCTGGAACTGGGATAACCTTCCCTCTCTCATTTTTAGATGTGCACCCAGAGACCATATATACCTTTCTCTTTCTCATCTCATCTTGCTTTCATATATTTCCCCCAAGAATTCCCAATTTATTTGTAACTCCATGAACTAATGCCAGCAGAAAGAGCTGAACTACAGAAACCTGCCAAGACTTTTCTGTTTTAGAAAAAAATATAAATAAATAAATAAATCTAAGCTACAAACCTTGAAGGGAAAACAAAATTATAAATGCAAAACACTATCCTCAAAGGACATACAAATCATTGCCCCACATATCTGTAATGGGGAAATGCTGAAAGGATGAAGAAATTTTAGAAAATTGAGCTTCAATTTAAATGTACTGCTATTTCCAGGTGGTGTGGGCATTATTCTTTGATTAGTAGAAATGAGAATTTCTTGGATTATTTCCAGCTGAGAAGGTAGCAACCTATCAGCACCTCAAAGGTTACTTAGTTAGACCTTCTTCAACTTAAGCAGCCTGATTTTGGCTCCTTTCAGCTTAGCTACTCCAGGAAAGAGGGTTTCTCTCTTTTTAAAATATATTTTTTATTGTTGATAGTATTACAAATATCTCTCATACCTCTCAAACCAACCCCCCCCCCCGCCAAGGGTTTCTCTTTTAATGTCTGAAAAAATCACTTCAAGAAAAAGGTTATGATTGACCTGATTGAGTTAAATAGCTTTTTTTTTTTGGACCTACCACTGTATTTAGGGTCGTAGCACATTGTGAGTGATCAGCCTGGGTCAGGTCCGTGGTTCCTCCTGGTGGGCTGTGCATACATGTACCTGTGTGTGTATTGTTTTATTGTATATTAGCAAGTTTTGGGGAGAGTGTATATAAAATTAGCCTGAATATCAACATTTTGAGTTCTACCAACTTTTTAAAAAATAGATAGCTGTCACCAAATGTCTAAATATAATTATTGATTTGTTATATAAAGATGACTAATCCAGTTATATAACTTATTGCTCAAGAAAATTTTTAGAGTACATAAGTCATGTTCTCCAGCAAATGTGCTTTAGGATGTAGCATAGAACACCATGGGAAAAATTAAAATTCATAAATTCTCCTGAGAGTCAATCCTACTCTATTTTATAGGAAGAAAATGTTGCCCTATGAATTAATTACAACAAAACAAAATACATTTTAAGTAGAGTCATTATAAAGATATTTTTATAGAAATTTATGTTTTCATTGACATTTCATTTTTAGAAGGCAGGAGAATCTAACACTTTTTTTTGGAAGAGGGAGAGTAATTTCAGATTATAAATACTACTATTATTGATGCTTCTGTGCATAAACTGCTTTTTAAAAATGAAAGCCTTCTCTAATATTTATTGGTCAGAGGAAGAAGCTGATCACAAAAAAGAGAAGGAAGGAACTGGTCAGCACCCTATACAGTCGTATGTACCTTAAAAAATAGGATTTGGAAACTTTATAGGCTTTTAAAAATTTTTTTTTGTTTCAAATGAATGCCCTAAATGACCTATTTGTTATGGTTTGATGTGGTCTCCATAAGATGAGTGCATCATAGTCATCAAATGCAAGAAGTAGGAGATAATGTAAAGTGAATAAAACTTTCCACCACTTTTGGTCAAGGTAGTAAATTTTTCCATCAAAATGACTTCAGCCATCATGAGAAGAATGCTAGCAAATCAAACTTTCAAAACTCAGACTGTTTTGTAGAAATCATTAACTCACCATGATTATTGTAATCAGATCAAAGACAAATTGAGCACAACTTTGTCTAAAACATATATCTGAGCAGTTTGACACACACACACACACACACACACACACACACACACACACATAGATATAGATATAGATATAGATATAGATATAGATATAGATATAGATATAGATATAGATAGTTCTTGTGATTATTTTTTTCTTCCCCATTTTCCCCCCATTGACCCCTTCCAGTCCGTCTCTGCCCCCCACCCTAGGCCTTCACCACCCATTGTCTGTGTCCATGGGCCATGCATATATGCATACAAGGTCCTTGGATGATTAACTCCTACCCACCCACCCACCCTCCCCCACCTTCCTTTCTAGATTTCACACTCTATTCTATGCTTCCATGTCTCTGGATCTACTCCATTCACCAGTTTATTTTATTACTTAGATTCCACATATGAGTGAGATCATGTGATACTTGTCTTTCTCTGACTGACTTATTTCACTTAGCATGATACTCTCCAGGTCCCTCCATGCTGTCTCAAAGGGTAAGAGATTCTTCTTTTTTACTGCTGCGTAGTATTCCATGGTATAAATGTACCAGGGCTTTTTTCTCCGTTCATCTACTAATGGGCACTTGGGCTGTTTCCAGATCTCAACTATTGTTTTAAGTTGTGCTGCCTTGCACATAGGGGTGCATGCATTCTTTCTGATTGGTATTTTGGGTTTCGTAGGCTATATTCCTAGAAGTGAGATCACTGAGTCAAATGGCAGTTCCATATTAATTTTTTGAGGAAACTTTGTACTGCTTTCCATAATGTTTGTACCAATCTGCATTCCCACCAGCAGTGTATGAGGGTTCCCTATTCTCAACATCCTCTCCAGGACTTGTCATTTGTTGATTTATTGATGACAGGTGTGAGATGATACCTCATTGTTGTTCAATTTGTAGCTCTCTGATGATCAGTAACTTTGAGCATTTTTATATGTCTCTTGATCATGTGTATGTCCTCTTTGGATAAATGTCTAAGGTTTTTGCTCATTTTTTAATTGTATTGTTTGTCTTCCTTTCTCATATCAATGTTTCTTATTCTCTCTCCCCTTCTCTCTTCCCTTCTCTCCAAAACCAATAACAATATTTAAAAAAAATGTTCCCAAGAAAAAAATTGATATTTTACCCCATTAATATTAAGCATTATAATGGAAAAAAATATCAAGATTTTGGTGCTATCCTGCAGAAAGGACAACTTAATACTTGAGGTTTGTCCCAATGATATGCTTATTTTAAAGCAATGTTTGTAAAAGAAAATTAGGTGGAGAAATGCTAATTAGGCTAATATGCTCAACCCAAATTATTACAATTACCCAATTTATTTACAGAAATAAATTGAGATAAGTCACTCTTTACATAAAAGTTATTATTCTGAGAATGCTTGAACGTGGCGGCCAGCAGGTTGGCAATGAGTGAGAGAGCGTGAGTGAGTAAAGGAGTGAGAGAAGAGGGTGTGGACATGTGTGGTGTGTGTGTGTGTGTGTGTGTGCACTCACGCAAGTGAGTGAGGGACAGTTAATTCTAGCAGTAGTCTTAGGGAATGGCAGATAGGGCCCCTGGATGAGGCACCCAGCTTAGCACTTTGCCCAACCCCAAGGACAGAACTAATGATGCTAACCAGAGAAACCTGGCCTGATGCTCAGCACAGGGCCAAGGACTGGGCTAATGGGGCAAGCCAGAGGGTGCTAGGGCACAACCCTATGACAGGTGTTGCAGCTATACAGTGAAGTGCATGCCAGAAGGCTCTGGGGCCTCACAGGGAGTCACACACATGCCAATCCAGAGCACCTTAAGCAGACAATTAAGATACCAGATTAGGGAGGAAGGGAATACAACTCACAGGAGGGGCAATAAAAGTGTGAGATTCAAGACAGACCTCGCTTCTGGGCTAAGGATTCCTGGACCATTGGACCACTAGGCACTTCAACTTCTAAGACCACAATCAGGTTGTCCAGGGCCAGAAAGTGTCAGAAACTCACAATTACATAGAAACAAATACAAAGGGACAACTAAAATGGGGAGACAATGAAACAATCCCCAAAAGGGGAAAAAAGAGGAATTGCCAGAAAGGGAACTAAATGAAATGAAGGCAAGCAATTTGTCAGAGAGTTAATTCAGAGTAATGTTTATAAGGATGCTCAACCATCTAAAAGAGAAATTCATCAACATATGTAAGAATCAAGAGCAAATGAAGAACAAAGTAGCTGTAATAAAGAATACAATGAAATGTTTCAATAATAGACTAGAAGAAGCCGAGGACTGAATCAGAGAGTTAGAAGACAGGGTAGAAAAATCACCCAATCTGAACAACAATTGGAAAAAATAATTTAAAGCAGGAGGTGAGTTTAAGGGAGTTTGGAAACAAAGTAAATCACATAATAGGAGTGCCAGAAGGATAGGAAGCTGAGCAAGGAATAGAAAAACTATTTGAAGAAATAATGACAGGGAGACAACCAACATGGTGGCATAGGTAAACATCTGAACTTGCTGCTGCGCACAACCATATCAAAACTACAACTAAAAGAGAAAATGATTATCATCCAGAACCACGGGAAGGCTGGCTGAGTGGAAATTCTACAACTAGAAGGAAAGAAAAAAGCACTTGGAGTCTGGTAGGAGATGTGGAAGTGAAGTGTGGAGGTATGGAGGCACGTGAAAGGGGCTGGCAACTGGGTATGTTGTCTTTTTCAATCGGGAGGGAGACACAAGCTCCTGACTGCTCTGAACTCCAGTTCCAGGCGAGACTCTGGGGATCCAGACTCATACAGAGAGAAACTGGACTGTCTGGCATCAGACAGAATGTGAAGGCGGCTTTCTCTCAGAGGTGTTTGCAGCAATCATTGTTCCTGCACTGTGCCATGGGACACAGAGACCTGGGGACCTCTTTGGGACAGGGCTGATGGTCAGCCATTGCTGTTTGCTCTACCCTGGTGATTCCTGAGACCCCCACCCCCACCCAATTTACAACCTCACCGAAGCTGTGCGCAGAAGCTTTTGCATATGAATGGCCTGGCATTTTGCAATCTAAAATTACCTAACAAACTGCAGCTGGGTCAGAGAGCCCCAGCGCTTCCAAAAGAAGGCCCAAGACTAAACAGCAGCATGCATTGCTTCACAGTTGGGCCCCATCTGGGCACCTCCTAACCCCAAACTAAGAGGAGGAATCTGCAGATCTTTCTGTAGCTCCTGCTGGGTGGCCTCAGGCAGTGGCTGACTTTGCACCTCCTTGGATATCCAAGAGCCAGTGTACCCAGTGGTCAGAGTGAGACCATCCAGATTACAACTCTTCACATCCATAAGAGACTCACTCAGAGGGCAGACTCAATGAGGGCCAAAGCCCCACTGAAGTAAGTCCTGCCCCATAGGGGTGTGTCTCCAGGACAGAAGTTTTCCCATTGTAGACACAACTGGTCCTCACAGCCAATTGGCCTGGAGGTCAATTCTTCACAGTGATACCAACAGCAATCAAGGCTTAATTACAACAAGACTGTGCACACAGCCCACAAAAGGGCCACCAAGAGTGTCCACCTCAGGTAAGTGGGGAGGCTGAGCCACTGGGCTCTATAGGACACCTAGCACACAAAGGCACTCTATCAACACAGGGAAGCAGCCAAAATGAGGAGACAAAGAAACAGGTCACAAATGAAAGAAATGGAGGAAAGCAAACTACTGGATACAGAGTTCAAAATCCTGGTTATAAGGTTACTCAACAATCTTCTAGAAACCTTCAAGAAATATAGTGAGACCCTCAAGGATATGAAAAAGGATCAATTAAAAATTAAGCATTGCCGAAACTGGTTTGGCTCAGTGGATAGAGCATTGGCCTGCGGACTGAAGGGTCCCGGATTCGATTCGGTCAAGGGCATGTACCTTGGTTGCGGGCACATCCCCAGTATGGGGTGTGAGGAGGAAGCTGATTGATGTTTCTCTCTCATCAATGTTTCTAACTCTCTATCCCTCTTCCTTCCTCTCTGTAAAAAATCAATAAAAAATATATTTAAAAAAATTAAGCATACACTGACGCATACACTGACTGAAATAAAGAATAATATACAGAGATCCAACAGCAGACTAGCAGATCCCAAGAATTAAGTCAAAGATTTGAAATACGAAGAACCAAGAAACACCAAACTGGAAAAGCAAAAGGAAAAAGGATCCAAACATATGAAGATAGTGCAAGGAGCCTCTGGGACAACTTCAAGCATACCAACATCCCAATTATGGGGATGCCAGAAGAAGGGAGAGAGCAAGATATTGAAAACCTATATGAAGAAATAATGACAGAAATGTTCCCCTACCTGGTGAAAGAAATAGACTTACAAGTCCAGGAAGTGCAGAGAACCCCAAACAGGAGGAATCCAAAGAGGACCACACCAAGACACATCATAATTAAAATGCCAAGGGAAAAAGACAAAGAGAGAATCTTAAAAGCAGCAAGAGAAAAAAACAGTTAGTTACCTACAAGGGAATACCCATATGACTGTCAGCTGGTTTCTCAACAGAAACTATGCAGGCCAGAAGGGAGTGGCAAGAAATATTCAAAGTGATGAATAGCAAGAACCTACCACCAAGATCATTCTATGCAGGAAAGCTATCATTTGGAATTGAAGGTCAGATAAAGAACTTCACAGATAAGAAAAAGCTAAAGGAGTTCATCACCGCCAAACCAGTATTATATGAAATGCTGAAGGGTGTTCTTTAAGAAGAGGAAGAAGAAGAAAAAGGTAAATATAAAAATTATGAACAACAAAGTGACAACAAATACATATCTATCAACAAGTGAACCTAAAACTCAAATGAATAAAAAATCTGATGAACAGAGTAAACTGGTGATTATAATAGAATCAGGGTCATAGAAAGGGAATGGACCTACAATTCTTGCGGGAAGGGGGTCTGGGGGGTGCGGGAAGAGATGGGACAAAAATTGTACACCTATGGACAAGGACAGTGGAAGGGGTAAGGGTATGGGGTGGGGTGGGATCGGGTGGAGGGGAGCTATGGGGGTGAAAAAGGAGCAACTATAATAATCTGAACAATAAAGATTTATTTTTTTATATATTTTTATTTTTTTATTGTTTTAAGTATTACAAATAGTAGTACATATGTCTCTTTTTTCCCCCCATTGACCTCCCCCCGACCTCCCCTACCCCCCAGTACATGCCTTCACCTGCCCACCCACGCCCCTGCAGTGTCTTGTATCCATTGGTTATGCTTATATGCATGCGTACAAGTCCTTCGGTTGGTCTCTTATAGCCCCCCTTGCCCAACCTCCCCTGTCTTCCCAATGTAGTTTGACAGTCTGTTCAATGCTTCTTTGCCTCTGTATCTTTTTCCCACCATATCTTTCCTTTAAAAAGTTTTGCCTTTGCAGACTAGAAATAAACATATAATAACAAAACAAAACAAAACAAAAAAATGTTTGAGTTGCAATTTCAATGTCCCACAGTTCTGAGTCCCCGTTTCTATGTCTAACAGTTCCTTATATGTACATGTCAGCAATGATATCTGGATGGTGGGCACATGGTGGCAATGCAGGTCTGACCCTCTCTGGTTTGGTCCGAGGCAACCTGCAGTGGTGCACAGCTGCTGACTGTTTGCGTGGCAAGGCATTGTCAGCATCTTCCATCTCTGGACTGTTTTTTCCTCTTGTCTTCGTGGTTGGAGCACACCTGTCAATTCCTCTCTGTTGCAGGAATCCACCTGGTCTTGGGGTTGTTTTCTGAAAATATACAAACATATTCTCGACCACAAGTTAATAAAGGAATCTTTTCTATATAATTGATTTGGGATCCTTTTTATTTTTGCCCAAATGATTTTCCTTTGTCTTATTAAGTGACCATGTGTGTTTTTGATGGCTGTCTTGCTGTTAGCATTACAAATGGAAATTAATTTTGTAAAGTAAAAATTTTCTAGATGTAATTTACTTTCAGGATATTTTTCCTTACATGATATTACCCTACTATCCCCCCTCCTTTTTTTTATTAATGGAAGTTTTTGTAAATTTTATAATGCAGTCTTGATAACTTTAAATTTAAATTTTTCCCCAAAAATATGACTGCTTTAGGTTCATTGAATATTCAGGAATTTTATCATGAGATGAACTACCAATAGGAATTTTAGTTATTACTTTAAGAACAGCTTTTTGTCCAGTATAATTAAATTTACTTGAATATTCACTTATTTCAATTAGCCTATTTAAATTAACCTGAAAACTTGATTACTATTTTACTGTCTAAGTTAATACTCTACCAACAATCTTAGTTTACCCTGTAAATATTAGTGGGAAGGATTATTTGCATTCTTGAGTGGGCCCTGAGCATTCCTGATGCTAGGCTGAATTTAGATATAGGGCAGCTGCTGTCAGCCAAGTCTCTTGTCTGTTACCTGGGTCCCAATCTGAGCTGGGCCAAGTCTCTTTCTGTTGCCTGGGTCGCGATCTAAGCTGGGTGTGGGAAGCCCGAAGCAGCCATGGGGGCAGGAGACCTCCTTCAAAAGGGGTGAGGATTCAAGCCCCTGCAATGTTGGGGGGGTGAGGGTCTGTGCCCCACTTCTGTTGCCCCCCCAAGTTCTCTCCTGATGGCCCCTCTGTGACTGTGCCTGTCTTAGGTTATTCCTTCCTTGAGGAATCTTCCCGTCTCTGGCTAACCAGCCATCCTCCGGGGCCAAGCAGGGTGATGTGAGGTTCAGTTCTGTCTCCTTGGTAGCCTATGCCCCCGTGGCCTCCACACCCAGCACCTGCCTTGGGAACCCCTGGCCTGCTGGCAGGGTCCCAGTGCTGATCACATATCTCGGGGGAACTCGGGTTTCTTCTCCAGTGAGGACCCAGCTCACACAATTGGGTGTGAGACAGATCCATGGTACCAGCCCCCAGGAGGCTTCAAGCTCAGCATGAACAGAAAGCTCAGGCAACAGCTGAGGGCAATTGGATTGTGAGAAGAGGGTCCCTCTTGGCACAAAGGGCAAGAGGGGCCAATATAGGATGCTCATGTGCCTTTCCAGTGCCTGAATTCCTTCTGAGAGGAATTAAATCCTTTCATGTCCTTTTTTTAAAATTGCTGCCAAACATTCAAAGAATTAGTTTGTAAGTTTGTTTGGGATAATTGTACAATATGCTGTTGTAAAATATCTAAAATTATAATGACATTGTAGAATAATATCACGTAAGGATATTCTTTGCCCTAGGTCGCTGGCAATTCCATTTCAAACTGGCTGTCAATTTCTTTTTGTAGCTTTATATAAACTTTGTCATGGAGGCCAAAACACAAATTACTTACTTTAGTTCAAGAGGCCAAATATATTGACTTTCAGTTACAATCCTTATAACTTTTGAAAGAAACTTCTCTTTGTTTCCTTCCAAAATAATTTTCAGGCTACAGAGAATTTCATTTAAAAAATTTTGTCACATGAAACAATTTCTCTTAAGGTTGTGGTGAGCCCTAGTATTGATTAGATTTAGTATTTTATAATTTTTAAATTAATTTTTTTAATTTTTATTTTTCACATATGTGTTTTTATTTCCCCATAACTCCCCACTCCCCACTTATGCCCTGCCCCCTTGTTGTCTGTGTCCATTGATTAGGTTCATATGCATGCATACAAGTCCCTTGGTTGATCTCTCCACCTTATCCCCACCCTCCCCCACCTTGCCTGAGGCATGATGTTCTGTTTGCCGTTTCTCAGCCTCTTTATCTGTTCTTGTTCATCAATTTATGCCGTTCATTATATTCCACAAATGAGTGAGATCATGTGATATTTATCTTTCTCTGCCTGGCTTATTTCACTCAAGATAATATTCTCCGTCTCCATCCATATTGTTGCAAATGGTAGGAACTTCTTCTTTTTTACCGCAGCGTAGTATTCCATTGTATAGATATACCACAGTTTTTTAATCCATTCATCTGCTGATGGACATTTAGGCTATTTCCAAATCTTAGCTATGGTGAATTGTTCTGCTATGAACATAGGGGTGCATATATCCTTTCTGATTTGTGTTTCTAGATTCTTGGACAATAAAGATTTATTTTAAAAAAAAAGAAATAATGACAGAAAACTTCCCTGACTTGGGGGAGGAGTAAAGTCCTACAAGCACAGAGAGTCCCAAACTAGATGAACCCAAAAGGATGCATACCAAAACATATCATAATTACAATGGCAAATGTTAACAACAAAGAAAGAATCTTAAGGCCTGCAAGAGAGAGACAGAAACTTACATACAAGGAATCTCCCATTAGACTATCAACTTATTTCTCAACAGAAACACACCAGGCCAAAAGGAAATGGAATGAAATATACAAAGTTATAAAAAGCAAGGAACTGAATCCAAGATTATCACTCAAAGTTAAATGTGAAATCAGGAGCTTCACAGATAAAAACAGGCTAAAGGAGTTTACTACCACCAAACCAGCAATGCAAGAAATCTTAAAGAGACTGGTATAAGAAATAGGAATAGAAAGAGAAAGACAAACATAAAGGATAAAAATGACAGCAAGCAAGTACCTATTAATAATAACTTTAAACATAAATGGATGAAATGCTCCAATCAAAAGACATAGGGTGGTTTCATGGATAAGAAAACATGACCTATATATATGCTGTCTACAAGAGACCCATCTCAGAACAAAGGACTTACATAGACTGAAAGTTAAGGGAAGGAATAAAATTTTTAGGAAAATGGAAATTTAAAAAAAAGCTGAAGTAGCAACACTGTTATCTGACAAAATAGACCTCAAAGTGAAGGCTATAAGAAGAGATAAGGAAGGCCACTTCATAATACTACAGGGATCAATGAAACAAGAGCATATAACTTTGGTAAATATAGATGCACCCATTAAGGAGCACCCAAACACATTAAAACACTTCTGGAAAATATTAAGAGAGTGATCGATATCAATACAATCAGAGTAGGGGTATTTATATCCAATTGAAATCACTGGATAAGTCTTCTAGACAGAAGGCAGCAAAGAAACAGCAATCCTAAATGACTCACTAGATCCAATGGAACCAATTGCTATATTCAGAAAATTTCATCCAAAATCCATGGAATAAACATTTCTTTAAACTAAACATGGGATATTTTCAAAGGTAGACCACATATTAGGACACAAGCTAAATCTCTACAAATTCAAGAAGATTGAAATCATATCAAGCATCTTCTCAGATAACAATGTGATAAAACTAGAAATCACCTACAATGAAAACAAAAAAAACCCCAAAACAATCACACACTTGGAGACTAAATGACATCCTATTAAACAACTAGTGGCCCAGTGCATGATTTTTGTGCATGGATGGGGTTGTCCCTCAGCCCGGCCTGCACTCTCTCCAATCTGGGACCCCTCAAAGGTAGTCCAAATGCTGGTTAACAGGGATCAGGTCTAAACCGACAGTCGGACATCCCTCTCGCAATCCGGGAATGCTGGCTCCTAACAGCTCACCTGCCTGCCTGATTGCCCCAACCACTCTGCATGCTGGCCTGCTCACCCCCAACTGCCCCTCCCCCAGCTGGCCTGATCACCCCCAATGGCTCTCCCCCAACCCCCGGCCTGATCACTCACAACTGCCATCCCTTCCTGGCCTGATCACCCACAACTGCCCTCCCTCTTGGCCTCTAACTGCCTCTACCTCAGCCCTGCCACCATGGCTTTGTCCAGAAGAACATCCAGAAGGTCTCCCAGTCTAATTAGCATATTCCCCTTTTATTAGTATAGATAGAGGCCAGGTGCATGGGTGGGAGCCAGCTGGTTTGCCCTGAAGGGTGTCCTGGATCAGCCCTTGGGGCATGGGGCGGCCTGGGCGAGGGGCTTGTGGTGGTTTGCAGGCCTGCAACGCCCCCATGGGGTGAGGGTCCCCGCTGGGGGGGGGCGTGGCCAGCCTGGGTGAGGGGCTGAGGGATGTTTTCAAGCTGGCCACACCCCTTTCAGGGTGGGGTTCCCAATGGGGTGCCTGGCCAGCCTGGGTGAGGAGCTGATGGCTGTTTGCAGGCTGGGGTTAGGGGAGGCCAAGGGAAAGTCAATGAGGGGGGGGAAAAAGAAGACATATGTACTACTATTTGTTATACTTTAAACAATAAAATAAAATTTAAAAAATAATGTCAATTTAAAACATATATTTATGACATCAACTACTTGACATTATATTAAGAGGCAATAAAAATTTATTTATTTTTACCATTTTTTTATTGTTTTAAGTATTACAAATAGTAGTACATATGTCTCCTTTTTTTTCCCCCATTGATCTCCCCCCGACCTCTCCTACCCCCCAGTACATGCCTTCACCTGCCCGCCCTCCCCCCCACCCCAGTGTCTTATATCCATTGGTTGTGCTTATATGCATGTATACAAGTCCTTCAGTTGGTCTCTTACAGCCCCCCGCACCCAACCTCCCCTGTCTTCCCAATGTAGTTTGACAGTCTGTTCAATGCTTCTTTGCCTCTGTATCTTTTTCCCACCATTTCTTTCCTTTAAAAAGTTTTGCCTTCGCAGACTAGAAATAAACATATAATAACAAAACAAGATAAAACAAAAATAATGTTTGAGTCCCAATTTCACTGTCCAACAGTTCTGAGTCCCCATTTCAATGTCTAACAGTTCCTCATGTGTACATGTCAGCAATGATATCTGGATGGTGGGCACATGTTGGCAATGCAGGTCCGACCCTCTCTGGTTTGGTCCTAGGTAACCTGCAGCGGTGCACAGCTGCTGACTGCTCGCGTGGCAAGGCGTTGTCAGTGTCTTCCATCTCTGACTGTTTTTTCCTCTTGTCTTAGTGGTTGGAGCACACCTGTCAATTCCTCTCTGTTGCAGGAATCCATCTGGTTGGGGTTGTTTTCTGAAAATATACAAATGTATTCTCGACCACAAGTTAGTAAAGGAATCTTTTCTATATAATTGATTTAAGATCCTTTTTATTTTTGTTCAAACAATTTTCCTTTGTCTTATTTAGACACCATGTCTGTTTTTAATGGTCGTCTTGCTGTTAGCATTGCAAATGAAACTTAATTTTGTAAAGTAAAAATTTTCTAGATGTAATTTACTTATAGGATATTTTTCCTTACATGATATTGCCCTACTATTCCCCCCCCCTTTTTTTTTTATTAATGGAGGTTTTTGTAAATTTTATAATGCAGTCTTGATAACTTTAAATTTCAATTTTTTTTTTTTTTGCCCTCACATATGACTGCTTTAGGTTCATTGCATATTCAGGAATTTTATCATGAGATGAACTACCAATAGAAATTTTAGCTATTACTTTAAGAACAGCTTTTTGTCCAGTACAATTAACTTTACTTAAATATTCACTTATTTCAATTAGCCTATTTAAATTAACCTGAAAACTTGATTACTATTTTACTGTCTAAGTTAATACTCTACCAACAATCTTAGTTTACCCTGTAAATATTAGTGGGAAGGATTATTTGCATTCTTGAGTGGGCCCTGAGCATTCCAGATGCTAGGCTGAATTTAGATATAGGGCAACTGCTGTCAGCCAAGTCTCTTGTCTGTTACCTGGGTCCCAATCTGAGCTGGGCCAAGTCTCTGTCTGTCACCTGTATCTCGATGTGAGCTGGGCCAAGTCTCTTTCTGTTGCCTGGGTCCCGATCTAAACTGGGTGTGGGAAGCGCGAAGCAGCCATGGGGGCAGGAGACCTCCTTCAGAAGGGGCGAGGGTTCAAGCCCCTGCTATGTTGGGGGGGTGAGGGTCTGTGCCCCACTTCTGTTGCCCCTCCCAAGTTCTCTCCTGATGGCCCCTCTGTGACTGTGCCTGTCTTAGGTTGTTCCTTCCTTGAGGAATCTTACCCGTCTCTGGCTAACCAGCCATCCTCCAGGGCCAAGCAGGGTGATGTGAGGTTCAGTTCTGTCTCCTTGGTAGCCTATGCCCCCGTGGCCTCCACACCCAGCACCTGCCTTGGTAACCCCTGGCCTGCTGGCCGGGTCCCAGTGCTGATCACATACCTCGGGGAACTCGGGTTTCTTCTCCAGTGAGGGCCCAGCTCACACAATTGGGTGTGAGACAGATCCATGGTACCAGCCCCCAGGAGGCATCAAGCTCAGCATGAACAGAAAGCTCAGGTAACAGCTGAGGGCAATTGGATTGTGAGAAGAGGGTCCCTCTTGGCACAAAGGGCAAGAGGGGCCAATATAGGAGGCAATAAAAATTTAAAAGACTGTGGTTTCTTGCAGTGGAGCTACATATCTACACTAATAAAAAAGAAACATGCAAATTGACCGTACCTCTGCTATGCCCACCAGCCACGCTCACCAGCCAATCAGGAGTGAGTATGCAAAATAACCCAACCAAGATGGCAGCGGCCATGGAGCTGGAGTGAGCAGGAGGCTTGGGTTGCCCCGACAATGATTGAAGCCAAGCTTCGGTTGCCCCGACAATGATTGAAGCCAAGCTTCCCGCCCACCCTGGCTGGCCCTGGCTTCCTCTCAAGGTTACAAAGTTTCAATTATAGAAGATAAATAAATCCCAGATACCTGCTTCCAGCCAGCCCTGGCCTCTACTCAAGGCGGTGCTGGAAAAAAAAAAGGAAAAAGAAAAAAGGAGGGTTTGGGAGCTTGGGTCACTGGGGGTTGAGCAAACCAGGATGGGACGGCAGTTTTGGTTGATCAGGCTGGTGCGGGGGGGGGGGGGCATTGGGGGTAAGCAGACCAGCAGGAGGGCCAGTTGGGGGTGAGCAGAACAGTGGGAGAGCAGTTTGTAGTGAGAAGGCCAGCAGGGGGGCAGTTGGGTGTGAGTGGGCCAGTGGGCAGGGAAGGTGGGGGTGAGCAGGCTAGCAGGGGGGCAGTTGGGGGTGATCAGGCCGGTGGCGGGAGCCAGTTGAGGGCAAGAAGGCCAGCATGCAGAGTGGTTAGGGGCAATCAGGCAGGCAGACAGGCAGATGAGTGGCTGGAGCCAGCTGTCCCAGATTGTGAGAGGAATGTCCAACTGCTGGTTTAGGCCCGATCCCTGTAAACCGGCAGTAGGACATCCTTCAAGGGGTCCCAGATTGGAGAGGGCGCAGGCTGGGCTGGGGATCACTTCCCCCCCCATGCATAAATTTTGTGCACCAGGCCACTAGTTCCCAAATAAAACTCTCAAGATACGTTATAATGAAAAGGTGTCCTGTGTTCACATATGGGAAAATTCTGTGCTCTTGGCTGTAGAATTCTGAGATACTGTTTTTTGCAATGTGTTGCAGAGCCCCAGGTGTTTGGCCATGACTCCTTCTTTGTCGAATTTCACCAGTGACCAATGGTCAAAGGCACACACTTTGCAAATCTCTTTCCTGGAAAAGAGTAAGCTTATAATGGTAATTCATATCCTAGACATGGATAAGATGGTATATTGGTTTGCTAGGGCTGCCATAACAAAATACCATGCTGAGTACCTTAAACAACACAAATTTAATGTACCACAATCCTGGAGGCTAAAAGTCGGAGGTCAAAATGTTGACTGGGAAGTTTCCTCTGAAGGCTCTAAACTAGCTTCTGATAGTTTCTTGGCTTCTGCTGCATAATTTCCATTTTTACATGGATTTCTCCCCATGTGCGTATCACTGTCCAGATTTCTCCACATTTTACTCATTACAGGAAATCTTGCTGTTAACTCATGCTTTTCAAATTTTGTACTGAAAAAGATACCCATGTCATTCAAAATAAATGTTAGTAATATTTCTTTGAGTTGGCCTTAATATATTCTAGTGAACTGTGAGCTAGAGATCTGATGCATATTTTGTTATGTCTCTATGTAAAACTAGTCTTTCCCTTTTTATGACAATAGATTCTCTAGGGCAGTGGTCGGCAAACTCATTAGTCAACAGAGCCAAATATCAATAGTACAATGATTGAAATTTCTTTTGAGAGCCAAATTTTTTAAACTTAAACTATATAGGTAGGTACATTGTTATTAACTTAATTAGGGTACTCCTAAGCTGGCCTTTGCTAAAAACTCAAGGGGCCAAAGAGCCGCATGTGACTTGCGAGCCACAGTTTGCCAACCACTGCTCTAGGGCATATGTTTTATTATTTTAAAGTATTCAATTTATCTTTGCACATATTACCTTGTGCTATGTTTCACTAATTTCAATCCTATATAATAAAAGGCTAATATACAAATAGACCAAATGGCGAAACAACCGGTTGCTATGACATGGGGGCAGACATTCAATGCAGGAGCTTCCCCCTAGTGGTCAGTGTGCTCTTGCACGGGGAGCACTGCTCAGCCAGAAGCCCTGAGCCTGACTTACAGCTGGTGAGCACAGCAGGAGCCTCTACTGCTTCCACGGCAGTCAGACATCCCCCAAGGGCTCCAGGACTGGGAGAGAACACAGGCCATGCTGAGGGACCCACTCACATGCACGAATTTCGTGCACCAGGCCTCTAGTAAGTTTATAAGCCCCTAAAGAGCAATAGTACATTCCATATCAGTTTTATATTCACAGTATAGCTTATCTCAGAGGTCAGTGCAAAGTATATGCTTGATATAAACTTGTTTAAGAGATTAAATTATTTATTCTTCAAATATAAATATAAAATAATTATAACTCTTAAAGTTATCCAGAATTCTACATTAGAAAAAAACAAAACAAGATTAAATTTACTCTGCAAGCCATCTCTAATTGTAAAATATATATAAAAGTTATGAGATTCATCATCGAAATTTGTCTCACCCTTTGGCTCCTGCCTTGACATCTGTTTGTTCTCCTCCCATACTTTCTGATGGCTATTTCTTCACTTCTTTGACCAGTTCCTGTCTCTGCCTTCTTATAGGTTGACATTCCCTAAGATCCTGTACTTAGTCAAATTTACATCTTCTAAATTATTTCCCTGGGCAATATTCAATTTGAGTTGACACTTAAGTTGTCAACTCAAAAGTAAAGTATGCTTAAGTATACTGTCCAGCTCTGGACTGTTTTCTCAATCCCAGAAACAAATGTCCATTTTTTACTTACCCACACTTAAGCTCATTATTATCCTTAAAGATATCAGCTCTTTCTTCTATTACCTGTACTTTGGGTAAATAAAAGAGTACCCACCAGTCATCTTTGTTTCTCTTTCCCTTCTACATACAAAACATTGCTAATTCTTGCCATACATCATTCTCTTTCCTTCCATTGTTATTAATGCTGCTCTCTTTCAGACACTCAGTACTTTTTCCTGAACTACTACAATATATATTTTTTTTCATTTCACTGCCCTCATTTTCTTGTCATCCCAAAGTATTTTTAAAATTAAAACTGTGGTGAATTTTCCCCCTTTGTTCGTTCAATTCTACTCTCCATCCTTCTGCACATTGATCAGTCTCCCTGGAAGCTGAAATATGTGTACTGTATCAACAGTTTTTGTTCTCTGGCTTTCCATTAGCTTTTACCAATGGGGAAATGCTGATAGGAATTTAAAGGGTTGCAGAGTGAATTCAGGTTATTTTATTACCCTCTTTCTACAGCAATTTCTCCAGATTCTATCAATTAGGGCTATTGCTAGTAAAACTTCCTTTAGCCTGTTTCAAATCCTAGATGCTGTATTTCTTTTGATTTCTGCAAACATCTTTTGAAAAATTCCTTGAATAAACTTCTCAAATTAGCCTGATTTGAATGTGCCATCTGTTTCCTAACTGATGCACTAACCAAAAATAAAAATAAAATCATGTCACTTTTCTAACAAAATCTTAAAGTTTATTCCATTGTCTGAGTTCTAAACTCAGTAGCCTGGTATTCAGTCTTCCATGGTTTCCCTGGCTCTTTCTCTCATACTGTAACTACACCATTGTCTTATCACTGCGCTATGCTCAGACTCATTGTAGTTTACTCAAATCCCTTTAAAGCCATGCATTTTTAAACTCTATGCCCAGAAGTTCCTTCTACTCCTTCTCTCTGGTGAACGAGAAATGCTCCTTTTCTTTTTTAATGCTTGGTTAAAAATTTTATCCTTCAATGACCACTTCTGAATAGAAATGATCTCTTTTTTTTGTTCTTCTAAATCTATTGCATTAAAAATTATGTCCTGACTTAATCTATTATATTAGTACCACTTTAAGTATTAATATTGTTGTATTCATATGAGTTATCCATTTTTTGTAGTATGTGTTTAATTGCACAAAAGAATAGCTCTCTGTGTAGGCCAAAGTTTCCATGAAGAAATGAGTCCTAGGGTGAGTCCTGCATACAACTGTTGTTCTGCCCCTCATTCAAAGAACACTTTATCCTCAACCAAAGTGTAACATCTACACTATTGAGCATTATCACAAAAAGATAATATTGAGAGGAAAATATAGATGACAAAGCTAAAATAGAGAATATATGTAGTTCTTGGTGAGAGAGAAATAATCTTCAACAAACAATTCTTAGAATGTTATTTTAATATTCATGGAAAGAAAACTGGGGGCATTGGTAAGAGTCACAAATTGAGCCGCATTGAAATATTCTTCTGTGCTTTTACTCATAAATCTGTAACTTGGAAAGGAAGTGAAGACATTTTCCTAAAAGAAACAAAGGTTTTCTTCCTTGATTATGGTGTGCTGAGAATTTTAAATAAATGTTAGCCTAAATTTTTCCCATTACTAACATCAAAATTTCTCTGACTCACCCCAGCCTAGCAACTTTGGCCTACATAGAGAGCTATACTGGCTCAGTGGAAAGAGCACCGGCCTGCAGACTGAAGGGTCCCAGGTTCAATTCTGATCAAGGGCACATACCTGGGTTGCAGGCTCAATCCCCAGTCTGGGGCATGTAGGAGGCAGGTTATCAATGATTCTCTCTCATCGTTGATGTTTCTATCTTTCTCTCCTTCTCCCTTTCTCTCTGAAATAAATAAAAATATATTTTAAAAAATTTATCTGACTCTCTGGGGTACAATCAAATTTAAAGAACAGATATTAACTGCAAATAATTCAAACCCTTGAAGAACTGGTTTCTATCTTAGGCTAGGTTAAAACCCAGCTTAAGTTGAAGAAATGAAATAAGATTTAATATTTTAAAAAATTTTTACAATCAATATTACAAGTGCTTACATCTCTTGGATGTGAATGGTGAAATTGTAGAGTATCTATTCTACAATGAATGATTAAATCAAAGAAAAGAGGCAATTGTGATTTTGAAGCTATACATACCACCCAAAAAGTATAAAAAGGAAAGGGAACAAAAACAGCTCACCAAGCAAGTATATAAAATAAAATAAAATTAGATATTTCAAATCAATAAGAATATTGACAAAACTTTTCGCTTCTTTCAAAATTGTTATAAGTCTTTATAGATCAAGTTAAAATGCATTATTTAAAATCATTCCTGAGGAATATAGCATTTGCAGGTACACTCATTTAGTGTTTTGTTTGTGTGTAGCTTCTCAACCACACTTTCATGTAGAGGAAATACTCAACATGAAATAAAGGATGGTGGGACAAAAAGTATTAGCGATGTACTTGGAACACTAAAGCTTCATTTAGAATTTCCCTTGAATCAGGCTTTTTCTTTAAGTAAGGAACAGACATCCAAGGCTGTGTGGGAATGATGAGAAAACAAAGCCCAGACCGAGATATGGTGGAAAAAAACACACATGCCAGGAGGTACTCATGTCATTTCCATCTCTAATTTTGTGTAATTCTGATCTGTCTTTCTGTGCATTTCTCTTTCCACAATATCCACAATTTCCATAACCCACAGACCTTCCTCACTCCCCACCAAAGCCACTGCTTGAAGAACACATGATTAGCTTGAAAGCAAATTCAGATGTTGAAGTTAGTGGTGCCTAATTATAGAAATGCCTCATTTGATTCCATTTTTGGTAAACTTTTAAAACTAAAGTAGTACACTGGTTTTAGAAATAACAACCAACATAAAATGCCCCAGAAATCTAGGTAATGTATTTGCACATAGTGGGAGCTCAGTCAATTATCAGCTCATAGTAATACTTATTTCTATGATTTTGACTTAAAATCACATTATTCACAAAACTGGATTATATCTCCTCCTTGTAAATATATAATTAAAGATTTAACTTGGAGGAGAAGTTTTTTTTTTGTTTTTTTTTTATAAAAGAGTAAAAGTGTGCTTTCATTTAAAATTATATTTAAAAGTCAGTTTTATGATCATTTTCTATATTTATTATCAAGTATTTTTGTTAAAAACTATCATTATTCAATAATTTTATTTTCTGAACAGATTTTTATTGTAATGTTTTTTTTAATCTTTATTGTTCAGATTATTACAGATGTTCTCCTTTTTTCCCCCCATAGCTCCCCTCCACCGGGATTCCACCCCACTCCAGGCCTCCCCGCCACAATGACCTCGTCCACAGGTGTAAGCTCTTTGTCCACTCTTCCTGCACCCCCACAACCCCTTCCCTCAAGAATTGTCAGTCTGCTCCCTTTCCATGCTCCTGATTCTATTACATTCACCAGTTTGTTCTGTTCATCAGATTTTTTGTTCATTTGATATTTAGGTTCACTTGATAGATATGTATTTTTTGTCACTTTGTTATTCATAATTTTTTATCTTTACCTTTTTCTTCTTCTGCCTCTTCTTAGAGAATACCCTTCAGCATTTCATATAATACTGGTTTGGCAGTGATGAACTCTGTTAGCTTTTTCTTGTCTGTGACGCTCTTTATCTGACCTTCAATTCTAAATGATAGCTTTGCTGCATAGAGTAATCTTGGTTGTCGGTTCTTGTTATTCATTACTTTGAATATTTCTTGCCACTCCCTTCTGGACTGCATAGTTTCTGTTGAGAAACCAGCTGACAGTCATATGGGTACTCCCTTGTAGGTAACTAACTGTTTTTTTCTCTTGCTGCTTTTAAGATTCTCTCTTTGTCTCTTTCCCTTGGCATTTTAATTATGATGTGTCTTGGTGTGGTCCTCTTTGGATTCCTCCTGTTTGGGGTTCTCTGCACTTACTGGACTTGTAAGTCTATTTCTTTCACCAGGTAGGGGAACATTTCTGTTATTATTTCTTCAAATAGGTTTTCAATATCTTGCTCTGTCACTTCTTCTGGCACCCCCATAAATTGGATATTGGTACGCTTAAAGTTGTCCCAGAGGCTTCTTACACTATCTTCATATTTTTGGATTCTTTTTTCTTTTTGCTTTTCCAGTTGGGTGTTTTTTGCTTCTTCATATTTCAAAACTTTGACTTGATTCTTGGGACCCTCTAGTCTGCTGTTTAATGTCTATATATTATTCTTTATTTCAGTCAGCGTATGCTTAATTTCTGATTGGTCTTTTTCCATATCCTTGAATTTCTCAGAGGTTTCTAAAAGATTCTTGAATAACCTTATAACCATGGTTTTGAACTCTATATCCAGTATTTTGCTTTCATCCATTTCTTTCATTTGTGACTTGTTTCTTTGTCTCTGCATTTTGGCTGCTTCCCTGTGTTTGTTTCTATGTACTGGGTAGCTGCTCAGTCTCCTTGAGTTGATAGAGTGGCCTGGTGTGGTATGTGTTCTATAGGGCCCAGTGGCTCAGCCTCCCCAGTCACCTGAGATGGATGCTCTTGGTGCACCCCTTTGTGGGCTGTTTGCACAGTCTTGTTGTAGTTAACCCTTGATTGCTGTTGGTATCACTGTGAGGAATTGACCTCCAGGCCAATTGGCTGTGATGACCAACTGTGTCTACACTGGAAGATCTGTTGCATAGGAGATACCCTTATGGGGAAGGATTTGCTTCAGTAGAGCTTTGGTGCTCGCTGAGTCTGCTCCTTGAGTGTGTCTCTTATGGATGTGAAGAGTTGTAATCCAGTGTGGTCTTTCACTGACCACTGGGTTCACTGGCTCTTGGACCTCCAAGAGGGTGCAAGGTCAGCCATTGTCTGGGGCCTCCCAGCAGGAGCTACAGACATATCTGCAGATTCCTCCTCTTTGTATGGGGTTTGGAAGTGCCCAGACAAGGCCCAGTTGTGAAGCAAGGCAGGCTGCTCTTTCTGGGTCTTAGGCCTTCTTTTGGAAGCTCAGGAGCTCTCTGACCCAGCTATAGTTTGTCAGGTTTTTGGAGGAAAAAGGACAGGCCATTCATATACAAAAGCCAATGCACACAGCTTGGTTGGGGTTGCAAATTGGGTGGGGCGGGGTCTCTGGGAATCACCAAGGCGTAACAAACAGCAATGGCTGCCAGTCAGCCCTGCACCGGAGAGGTCCCCGGGTCTCTGCATCCCACGCCCCCGTGCAGGAACAATGATCACTGCGAGCACCTCTGAGAGAAAGCCGCCCTTACGTTCCTGTCCCAATTCCAGACAGTCCAGTTTCTCCCCATATGTGTCTGGGTCCCCCAGAGTCTTGCCTGGAACTGGAGTTCAGAGCAAGCAGGAGCTTGTATCTACCTCCCGATTAAAAGAGCAGCACATCCAGGTGCCAGCACTTTGTGCACCTCTGCACCTCCTACCAGTCTCAGTGTGCTTTCTTCACCTCTCTAGTTGTGGAACTTCCACTCAGCCAGCTTTCCCATGGTTCTGGGTGGTAGTTGTTCTGCCTTTTAGTTGTAATTTTGATGCGGTTGTGAGAGGCAGAAAGTATAGGTGTTTACCTATGCTGCCATCTTGGTTCCTCTATTCCATATTTTATACAATGGTTAATCATGGTTTCTGTAGAGTGTGAGTCACTATGCAATTTTTACCATAGACCTGGGGTAGAGAATGTCTGGCCTGTGGGCTGTATAAAGCCTACAAAATCATTCTGTCTGGCCCTGCCAAGGCATTAGGGGTGAGTTAATTAAGTGACCAAATATAGCAGGCTGATTTTTAAGTTGATAATTTTGTATGGCCCACGAATTATGTTATCAATATCCTTTACAGAGCAAAAGGTTCCTCACTCTTGCTGTAGACAAGGAGCATCAGAGAAAGTTCCCCACCGGCCAATATGGCACAGTGAGTTCTTGCATTGAGCACACCAAAAGCTATAAATGTGAATGGACAGGGCCCAAGCACACCAAAAGCTAGAAACATGAATGGGAAGGCCCTACCTACGGAAAGCTAGCAAAGTAATTGGATTCAAAAAACTCTCCTTCCTTATCCCTATAAGAACCACAGGCTTGAGCAGGAAGTGGGATAAGATAGCAGTCCACTATTCTCCCAAGTGGTTGCACCAGAATAAACATCTTTCTTTTTCACCAGCACCTGTCTTACAAGTTTAGCTTTGTTGCTGCAGGAAGTCAAACCTGTGTTTTTGGTCACAGATTTTTGTGATCCTGGTGTGATAGCATGGATCTTGGCAAGTCCCAGAGGGCCCAGTCTGGGGTCTAGCTGCTTGTGGCAGGCTGACCCCAGAGTGGGACTGTGGGGATTTCCCAGCAGAGCTTTTCTCAGGGAATTTCTCTTCACTCCTTTTCAAGGTGTCAGCTGCCTGAAATGCTTTCTTGGGAGTAGACTGACTCCAGAACTGGATAAGTCTAATTGGCATGCACACTAGGTGTCCTCTATCCCTGCCACTTGGGGTTTGTGCCACTTGGGCTTAATACCACGTGGGTCTGGTTAGGATTCTTTGTGGTACCCTTTGGCAAGCTCCCAGTCTATCCCTACTGCTTGGGATTTGTGCCACTTGGACATTGTACCATTTGGGTCAGGTCAGAACTACTTGCAATATCAGTTGGCAAGAGATAAGATGTTAGGACCTGCTTGTAAGTGCTTGTTTGGATTAATGGAATTATGGATCCAGGTTTTGTTCATATGTTTCCAGTTTGTCTTGGGTCTTTCTATGTTGTAGTTTTGGATTTGCACTTTGTGCCATCATGGGTTGTTCTTGTTTGACACCTGAGGAAGCCCACTGGACAGAATTTTAGCAGATTGGTCCATATATAACTATGATCCAATGACTAAAAAGGAACTTGTGTTCTATTATAACACTGCTTGGCCTATGTATACTTTAGACTATGAGGGAAAATGGTCCCTAACAGATTCCCTAGATTACTACACCATCATACAATTGGAATTATTTTGTCAACAATCAGGGACATTGAATAAAATCCCTTATGTCCTGGCATTTATATCTTTACACAATAAGGGTTTGACAAAGAAAGGGAATAACCTAATGATGGAGATAAGGGAATTAGCTTCAACATCTCTCCCTGATAGTAAGACACGGGAAGAAAAAGAAAATGAGATGAGTCTCTTTAATTCCCTGAACCAAGTGGATTCAGGATTAATGGTAAGAATATTTCCTCCACCACCTCCCCTCCCCTGATGCTAGATTACCCTGAAATAGGGCCCAGAGGGGCAATAAGACCATCCCTATATGAGGAAGGAATGGTCTCCCCTTTAAAGGCCTTTCAAGGCACCCAATGTGGCAATGGAGCATCCCTATCTGAAACTGGACAACTCCCTTTGAGGCAATACCTTATAGGAGAAATAAATCAGGAAGGCCAGCCCTCTGGCCACTACTGGGCCCATATTCCATTTACCACTTCAGATTTACTGAATTAGAAGAATCCCATCACCCAAATCCCATCTCAGAAAATGGCAGATCTTATTACCCCCTTTTTGCCACTCAACACCTAAACTAGGCAGACATACAGGCTCTCCTTAACTTTCTGCTAATGGCAGATGAAAGATGGCTAGTTATAGATAAGGCTAGTAAAGAGGTTCATTGACTTTATCAGGAGAATTCCAATGAGACACCCAACCCAGCTGGGGCAATACCCTTGTTAGAGCCCAACTGGGACCTGAATGGTGGATAGCTAGCCTCCATAGAACATTACAAAAGGTGCATATTAAAAGGAGCTTAAGAAAGGGGTGTTTAAACAAAAGAGCCTGAATATGATACAAGTTATTCAACAGAAACCAAATGAGGATCCTTCCAAACTTTTAGAAGGAATCTATCAGGTCTATTGAAATCACACTGACACTGATCCATAGGCACCAGAAAATGTGAGATGGTAAACATGACTTTTATTAGGCAAAGTGCCCTGGATATCAGAAGAAAGCTCCAATGTTTAGATGAGGTGCTGGGAATGAATTTCTCCCAGCTGGTGGATATAGACTTTACAATTTACCATGTCCAGGAGAAAAGGAAATTAAAGCTGGCCACCATTTTTTTAGAAACAAAGAAGACAGAGGAGAGGTTGAATCCAAAAAGAAAAGGGAAAAACCCACTAAGTACCAATCAATGTGCCTATTGCAAAGAGGAAGGTCATTGGAGAAAGGATTCTCTGGAACTCAAAAATAAACATAAAATGATAGAAATGACAAGCCTGGTGATAAATGAGGAGACCCAAGGATTCCCCTTCATATTACTATTTCCCCACAAAATCCCTGGATACAATTGACAGTGGGGAACAAGATAATTGACCTTTTTTTGTAGATACGTTAATGGCTAACAATACATATTAAGACTGTTTGCTCAACACCATCACAGTCTTGAATCATTTAGCCAAAAGAGGATATGATGCATTATACCACAGGGTCCAGATTTGAAAACAGGAAGTGGCATACCTTGGATTCCAACTGAAACAGGGTACTAGGAGCTTGATGGCTTATCAAAAACAAGCTATCACCACAATAAAAATCCAGGAGAACCAGAGGCAGTTTTGTGGATTCTTAGGGATTACAGGATTTGCTGAATTTGTATTCCAAACTTTGCACTTATAGTGAAACCATTGTATAGTTCTTTGACAGGACTAGATTCTGAATCAGGGCATGGACAAAAGCCTGTCAGATGGCATTTGACACCTTGAAGTAAAACATAGTTTTGGCTCCTGCACTAGGATTACCCAATTTACAAAAAACATTTCAAAGTATACATTCATAAAAAATGAGGAATTGAACTTGGAATACTAACACAGACTCTGGGAAATACCCCTCAACCCATAGTCTATCTCTCAAACAAACTAGATCACACAACAAATGGATGGCCACCATGCCTCCAGGCAATAACAGTTACATATGACATCTTACAGGATACAAAGAAATTCACTCTGGGGCAATCCACTATGGTATTTGTACTACATCAAGCTTTTTTTTTTATTCTTTATTATTGACACAAGTCTCCTTTCCCTCCGCCCCCTCCCACTGACCTCTCCTCCCGCCCCCCGCTCCTATCAAGTTTTAAAGATATTAGAATAGAAAGGAGTGTATTGGCTGATGGCAGGGCACACAGATATATATCAGGCCATTTTATTATATAACCCAAATGTTACTTTATAACCACTACTACCTTAAACCTGGCCACCCTACTCCCGGACTCATAGGAAGTTGAGATCTCCAACAGGATTGCTTAGAAATCACTGACAAATTTATTCCAGAAGACTAGATCTATTGGACCAGCTGCTGACAAAACCTTACTGAGGACTATATACAGATGGGAGCAACTTTATAAAGTTGGTCAACAATGAGCCAGTTATCCAGTGGACAATAGACAAGGTAATAGAAGCCCAACTTCAGCATAAAAAGCTGAACTGATAGCCCCCAACAGAGCGTTAGAATTATCCCAGGAAAAGAATTTTAACATCTACATTGACTTTTTAAAAATAATTTATTGTTTAAGGTATTACAAATAGTAGTACATATGTCTCTCTTTGTTTTTTTCCCCACTGACCTCCCCCACACCTCCCATACCCCTAGGCACTTGCCCTCATCCCCCTGCCCCCAGTGTTGTGAGTTTGTTGGTTGTGCTTATATGCATGCATACAAGTCCTTCGGTTGATCTCTTACACCCCCTAACCCTCCCTTACCTTCCCGCTGTAGTTTGATAGTCTGTTTGATGCTTCTTGACTCTGTCTATTTTTGTTCAACAGTTTGTAATGTTTTTTATTATCCATAAATGAGTGAGATCATGTGGTATTTATCTTTCACTGACTGGCTTATTTCACTTAGCATAATGCTCTCCAGATCCTCCATGCTGTTGCAGATGGTAAGAATTCCTTCTTTTTTTTACAGTATCATAGTATTCCATTGTGTAGATGTACCACAGTTTTCTAATCCATTCATCTACTAATGGGCATTTAGGCTGTTTCCAATCTTAGCTATTGTAAATTGTGCTGCTATTAACATAGGGTGCATTATCCTTTATGATTGGTGTTTCCGTTTTCTTGGGATATATTCCTAGAAGTGATATTACTGGGTCAAATGGCAGTTCCACTTTTAATTTTTTGAGGAAATGCCATACTGTTTCCACAGTGGCTGCACCAGTCTGCATTCCCACCAGCAGTGCACTAGGGTTCTTTTTCTCCACATCCTCCCCAGCACTTGTCATTTGTTGATTTGTTGATGATAGCCATTCTGACAGGTGTCAGATGGTACCTCATTGTTGTTTTGATTTGCATCTCTTGGATGATTAGTGACTTTGAGCAGATTTTCATATGTCTCTTGACTTTCTGAATGTCCTCTTTCAAAAAGTGTCTATTTAGGTCCTTTGCCCATTTTTTATTGGATTGTTTATCTTTTGTTAAGTTGTATGAGTTCCTTGTAAATGTTGGAGATTAAACCCTTATTGGAGATAACATTGGCAAATATGTTCTCCCATGCTTTCTTGTTGTTTTGTTGATGGTTTCTTTCGCTGTGCAGAAGCTTTTTATTTTTATGTAGTCCCATTTGTTTATTTTCTCTTTAGTTTCCACTGCCCTAAGAGCTATATTGGTAAAGATATTGCTACAACAAATGTCTGCTATTTTGTTGCCTATGGCTTCTTCTAAGATTTTTATGGTTTCCCATCTTACATTTAAGCTCTTTATCTATTTTGAGTTTATTTTTGTGTATGGTGTAAGTTGGTGGTCTAGTTTCATTTTTTTGCAAGTATCTGTCCAGTTTTCCTAACACCATTTATTGACGAGAATGTCTTGTCTCCATTGGATGTTCTTGCTTCCTTTGTCAAATATTAATTGAGCATACTGGCTTGTGTACATCTCTGGATTCTGTGTTCTGTTCCACTGGTCCATATGTCTGTTCTTGTGCCAGTAACAGGCATTTTTGAGAACAGTGGCTTTGTAGTATAGCTTGATATCTGGTATTGTGATTCCTCCAACATTATTCTTCTTTCTCAAGATTGCTGCAGCTATTCGGTGTCTTTTTTTTATTCCAGATGAATTTTTTGGAGAATTTGTTCTAGGTCTTTGAAATATGCCATTGGTATTTTAATGGGGATTACGTTGAATTTATAAAGTGCTTTGGGTAGTATGGACATTTTAATGATGTTGATTCTACCAACCCATGAACATGGTATATTCTTCCATTTGTTCATGACTTCCTCTATCTCTTTTTTTAGCATCCTGAAATTCTCTAAGTACAGGTCCTTTGTCTCCTTTGTTAAGTTTATTCCTAGTTATCTTAAATTTTTTGTTGCAATGGTAAGTGGAATTGTTTTTTTAATTTCTCTTTCTGTGAGTTAATTATTGGTGTATAGAAAAGCCATAGACTTCTGGGTGTTAATTTTGTATCTTGCTACATTGCTGACTTCATTTATTAAGTCTTGTAGTTTTTGATGGAGTCTTTGGGGTTTTCTATGTACAATATCATGTCATCCTCAAATAAGGACAGTTTTACTTCTTCTTTTCCAATTTGGATGCCTTTTATTTCTTCTTCTTGTCTGATCACAATGGCTAGTACTTTCAGTACTATGTCGAACAGGAGTGGTGAGAGTGGGCATCCCTGTCTTATTCCTGTTCTTATTCTTAGGGGAAATGGTTTTAGTTTTTGCCCATTGAGTATGATGTTGGCTATGGGTTTGTCATATATGGCTTTTATTATGTTGAGGTATGCTCCTTCTATTCCCACCTTGCTGAGAGTTTTTATCAAGAAAGGGCGTTGGATTTTGTCAAATGCTTTTTCTGCATCAATAGATATGATTCTTTGGTTTTTATCTCTCAGTTTGTTTATGTTGTGTTCCTGGTAAATGTTGGAGATTAAACCCTTAACAATAGATCAACATTTATTGATTTGCGGATGTTGTACCATCATTGCACACCCGGGATAAATCCCACTTGGTGACGATGTATGATCTTTCTAATGTAATGCTGGATCCGATTTGCTAGAATTTTGTTGAGGATTTTGGCGTCTATGTTCATGAGGGATATTGGCCTGTAATTCTCTTTCTTTTTATTGTCTTTATCTGGTTTTGGGATTAGGGTAATGCTGGCTTCGTAGAAAGAGCTTGGAAGTGTTCAAACCTCCAAATGTTTGAATTTTTGTGATTTTACTACAGTTGATTTAAATTTTATGCCATTGTGATCTGAGAAGATGCTTGATATGATTTCAATCTTCTTGAATTTGGAGAGACTTTGCCTGTAACCCAAAAGGTGGTCTTTGAAAATGTCCCATGTGTGCTTGAGAAGAATGTATGTTCTGTAGTTTTGGGGTGGAATGTTCTAAAGCTGTCAATTAAGTCCATCTGATCCAATGCATCTTTTAAGATTGATGTTTCTTTGCTAATTTTTTGTCTAGAGGATTTATCCAGTGATATACTGAGGTATTAAAGTCTTCTAATATGATGGTGTTGCTGTCAATCTCTCCCCTGATATCTTCCAGAAGTTTTTTATGTGTTTGAGGGCTCCTGCTTTGGGTGCATAAATGTCTACCAGAGTTATATCCTCTTGTTGTATTGATACCTTTAGAATTATGAAGTGGCCTTTATTGTCTCTTGATAGGGTCTTCACTTTGAAGTCTATTTTGTCAGGTATAAGTATTGCTACCCCAGCTTTTTTTAATTTCCATTTGCCTGATAGATATTTTTCCATCCCTTCACTTTCAGTCTGTGTGAGTCCCTTGTTCTGAGGTGGGTCTCCTGTAGACAGCATATATATATGGGTCATGTTTTCTTATCCATTCACTCACTCGATGTCTTTTGTTTGGAGCAGTTAATCCATTTACATTTAATGTTATTATTGATAAGTAATTGTTTGTAGCCATTTTAGTACTTTATGCCTGTGTTCCTTCCTCCCTTTCTATTTCTTCTTTTTACAGCATTCCCTTTAGCATTTCTTTAATTGCTGGCTTGGTAGTGATAAACTCCCTTAGCCTTTTTTTGTCTGTGAAGCTCCTGATTTCCCCTTCAATTTTGATTGATAGTCTTGCTGAATAGAGTATTCTTGGATTAAATTCTTTGCTTTGCATCACTTTGTATACATTCTTCCATTCCCTTGTAGCTTGATGCGTTTCTCTGTTGAGAAATCATTTGATAATCTGATGGAGGATACTTTGTAGATAACTCTCTGTCTCTCTCTTGAAGCCTTTAAGATTCTCTCTTTGTTGTTAACATTTACCATTGTAATTATGGTGTGTCTTGGTGTGGGTCTTTTGGGATTCATTTTGCTTGGGACTCTCTGTATTTGTGTAACTTTTTTCTTCCCCATATCCGGGAAGTTTTCTGTCATTATTTCTTCAAATAGCTTTTCTAATCCTTGCTGCTCTTCTTGTCCTTCTGGCAGCCCTATTATATGTATGTTACTTTGTTTCGTGTTGTCCCAAAGCTCCCTTAGGCTCTCCTCCTGCTTTTTATTTTTTTCCCCCAGTTGCTGTTCATATTGAGCTTGTTTCTCTACCTTATCTTCTAACTCACTAATTTGGTCCTCTGCTTCTTCTAGTCTACTGTGGAAACCTTGCATGATGTTTTTTATTGTAGCTATATCACTTTTGATTTCTTTCTGATTTTTGCATAGGTTGTTGATTTTCTCATCCATGCGGTGTATGAATTGTACAACCATTACTCAGAATCATTTTTCTGTCATGTTGCATGCTTCTGTTTCACTTATTTCTTTTCTCGGTGACTCCTCATTTTCTTTCCTCTGGGGATTGTGTTATCTCCCATTCCGACTATCACCAGAAGGTTCAAATGTTGAGTTGCATGGGCCTGGGCTGTGTGCAGTGGGAGCTTTGAACCACCTGAGTATCACTAAAGAGCTACAACACCAAGATGTGTGCCTGCCATGGGTTGGTGGGAGCCACGCTTGCCCAGGATCAGAGTCACTGGCGCTCAGTGTGGCTTCTTTCATGCACCTAGAATCAGGGACCCTGCCTGTGCCGCACTAAAACAGAGACCCCACTGGCATGTGCCAAAAATCAGAGTCCCCTAGCATGTGCCAGGAGTCAGAGTTCCCCTGTGCCTGCACCAACAATCATGTATCAGAGTCTCTGTTGTTTGGCATGGCCTTGCGCCGAGAATCAGGGTCCCTGTGTGTGCATGTGCCAAGAATTGCAGTCACTGGCTCTTAGTGTGAATCCACTGGGAATCTGGGATCCCAGGCGCATGCAATGAGAAACAGAGTCAAGTCACTGGTGCTCAGTGCTGCCTTATGCAGAGAATTGGGGTCCCTGGTCTGCTTGGGGGACCGGGTTGCACAATAGCACTGTGTCAGTAGGAGATCCACTCCTGTGCTGTGGAAAACAGACTTCTGTGTGTGCTTGCCCATAATAGAAATCAGGTGGCACTGCTACCCTGTGTGGGTGTGGGGTTTGTTCACCTGATTGCATTGTGGGGAATAGATTCCCAGTGTCTGCGTGTGCCCAGGCTCAAATTCCTGTGCGAGGGGCGGGTCTAGCAGTTCCTATGACTCTGCGCATGCCTTTCTGCCAGTCACCATCTTCAGAATCTACAATGACTTTAAATATGCCTTCATTATAATTCATGCCAATGGGTCAATATGGAAAGAAAGAGGGCTCTTAACCTCAGGAATGAGGATATCAAACATTCAAAAGAGATTTTAAAATTGCTAGAGACAGTGAATCTACTAAACCAAATTGCCATAATTCATTGCCTAGGACAGCAGAAGGATGGTTCCCAAACAAGCTAGGGAAACTAAGCTAAAGTAGCAGCACAAGCAGCCTGAGGGCCACCACTTCTATATGCTTTAATTCCCCACCTGTCTTGTCAGAATTTAAACCCCATTAAACAGAATGAGTTTAGGAATGAGCCCATTAATGGGGATTCTATAACACTGACCCTAATTCTATATGGAAGATCAACACATATTTGATCTTACTCCCTGAAGCCCTAGTATATCCCAACCTCAAATAACTATATGAAGAGACCCATTGTGGGACAGATGCTTTAACAGACCTCAATAGACCACATTTGAAGAGCCATCATTTTCAAAGATCATTCAGAAGATTATGCAAGCCTATCAGTTAAGCACCAAAAACAATCCTAAGAGAGAGCCAACAGGAGTACAATATAAAGGGATATGCCCATTTGAGGACTGGCAAGTTGACTTTACACAGATGCCTAAAACTATAGGAAACTTTACATTTTTATTAGTCTTTGTAGACCCCTTTTCTACATGGGTAGAAACATATCCCAGTAGAACTGAGAAGGCAACTGAAGTAGCAAAACTTCTACTCAATAAAATAGTCCAGTTTTGGTAAGTGGTTAGAGCATTGGCTCAAGCACCAAAGGATCACAGGTTATATTCCTAGTCAAGGGTACATTGAACCTGGGTTGCAGGTTCAATACCTGGCTACAGTTGGGGCATGTGCAGGAGGCAACCAATTGATGTGTCTCTTTCACATCGATGTTTCTCTCCTTCCCTTTCTATCTTTATTTCTTTTCCTCCCTTCCACTCTCTCTAAAAATAGATGGGAAAATATTCTCATGTGAGGATTAACAACAACAACAACAACAAATAATAATAATAATAATAATCCTTATGTTTGAACTCTCCTATAGCATTCAAAGTAACAATGGACAATTGTTCACTTTAGAAATCCCCCAGAAGATAAGACAGGCAGCACAGATTCAATGGAAACTACATGCATCTTAGACACCCTAATCTAGGGAAAACGAACCACACAATCAAGAAGATCCTAGTGAATATATTCCAGGAAATACATTTGAAATGGGATCAGGCACCCGCTATTGCCTTACTCTAGATTAGGGTAGTGTCCCAAAGCAGTCTTAAATTAAGCCTTTATGGGAGACCCATTGGAGTTTCTGTTTTAGGAACATCCCTTTTAGATTTATAACACAAATAAAAAATCTAACAAGTCCTGGCTGGGTGTCTCAGTTGTTAGGAGTATCATCCCATACACCAAAAGTTGCAGGTTTGATTCCTGGTTAGGTCACAAACCTAGGTTGTAAGTTTGATCCCCATTCAGGACACATGTGGGAGACAATTGATTGATGTTCCTTTCTCACATTGATACCTCTCTCTAAAAATTAATTAAAAAACACTTCCTTGTACAACATTTAGGACAAGCACTAACAACTTTGCACATGTTTACTAACTGGAGGTCTATCTACCTGTCTGCCAAACCCTTATACCCATTCTAGCTGGGAGATTCAGTCTTACTAAAGACCTGGTAGACTCAAGGTCCTGACAGCAGTTAGCCAAGCAATGGACTGGTCCCTATGACATCCTGTTGACAACAACTCTTCCCTAAAGTTCATAGAAATCAAGTCTTGAATCCACCACACATGGATAAAGCAGGTGCTGCTGGAGGAGGACTCAGACCTTGCTGCTGCTGTTGATACTGCAAGAGAAAACTGAACCTGAACTCCTGAAGATTTAAAATTCATCTTTCAGAAAAGAACAGCATCTCCCAAAGCTAAGTGACAATTTTACTTTTTATTTTATTACTAGGGGCCCAGTGCACAAATTTGTGCACCTTAAAAGGAACTGTGGGCCATGAAGCTGTGGTGGGCACAGGGGCTGGTCTTGGCCCATCCTCTGTGTCCCTGCCCATCCCCTCCCGCCGTAGCCCCTGGTCATCTCTCTGACAGCAACCCCACTCCTGCCACCACTGCTTCCATGCAGTGACAGTGCCAGCCCCACTCGCATCCGCTGATGGTGTGGAGCAATTGGGACCAGCGCCAACAGCAGGTGCAAGTGGTCCCAGCAATGTCAGTGGGTGTGAGTGGCAGTTGCTGCCCTGATTGCCCCTCAGGAGCAGGGGAAGATGGAGAAGCCCTCAGTGGGTGCAAGCAATAGCTCTGTGCTGGCAGCAGGTGTGAGCACCGGATGGGACTGTGATGCATGGGAGCGAAGAATTTTCAGTAACCACCAGAGGCTTGCCCCAATGATATCGATCAGCACCCCACCTGGATTTGGCACCCCTGCTCACCTGCTCCACCATCCTGCTGCAGCCAATGCCCACCATGTTTTGTGCTCTGTTGCCTGCTGCTGATGCCTGCCATGTTTCACACACACCCCCTGGTGGTTAGCGCACGTCATAGCAACCGTTTGTTCGGTTGTTTGGTTGTTCCACTGTTCAGTCTATTTGCATATTAGGGTTTTATATATATAGATTACTTTTTTACAATTGCTATACTTTATGCCCATGCTTGGGTTAATAACACCTTTGTCTGCATTTCCCAGACAGTGGCTTTCTCTGCAAACTTATCCCACTGTTGGCTATGCCACCCAAAACCCTACTCAGAATTAGATAATTGGAATCCTTTAGTTTTTCCATTTTCTGATTCCTCCATAATCCCCCGTGCACTGCTAGGCATACCTCTCACTAAATACTTGATTGCTTGTCTGTACAATAGGTCTCACTTTGGGAGCATCTGCAACACTGCCTCTTGAAATATGAAGCAGTTTACCAGCTTTGCTTGTTCAGCAGTGCCATACTCCAGACACTGAGTATGTCACCTTCCAAAGATAGCTATCCTACTCACTCATGTAAAGGTTTCCCTTAATTTTTGACCCTTTTCTTTTTTTGGTAGATAAAGCTCTCTGGACCCATGGATAAGTAAGACTATGACCTTTGACAGCAGGAAGAAACTAAATAATATGAGACTTCTATCTGTTTACCCTTGTGAGATTACAAGGATCAAGAGTTTTGAAGGGGGGTATTGTTATCATAAACAGTTGGAGAGCATTGTGGAATCTCCCCCATTAGCCATGCTGGCTCAGAGGGAGGTTTTTACACTGAGCATACCAAAAGCTAGAACAATGAATGAGCAGACTCTCCTGCACCAAAAGCTATCAAGATCATTGGATAGACATCAACAAATCAAACAACAAGTGCTGGTGAGGATGCAGAGAAAAAGGAACCCTCATGCACTGCTGGAGGGAATGCAGACTGGTGTAACCACTGTGGAGAACACTATAGAGTTTCCTCAAAAAACTAAAAGTAGAACTCCCATTTGACCCAATGATCCCATTTCTGGGAATATATCCCAAGAAACTAGAAACACCAGTTAGAAAGGACATATGCACCCCAATGTTCATAGCAGCACAATGCACCATAGCTAAGATTTGGAAATAGCTTAAGTGCCCATCAGCAGATGAGTGGGTTAAAAAACTATGGTACATCTACACAATGGAATACTGTGCTGTGGTAAAAAAGGAGTTCTTACCATCTGCAACAGCATGGATGGAACTGGAGACCATTATGCTAAGTGAAATAAACCACTCAGAGAAAGATAAACATCACATGATATCACTCATTTATGGAATATAATGAACAACATAAACTGTTTAACAAAAACAGATCCAGAGACAGAGAAACATTGATCAGACCATCTAACTTTAGAGGGAAGGTAGGGGATGGTGGGGATAAAGGGGAAAGATCAACCAAAGGACTTGTATGCATGCATATAAGCCTAACCAATGGACACAGACAACAGGGGGGTGAGGGCATGAGTGGGGGGGATGCAAGGTAATGGGGAGATAAAGACACATATATAATACCTTAATCAACAAAGAAATTTAAAAAAAAGATTATTGGATAGAAAAAATTTCTCCCTTCCAGATTCCTATAAAAACCATTGGCTTGAGCAAGAATGGGGTTCATCTTTGAGACGGAGTTCACCATTCTTCAAGGTCACAGCTGCTGAATAAAGTTTGTTTCCTTTTGCATCAGTACCTTTATCATGAGTTTGGCTTTTGTTGTCTGGCAGCCAAACCTGCATTTTCAGTCACACAACTAACAAAGCAGGAACATCCCCATGATGCTGGAACTCTCATTGGAGCAGAAAGTCACTGCATGTTTAAGTTAAGAGAACATAATAGCAAGAGACACAAACTGTGTCTTTTACTCCCCTTCCCCCCCACTAATCCAAATAAGTGACTTTGTGTTATAAGAAAGGAATTTTGTATTCAATTTTGTTGTCAAATATCTTAGTATTTGTTTCTTTTAAAATATCATTATTGGGTATAGTGATTATAAACAAACTAAAAAAAATGGTTTTTTTTTCAAGGTTACTATCCTATATAATAAAAATATAATATGCAAGTTGACAATCATGCCCTCACATAAGATGGCCACCCCCTTTTGGTCACAAGATGGTCGCCCCCCATGTGGTCACAAGATGGCCGGCAGGGGAGGGCAGTTGTGAGTGATCAGGCCAGTTGGGAAGGGCAGTTGGGGTGACTAGGCTGGCAGGGGTGGGTAGTTGGGGGTGACCAGGTCGGCAGGGGAGGGCAGTTAGGAGTGACTGGGCTGGCAGGGGATGGAAGTTAGGAGTACAAGGCCAGTAGGGGAAGGCGGTTAGGGGTAACCAGGCTGGCAGGGGAGGGCAGTTGGGGGCAACCAGGCCAGCAGGGGAGGGCAGTTAGGAGTGACCAGGTCTGCAGGAGAGGGCAGTTAGGGGCTACTGGGTCTGCAGGGGACGGCAGTTAGGAGTGACCTGGCCAGCAGGGAAGGGCTGTTGGGGGTGACCAGACCGGCAGGGGAGGGCAGTTAGAAGTGATCATGGTGGCAGGGGAGCAGTTAGACATAGATTAGGCTGTCAGGGGAGTGGTCAGGGGGTGATCAGATTGGCAGGCAGAAGCAGTTAGGAGCAATCAGGCAGGCAGGCTGGTGAGCGGTTTGGAGCCAGCAGTTCCGGATTGTGAGAGGGATGTCTGACTGCCAGTTTAGGCCTGATCCCACAGAGATTGGACCTAAACTGGCAGTCAGACATCCCCCGAGGGGTCCCAGATTGGATGGAGAGGGTGCAGGCTGGGCTGAGGAACTCCCCCCCCCCCCCAGTGCACGAATTTCATGCACCGGGCCTCTGGTTAAAATATAAAAAGTATTATAATATAGTATAATTTCTTTAGAAGAAATTATAATTTCTATAATTGGTGATTTTGTGTTAAAACAAAATAAAAGTAAATGTTTTACTCATAGTATTAAGACATCTCAGAATATCTTACTTTAACTAAATTATTATAGTAAAACTAGAGGCCTGATGGATGAAATTTGTACAAGAGTAGGCCTTCTTTCCCCTGGCTGCTGGAACCGGCTACACTCTGGCACCCGGGACCGGGCTTCCCTTGTAACCCCGGCTTTGTCTGGCAGGTAGTCCAGAGGGACATACAGTCTAATTAGCATATTAAACTTTTATTATTATAGATACCATAATGGCCAGTTTGAATTTCTTCTTCTACTTAACCTTGGTTCCTTTATTATAACTGAGAAACTCATGAAAAGTACTTCTGATTTCAGTTATATCAACTATTATATTATTTTAAGTCCTTTTACATTGCTTGAATATAATAAAGGACAAAGCTTATCAACATGTAAGCTTACTATCTCAGTTGACTTATACAAACGTTGCAGTATAATTTTAACTGTTGATCTGAATTGATAGAATTACCAAACACAGCAAAACTTAGTTAAATTGGATACAGTTTACTGGTGTAAGTCACAAAACAATTCCTCAGTCTTTGTGTTTCATGCCATTGTCATTTATGGAGTACAGGTCAGTTATTTTATAAATGTCCTTCAATTTGAGTATGTCTGATGTTTCCTCATGAGAAATTTCAGCTTATGCACTTTTAGCAAGAATATTGCATAACAGATGTTGTGGTTTTCTAGATGAAAGGAAACTAAAGAAACAGAATGCTGCAATGAATAACTCACAACAGCAAGGATAGCCCACAACAGCAGGGATAAGTTGGATCAAATGCTACTGAAGTATTGGTAAAAATAATTTTACCTGTTTTTACTTTGCCTTATCTATAATTAGCACATGATACATCAGAAAAACCTGAAAAAATAGAGCAACTCTGGAATCTCCACCTCCAGAACTATTTTTTAAATTACAAATAAATGTCCTTCAATTAACCAAATTTCAAAGCTTTGAATATGTTTGAATAATAGTTTGTAAATTTTCTGATCAGATTGAAACTTTTCCTTGTCATGCTCTAAATTTTACTTTAAAAAAATATGGATTTTATTTTTCCAACTTTGGAACTCCTTTAATATATTATAATTTTTAAAAATCCTCATTTTACAGGTGAAATTCTTAAGGAACTATGTAAGATAATTTTATGAATCACAAGTGACAGTGTCTATAACATTCCCCAAATTCCCAGGACATAAAATGAAGGAATCTATTATAAATTCAAAAAAATCTAAATTTTAGGCCCTGGCTGGATAGCTCAGTTAGTTTGAGCATTGTCCCAGTGCACCAAGGTTGTTGGCTCAATCCCTGGTCAGGGCACATACAGAAACAACCAATGGATGCATAAATAAATGGAACAACAAATAGATGTTTCTCTCTCTCTTGTACTTTCTCTCTCTCTCTCTCTCTCTCTCTCTCTCTCTCTCTCTCTCTCTCTCTCTCTCTCTCTCTTCTCTTTCAAAACCAATAAATAGAATATTTTTTAAGTCTGAATATAAAATCACAGAATAAAGATAGTACAACCAGGATACAGGGCAGAGAGACAAGTTATGCTGCACAAGATGGAGAGAAGTATAAGCTTGTGAACCACAAAATCTACACCAGAATTATACAGATGGGAATGAAGTGTTTGAAAGAATAAGATCTTTATCTGACATTTTAGTTTCCAGTAAATAAGGCTCAGATTTATAAACGTACTAGAGGCCCCATGTGTGATTGAAATCACGCCAGGAGGCACCCCGCCTCCAGCTGTGCCACGAGGCACCCTGCGGGGCACTGGGCCAAAAGGTGTTCCATGCACCTCCTGGTGACTGGTTGTGGTCATGATTCCATTGATGCCTTTTCCCTTCCTTCTCTGCCCTGAGCTAACGTGCATGAGATTGCCTGAACGAAACCGGGGCCCCGTATTGCTTGGAGATTGCACTCCACAGGGACCTGCCTGATCCAGGGAGGGTTGGGGTCATTCACTGTGGGGGAGGCTTGATTTAAATGAAGCCCCTGCTTAGATAGGCGCTGGCTGAGCCGTTTGCCATTTGCGGAGGGTTTATCATGCCTTCTGGCTGTTTTCTTGGAAACCACAAACTCAAGATAGCAGTGGATTGCTGCATCCCCTTATCTGAAATCCTGCTTCTCGGGCACCCCAGGTGGCTGACTTTCAGTGTCCCCCGGCCCCCCTGCCTGTGTCCACTACAAGCCTCACCTGTGTGCACAACCTCCTCCTGTCTGATCATGACCCGTTATGGTGTCCAGGCATAATTTGCATATTACCTCTTTATATAGATACTAGTGGCCTGGTGCATGAAATTTGTGCATGGGGGAGGGGTGTTCCTCAGCCCACCCTGCACCCTCTCCAATCTGAGACCCCTTGAAGGATGTCCAACTGCTTTACAGGGATCGGGCCTAAACCAGCAGTTGGACATCCCTCTCACAATCTGGGACTGCTGGCTCCAGCTGCTCACCTGCCTGACTGCCTGCCTGATTTCCCCTAACCACTCTGCCTGCTGGCCTGTTCACCTCCAACTGCTCCCGCCACTGGCCTGCTCACCCTCAAATGCCCCCCCTGCTGGCCTGCTCACCCCCAACTGGCCCCCCTACTGGTCTGCTTACCCCCAAAGGCCCCTGCTGCACCATCCTGGCCTGATCATCCCCCGGTGACCCAAGGTCCCAGCCCCTCCATTTTTTCTTTTTCTTTTTTTTTTTTTTCCAGCATCTCTTTGAGGGAGGCCAGGGCCGGCTGGAAGCAAGTATTTAGGATTTATTTATCTTCTATAATTGAAATTTTTTAGCCTTGAGCAGAGGTCAGGGCTGGCCAGGGTGGGCAGGAAGCTTGGGTTCCTCCATTACCAAGGCAACCAAAGCCTCCTGCTTGTTCCAGCTCTGTGGCCAGACGCCATCTTGGTTGGGTTAGTTTGTATAGTCACTCCTGATTGGCTGGTGGGCATGGCTTGGCATAGCGGAGTAATGGTTAATTTGCATGTTTCTCTTTTATTAGTGTAGATAGATATAGATATAGATATAGATATAGATATAGATATAGATATAGATATAGATATAGATATAGATATAGATATAGATATAGATATAGATACAGATATAGATATAGCTATCCCTTTTTCACATATGGTGAAATTATTGAACACATAAGCACTTGTAGTATATGTACCAGAGATTACTTTATCAGGTCTTATCTTAGAGCAGGCATCTTTTAATATCAGAATTTTGCAATAAAGGGTGTGATTGCATTGTGGTACAATACCCTTAGATGTGAGCACAGTTCTTGTTGATGACACAAACCTCCCCAGACTAACCCAGACTGACCCTGGTATATAATAGAAATCAGTATTGTGGAACAAGGGTCAGTTTTTTCTGAGATTCAAGCTAGCAAGAGAGGAGGACAATGAGCAAGAAGACAACAATGATAAGTTTTCACGTTGAGAAAAAAAAGTAAAAAAAAAAAAAGGGAGGTCAACTCCACACTTTACTCTGGCCTCATATACTAGACTAGAGGCCTGGTGCACGAATTTGTGCATGGGTGGGGTCCCTTGGCCTGGCAGGCGATCCAGGCCAATTGGGGCCATCTTGCCAATCCTGATCAAGGCAATTGGGGTCAGTGGCCAGCAGGGAGGGACCTTGGGAGGTTGGCTATGGGAGCACACTGACCACCAGGGGGCAGCTCCTGCATTTAGCATGTGCCCCCTGGTGGTCAATGCATCCTCATAGCGACCGGTCAACTGTCTGTAATGGTTGCTTAGGCTTTTATATAGAGAGATACATGTCCCTCATTTTTTGGTCTTAATTAGTATTGAGCCCTTACTTTATGCCTGGTATTTTTCTAGAAGTTGAAGGAACAATGGTGTACAGAAGAAAGATCCTAGTCACATAGGTGCTACTGACATTCTACTAGGGTTGTCTTTCTGTGTGACACCAAACAACATGTTTGATTAGAGCTCACTTGTGAGCTACTTGGGCACAGTCTGTGTTAACTCAAGAATATTAGCAGAAAGGGACAGACTACTGGGGAATTTGTCAAAATTATGAAGAATGAACATATTGAAAGAAATTTTAGAGACAGAAGAGGCAGTTTTAGGGAAGGGGGTTCCATGGGAGAGGAAGATATACATAAAGGGTGGAAACAGCTTCAAGCTGCCAGATTGCTTATCTTACATGCACAGAGGAATGTTACATGATAAGGGGAAGTAGAATAGGGGGCACTGGATGAGCTTTAAAACTTGGAAACTGATACTAAGCAAGGAAAAGGAAGAAAGTAGCCAATGAGGAAAGCATGGGGGACAAAAGTTAAGGAAGGGTCCTATTAGAAAGTATCATGTTCAGGAAAGCTACCAGCATATATAAACTGGTACACGAAGAAACTCAAAAGACTGTTGTTGTTTTCCCCATTTTAGAGAGAGAGAATATTTTTCCCATTTTGGGACTCCTCTCCAGAGAGTCCCCTTTGGGGATCATTCCTCAGGGGGAGTTTGTACATGCTTTCAATAAATTTCTACACTTTGATTAAAGTCTTTTAGTCTGCAAATTTTATTCTTCAAACTTTGTAGGACAAGAACCCACAATGAGAATCTGAGAACTTGCCATTCCACATGTCAATATGAGTGATAAGAGCATGTTCTGGTACAAAATTTGACCCATTCCCATGGACCTATTTGTTAGCTTGTGCTAAACCTTTTATAAATGTCAAAATAAAATTGAGCCATGAAACAAAACAGAACAAAAAAGTCATGGGGGAGGGGTGAAATTATTAGTAAACCACTGAAGTGTCATATTTTTTTCTGTAGAATGAGAATTATTATTAAAATTATTATGAGTTAATTATAATCTTGAAGAGTCCCTAGAGTCTCTCGTGAATGGAGTCAGAGGTCATAAGTTATGTGCATGAATGAATCTGCTGTTGGAGAAGATAAGGAGTGATTTGTGGAAGCATACTTATTCTGAAACCACTAAAACTTATTTCTTTAAACTTATTTTTTAAGAACACTATTGTAGAATAATTTTGGCTCCAAAGTTGCCAAATTACAATTTTTGTTATAGTATTTCTAGAAGCCCAGCGCATGAAATTTGTGCACGGGGATGTGTGTCCCTCAGCCCAGCCTGCACCCTCTCCAATCTGGGACCCCTCGAGGGATGTCAGACTGCCTATTTAGGCCTGATACTGGTAGGATTGGGCCTAAACGGGCAGTCGGACATCCCTCTTACAATCCAGGACTGCTGGCTCCCAACTGCTCGCCTGCCTGCCTTCCTTATTGTCCCAACTGTGTCTGCCTGCCAGCCTGATCACCCCTAACCACTCCCCTGCTAGCCTGATTGATGCCTAACTGCTCCCCTGCCAGCTTGTTTGCCCGTAACTGCGCTCCCCTGCAGGTCTGGTCACCCCTAACTGCCCTCCCCTGCAGGTCTGGTCACCCCTAACTGCCCTCCCCTGCAGGCTTGATCGCCCCCAACTGTCCTCCCTTGCAGGCCTGGTCCCTCCCAACTGCCCTACCCTGCTGGCCTGATCACCCACAATTGCCCTCCCTTGCAGGCCTGGTCCCTCCCAACTGCCCTCCCCTGCTGGTCATCTGTGGTGGCCCTCTTGTGTCCACATGGGAGAAGCCATCTTTGACCACATGGGGGCAGCAATCTTGTGTGTTGGAGTGATGGCCAATTTGCATATTACTCTTTTATTAGATAGGATAGAGACCTGGGTGTGTGGGAGGAGGCCAGCTGGTTTGCCCTTGAAGGGTGCCCTGGATCAGGTTGGGAGTTCCCTTGGGGCATGAGGCAGCCTGGGCTAGGGGCCTGTGGTGGTTTGCAGGCTGGCCATGTCCCTCAGTCACCCAAGCAGAGGCCCTGGTTTCTGGGATTTATTTATCTTCTATAATTGAAATTTTGCAGCCTTGAGCAGAGCCAAGCCTCCTGCTTGCTCCGTGGTCACAGCCATTTTTTGGGGATTTATTTATCTTCTATAATTGAAACTTTGTAGCCTTAAGTGCAGGCCTAGGCCAGCCAGGGTGTGCCGAAAGCTTGGCTTCCTCCATTACTGGGGAAACCCAAGCTTCCTGCTCACTCCGTGGTGGCATCCATCTTGGTTGGGTTAATTTGCATACTCGTTACTAATTGGCTGGTGGGCGTGGCTGGTGGGCATAGCAGAGGTACAGTCAATTTGCATATTAATCTTTTATTAGATAGGATGGAAAACAAAGCTCTTTAAATTATTAAAAATATCATAATCATTATTATTATTAACCATAGGAGTATTATTGCACACTTCTTGATTTTCCAGCCCAGAATCCTGTCACTCTTCCTCTCATTATCATACCCCGTTTTTGCTTCTGGACAACCTGTCTATTCCCTATTCTCTGACAATGTGTTTTGAATAGATTCTTCCATTCCAGGAAGAGATGCAGCATTTGACCCTGCATAAATCAATCAAAGCAATATAATTCCCCAGAAAAAGTGATTGGTTTTGTAATAAGCACATGATCCAATCAGACCTAATGAGCTGCAATAAACTCTTCCTATTATCTGTAGAAAGTAGATTTTTTTATATATATATTTTAGACATAAAAATGAGATATTGTAAGTTCTGGAACCTTGGTTTCCATTATCATGGGACCATGAAGATAGAGCTCATTTCACAGCAAAGTCAAGGAAGAGTGCCTTGAACATAGTGTGTGAACACTATATATTTATTGAGCATCGGCGCTGGCAAATCTGGATTTCCATGGCAACTTAATATCTTTGTGGCACAATTTCCAAAACTCTAAAGTAAAAGGCATTGTCTAGATTAGAGATTCAAGCTATTAGGGAAAATAATAAATACCTGCCCTGAGGGGATGATAGAATATAGCCAGAAATAGTCTCTCATCAGTAGAAATTTCATTCAGGTTTTATGTTTTACTTTGAATATAGACACCCTTTTATTTCCATAATGTTTATTTTAATATAAAAATAATTCTCAAGTAAAAAAATGATATTCCTGAAATATGGGCATCTTTATTCTCTAGCTTCAAGTAATCTTTGGCCCATCATCCCTGCCCTAGAGGTATTGAGAAACATGGGACTGAACTGCTCATGAAGAAACATCCACCATTAAAAGCCTGTCAATTTGCATTTCTGAACATTTGACTTTCAAGACACTCTCTTAACAAGTTGTAAGTAAAGGAGTAATATTACTGAGTTAAGAAAACATTACCAAATAAATGTCTCTTGAGAATTCAACTGATTTCACTTCTTCTTTCCTTCCACTTGGCATTACCACCATTCATAAACTTGACCACTTTTCTCTCCTGTTTTGGCTATTAAAATAATAATTTAATTCATTATTTATTTTTAATATATGTTTTTAAATTCAATTAATTGGTGTGACATTGGTGAGTAAAACTATAGGTTTCAGCTGTACAATTCTATAATACATCATCTATACATTATATTGTGTGTTCGCTACTCCAAGTCACATCATCTTCAATCACTATTTATCCCCTTATACCCTCTCCCACCTTCCCCCATCTCCTTCTCCCTCTGGAAATCACCATGCTGTCAGTCAATATGAATAAACAGCCCTTCCTCTTCTCATCTAAGGAACAAAATATGTATTGCGTTAAAAAAAATAATAACCTCTAAGATTTTACAAGCCAATAGATTGCTCTGTCCACCTTATTTCAACCAAAGAAAATTTAAAAAATGAGATGGGGGTGGTGGTGGGGTGGATGTTAAACAAGTTCTTAACTCCAGGAGCTTTATTGTTATGTGTCCAACTCTGAGGAAGCAATACAAGACCTGCAGGGCACAATGCCAACCCAAATCCTGAGGACATACTGCCAATTTGTGGTGTAATTATGGAAACAGCATGATAGCAGAGACATTGAAAATTGATGCTGGATTTTCCAGTGTAATGTACATTTGCTGGAACATTCAATTCTCCTCAGGCAGAAATAGGAATGTTTATAGCTTTCAGTCTCACTGTTTGTAAATGGAGAGAGCTGAGCTCAGAATTTGGAATCACTGATGAAACTGCTGTTTTTACCCAACATTGGTGGTGGTGGGGGCAGTGGGTTCTTTATACTGAACCATAAACAAATGTTATGTTATGTTATGCTATGTTATGTTATGTTATGTTATGTTATGTTATGTGTAATAAATTCCCTAGCATTGCATTTCCTTTGAAGGACAGGATGAGGGATGTAATAGGATATTTTGAACCAAACATTAAGAGTCTGTCTAGTTGGTATATCAAGTATAAATGAAAATACATTCCTAAAGGTAGTGTGTTACAGAAGACCAAAGAAATACCAAGCACACTTCCTAGAGAAAGGGAGGGACCCCATTTATTAACACTAGTGGACTCCAGGAATAATTTCCAAATCAGAGTGAAGACAGAAGCAGAGGGCTTTTTATAACCTTCTGGGGTTTTTGTCTTACAGATATGGTTCCGCCTTCTTTTGTGGGCTTACAGGAAGGCCCCCAGGTGTTGGGGGTCCCCAGGCCATATCTGACTATCTGTCCTGGGGCCAGCGATAATGACCCTTCTCCCCCACCCCCCAGGGCAATGCATTGTTCACTGTTTTATGGCCTGACATGCCTTGCAAGACCAGTTTCCTCCCGCTTGTCTCACAAGCTTCTTTTAGCCTTGTGGAGCAACAAATTCGCAGTGGGTGTTTCTGATATCCAGGTGTTCAGTCCTGCAACCTTGAGAGCAGTGGGGGTGGTCAGGATGATGGTATGTGGTCCCCTCCGAGTAGGAGTCAGTCCCTGGGTGGTCTTTACCCAAACAGAGTCACCAGGTTGGAAGGGATGGACTGGACCAGAAGCTGACACAGGCAGAACATCTCAGACATCCTTCTGGACTGCCCCCTGGGTAGACTGTAAAGCCTGTAAGAACCTGAGTAAAAATTAGCCATGGATTTCAGCCTTTACCCGCCAGAATCTGTAGAGGCCCCACTGGTTTCCAGGGCAGCCTTCCGGGCTGCTTCATCTGTGGCCTGGTTCCCTCTTGCCTCTGTGGAGTCCCCATACCCTGCAACAGCACTCCGCACGTGAGCTGTTGCAATCACATACCCGCCATCAGCACAAATTGTCAGTGACTCTTCTCTTGCCCACCAGAGACCTTAATAAGGGCAATCAACTCGCCCTTCTGTGCCAAAGTCCTGCGGGTGAGCGCCTGAGATCAGATGGTTCAGTCCAAAGCAACCACCATCGCCCCCACATAACTGATTCCTCCCTGGACAGAACTGCTCCTATCCATGAATAGTACCTCACCCTGAGATGCCAGTGGGGGTAAGGCTCAGGTGAGCTGTCTTTACAAAGTTGTCGACCTCTAAACAGTTATATAGAGCTTCCTCAGGGTCATCATCAAGAAGGAAGCTGATAGCAGAAGAACCTGAAACTATGACTCGAGCATTTGACATCCAGCGCTCCGGTGTGCTCCTGAGCAAAGCCTCAACTGCATAGCTGTGGCTGCTACTGCCCAGAGGCAAGCAGGTTAACCGGATGGAACAGGGTCGAGTCTCTTGGACAATTAGGCCACTGGTCTTTTCCAAGGCCCAAGACTCTGGGCGAGGACCCCTTTGGCTATGCCCCTTGTCTCACATACACATCTGGTAGTGCCAGTTGGCCCATCATCCTTGCTCTGCTCATGTCTGTCTCACTGCCTAATATATTACCTCAAGGATCTTGGCTCTGAACTCCTTCAGGGAAAATAGGCATTGAAATTCTCTTCTATAATTACTTCCATGCTGAGATGGGTCAGAAGTTTCTCTCAGAGCCAAGAGATCCTTGCTGTCTGTCAGAGGGTCGATGAGGCCTTGCACAGAAGGAGGTAGGCTTGTGACCTGGCAGAGATAAACTGTAGCAATTAGAATAGTAAGAGTCACAACATCCTTGTCTCTCTGGAGTCATGTCCATGAAGATGCAGGCATCTTCTAAGTCTATCATACAGTTTTCTGCAGGCCACTGTCAGGGCTGTGTGTGACAGCTGGTTCCTCTTTCCAGGCACAAACATAGTCTGTCCCATTCCCTAAAATGTATACTGGCACAGGAGAAAGCTGCTTCGCTGTACACAGGTAGTTTAACCCCTATACAACTGGGCTTGGGCCTCTGCCTAGCAAACTGCAGTCTACAAGTTCAATATGTAGCCTCCGGTCCTCCCAACCCAATGGGGTCTCATCCAGTTCTTCAGTCAGACTTCTCCTCTCTTGGATAATTTCAAAGTCCTGAAGGCTCCCTCCTGGGTCCAGGGAGTGCCTTTCCTTTGCCCTTTTGTTAACCCTGTTTACTAGTTACAGGGTCCTGCCATAAGCTGCCAGTCCAAAACAGCCAGAGTTGCAGTTAGAAACAGCCCTGCATATTACAAAGCGCTCCTGTGGCAGTGGGTTGGGTACCAGGCCCCTGCCTTTGTACCCATCCCCTGTGGCAGAGCAGCCATCAGGCCTCTCCCAAGGGAGTGCACAGGAAGGGGATATCAGCCCCTCCTCTGCTAGCAGCAACAGGTATCGAACCCTTTCAGTACATTTGACCAGCTTCATTCCCAGCCACTTCTACAGATTCCAGGGCCCGTTGTCTTCTTTTAACCAGCAAGCCAAATGACCCTGGCCTGTATTATTTCCTATTGTGAGTTAGAGGAAGATAATTCCTACAGAGGGGAGAAATAGAAACAGTGGGAGTTTCAGAGAAAACTACAGGCTGTCACTGTAGTAGCCCTCCCTTTGCGAGGCTGGGGTCTGATCTGTGGAGGGAAATGACTCTTAGTCAGCCTGGAAAAGAAGGCAGAGGATGACAAGGGTGCAGGGGAATTTTACTAAAAGCTGGGAGGGTATCCTGAAAGAAAAGATCCTTAATTCAGCACAGGCAGGGGGCAGGGCCCATAAAATCTCTTCACCCTGCGGAGCTGTGAGCGCCTCCCCTGAGAGTCCCAGTCAGACAAGAAAAGCCACAAATACCTTCAAATCTACCCCAGAATTCCAAAATTTCAACCTAACACAGCAAAATCACAGAGCAAACCAAAGTCCCTAGTACACAAACATAGACAGAAATTTTTATCAACCATCCCTCCGTGATAGAGAGCAAATGTCTCTGCAAAAATAACTCAACAGTGCTGCTTGAGACTTTTGCAGATCATCACAGGTTCAGCCTTCAGTAAATCAAACGTTTTAACCAGATGAGCAAACAGAAAATCAAAGTAGCTTTCGCTTTCACACAGACCAGTTAATCAGCAGATAATTATGCCAAGACAGACAAACATCCGTACTCACACTCTCTCAGACTAGCCCAGTCTGGAGCTGAGCAGATAATGCCCAACTCCCCAGATGGGCATGGGGGCACTCCTGGCACCCATGCCCCAGAACAGAATTCTTGACCTACATCTCAGTGAGAACCTACAAGAGGAGTTGAAGCTGGGTCCAACCCCCCTTCTCGGTAGCAAATTACCTAGTCCCAGACACAAACAGAAGAATGAACCCATAATTCCTTAACCAAATCTGAATTCACTCACCTCTGGAGTCCTGATTCCTAATTTACCTGGCAAAGTCCTATGACTTCTGGGGAGGTGATCAAGTTCCCCCTTCCACTGACTGACTGGGGCCCCCACCTTACTGATTCTGTCGATAGGTCCAGAGGGCTCTGTCCACTTTCTCCAGATGCCGGCCAGGTCCGGGGCTGAGGTCCAGGAGTGCCTGGACCCGCCCCCCCCCCCCCCCCCCCCCGCTCCCACCCCTTCAATTCTGCTAAAATCAGCAGTGCGTGCCTCCCAGAGGCCTATCCCGCGCCCCAAGGCCCCAAACCCTGTCCACTCACTGGAGGCTAAACAAAGTCAAAATGCGGTTAGCTTCCCAGTCAGGAAACCATATGTTACAGAAGACCAAAGAAATAGCAAGCACACTTCCTAGTGAAAGGGAGGGACCCTGTTTATTATCACTAGTGGAATTCAGGAATAATTTCCAAATCAGAGTGAAGACAGAAGCAGAGGACTTCACTTTTTATAACCTTCTGGGGTCTTTGTCTTGTAGATATGGTTCCACCCCCTTTTGTGGGCTTACAGGAAGGCCCCCAGGTGTTGGGGGTCCCCAGGCCATATCCAATGGTCTGTCCTGGGGCCAGCGATAACGATCCTTCACCACCCCCCCACAAGGGCAGTGCATTGTTCACAGTTTTTATGGCCTGACACACCTTGCAAGACCAGTTTCCTGCTCAGTGTACCATATGTATTTCATGATTTTACTTTTGAGAGTTATTGTTGTAGAATGTTAAAGCTAGAATAATATTAGAGATTATCTAATCAAATCCCTTCTTTACGAAATAGAAAACTGAAAGCCAATGAAGCAGGGACTTAGTTACATAGTGTCAACAAAAAGAAAAGACCGAAGTATCTCGATTTCTAATGCAGCATTCTTTTACTGCATAAAGGATTGTATAGGGCAGTGGTCGGCAAACTCATTAGTCAACAGAGTCAAATATCAACAGGACACCGATTGAAATTTCTTTTGAGAGCCGAAAACTGACTTCTGCACATGGGCATGAAGTATCAATCGCACTGTATGTGCGTGTCCATACATGGTATTTTGTGGAAGAGCCATACTCAAGGGGCCAAAGAGCCGCATGTGGCTGGTGAGCTGCAATTTGCCGACCACTGGTATAGGGCATTCACTGACTTTGTATGTTAATAACTAATCAGTGCCACATATCATACTGATTGTGACATAATGTTGTAGTGTAACCCCATCTTATAAAGGACGCCTCAAAAAAGGTCGAATTATGGAGTCATTTATTAAAAGCCGGTGGCACACGAGGGAGCAAAAGTGCTCCAGACCTCGCAGCCCTGAACAGCTAGCCACTTCTGGCTTATATGCAGAATATCACAAAAGTATTGATTACATCTTTGGGTCTGGAATGAGGAACCTGTTTCATGAAAAAGCATTTTTACAGAAGCGAAATTGAGCAACTTAGTTATCTAAAATATCTATGAATCACTGAATCAACAGAAACACATTATCTGGGACCACCTGGGCAATTTTAGAATAATTGTGCTGTCTAGATTCTGAGATCACTGAGTCAACCAAAACTTAGTTATCTGTAGCTGCTGAGACAATTTAGGATCACTATCTGTCCTGGGTCCCAGAGGAATGTGCTTCGATGACCAGTGAGATCACAATCAATGGGATATTCAAACCATCATCAATGGAGTATTCAATCATGCATAAGTTCAGAAAATCAAAATAACTTTTAAATGAGTACAGAACCCAAACAGCAGTTTCTACTACCATACTTCATTCCCCACTGGTTTTATGTGCAGGAGTCAAATCATGGGCTCATCCTTATTAGTTAGGGGATAGTACTGCTCCCTAACTTCAAGTAGTTTGACTGCATTAATTTTTCTAAACTGCCTGCTTGGCACAATTAGTTTTCTATTTACTCACCCCACTTCTTTTAAGGGCATTCTCTGTTCCTGCTTTCCCATCCCCTAGCACATCTAGCCCTACTTGGCCCTGGACTTTCTCACTGGCTAGCAAAAATGTTCTTATAGTTACCAAGGCCCCTAGTACCACGGTACCCTAGTACCACGGTCTCCTGTCCTCACTGAAGTCCAGTTTCCCTTCTAGAGGCGTTGAGTCTCCTCCTGGCCTGCGTGGAGCCCAAGCTAGGGATCTCATGGGTGAGGCTGCTGGTTGCCAGGATCCATGCCGATTTCCTGGTGCAGGAGCTGGGAGTGGTGTAGCCAGGTCTGGACGCCGTCTACTTTAACAGCTGTGGGCGTGCTCAGGATAACAGTGTAGCGTCCCTTTCAGGTTGAGGTGAGTCCTTGGGCAGTGAACTTCTTTACCCACACCAAGTCCCCAGGCTGGAAGGGATGTACAGGGTCCATCGTGGGCACTGGCAGTGTGTTTTGAACAAGCTTATGAATGACTCTCTGGGTATACTGCAGAGCCTGTAAGGACTTGAGCAAGGAATGGTTATGAATTACAGCTTTCAGTTTCTCCCTGACCCTGGGAAGGATGGGGAGAGGTCTACTATACATGATTTCAAAAAAAGGGGGAACCCCTTCCGGTAAGGGGTACACCTGGCCCATAAGAGGGTGAAGGGCAGGAGGTTGGTCCAGTTTTCACCAGTTTCTAGGGCAAATTTAGTTAAAGTACTTTTTAGAGTCCTTCTCATGCCTGTCCTAAACTTTGTGGCTGGTATACACAATGGGGTTTCTAATTTATGTCTAAGGTTTGATACCGTGGCTACAAAGGTGGGCCGTTATCTGATCCTATGACTACTGGCAGCCTGAATCTAGGTATAATCTCCTGGAGTAATTTCTTGGCTACTATAGAGACAGTTTCTGTTCTAGTGGGGTATGCTTCAACCCAATCTAAGAAGGTGTCTATAAGAACTAGCAGGTACTTGTACCCTGATGCTGGTGGCTTAATCTCTGTAAAATCCACCTCCCAATGCTCTCCTGGGGAATTTCCCCAGGGCCCGAATTCCCAGGGGAATCCTCTTACCTTGCTTAGCAGTGCACAGACAGTACTTCTAGTGACTCTGCTTTTAATTATCTTATCTAAGCTTGGTATGTAGTACCTGCCTCACAGAAGTCCAGAAGTCTTGGTGACGCCTAGGTGGGTAGCCTGGTGTAACTGGGCAACTAACGTCCGACATAGAGCCTCTGGGACCAACAGTCTGTCATCTGGTAGGATCCACCAACCATGTGGTTCTTTGATGGCTTGCTTCTGTTCTTCCAATTCCTCCTCTTGTTTGGTATAGGAGGGGGTCTGCCGTAGGTCTGGGTCCAGCAGGGTTACTAAGACTTGTAAAGGCCCCACTGGTTTTTGGGTGGCTTCCTTGGCATTTTGGTCTGCGGCTCTATTTCCTCTGGCTTCAATTGTCTCCCCTTTCTGATGTCCTTTGCAGTGCACTATTGCAACTGCCCTTGGGAGCCAGATGACCTCTAATAAGGCTAAAATCTCTTCCTTATTTTTAATGTCCTTTCCGGTTGAAGTTGGTAACCCTCTTCAACGGTGGATGGCACTGTGTCCCCATTGAAGGGCCTGGATCAAGGCCAAAAGTTCAGCTTTTTGTACTGATGTCCCCCTGTTCAGGAACTGTGCCCAAATGGTGTGGTCCAGGGTGACTACCGCTGCCCCTGAATATCGGATCCCATCCTGAACATAACTGCTCCCATCCGTGAATAGTACCTCATCTGGTGATGATAGCGGGACATCTGTCAGGTCTGGGCGAACTGTTTGTACTGCATCTGTTACCTCTATGCAGTCATGAATGGGTTCCTCTGGATCATCATCTAGAAGCAGGCTGGCAGGGTTGATGGCCAGTGTCTTTTGGAACCGGATATGGGGCTGGTCCAGGAGAAGAGCTTGGTATTGGGTGACCCTGGTGGTTGACATCCATCTCTCCAGAGCAGCTTGAAGGAGGGCCTCCACAGCATGAGGTGTTGTCAGGGCTAGTTCCTGGCCAAAGTCAGCTTATCTGCCTCCTTTACCAGCAACGCTCTGGCGGCCACTGCCCGGAGGCACGCTGGCCACCCTGCTGCCATGGGGTCTAGTCTCCTAGACAGATAGGCTACAGGTCTCTTCCAGGGACCTAGAGTCTGAGTGAGAACCCCTGTGGCAATGCCCCTTACCTCACTCACATAGAGGTGGAAGGGCTTTGTGACGTCTGGCAAGGCTAGGGTAGGTGCTGAGATGAGAGCCTTCTTTATCTCCTCAAAGGCCTGTTGTTCCACTTCGGTACAGTTCAGTGGCTGCGTTCCCCCAGTACTTGAGTATAGAGGTTTAGCAATCTCCGCGAACTCTGGTATCCACAGGTGGCAGTATCCAATTTCCCCTAGGAATTCCCGAACCTGATTCTTGGTTGTAGGCATGGGGATTCATAAGATTGCCTCTATTCGACTGAGGGAGAGGGTCTGTCTGCCTTTGCTAATGTTGTACCCCAGGTATGTGACATCAGAGGAGCATAACTGTGCCTTCTAGGTGGACATCCGGTAGCCTAATGCTTGTAGGGTGCCTAACAGGCCCTCAGTGGCTTGTCGGCAATTTTCCTCAGTATCTGCTGCCAGTAGAAGATCATCTACATACTGGAGTAGGGTGCATTCTGGATACTCCTGTCTAAAGGCAAGTAGGTCCGAGCTCACGGCTTCATTAAAAAGGGTGGGAGAGTTTTTGAAACCTTGAGGCAGTCTAGTCCAGGTCAATTGTCTTGAGAATCCACCCTCTGGGTCATTCCACTCAAATGCAAAGATAGGCTGGCTAACTGGGGCCATGGGTATGGTGAAGAAGGCATCCTTTAGATCTAAGACTGTGTAGAATTGTCTTTCTGGAGGCAGAAGACTTAGCAGAGTGTAAGGGTTTGGGACCGTGTTATGTATAATCTCAACCCTCTTGTTCACCTCCCTTAGGTCTTTTACTGGCCTGTAGTCTTTAGTCCCAGGCTTTAAAACTCGAAGCAAGGCGGTATTCCAGGGGGACTGGCAGGGAATCAAAATTCCCGCTTCCCACAGCCAGCAAATGTGTTTAACAATTCCCTTCTTTGCTTCTAAACTCAGGGGGTATTGCCTTACCGGGGCTGGAGTGGCAGTGGCTTGCAATTGGACTACTACAGGAGCTTGATGACTTGCCAACCCCAGGGGTTGTTTTCTGCCCAGACCATGGGATAGAGATGCTGTAACTCCTCCAATTAGGTAGAGGGCTCATGTTCTTCGCCTGGTGTCGCTTTTTCTGTTTCCTGCAAGATATATTCCTCTTACAGGCTGGGGAGGATGTAACCAGACCTGGGTTCCTTGGATCCACGGTGAGGTGTGCTCCATCCCCCTCAAAGGATATGGTGGCTTGTAGCTTCTGTAGGAGGTCATGTCCAAGCAGGGAGTATGGGCATTCTGGCATGTCCAGAAATGAATGCATTACCATGTTCCTTCTGAGGTCCACAGTCCTTGTTTTATTTTATTTTTATTTTTAAATAAATCTTTATTGTTCAGATTACAGGTGTTCCTCTTTTTGTTTTCCCCTTTTAGCTCCCTTCCACCTGATTCCCCACCCCACCCTACCCCATGCCCTTACCCCCTGCCACTGTCTTCATCCATAGGAGTAAGATTTTTGTCCAATCTCTTCCCGCACCACTCACACCCGCTTCCCCCTGAGAATTGTCAGTCCACTCCCTTTCTATGTCCCTGATTCTATTATATTCACCAGTCCATTCTGTTCTTCAGATTTTTTATTTACTTGATTTTTAGATTCACTTGTTGGTAGGTATGTATTTGATGTCATTTTGTTGTTCATAATTTTTATCTTTACCTTTTTCTTCTTCTTCCTCTTCTTAAAGAATACCCTTCAGCATTTCATGTAATCCTGGTTTGGTGGTGATGAACTCCTTTAGCTTTTTCTTGTCTGTGAAGCTCTTTATCTGACCTTCAACTCTGAATGATAGCTTTGCTGGGTAGAGTAATCTTAGTTGTAGGTTCTTGCCGTTCATCACTTTGAATATTTCTTGCCACTCCCTTCTGGCCTGCATAGTTTCTGCTGAGAAATCAACTGACAGTCGTATGGGTACTCCCTTGTAGGTAACTAACCGTTTTTCTCTTGCTGCTTTTAATATTCTCTCTTTGTCTTTTGCCCTTGGCATTTTAATTATGATGTGTCTTGGTGTGGTCCTCTTTGGATTCCTCTTGTATGGGGTTTTGTGCACTTCCTGGACTTGTAAGTCTATTTCTTTCACCAGGTAGGGAAAGTTTTCTGTCATTATTTCTTCTAATAGGTTTTCAATATTTTGCTCTCTCTCTTCTTCTGGCACCCCAAAAATTCTGATGTTGATACGCTTAAAGTTGTCCCAGAGGCTCCTTACACTATCTTCATATTTTTGGATTCTTTTTTCTTTTTGTTTTTCTGGTTGGGTGTTTTTTGTTTCCTCATATTTCAGATCTTTGGTTTGATTCTTGGGGTACGTTGATCTACAGTTGAGTTTCTGTATATTCTTTATTTTAGACAGTGTATGCTTCATTTCTGACTGGTCCATTTCCATTTTTTTAGCATTCTCATTAAGGTCCTTGAAGGTCTCACTAAGCTCCTCAGAAGTGTCATCAAGTTTCTCGGCGGTTTTTAGAAGATTCTTGAGTAACCTTATAAATGTGGTTCTGAATTCTATGTCATCCAGTAGTTTGCTTTCCTCCGTTTCTTTCATTCGTGACATGTTTCTTTGTCTCCGCATTTTGGCTGCTTCCCTGTGTTGATGGAGTGGCTTTGTGTGGTAGGTGACCTATAGGGGGCAGTAGCTCAGCCTCCCCAATCACCTGAGGTGGACGCTCTTGGTACACCCTTTGTGGGCTGAGTGCAAAGTCTTGTTGTATTTAAGCCTTAATTGCTGTTGGTATGCTGGGAGGAATTGACCTCCAGGCCAATCGGCTGTGAGGACTTGCTGTGTCTATAATGGAAGAACTGCTGTGCTGGAGACATGCTTATGGTGCAGGACTTGTTTCAGTGGGGCTTTGGTGCTTGCTGAGTCTGCCTCTTGAATGTGTCACTTATGGATGTGAGGAGTTGAAATCTGGTTTCTCACACTGACCACTAGGTATACTAGCTTCTGGATCTCCAATGGGGTGCAGGTCAGCTATTTTCTGAGTCCACCCAGTAGGAGGTACAGCGAAAGCTATAGTTTTCTCCTCTTTGCTTGGGGTTTGGAGGTTTTGGAGCTGTCTGACCCAGGCTGCAAGTTTGCTAGGTTAAGCTGCGATAGGGCAGGCCTTTCTTATGCTAAAGCTGCTGCTTGGAGCTTGGGTGGGTTTGTAGGTTGTGTGCGGCGGGGTCTCAGGGCATCACTAGGCTAGGGCGTGGCAAACAGCGATGGCTGCTAGTTAGCCGGTTCTGTGTCTCCAACTGTGTCCCATGCCCCAGCGCAGTAAACAATTATTCTTGCGCGCAGCTCTGCAAGCAAGCCCCCCTCACTTTCCGACCCGATGGCAGACAGTCCAGCTTCTCTCCGTAGGAGTTTGGGTCCCCCGCATCTCCCCAGAAACTGTATTTCAGAGTAATTGGGGGCTTGTCTCCCTTTGGGTTGAAAAAAGCAACGTCTGCCGCCAGCCCGGATCACTCGCCTCCGTACCTCAGCTTTTCAGCACTTGTGCACGTCTCAATGCTCTTTTCTCTTTCCTTCTAGTTGTAGAACTTCCACTCAGCCAGCTTTCCTGTGGTTCTGGATGATAGACATTTTGTCTTTTAGTTGTAGTTTTGAAATTGTTGTGCGAGGCAGCAGTTTAGGTGTTTACCTACACCACCATCTTGGATTCTCCTCTCACAGTCCTTTTTGATGTCCAGGGAAAATAGGCAATTTGTCCAGTGGTTCCCTGGATTGATGTCTTCTTAGAGGTTATGGGTCCGATGGGCTCTGTCAAGACTGAATAGACTGCCCCAGTGTCCACCAGGAAACTAACAGGTTTGCCCCCCACTTGTAATGTTACCCTGGGCTCTTGGGGGCTTAATGGAAAAGAGCTCCAGCTCTGACAGTCCTCTTCCTCTAAGTTAAAGTACCTTGTAGTCTGAGTTTCCCCTTTTGCTTCCCTAGCTAACCTTCCAGGACATTCTCTCTTTCAGTGCCCCTGCTTCCTGCAGTAGGCATACTAATTCCTTCTTATTTGCTACTGGCCTTTTCTTTCTGTCCTAGAGATAAAGATCTCAGTTTCTGATAAGCCTGAAAAGGGGAATGGGGGAATTTCTAGCTGCCACCTTTAAGCCCCCTAACAGAACATGGTGCAAAGTGTCCACGGAGTCGCCTAGGGTTCTTGGGTCTCATTGGGACGCAGGGAGTCACAAGGGAATTTCCCTCCTTGCCGCCACCTCCAGCTACTCAAAACAACTTCTGGAGCGGATGGGAGCTGGGTGGGCGGAGGCAGGGAGTGGGCATGGATCCCAGGTGGTGAATGGAGGTGCTCCCACCCAGGCGTTTTCATATGGCAGACCTCTCTCTGTTCCCACTGGGAAAAGTGCTTGCCTCCTGCCAATGAAGGTGGTGTGGGGGGAACCAGTGACCCCTACACTGCAATCAGACTCCCTGACATCTCTGAAAAGCCCCTCTGCTTGAGTGTGTTTCCATTAAAAAGTACTGATTTTAAAAACTAATAACTTAAGAGCTGCCACACACACACAAAAAGGACCAAATGGCCCACAAAATATTTTCCTTTCCTTCTGAAGGTTTTACAATGTATTGTAATCATTAACGATATTAAACTGAAATGGCCAATTGAGACAAACAGTTCTGAGACTTCCTCCACCACTGATTAAGACTGGGTGGCGGCAGGTGTCAGAAATAAGATTCATTTAGTTTTTGAGCTTTCAGGGCAGACTTGGTGACTTTGCCAGTTCTGGCTTCCTTCTTGTAAATAGTTAACTTTAGAATTTGGTCCACAACTGTTACAACTTCTTTAAACCTCTTCAGACCACAACTGTTACAACTTCATACCTTCAAATTAATAAACATAGACAGAAATGTTATTAGTTAGGTGAGCCAATTCCCCCTCTGACTGAGAGCAAGCACCCCTGGGAAAAAGGAATCACAGTGGCCACTTGGGGCGGTTTGCTATGTGTCAGAGCACTCAGCCTTAAGTAAATTAAATGTTTATTTCTTTTTTTCTCACAGACTCCCACACTTACATGAACAAATAATTATACCCAGGCAGACAAACAAAATATCAAACATTTGTACTTACACCCTTTCAGTGAACAAGTACTCTTACAGTCTTGGGATCTGAACAGATAACAGGAACACTGCCCAAGTCCCCTGATGGGGGCCTAAGAAGAACAGACGTGGGGGCCTTCCTTTCCCACATCCCAGGACAGGATTCTCGACCCATGTTTCAGCAAAACAGAAATGGCACTCATGTTAGACAAAGGAAACAAGACTAATAGAGGCAATAAACAGATAAATGCCCCATCCTACAACCTAGGGAGTTTCTCGGGAACTCGGTACATCTCCCATAATCAGGGTGGGACCAGGAGGGGTGGTGCAGGGAGACTTGAGGGCTCAGGAAGCAAACACCCTGAGGGAGGGGAGGGCATGCAAATGCCGCCACCGCTGCTTTTTCTGGTTCTGCTGCCACAGCCACAGGCCAGCGGGAGGGACCCATATTAGTGAAGGAAAAAAAAGGTTAAAACTACTCCCAGAGTCCGCCAGGGACTATGAGGGGAAAGTCATCCTGCACTCTGGAGTTGACCTGGGAAAAAGAGTGCTTAGTCAAGGAGGGGCAGGTTACACATAGAGGGTTATTTCAGGAGAGGTAAAATCCTGCAAGGAACCTTGATAAAAAGATCAGTAATCCAGTCACACAGTCAAAGGTTAAACAGGAAGAGAAGAACCACTCAATGTCCCCCAAGAGGATTTCAACAAACTGACACAACCTTGACAAATCAAAACCTAACAACATAATACACATAGGGCCCAAGTACAAGACAAAAAACAATCCAGAAACCAGGAGTGACCTCTGATGTCTCAGGGCACTTCTAGGATGGGGAAGTCCTGGCTGCGTCCAGCCCTTCCCGCCATCCACAGATGACTGGTCCACCAGTAAACCGGGACTCACCTCCAGGAGGGTTTCTAGGACTCAGAGACAAATTTTTTAGGGACGTGCCAATGTTCACTGTCCACTCGCTGGATTCGAAGGGAAGTTCTCCAGGACCCTGGGACATCTCAGGTTGCGCACCCCCTAGAAACCCCCCAGTCTCCACGACCTGCCCAGGGGAGACTGGCCTCCCTTGGTGTCTGGACCAGCGTCCTCTAGTGGTGGATCTTGCTGGGGCCTCCAATTGTTGTAGTATAACCCCCATCTTATAAAGGATGCCTCAAAAAAGGTCGAATTATGGAGTCATTTATTAAAAGCTGGTGGCACACGAGGGAGCAAAAGTGCTCCAGACCTCGCAGCCCTGAACAGCTAGCCACTTCTGGCTTATATGCAGAATATCACAAAAGTATTGATTACATCTTTGGGTCTGGAATGAGGAACCTGTTTCATGAAAAAGCATTTTTACAGAAGCGAAATCGAGCAACTTAGTTATCTAAAATATCTACGAATCACTGAATCAACAGAAACACATTATCTGGGACCACCTGGGCAATTTTAGAATAATTGTGCTGTCTAGATTCTGAGATCACTGAGTCGACCAAAACTCAGTTATCTGTAGCTGCTGAGACAATTTAGGATCACTATCTGTCCTGGGTCCCAGAGGAATGTGCTTTGATGACCAGTGAGATCACAATCAATGGGATAGTGTATTGGGATAGCATACATAAGTTCAGAAAATCAAAATAGCTTTCTATTGTTTTATCAAACAAATAAGTACAGAACCCAAACAGCAGTTTCTACTACCATACTTTAATACCATTTTGGATATATATGAGTTCTATATGTCACTGTCTTCACCATTGTAGATCTGGGATCTTGCTTACTTCAACTACTTTGACTCACTGATTTTCCTCCTAGCTCATAGTTGATCTTTTCATTTTTGACTCAGCAAATTCAGACTTACCAAGAATTTAATGAGCTTTCTGGCTTCATTAAAGGCATTCAGTAATGGTCAGGACGAAGTGGAGTTAATAACCACATTTATATTTAATGCTTTGACATCTTATGGTTGAAGGGGAGCAGTATATACCACCCCAATATATGCATTTTTGGCATAAGAACTATTTTAGTCTAATTATTTTTAAGAAACAGCAGACATAAAAAAAGTTCTAAAAACCCTTTTTAATATGCATTTACATAGGAAATATCCATTTGTAAATGTGTCCTCTCTGTACAACAAAGAGAAAGATGACAAAATCTCTAAAAATTTCTTATCAATGGAGAAGACAACTAATTTAAATCTGCATAACAACCATCCCCTGTGTACTGTGTTTTGCCCAGTAACTTCCCATAAATAGTTTCTTCCCACCCCAATATCTTCTTTTGTCTGTAGCTGGAGATGGTGGCTTGGATCATTTCATGGAGTTAGTTACTATTCCTGGGTATCTCTCATGTATATAGGAAGTATATATGCTATTACATTTTTTTTGTCCCCTGTTAATACCGAATTTTTGGACTGGAACCCAGATTCTTTGTCCATCGGAATCGAAGAATGAATCCACAGACAGAAAGTGGTATAGCAAAGGTGGAGATTTATTGAAGAACAAGTACAGACTCCCACGTGGGGAGAGGGAAGAGTCCCACAGAATGGACTCCCGAGTAGGAAGGGGGAAAAGTCCCTAAACTGACTCCCATGTGGGGAGGGGGACGAGTCCACTGTGTTCTTCTTCCCAATGGCTTATAAAGGCTGCAGATCCTGATGCCTTGATATCCCCTCTGATTGGTCACTATTCCCTTAGACTGGTAACTATGGTAACTCCTGGGCTCAAAGGTTGAACTTCACATGGAACACGTGAGGTTCTCCCCCTTCCTCCTCTCTGGGCTTTCTTCTCCTCCTTCTGAATGAAGGACTTCCTTCTCTTAATTTGTAAATATAGATATTTCTTGGCTACTTCCAGTTCCCTTGTCTTATGTAAATATACCTGTTGCTGCCTCCTTGCCTTATGGAGATGTAACTGCATCTGGCTTTTGTGTTATGGAAATGTACCTTCTCCCAGTCTGCAGCCCCACACTTTCCCCATGGACCCCAATTCTAAAAAATCCCTAAGCCTACCTATGTTCCCCTAAAATTCTTACTTCACTATTAATCTGTCTTTTAATTTAGGGAGGTTTTAATCAAGAACCTAAAAGTGTTGTAGTGTAACCCCCATCTTACAAAGGACACCTCAAAAAGTCGAATTATGGAGTCATTTATTAAAAGCCGGCGGCATACAAGGGAGCAAAAGCTCTCCAAACCTCGCAGCCCCGAACAGATAGCCACTTCTGGCTTATATGCAGAATATCACAAAAGTATTGATTACATCTTTGGGTCTGGAATGAGGAACCTGTTTCATGAAAAAGCATTTTTACAGAAGCAGAATTTGAGCAACTTAGTTATCTAAAATATCTACAAATCACTGAATCAACAGAAACACATTATCTGGGACCACCTGGGCAATTTTAGAATAATTATGCTGTCCAGATTCTGAGATCACTGAGTCAACCGAAACTCAGTTATCTGTAGCTGCTGAGACAATTTAGGATCACTATCTGTCCTGGGTCCCAGAGGAATGTGCTTTGATGACCAGTGAGATCACAATCAATGGGATATTCAAACCATCATCAATGGAGTATTCAATCATGCATAAGTTCAGAAAATCAAAATAACTTTTAAATGAGTACAGAACCCAAACAGCAGTTTCTACTACCATACTTCAATACGAGGGAGCAAAAGTGCTCCAGACCTAGCAGCCCCGAACAGCTTGCCACATCTGGCTTATATTGGCAGAATATCACAAAAGTATTGATTACATCTTTGGGTCTGGAATGAGGAACCTGTTTCATGAAAAGCATTCTTTACAGAAGCAAAAATTGAGCAAGTTAGTTATCTAAAGTATTTACAAATCACTGAATCAACAGAAACACATTATCTGAGACCACCAGGGCAATTTAGTATAATTGTGCTGTCCAGATTCCAGGACCACTGAGTCAACCAAAACTCAGTTATCTGTAGCTACTGAGACAATTTGGGATAATTGAGTTGTCCTGGTTCTCAGAAGAATGTGCTTCAGTAACCAGTGAGATCACAATCAATGGGATATTCAGACCACCATCAGTGGAGTATTCAATCATACATAAGTTCAGAAAATCAAAATAACTTTTAAATGAGTACAAAACCCAAAACAGCAAGGTTAAAATATTAAACAGCAATTTTTACCCAAGTATGGTTGCTACCATACTTCAAAAGGATAGAGGGAAAATATATATTTTTTCTCCCCTACAAAGGTCTTGCAAAACCAGGAGGGACTGCCCCTTCAAGGCCTAACCAATTCTTAGAAATAGTGAAGAGCTGGTCTGGAATTTCACATTTCCTATGAAAACCAACCAATCCAGAGCCCAAACTCCAACTACCTCCTTTATTGGCTTCAGGAACCAGACAATTAAGGACAGCTCCTGTGCCCTAGAGCACACTGAAAGGATTCAAACTAGTGTAGATAAAAAGGGATCACATGCTAACCTAACAAGCTCAGGCAAGGCCTGTGTGGTGGCCTTTCAAACTCAGAGACCTAAAATAGCCACATAAGATGGTGTGAAATTAAAATTTAAAACTAAAAGCAGTTTATGGTATGTAGTTATGTCCTAGGCTATAATCTTCCCTGACAAAAGTTAATCTTTACCTTAACTGAGTCTGTCTATTGTTTTTTGCACCTATGATTATGATACAAAAATTTTGGACTGGAACACACGGTGTTCCGCTGGACAGGATGGCTTCCCCCAGCTCTTTTTCCTTCACAGTCAAAGAATGAAACCACAGATGGAAGATGGTATAGCAAAGGTGGACATTTATTGAAGAACAAGCACAGACTCCCACATGGGGATGGGGAAAGAGTCCCACCAAGTTCCTTTTTCCAAGGTTTATAAATGTTGCAGTTTTTTGTGCCTTGATACCCCTCTGACTGGTCACTATTCCCCTTTGATTTGTTCATTATAGTAACTCCTGAGCTCAAAGGTCAAAACCTCACATGGGACATGTGAGGCCCTCCTCCCTCATTGTTCTCCTATTCCCTTTGGTCTTTCTTCCTCCTTCCCTTTATTCTGTAAATATGTACCTTTTGCTACTCCCAGTTCCCTTATCTTATGGAAATTTAACTTCTGCCTTTCCCAACTTCCCTGTCTTATGGAAATGTAACCTTTTGCAGCTCTGCAGACTGTGCTTTTTCCATGGACTCCCTTAATTTAAAAAAATTTCTAAACCTGCCCATTTCACCACTAAAAATTCCTATTTCAATAATATACCTTTGAAATGTGAGGGTAACTTCCCCTGTTCTGGATCACTCAGGGCACAACCAATGCACTAGAGTAGAGACTACAAATCCTCCCATTGTCACTTGTTGATTTGTTGATGATAGCCATTCTTCATTGTCATTTTGATTTGCATATCTTGGGTGATTAGTGACTTTGAGCATGTTTTCATATGTCTCTTGGCTTTCTGAATGTCATCTTTCAAAAAGTGTCTATATAGGTCCTTTGCCCATTTTTTGATTGGTTTGTTTATCTTCCTTTTGTTAAGTTGTATGAGTTCCCTGTAAATGTTGGAGATTAAACCCTTATGGGAGATAACATTGGCAAATATGTTCTCCCATGCAGTGGCCTTTCTTGTTGTTTTGTTGATGGTTTCTTTTGCTGTGCAGAAGCTTTTTATTTTGATGTAGTCCCATTTGTTTATTATCTCTTTAGTTTCCATTGCCCTAGGAGCTGTACAATGCTGGCAAGGATGCGGAGAAAAATGAACCCTTCTTCACTGCTGGTGGGAATGCAGACTGGTGCAGCCACCGTGGAGAACACTATGGAGCTTCCTCAAAAAACTAAAAATGGAACTCCCTTTGACCCAGTGATCCCACTTCTAGGAATATACCCCAAGAAACTAGAAACACCAATCAGAAAGGATATATGCACCCCTATGTTCATAGCAGCACAATTTACAATAGCTAAGATTTGGAAACAGTCTAAGTGCCCATCAGCAGATGAGTAGATTAGAAAACTGTGGTACATATACACAATGGAATACTATGCTGCACTAAAAAAGAAGGAACTCCTACCATTTGCAACAGCATGGATGGAGCTGGAGAGCATTATGCTAAGTGAAATAAGTAAGTCAGAGAAAGATAAATATCACATGATCTCACTATTTATGGATTATAATGAACAACTAAACTGATGAACAAAAACAGATTCAGAGACAGAGAAGCATTAATTAGATGCTCACACCTCAGAGAGAAGGTAGGGGAGGGTGGGGGTAAGGGTGAGAGATCAACCAATAGACTTGTATGCATGCATATAAGCATAACCAATGGACAGAGACAACAGAGGGGTGAGGGCATGTATGGGAGTGGGATGGGGGACAATGGGGAATATGGAAACATGTAATACCTTAATCAATAAAGAAAATCAATTAAAAACCCTCGCATTGTTATTTTTATTGAGTTAATTGTTGACTATTAACTATCCTGTACCCACCTATGTAAAAGATGTATCATTTATCCAATCTCAGAGGTTTCCCCACTTTGCTTTCTCCTGCCTCCCTAATCTATCACCTATGGATTTCATAGAACCCATTTGTAATGTATAAAATAGGGTGCAAAATTGCCATTCTCTGAAACATTCTCAAAATGCATTGAGATTTTGCTTCTCTGCAATTGTCCACAGTTTGGCTCAAATAAACTAACAAAAATTCTTCACAGGTTTGAATATTTATTCCATTAATATTTAGTTGGGGTATTGGCAGGATTCCAAATTATGGGTGAAAGGGGCCACATGCTAACCTGACAAGCTCAGGGAAGGCCTTCATGGCAGTCTTGCAAACTCAGGGACCTAAAATAACCACAAAGGATTGTCTGAAATTAAACTTTAAAACAGTTGAAAAGGAAAATGGAGGGGGTCTTGCAACCTAGTTCAGTATCTGGTTAAAACTGTAGTCTTACTTCCCCACTCTGACTCAGTTGGGTGGAGCTGCACAGTCTAACCCCAGGGCCCTACCACAGCTGACTTGGTGGAGCTGCAGGGACCCTCAGGGGCCCACCACAGGAAGAGATACATAGATCAGAGCCTCCCCATGAGTTCATTTCAGGCTTTGGATCCAGAATTCCCCTGGACTAGCAGATCTGTGAAATGATGGTTAAACTTTCCTCCCTCAGAGTGCTGGCTGGTCATTTTCCCGTGCATTCTACAACAACATATGGTGCATTGTCCATGAAAAGTCAGTTGAGAGTGGACTTCGGGACACTTGCTTCAGGCTCTGGGGACCCAAGAAAAGCACGCCACTGGTACATTCACCAGTTCCTGAACCTGCTGGGCCCAGAGGGGACTTCCTGGGAGGGAAGTCAAAATCAGACATCTGAAACTAAGTTTTTCCCCAGGGAGACGGGTCCGAGTTCTGGCCTGTCCTATGGGACAGAAGAGGTAGCTGACCTCTACCTAGGTAATTATTTACCTCAGGATAGCTCAGATCATCTGGAAGAATGGCTTCTAGATGGTATTCATCATCTCTGGGACTTCTGGGAGGAAAGTCAAACTTGGACTGGCTAAGGGTCTGATTCTGCCTTTGAAAAAGGTAGAAGAGAAGTGTTCCTAGGCAGTTTTCTACTGCCTTTGTCCAGAGACTTGTTCTGTATCTCTGTGCAATTGAAACTGATTTGGTGAATGTAGGGTATTATGTGGAGTAAATGTGGTGCACACTGCTGTAAAAATGTTTATTTACTGTTGGGCCTTTATGCTTGTTTGTTTCTGTTGTTTGTTTGTTTTTAAACCCTTTTAAACCTTTCCTGTGTTTCCTTGGCGATTCAAAGTTTTTAGTGGGGAATGTTATCTGCCTTTATTGTTTAAATATGTCTCTGTTGTTTGTTTAAATTATTTAGCTAATGAAATTTCTGTTTGTGTCTCTTAAAAATATGAATATATTGCTAATCTGAGGAATATTGATTATATACATGTCACCTAAAAATTAAGGCTAAGAGTTCTAACTAACTAGAAAGAAAGTATGGCTTTGGTGTAATGGAGGAAGGTAAAGAGAAATGTTGAAAGAAAGTTGAATAAATGACAGGCCAGTAAGCCAGGACAAGTAGAATAGGGAAACTGAGATGGTTAAATAGGACATTGGAGCCATATTGTAAATCCTGTCTTCCCTGAACCAAGGACACTTGGGAGTAAATTATTTGCATTTTGACTCCCTAAAAAGAGGTTAAATAGCTTATGTAAATGTACTCAGGGAGACTGATAGCAGAAATCTGATTAGTGTCATTTGCTATCCACACCCAAGGACAAATGAAATTAGAAAATAAGCCTTATTTTGATTATTTCTTTTATTCAGTTATTTTTTTAAAGGAGGCAACCCTTTCCCTCCCTGCAACTCTACTGTCTTAGAATGTATTTTAAGGAATTTTAAAAACTAGTCTCCTGGGGGTTAAAAAGGATGCGAGAAATAGATTGGCCATCTTTTGGAGTAGGATGGCCACTGGAGGGCACATTGGATGTCCCCATGATCAATAATGTTCACAGAATTATCATAGGAGATGCAGGTCATCCTGAAAAGTTCCCTTATATTGACCAGTGGCTAGAAAGAACAGAGCTTAAGCCACTTTGGATCTGGTTTTGTTGGAGAATGGGAATTTTTGCCCATTCCAGAGAGGCCATGGACTATGCCCTAGATAGAATTGTCAGTGCTCACACCAGGCCAGGCCTTGAGATACGGTTTCATGGCCCCTTCCCAGCATGTAGGCCTTCTTTCATAGAACACTGTCAGCTTTCTGAAGAACAGGATCACCCTGTGAATAACATGGTCATCAATGGCATGATCCTGACGTTGCTTAGGAAAAACTGTTTTGTCTTGGGTTAGTTGCTCTGCAAAAACAGGATGTAGTTAATGTGCTTAAAAGTGGTCCTGCACAAAGGGTCAGGGCTGCTCTCTGCACTCCATGAGTGGAGAATGGCAGAGCAGTCACCTGGCTAGCTCGAATAAAGGCTCTTTGCTATTGCATCGGACTCGGCTCCCTGGTGGTCTTTGGGGATCACGAAATCTGGGCATAACATTTGGGGGCTCGTCTGGGATCCCCAAGACCCACGAGGGACCCTGACCTGGAGAGCCTGACTGACCACGGTAGGTGTCTGTGTCGTTGTGTGTTCTGTTCTGTGCGAGCTCGTTTCTGAAATTTGTAGTGCCCGAAACGGTCTAGATGGATGCACTGGAGGACCTCAGGTGGGAGGAGTCGGAGGACGCTCCGACCCTACGTCTGGAGGGGCGTAAAAACCGCCTTCTGGAGGGGCGTGAAACCCCTCACAAGGGGAGTGGTTCCCCTCGAAACTCTGGGACGAGGCGGGTCGCTCCCGCTGGTTGGCACATGGCCATCCTCCAGCTTTCAGTTTTGCTTCCGTGGGGTTGGAAGGCTGTTCTTGGGTGTCTTTGTTTGTCTGTTTTCTGTGTTTTTCTGTTTTATTCTGTGGACTTACTGGACGCAGTCTTAACTCCTCCGGTAGGTTCTCACCAAGATGTTGGTTGAGAATTCTATTCTGGGGTATGGGTGCTGGGAGTGCCCGCATGCCTATCTGGGAGTTGGGCATTGTTTTGTTTATCTGCTCAGCTCCAGTTTGGGCTAGTCTACTGAGAGAGTGTGAGTATGGATGTTTGTCTGTCTTGGCATAATTATCTGCTCATTAACTGGTCTGTGCAATGTGAAAGCTACTTTGTGCCATCTGGCTGTACACATGAGAGTATTTGTTATCTCTTTCTGTTGTTTAATTTGTTTAAAGACAGTGCACCTCCCTGCTTCAGAGGGAAGACAGCAGAGAACTTTTCATTGCTTTTCCTTGATTTATAATTTGCTGTTAGTTTAAAAATTTGGAATTCTAGGGTTAATTTGTGAAGGTTGAAGATTAGTCATAATTAACTGCTTTATAGGCTGCCTTTTCAGCCCTCCTAGCAAATAAAATGATGTGGTCCTGAGAACTGCGACCTACCTGCCCTTCCTGATAGATTTACAGTGGGTCTCTCTCTCTCTAGGGGAGGAAAAGAGCCGAAAACTGCTCCAAAGCAGGTGTGTGAAAGGGTAGAGGCAGTGGAATTCACTCTCAGCCTGCTGAGATAGAGAAGCCCTAGGCTGGGGGACAGGGGATGGTTGGAGATATCAGAAGTAGTGAAGGTTGAGATCCTCTGGGACCTTGGAGTAAAGAAGGGAAATCTGGGAGGGAAAGCAGCTGTTCCTTAAGTATAAAAAGCCTGGTTATACAGGATCTCAGGCTGCTTGCCTTAAGTCCCCTGCTAAGGACAGAGTAAATGGTTAATGCAGAAAAGGGGGGCTCGTCGGCAAGGAGAGATAGGTTTTTGTTGATTTTGCTGGGTACAACCCGCTCTTCTGGCATCCTTGGCTTCTTACTTATCTGAACTATGCTGGCAGAACACAGTGGATAGAAATTCTGGCTGTTTAAAGGATTGAGGTTTCAAAGAATAAGGAATACTGAATAGAAGGTCTGAGGCATGGTTATACATTTTTAAAGGACATAGAAAGAAGGTTTAAAGGCTAATTTGGAAGTATAAAATTAAGAAGGATTGTGTATGTAATAAAGAAGGAGAAGAGAAATGTTGTAAGGAAATTGATCAAATAATACAGGTCAGTAAGCCAGGAAGAGTAAATAATTTGCATTTTGCCTCCCTAAACAGAGGGTAAATAGCTTATGCCAAAGTACTTAGGGAGAGACTGATAAAAGAAATGTAACAGTTACTGTTTGTTCAGAAAATATTATTTTGGAAAGTCCATAAAAAGGACTGGCAAGGAAAATTCTATCCTAAAGCAGGTCAGTATATTTTTCTCTTTATATAATTCCTCTGAAATTTGGCAATACTTAATAAATCATGGCAATACGTTTCTTTGCATAAATTCAATAAGACCGGTTTCTAATAGTGGTTTTATTGACTAGAAACTTTGACTGGAGTGTCATGTTTAAAGAGCCCTGCCTGAACTCTGAAGACTTGAAGCCAATAAGAGTGCCAAGGAAAAGCCTGGTATCCTGCTTGGGAGCCCTAAAAATGGCTGGCGCTGGAGTGTCAGGCCCATGCCCTACCATCACTGGCAGTTGGTCAGAGTAGAAGGGGAGCAATAAGGGCGACTCTGTATCCCTGCCGGACCCTCACACACTCTGAGATGCTACAAGTAGGAAGACTGAGATGGGCCTTGAAGCCTAGGGCATGGGCCCTGGAAGAGCCACTACAGGTGAGGAATTCACCTAACTCAGCAGATACTACAGGCAGGCCTGACGGCAGCTGGATGGCTTGGCTTCCTGGCCCTACGGGGCACATTAAGATTCAATCATGAAATTCCAGCAAAGATAGTCAGTTACCATTCTTGTTGTGTTTATGCAAACAATCAGGCCAAATTAAATACAATAGACAAATTAGTCTTTATCTGGCTCTTTTAATAAGCATAGAGGTAATTTTGAGGAGAAAAATTCTGTTTCAATAGAAGTTATTGAAACTGAAAGGTTTTCTTTCCAGACCATTTGTTACAGTTTGTCTCCGCCAGGTCACAAGCCCACCTCCTTCTGTGCCCAGGCCTCATTGTGCCTCTGACAGACAGCAAGAAACTATTGGCTCTGAGAGAAACTTCTGACCCACCTCAGCAGGAAGTAGCTAGAAGAGCCCACCGACGTCCATTTTCCATAAAAGAATTCAGAGCCAGGATCCTTGAGGTAATATATTAGGCAGTTAGACAGATATGAGCAGAGCAAGGACGATGGGCCAACTAGCACTACCAGATGTAATTAAGTCTTTCCATCTCTACCTATGTAAGACAAGGAGACTCCCCAGAAGCAAGAGGGAATGAGGCTGCAGATAAAGCAGCCCGGGAGGCTGCCCTAAAACCAGTGGGACCTCTACAGATTCTAGTGACCTGACCTACCCACCTCACCAGCTTACATAGAAACCCAATCTAGAAAAGCTAAAATACATAACCAATCTTTACTCAAGTTCTTACAGGCTTTACAGTCCACCCAGAAAGTCCAGAAGCATGTCTGATCAGGTCCATCCTTCCACCCTGGTGACTGTTTGGATAAAGAAATTTGCCACACAAGGACTGACTCCTACCTGGAAAGGACCACCTCCACGGCAGTCAAGGTCGACAGGATCCCGACGTGGCTTCATTACACCAGGCTTAAGACAGCCCAGGCAAAATAGAGTCCAGGACTCTTCGGACCCTCTAAAGAATAGTCCTGGCCCTCACTCTGGGCCTTTATCTTATATAGTCTCCATGGGTCAATATAACTCCCTCACCAACAATGACCCAAAAGAGTTAATAATTTGACTCATGACATAAAACCAGTGGGGAATGTTGGAGAGTGGAGTAATGTGTTGCCCATTCCAGAGAGGCCGTGGACTATGCCCTAGATAGAGTTGTCAGTGCTGATACCAGGCCAGGCCTTGAGATACGGTTTCATGGCCCCTTTCCAGCATGTAGGCCTTCTTTCATAGAACACTGTCAGCTTTCTGAAGAACAGGATCACCCTGTGAATAACATGGTCGTCAATGGCATGATCCTGACGTTGCTTAGGAAAAACTATTTTGTCTTGGGTTAGTTGCTCTGCAAAAACAGGATGTGGTTAATGTGCTTAAAAGTGGTCCTGCACAAAGGGTCGGGGTTGCTCTCCGGACTCCCTGAGTGGAGAATGGCAGAGCAGTCACCTGGCTAGCTCGAATAAAGGCTCTTTGCTATTGCATCGGACTCAGCTCCCTGGTGGTCTTTGGGGATCATGAAATCTGGGCATAACAGTTTTATGTATATAGGCAATCCTTGGGTTACATCAGACTCTATGTACATCGTTTCGTGGTTATGTCACCATCTCCCATTTATTTATATATAAAAAAATTCTGTCATTTTGATGTATGTACATATGTGCTTTATGTTTTTTATTATTTATTTACCACAAGTAAAGGTCAGGAATTGTTATCTTTCTTTAAAATTTTTTTTACTGTTTCACTTCATTACTACTGTCTATGTGGCTCCATTTGAGTGACGTAGGGGCTTACGTAGGTAGGTTCCAACTTAAGGCGAAAATCACATTACATCACACCATAGGAACGGGTCTCCGATGTAACCTGAGGACTTATTGTATAAGGAAAAAGGGCAGCCCCTCAGAAGGAGAATAAGCCTCCTATTCTGCAGGAATTCCCTGAGGAAGCCCTGCTAGTTCTACCATCTTCATACATGCTTCAAGTGGTACCCAGTACCCCTTTGCCAAGCCAGGGAAGCAGAAAATGACACCTAAACCACCCAGCTGCTCTTGGCCAGAGCTGCCTGAGGCAGACCTCATTGTACTGCTGGCAGCTGACTCCAACTAGGACAGACTGGCTCTTTCCAACTGGGCCTCCATGAGCCCATGGTTGAAATGAAAATTGGGGGCCAGACTGTGAACTTTATGGTTGATACAGGGTCAAAGCACTTGATAGTTGACCATTATCAGAGCTACCAAGGACCACACCCGCAGACCATTCTGCCACTCCCAATGATGTCAGTTAGGTGGCCACAAGGTGGTTCATGAATTCCTGTACTTGCCAGATTGCCCAGTCCCTCTAATTGGCAGAGACTTTTCAGCCTAGGGAGGAAGAATGGAGACTTTATACCACCCAGTCAAAGGACTCACCATTAGAGCCTGAACTAGAGGAGGAATTCCCACTGGTCTGGACAGAAGGAAATCCCCCAAGCCTGGCTAAGAACCATGCCCCAGTGCTAACTGACTTGAAGCCTGGGGCACAACCTATAAAACTTCACCAGTATCCAATTCCAAGGAATGCACACCTAAGTATCAAGAGTCACCTAGAATGACTGCTTCAATGGGGACTTCTTAAGAGGTGTCAGTCTCCATGGAACACCCCTCTCCTACCTGTCAAGAAGCCTGGGACCAATGATTACTGGTACAAGACCTTTGAGTAGGAAAACCCAAACCACAGGGGCTAAGGAACAGTTTATCTGGAACAGACTGCCACAGGGTTCAAGAATTCCCCAATTCTTTTTGGTGGAACACTAGCAGCAGATTTGTCCAAATTTCCAGGACAGGACATGGGTGCATTCTACTCCAATATGTAGACGACCTCCTACTGGCTAGCTCCATGTGAACTCAGTGTTGGGAAGGAACACAAACCCTTCTAAGACTCTTGAGTGAAACAGGTTAACGGGTGTCCAAAAAGAAGGCTCAAATCTGTCAGAGGGAAGTTAAATACCTAGATCTCTGGATTACTCAAGGGAAACCAAGACTGGGGACTGAAAGAAAACAGGCAGCATGTGTCATACCAGCACCTGGTGACAGATTTGGGAATTCCTAGGGAGAGCAGGGTTCTGTTGAATTTGGATTCCAGGATTTTCAGATCTAGTTAAACCCCTCTATGAAGCCTTAAAAGGAGAGGAAAAGGCACCCATTAGCTGGGGTCCTGAACAGGAAAACATCTTCGTGACCATAAAGACAAAGCTTACTGAGGCCCCGGCCTTAGGGCTCCCAGATGTTACATGGTACTTTAACCTTTTCATTCATGAGAATAACGGGGTAGCCCTGGGAGTTCTGACTCAGGAGTTGGGACCCTGGCAGAGACCAGTAGCCTACCTCTCCACACAAATTTACCTGGTTGTAACAATGTTCTATTACAAAATCTGTGTATCTAATAGAACATAGTTATTAATTTTATTTGACAAAGCTTCCCACATAATTTCAAGTATACTAAATTGGCCTAATTTAGTTTCCTCTGCTAGTCCCTATTTCTGTAAAATCTACTTCTAAGTCCTCAAAATGAGCTTGCCCACAGTGCCGAACTCCTATTGGTCCCACAGGACCCTGTTTGGCATTGTTCTGAGCACAGAGGAGGCAACGCTGAGAGACTGAGGCACACAAGGAGGGAAGATGGGCAATTAGGTAGTATCTGCCTAACAAAGCTTCCAGGGCAGTCTTCCCTAAATGAGTAAGTTCATGCTGCTGGAGGACTACCTTATGGGCTAACTGTTCTGGGACTAGATTCTATGATCTGGGAGTATCCACCAGCCTTCCTTTGTTCTCTTGCTCCCTTCTTGCTAGGCCCATTCCTCCTCCTGCGGAGTGTACTTTGGAGGTTCAGGTAATTCGGGGGCCAACATGATCCATGACGGTGCTGCTTGTTCTTTAGCAGCCAGCTTGGCTGCGGCGTCAGCACGCTGGTTTCCTTCTGATACTGAGTCTTTCCCTTTCTGGTGACCTTTGCAATTGGATGACAGCTATTTCCTAAGGCCCCCAGACTGCTTCTAGTAACTTTAAAATCTCATTCTGATTTTTTATTCCTTTTCCTCCTGGTGTCAAGAGCCTCCTTTCCTTATATATGGCCCCATGGATAGACAGGGCAGCAAAGGCATAGCGCGAGTCAGTGTAGATGTTGGCACGCTTATTTTTACTGAGTTCTAAGGCTCTGGCAAGGGCCCATAGTTCTGCTGTCTGTGCTGACCATCCTTCAGGCAGGGCCTGTGCCTCGATTGTCTCAAAGTTTGATACCACTGCATATCCGGCTCGTCTTTTTCTTTCATCTAAGAAGCTGCTGCCATCTGTGAACAATACCAAGTCCGGGTTTGGCAGAGGCATGTCCGTTAGATCTGGCCAGCTGGAATAAACCTCCTCTAGGACTTTCAGGCAATCATGCTCAGTGGCCCCCTCAGCAACAGGTAGAAAGGTGGTAGGATTAAGAGTTCTTACTGCTTCTAATTATACCCAAGGGTTCTTACTTAATAGGCCTTGATATCGAGTCATTTGAGCATGAGTCAGCCAGTGCTGCCCCCTTGATTCCATTAGGGTGACAACAGCATAAGGTACTTTTACATTTAAGTTTTGTTCTAAGGTAAGCTTATCTGCTTCCTTGACTAACAATGCAGTGACTGCAAGGGCCCTGAGACATGGGGGCCACCTGGAGGCTACTGGGTCAATCTGCCTGGAGAGATAGGCTACTGGTCTTTGCCAGGGTTCAAACTCCTGGGTTAGAACTCCTAGGGCTACCCCGCTGTTCTCGTGAACAGAAAGATTAAAGTCTCACATCACATCTGGTAGCCCTAGTGCTGGGGCCTCAGTGAGCTTTGCCTTTATGGTGATGAAGGCTTTCTCCTGTTTGAGACCCCGGTCGATGGGTGCATTCACTTCTCTTCTTAAAGCTTCATTGAGATGCTTGGCCAGGTCTGAAAACCCTGGGATCCAAATTCGACAGAATCCTGCTGCTCCCAGGAATTCCTGAATCTGCTGGGTGCTAGGGACTGGGATGGTACATACTGCCTGCTTTCTTTCAGTCCCTAGCCTTCATTTCCCTTGGGTGATCTGAAAGCCTAGATATGTGACTACTTTCTCACAAATCTGTGCCTTTTTCTTAGACACCTGATAACTTGTTTCAGTTAGTAGTCTCAGAAGAGCTTGTGTTCCCTCCCAGCACTGAGCTCATGTGGAGCTGGCCAATAGGAGGTCATCTACATACTGGAGTAGAACACACCCTAAGTCCTGTCCTGGGAACTCAGACAGATCAGATGCTAGTACTCCACTAAAAAGTTTAGGGGAGTTCTTGAACCCTTGTGTCAGTCTGGTCCAGGTGAACTGCTCTTTGGCCCCTGTAGTTGGGTTTTCCCATTCAAAAGCGAAAAGAGGCTGACTGGAAGGTGCTAATTGAAGACAGAAAAAGGCATCTTTCAGATCTAGGCATGTAAACCATTCTGCCTCTGATGGGATGAGTCCCAGAAGAGTGTAGGGGTTCGGCAATGCTGAATGCAGGGTTTAACAGCCTCATTAACAGCCTGTAGATCCTGCACTGGGCAGTAGTCGTTAGTCCCAGGCTTTTTGACAGGCAAGAGTGGCGTGTTCCATGGAGACCTGCATCATTTAACAAGTTCCCACTGAAGCAACCTGTCCAAGTGGACCTGGATTCCTAGGTGTGCTTCCCTTGGAATTGGATATTGGTGGATCTTAACCGGCTGTGCCTCAGGCTTTAACTCAATTAGCACTGGGGCATGGTCCCTAGCCAGGCTGGAGGATTCCCTTCAGCCCAGACCAGCGTGAATTCCTTCTCTAATTCAGGTTTTAATGGTGAGGCCTTTGTCTGGGGAGTATAAAGTCTCCATTCTTCCTCCCTCAGCACTGCTAAGGACAGGATCATTGGGGAAGTCTACTTACCTAGGCAAAGCTGTGCTGAGCCACCTAGAGCAAAAGTGATTTCTGCCCCCATTTTGGCTAAAAGGTCTCTACCCATTAGAGGCACTGGGCAGTCTGGCAAGTACAGGAATTCATGAATTACTTGATGACCGCCAAGTTGCATCAGCAAGTGGTCTATGGGTCTGGTCCCCATTAGCTCCAATAATGGTGACCTCCTTTCTTGAGAGAGGCGCTATTTTCTGAGTGACTACTGAGTGTTAGCTCCCGTATTAACCATAAAGTCCACAGTCTGCCTCCTAATTTTCATACTGATCACGGGCTCATGGGGGCCTAGCTGAAGTGAATCTGGTCTGTCCTAGTCAGAATCAGCCATTGCTAGCCCAATGAGAGCTGCTTCAGGTGGCTCTGCTTGATAGCAACTGGGTGGAAAAGGGGGCCCAGTCTTTTTACTTTGCCATTTGGGACATTCATTCTTCCAGTGTCCTGTTTCCTTACAATAGGCACACTGGTCTCATCTCAGGCTCACTCTTCTTTTTTCCCCTGGTCTGTATTGTTGCTGATCTGCGTGGGAGCCTGAGCCTCTAAAAGCTGCTGCTATTATATTGGCCCTTCTTTGTATTCTCTTTTCTTCCTCCTTCCTTGCTGCACTGTCTCAATTAATGAAAACCTTGTTAGCTATCTCTTGCAGTTCAGTAGCATTCTTTCCTGCAAACCTTCCAGCTTCTGAAATTTTCTCCTGAAGTCAGGCTGGGCTTGGCCCTCAAAAACGGCATTTACCATAGTTTGATTTTCTGGGGTCTCAGGTCTAAAGGGGGTGTAGATCTGGTATGCCTCACATAGTCTCTCATAGAAAGCTGCTGGACATTCGTCAGGCTTCTGGAAAACCTCAGAGATTTTAGTCATGTTGGTGGGCTTCTTGGCTCTGGCCCTGACCCCATGGAGGAAGGCCAGCTGATTTCTTTTTAGCCTGGTCCTTCCATCTTCTGAGTTCAGGTTCCAATCGGGTTCCTCATCTGGGAAGGCCTTCCTGGCCCATCTGTGTGTATCTAATATTCCTGTGGGGCCTGGGTCTGGAGCCACTTCTGAGCCTCTGTTACTACTCTCATGTGCTCCTCAGTGTTAAAGAACATGAAAAGGAGCCGCTTGCAGTCCACCCATGTGGGTGTATGGGTCTGGAAGATCGTTTCTAGGAGGTCTATCATGGCCTGAGTTTTTTCAGAATAAGCTGAGGTGTGATGTTTCCAATTCAAGATGTCACTGGCTGATAATAATAGACTGGCCCTCGTTCCTGCAAGGTACCATCTTTGCCAACTACTTTGGCACCCTGAATCTCCCTTAGAGGCAACTGATGTGCTGGTTGTGGCCTTTGATTGGCTGAACGCAAACGCTGACCAACTGACTCTGGAGAGACTGCTTGAGGAGAAATGAGAGGCGGCGGTATTTCTGGACCTTTCAGACCTCTGGGGAAGCACTTGGTGCTGCCTGTGGCACATATGGAGATGGCAAAACTATTGGGACTTCCTCAGGGGATCCTGGCAGAACAAGGGGTTGTGTTCCCTTCTGAGAAATCTGTTTCTTTTCTCTTACTACTAAAACATTACAGAACCGGACCCAAGGCAGCAAGGTTTGAGCAATTCCTAACCAGCTGTCTATGTAAGGGAACTGACCTGGGTGTCTGGGGTCTGTCGTGAATACATTCCAGACCACCCTGACCAGTCCTACATCTAAAGAGCCTTCCGGGGGCCAGCCGACCCCAAAGCCTGGCCATTCTAATTCATAAAATTTCCTCAGTGTTTTGGGGTTCATTTTAATACCATAGTCCTCAATAAAACCCTTTTCAAAATTTTCCAACATGAAATTAAGAACAGTGGATTTACTTTGTCTCAACCTCATGATGATCAGTGGTGAGAGACAGACAAGGGTGCAGGAAAATTTACTAAATGCCTGGAGGGTCTCCTTAAAGAAAAGATCCTTAATCAGCACTGGCAGGGGGCGGACGGGTAAAATCTCTCTGCCCTGTGGAGCTGTGAGCCCTGCCCCTGAAAGTCCAGCCAGCGAAAAGAGACAAAAACTCCGCAAATACCTTTAAATATACCCCAGAATTCAAAATTTTCAACCTAACACAGCAAAATCACAGAGAAAACATAAACAGGAATTTTAATCAACTATCCCTCTGTGATAGAGAGCAAACATCTCTGTGAAAATTAACTCAACAGCGCTGCTTGAGACTTTTGCAGACCATCATGGGTTCAGCCTTCAGTAAATCAAACGTTTTAACCAGATGAGCAAACAGAAAATCAAAGTAGCTTTCGCTTTCACACAGACCAGTTAATCAGCAGATAATTATGCCAAGACAGACAAATAATCGTACTCACACTCTCTCAAACTAGCCCAGACTGGAGCTGAGCAGATAATGCCCAACTCTCCAAATGGGCATGGGGGCACTCCCAGCACCCATGTCCCAGAACAGAATTCTCGACCTACATCTCGGTGAGAACCTACAAGAGGAGTTGAGGCTGCGTCCAACCCCCCTTCTTGGTAGCAAATTGGCTAGTCCCACACACAAACAAACAAAAGAGTGAACCCATAATTCCTTAATCGAATCTGAATTCACTCACCTCCTGATTTACCTGACTAAGTCCTATGACTTCCGGGGAGGTGATCAAGCTCCCCTTTCCACTGACTTGGAGTGGGCCTGACAGACTGGGGCCCCTACCTTACTGATTCTGTCGACAGGTCCAGAGGTGTCTGTCCACTTTCTCCAGATGCCAACCAGGTCCGGGGCTGAGGTCTGGGAGCACCTGGACCTCACCCACCCCCCCCTTTCAATTCTGCTAAAATCAGCAGCTCATGCCTTCCAGAGGCCCGTCCCATGCCCCTGGGCCCCAAACCCTGTCTACTCACTGGAGGCAAGAAACAAACATGGTTAGCTTCTCAGTCAGGGAACCAAATATTGCAGAAGACCAAAGAAATACCAAGCATGCTTCCTAGAGAAAGGGAGAGACCCCATTTATTAACACTAGTGGACTCCAGGAATAGTTTCCAAATCAGAGTGAAGAGACACACAGAGGGCTTCACCTTTTATAACCTTCTGGGGACTTTGTCTTGCAGATATGGTTCCGCCCCCTTTTGTGGGCTTACAGGAAGGCCCCCAGGTTTTGGGGGTCCCCAGGCCATATCTGATGATCTGTCCTGGGGCCAGTGATAATGACCCCCCCCCCCCCCCCGCCGGGCAGTGCATTGTTCACAGTTTTTATGGCCTGACACACCTTGCAAGACCAGTTTCCTCCTCACTTTGACCCTTTAAGAAAGTGCCTTAATATTCAGCTGTTACCCCCTGGCAGACAAAACCCCACTGCTTTACACAGCCACATTTTATGTGGGTACCCTCCTCAGTTTTGGTGCTCTCTTCTGGGGCGCCCAGCTTGGGGATTAGATCCCAGAATTCTCAGTGGCAACCCCCCACAGCTGAGATATCTCTCTGGGACTTCAGTTGCTGTCTGTGGGCACCCAGCTAGGCCTTTTGCACCTCTGCCCCTCCTACTGTTACAGAACAAAGCAATACTTAGAGAGATGGAGTTACATTTATTACACGCAGGTCCAGAGGAAAATGTCTCTCAAATTATGGGCCCCAACATGCAGGAACCTTCCCTATTTATATGTTTCCACCTTCTTTGTCTCCCAAATATAGGGTGTTTCCGACCCCTTTTACAAGTTCTTAAAGAGCCTGTATGTGCCAGGGCCTTGAGACCTCACCAGAGGCCTGGCCTGGTGCCAGCACTGATAACCTTGTCTGGGTAAGGTTTAATGGCCTCTCTGAAGTGGGAGTAGTCTTAGCAAGCAAGAATTTACAGAAGCCAAATAGCAGGGTTAATATTTCAAACAGCAGTATTTATATAAGATGGATGCTTCATTCCCCACTGGTTTTATGTACATGAGTCAAATCATTGACTCTTAGTCATTGTAGTTATATTTACTCCTAAGGACTATAATCTTAATTTTCTGCCTCATAAAGTTAGTGGGCCTGCTTATAAGATAAGGGCCTGGAATGAGGGCCAGGAGTAATCTTTAGAGAGTCCGAAGAGTCCTAGACTCTCAATTTTTCCTGGGCTGTCTTAAGTCGGGTATGATGAAGCCATGCTGGGATTCCGTTGACCTTGACTGCCATGGAGATTGTCCTTTCCAGGTAGGAGTCAGTCCTTGGGTGGCAATTTCTTTACCCAAACAGAGTCACCAAGGTGAAAGGGATGAACCAGACCAGAAGTTGGTACAGGAAGAGCATCTCAGATGTGCTTTGGATTGCTTCCTGGGTAGACTGTAAAGCCTGTAAGAACTTGAATAAAGACTGGTTATGGATTTTAGCTTTTCTAGATTGGGTAGGTCAGGACCTGGAAGAGTCACTAGAATCAGTAGAGGCCCCACTGGTTTTAGGGCAGCCTCCTGGGCAGCTTCATTTGTGGCCCAGTTCCCTCTTGCTTCTGTGGAGAACCTTTATCTTGTTATAAATGTGTACCTGCTATCAGTATAAATTGTTATTGATTTTTCTTTTGTTTACCAGAGAGCCTGAAACTGGGTGACTCAAGTGTTTGACATCCAATTCTCTAGTGTGTTCTGGAGTAAAACCTCGACCTCATGTGGGGCAGTTAGGATAAGTTACTGCCCTAGGGTTAACTTATTTGTTTTTTTTAATAAGCATAGCTGTGGCTGCCACTGCCTGGAGGCAAGTATGTCACCCAAATGCAAAGAGGTCAAGTCTTTTGAACAAATAGGCTACCAGCCTTTTCTCGGGACTGAGACTTTGGTGAGCACCTCTTTGGCTATGCCCCTTATCTCACATATGTAGAGGTGGAAAGACTTAGTTACATCCTGTAGCACTAATTGGCCCATCGTCCCTGCTCTGCTCAGGTCTGTCTAACTGCCTAATATATTACCTCAAGGATCCTGGCTCTGAATTCTTTTAGAAAAAATGGACGTTGAATTTCTTCTGTAGCTGCTTCATGCTGAGGAGGGACGGAGTTTTCTCTCAGAGCCAAGAGATCCTTGCTGTCTGTCACAGGGACAATGAGGCCTCATCCCAGAAGGAGGTGGGCTTGTAACCTGGCAGAGACAAACTGTAACAAATGGTCCATGAAAGGGAAAGAGAACATTCCAGTTTTAATGACCTCTATTGAAATAGAATTTTTCTCCTCAAAATTACCTCTATGTTTATCAAAAGAGCCAGATCAAGACAAATTTATGTATTGTATTCAATTAGGCCTGATTGTTTGCATAAACACAACAAGAATGGTAACTGACTACCTTTGCCGGAATTTCATGATTGAATCTTAGCGTGCCCCATAGGTCCAGGAAGCCAAGCCATCCAGCTGCCGTCAGGTCTGCCTGTAGTATCTGCTGAGTTAGGTGAATTCCTCACCTGCAGCGACTCCAACTGGGCCCACGCTCTAGGTTCTACGGCCCATCTCAGTAGCCCTCCTACTCGTCACAGCCTAGAGTGTGTGGGGTTCCGCAGGGATGCAGAGTTGTCCTTATTGCTCCCCTTCTACTCTGACCAACTGCCAGTGATGGTAGGGCATGGGCCTGACATTCCAGTGCCAGCCATTTTCAGGGCTCCCAAGCAGGATACCAGGCTTTTCCTTGGCACTCTTATTGGCTCCAAGTCTTCAGAGTTCAGGCAGGGCTCTTTAAAACATGACACTCCAGTCAAAGTTTCCAGTCAATAAAACCACTATTGGAAACCGGTCTTATTGAACTTATGCAAAGAAATGTATTGCCATGATTTATTAAGTATTGCCAAATTTCAGAGGAATTGTATAAGGAGAAAAATATACTGACCTGCTTTAGGATAGTAGACAATTATAGTGATCCTTGTAATAGAGTTCCCCCTACTTAATTTGTCCTTAAAATTTCATATGGTCTCTTGGAGGGGTGACATGCCCTTTGAGACAGGACTAAGGGAGCTTTATTGCTTTGCAGGGTCTCATATGTCACAGGACCTCACGGGGTCTGTAATTCCTGTTAGAAAGGGCTGGTACTCACCACTTCCCTCTGTTCCAAACAGGCCTTCCCAAGTTTCCTAAAGTTGAGTTTTGTGCCACCCCTGACATGGGCATGGTCACACAAGCCTGCAAGACAGTAACACTGGCACTGTGGCTACCTTAGGTAGCCAAATCTTCTGCTACCATATATGACACATGGTAGGGCTATACAAATATCTTAGGGAGGTGACTAAGGTCTATTCTTGACCTTCCCACACAAAGTAAAATTGTCCTTGTCTTTTTGGAGTCATGTCCATGAAGTTGCAGGAATCATCTAAGTCTATTATACAGTTTTCTGCAGGTCACTGTCAGGGCTGTGCATGGTGGCCAGTTCTTCTTTCTAGCCACAAACACAGCCTGTCTAATTTCCCTAAATTTTATTCTGGCATGGGAGAAAATTGTTTTGCTGTAAACAGGCAGCTTAACCCCTATATATCTGGGTTTGGACATGTGCCTAGAAAGCCATAATTTATAAGTTTAACATGTGGCCTTAGGTCCTTCTAACCCAACAGGGTCTCTGCCATCCCTCAGTCAGACTCCTCCTCTCTTGGAGAATCTCAAAGTCCTGAAGGCTCCCCAGTCCAGGGAGAGTGCCTTTCCTTTGCTCTTTGACTTTAAGCTGCCAGTCCAAAACAGCCAGAGTTGCAGTTAGAAGCAGCTTTGCATATTGCAAAATGCTTCTGTGGCAGTGGCTTGGGTATTAGGCCCCTTATCTTCCTTGCTAGTCCCCTTTGTGGTAGAGCAGCCACCAGGCCTTTCCCAAGGGAGTGAACTGGAAAGGGATCTCAGCCCCTCCTCTTCCAGCAGCAACAGGTACTGAACCCTTTCAGTACATTTGCAAACAGGGAGCTTTCACTAGCTCTCTCTGCTGCTTTTACAGATCCCAGGCCTGCTACTCTATTCCTGGGGCTGCAGGAAGGCCAGTAGCAGTCACTGGCTTCTGGTTTAACTGCTGCAGCCAGCAAGCCAAAGGCCTAAGTCTTGTATTGCTTGTTGTAAAACACTCATTACTCACTGGGCAGCAGCAAGGCAGCTCTAGTGTCAGGTAAATATCTGCTGCCCCCACTTTTCTCGCTGCTGTGGATTCTTCCAGGGCCACTGCAGGCAGCTCAGGCATCCAGCCCCCCTCACCCCTTTCTTTCATCTGGCTCTTGGGGAATGAGTCTGCCTAGCAACTAGTTTTAAATCACCAGGGCAGCTAGATTAAGTATGCTTGCAGAAAACTTGTGACCTTAAATCTAGTGAAGTTCTGATAAGACACCTGGACCATACCCCTATGCCAGCAGAGCGGTCTGCAGCCAGTAAAATCAACAAAAAACTATCTCTCCCTGCTTCATAATTAACTGCCGACAACCCCCCTCTTCCGTCCTGTCCCCCAGTCCAGTTGCTTATCTCTCTTCCCAATTGTGTGTCAGAGGAAGACAATTCCTACAGAGGGGAGAAATAGAAACAGTGGGAGTTTCAGAGAAAACTACAGACTACTGCTGTAGTAGTCCTCCCTTTCGAAGGCTGAGGTCCGACCTGTGGAGAAAAATGACTCTTAGTCAGCCTGGAAAGATGGGGAGGAGGAAGATAAGGGTGTGTAGAGAGATTTCTTGCGAACTGAAAGCCTGGAAGGCCTCCTGAAAGAAAAGAAATTTAATCCAGTTACAGATGCTATTAGAATCGGGGGTCCATAGATAGTTAATAATAACTTCAGCCTTAGTTCCACCACAGGTGGCTCACGTTGGATTATGATGTCACAGGCAGGGACAGGGCCTGTAAATCTCTCTGCCCTGTGGAGCTGTAAGCCCTGCCCCTTGAAGACTCCAACCACCAAAAGAGATAAGAAAGCCATAAATAAAAGTTCTTTGTTCTTTGAAATGTCACAAATTTATACCTTTAAATTAACTCTAGGACTTTAAAATTTCAATTTAATACAGCAAATTCACAAATCAGAGCAAACTGAAACCCTTACTTATATAAAATTAGAGAGAAATTTTTATTAGCTAAATGGGCTGATTCCCTCCCACTGTGATAGAGAACAAACATCTCTGAGAAAAATAACTCAGCAGCGCTGCTTAAGATGTTTGCAGACTATCACAGGTTCAGACTTTAATAAATAAAACATTTTAGCCAGATGAATCAACAGAAATGCAGAATAAATCAAAGTAGCTTTTGCTTCACACAGACCAGTTAATGAGCAGATAATTATGCCAAGACAGACAAACATCCATACTCACACTCTCTCAGTAGACTAGCCCAAACTGGAGCTGAGCAGATAAACGAAACAATGCCCAACTCCCCAGATGGGCATGGGGGCACTCCCGGCACCCACGCCCCAGAACAGAATTCTCAACCAACGTCTTGGTAAGAACCTACCGGAGGAGTTAAGACTGCGTCCAGTCCCCCTTCTTGGTAGCAAGTTGGCTAGTCCCACACAAACAAACAGCAGAGTGAACTCATAATTCCTTCACTCACCTCCAGAGTCCCACATTTATACACTAGCTAGTCCCAGTTTTTTTTACTTCTACCAGATATTTACCCAGAGTTTAAACAGCCACCTGATTCCTGACTCCTGATTAATTTGCCTGAGGAAGCCGTATGGCTTCCGGGGAGGTGATCAAGCTTCCCCTTCCACTCACTTGGAGTGGGCTGAACTGACAGAGCCCCTACCTTACAGATTCTGTCGACAGGTCCAGAAGTGTCCATCCACTCTCTCCAGATGCCGGCCAGGTCCTGGGCTGAGGTCCGGGAGTGCCCAGAGACCCCCGGTTCAATTCTGCTAAATCAGCAGAGCGGCACCTCAAACCTGACCCATTCACTGGAGGCCAAAAAGGACAAGCACAGTTGTTCCCGGTCATGGAACCAATAATGTTACAGAAAACCTAAGAAGAACAAAGCAATACTTAAAGAGATGGAGTTACATTTATTACGCACGGGTCCAGAGGAAAATGTCTCTCAAATTATGGGCCCCAACATGCAGGAACCTTCCCTATTTATATGTTTCCACCTTCTTTGTCTCCCAAATATGGGGTGTTTCTGGCCCCTTTTACAAGTTCTTAAAGAGCCTGTATGTGCCAGGACCTTGAGACCTCAACCAGAGGCCTGGCCTGGTGCCAGCACTGATAACCTTGTCTGGGTAAGGTTTAATGGCCTCTCTGAAGTGGGAGTAGTCTTAGCAAGCAAGAATTTACAGAAGCCAAATAGCAGGGTTAATATTTCAAACAGCAGTCTTTATATAAGATGGATGCTTCACTACCAGTCTCTATGAGGTCTCCACTTTTGGTCCTTGAGTGTTGGGTTTCTCTCCTGCAAGTTTTTTGTTGATTATTCAGGAAGTTTTTTTGTATTTTTCCAACATCATGTTTTGGAGTGGGAAAAACAGACCCCTGACAAACAAAGGGGAACTTTCCCTGACCATGATGTCTTAATATGGAAATGGTATCTGCCATCCAGAAGGTATCAGGGTGCATTTCACAGGCAGCCAAACAGACTGCAGATTTGGGCAGCTTTATGCAGTTGGACATGTGCACAGGTATTTACCTGGAGCTTGCAACTAATTAACTCTTTGTCTTTATGTCCCACTTTGCCAGCTCTCAAAGAAATTTGTCATGATGGGTCCTAGTCCATAAGGGATCTTTGTCATCACAACCTTGTTGCTTTACTGCTTGTAGCAATGAAAGGCTTTCACTGTCTGAGACTACTCTGGAGATTAACTTTCTAGATCTTGTGAGTGCTGCATGCTTTGTAATCTTTTGTGGAAGCCTCTTGCTTCCTTATTAAGCCATAAAAGGCTTGTATTAAAAACCCATGATACCAAACTCAGATTTTTTTTTGTTAATCCTCACCAGAGGATATTTTTCCATTGACTTTTAGAGATAGTGGAAAGGAAGGGGGAGAGACAGAGAGAGACACATTGATTGGTTGCCTCCTACATGTGCCCAACCAGGGCTGGGGCTCAAGCCTAAAACTGTGGTATGTGCCCTTGACTGGAATTGAACCTAGAACCCATCTTTACACAGACACTCTTTCCACTGAGCCCTGCTTCCAAATCTTGTAAATTTGCTGCTATAAACATAAGGGTGCATATACTTCTAATTGGTGTTTAGGGTTTCTTAGGATATATTCCTAGAAATAGGATTACAGGTTGAAATGGAATTGCCATATTTAATTTTTTGAGGAACTTCCATACTGGTTTTCATAATGACAGTACCAATCTTCATTCCCACCCGCAATATACTAGGGTTCCCTTTTCTCCACATTCTCTCCAGCACTTGTCATTTGTTGATTTGTTGATAGTAGCCATTCTGAAAGGGGTGAAGATATACCTCATTATTATTTTGATTTGCATCTCTCTCATGATCAGTGTCTTTGAGCATTTTTTAAATATGTCTCTTAACCATCTGTATGTCTGCTTTGGAGAAGTGTCTATCTAGGTCCTTTACCCATTTTTAAAAAATAACTGTTTGTCTTTCTTTTGTTAAGCTGTATGAATTCCTTATATATTTTGGATATTAACCCTTTATCAGATGTATCATTGCCAAATATGTTCTCCCATACAGTGGGCTCCCTTTTTGTTTTGTCAATGGCTTTCTTTTTTTTTTCTGTGCAGAAGCTTTTCACTTTTCTCCTCAGGTTGTTGTTATTGTGTCTTCCCTTCCCTTTCCCTTCCCTTCCCTCCCCTTCTCTCCCCTTCCCTCCCTTCCCCTTCCCTCATCTTCCTCTCCCCTCCCCTCCCCACCTAAGGAGATGAATCTGTAAGCATATTGCTATGAGAGATGTCTGAGATTTTGCTACCTAAGGTTTCTTGTAGGATTTTTATGGTTTCATGACATACATTTAAGTCTTTTATCCACTTTTAGTTTATTCTTTTATATAGTGTAAATTGGTAGTCTAGTTTCATTTTTTTTAATGTATCTGTCCAATTTTCCCAGCACCATTTATTTAAGATACTATCTTGAATCCATTGTATGTTCTTGCCTTTTTTGTCAAATATTAATTTGCATAATGGCTTGTGATGATTCCTGTGGTCTCTGTTCTGTTACATTGATCTATATGCCTGTTCCTGTGATAGGCTGTTTTGAGTATAGTGGCTTTGTAGTATACTAGTAACTTTATATCTGGTGTTGTGATTCCTCCAACTTTGTTCTTTCTCAAGATTGTTGTGGATATTCAGTGCCTTTTTGGTCCCATGTAAATTTTTGGAGTATTTGTTCTAAATCTGTGAAATATGCTGATGATATTTTAATAAGGATTGCATTGAATCTGTAAATTGCCTTGGGCAGTTTGAACATTTTAATGATGTTAATTCTACCAATCCACGAACACGGTATGTTCTTCCACTTGTATGTATCTTCCTCTATCTCTTTTTTAAATATCCTATAGATTTTAGAGTATAGGGTTTTTTTTACCTCCTTAGATAACTTTATTCTTAAGTCTCTTAATTTTTGTTGTATTGGTAAATGGTATTGTTTGTTTAGTTTCTATTTCTTGAAATTTAATATCGGTGTATAAAAAGGCCATCAATTTTTGTGTGTTAATTTTGTATCCTGCTACATTGTTGAATTCATTTACTAAATCTAGTAGTTTTCTGGTGGAGTTCTTAGTGTTTTCTATGTCCAATATCATGTTCTTTGTTAATAATAAGAGATTTACTTCCCCCTTTCCAATTTAGAAGCCTTTCTTTTTCTTCTAGTTTGATCAATGTGGCTAGGACTTCCAGTATGTGTGTGTTGAATTTGTCAAATGCTTTTTTTGATGAGACTGGCTAAAGGTTTTCAATCTTGTTTATCTTTTCAAAGAACAAACTCTTAGTTTCATTGAACTTTGTATGATTTTTTCCCACTCAATCTCATTTATTACTCCTATAATCTTTATTATTTTCTTCCTTCTACTTACTCTGGGCTTTTCTAATTGCTCTCTTTCTAATTCTTTCAGTTGTAGGGTTAAATAATTTATTATTAATTTTTCTTGATTTTTGTGGTAGGCCTGTAGTGGTATGAACTTCTCTCTCAGAAATGTTTTTGCTATGACCCAGATATTTGGAGCTGACGTGTGTTCATTTTTATTTGTTTCCAGGAAATTTTTAATTTATTTCTTGATCTCATTGTCAAGCTATTCATCTATAATAATAAAAGTGTAATATGCTAATTAGACAGGACAGCTGAAATACCTTCTGAACGTCCTTCTGGACTTCCTTCCAGATGAAGCCATGGTGGCGGGGGCTGAGGCAGAGGTGGTTAGGGGTGGTCAGGCAGGCAGGCAGGCAGAGGCGGTTAGGGGCGATCAGGCAGGCAGGCAGGCAGGCAGGCGAGTAGTTAGGAGCCAGCTGTCCTGGATTGCGAGAGGGATGTCCAACTGCCACTTAGACCTGATCCCTTAGTTGGACATCCCTCGAGTGGTCCCAGACATCCCAAGAGGGTGCAGGATGGGCTGAGGAACCCCTCCTCCCTGTGCATGAATTTCATGCACCGGACCTCTGGTTGTTTAATAACATGCTATTTAGTCTCCATGTGTTTGAATATTTTGGGGTGTTTTTACTGAAGTTGATTTCTAATTTCATTTCATTGTGTATTGAGATGATGCTTGATATGATTTTAATCTTAAAATTGTATAGACTTGTTTTGTGTCCTACATTTTGTCTACTTTGTGAATGACTTATGTGCACTTGAAAAGAATGTATATTCTGCAGCTTTTAGATGAAATGTTCATAAATGTCAATTAAATCCTCCTAATCCAGTGTGTCCTTTAGGATCACTCTCCTTGTTAATTTTTTTGTCTGGAATACCTATCCAGTGATGTCAGCAGGGTGTTATGCCTGTATTATTATCGATCTCTCCTTTAAAGTCCTCTAGAAGGTTTTTAAAAAAAATATATTTATGTGCTCCTATGTTGGCTGCATATATGTTTACCAACAAGAGGGTTATAGCCTCTTGTTGTATCTATTCCTTTAGTTGTATGTAGTGATTGTTGTCTCTTGGGATGGCCTTCATTTTTAAGTCTATTTTGTCAGATGTGAGTATTGCCATCCCAGCATTTTATTTGTTTGGTTGTTACCATTTGTATGGAAAATTTCTTTCCATCCCTTCATTCTCATTTTGTGTGAGTCTTTTGTTCTAAGGTGGGTCTCTTGAAGATAGCATATATTTGGGTTTTATTTTTGTATCCATTCAGCTATGATATGCCTTATTATGAGAGCACTTAATCCATTTACATTTAAGGTTATTATTGATAGGTACTTATTTATTTCAATTTTAATTCTGTATGCCAATTTTTTTTTCTTTTCATTATAACTGTCCCATTAGCATTTCTTGCAGTGCTAGTTTGGTGGTGATAAACTCCTTTGGTGTTCCTTTTTTCTCTGGGAAGCTCCTTATTTCACCATATATTTTGAATGATATCTTTGCTAGTTATAGTAATCTTGGTTTCAAATCCTTGTTTTTCATTACCTTGGCTATTTCATGCCATTCCCTTCAGCTTCTAGAGTTTCTGATAAGAAACCTGCTGACAGCCTTATGGGAGCTTGTTTATAAGTAGCAAATAGCTTTTCTCTTGATGTCTTTAAGCTTCTCTCTTTTACTGTAATTTTTGGCATTTTCATTATGATGTATCTAGGATAGGCCTCTTTGGGTTCTTCTTGCTTGAGATTCTCTGTGCCTCCTAGATTTGTGTGACTTTTCCCTTTACCAGGTTAAGGTAGTTTTCTGCCATTATTTCTTCAAATACATTCTCTATCCCATGCTCATTTTCTTCTCCTTCTAGCACACCTATTATGCAAATATTGTTATGTTTCATGTTTTCTCACAGCTCCCTTAAGGTGTACTCCTGTTTTTAAATTGTTTTTTCTTTTTATTTCTCTGATTGAGTGATATTTTCTACCCTGTCTTCTGATTCACTGACCTGATCTTCAGCTTCCCCTAATCTACTGTGTATTCCTTCCATTGTGTTCTTTATTAGTGCTATGTCATTCTTCATGGTTACTATATCTTTTCTCATGCTATTGAGCATCTTTGCCATCATTATTCTGAACTCTCTGTTTGATAAAGTTCTTATCTCCACTTCATTTAGCTCTTCTTCTGGAGAATTCTCTCATCCTTTCATTTGGGGGTTACTTTTTTATTCCTCCATTTTGGCTGCTTGTTTAGGTTTCCAATCTCTAGTGCAGGACAGGGTCAAATGCTGTATCTGACTAATTAAATCAGGCAAAGACTCAATGCCTCCAGTACCCCTTTCTGCCTGCAGACTGATAAGATTCAATGTTGAATAGTCTAAGGCAATCATCCACAAGTGGGGCAAGAAGTTTTCCAACATGGTAGGCAATTACTTCTGCTTGGAGGCTAATTATTTATATCAGTCTGTTAATGGTCCTTAAAAACTCTACAGGTTGAGGCAAGGGATTTTCCTATAGGGTGCAATAACTGTTTTCCTCCCAGGCAAAAACTTCCTCAGTAGCCCCCAATCCTGGCTTATGCTCACACAGTTCCAGTCTCACTACCAGTGATCAAGGTGAGAGCTGTACACAAACTTTTGTGCATTGACCCTTCAAAAGTGTGCCTGCATTTCCAGCCATCTCTCCCTGGCAGACAGCAACCCTCCTGGTTTTCACAGCCAGATGTTACATGGGCACCTTTCTCAGTTCTGGTGCTCTAAGAGGGTACCCAAGCTTGGGGTTTAGACCTCAGAGTTCTCAGTGGCAACCCCTCACAGCTGAGATATCTCTCCAGAACTTTAGCTATTGTCTGTGGGAGCCTGGCTGTCCCTCTCACACTTACAATTCTCTATGTGGTCTCCACTTTCTGTTGTTTGCATCAGTGCTTTCTTGAAAGCAGACAATATTTTCTGTTCTTTAACCCTAATCTAAAAGTAGTTTGTTTCAAAACATAATGAGCTAAACCCTCATGAAGCTAGCTCATTGGAAGAACTTTGAGTTTTGGAGTTTTTAATCCCAGCACTGCCTATTACTTTGTGATATTTGGCAATTTATCCATGATCTCTGAATTTGCATGGTAATTTGGGCTAGAAATTATATAACTAGAGGCCCAGTGCACAAAATTCATGCACAGGGGTGTGTGTCCCTCAGCCCAGCCTGCACTGTGGGAACCCCTTTCACTTCCCAACTGGTTCAGGGTTCCAGTTCAGGGTTTGGGTTCTGGAGAAGGCCATACACAAATGAAAAGAGACTATGAAAGTATTAATTTGGGAATATTGGGGGCCAGGCGGGAGCCAAACTCTAGTGGGAAGGCTGCCACCTGCTCTGGCTTTGCTATCCCTTTTATTAAGGTTATGGGATACACTCATTGCCCTTAGGCAGGTAATGCCAGTAACAGGCAGGTTATCTTACTCAGTAAGGATTTACATGATTATATGGTGGGGAAGTTGCTTCAGCTACCATTGTCTTAATTAGATAGGGAGTGGTTGGCTCTGACCTTTCAGAGCTTCAAGGTTGACCAGACTTCTGGGTTCCTTGTCTACAGCTTTCTAATTAGTGAGACAATGATCGGTTTCTGGCATCTCCCTTGTTTATTTTCTTTAAAAAATCTTGCATCTGCAAACTAGAAATAAACATATAAGAACAAAAAATGAGACAAGCAATAATGGTTATGCTGAGAGGCAAATGAATCAGTCTGTAGTAAGTCTCTTTCTGGGCTAACAGTTTTTTTGAGTCCTAATTTCAATGTCCAATAGTTTTTGAGTCCCAGTTTCAATGTAAAACAGTTCCTTATATGTACATGTCAGCAGCGACGCACAGCTGCTGACTGCTAGCATGGCAAGCCGTTATCAGCATCTTCCATCTCTGGATCGTTTCTCCTCTTGTGTTCGTGGCTGGAGGATTCCTGTCAATTCCTTTCTGTTGCAGGAATCCACATGATCTTGGAGTTGTTTTCTGAAAATATACAAACATATTCTCGACCACAAGTTAATAAAGGAATCTTTTCTATAAATTTGACTTGGGATCCTTTTTATTTTTTGCCCAAACAATTTTCCTTAGGCTTATTTTGACACCATGTGTGTTTTTCATTGGTGTCTTGCTGTTAGCATTACAAATGAAAATTAATTTTTTAAAGTAAAAATTTTCTAGATGTAATTTACTTTCAGGATATTTTTCCTTACATGCTATTTTTCCACTATCCCCCCCTTTTTTGATTAATGGAGGCTTTTGGAAATTTTATAATGCAGTCTTGATAACTTTAAATTTTAATTTTTTGCACAAAAATATGACCGCTTTAGGTTCTTTGCATGTTAAGAAATTTTACCAAGAGATGAACTACCAATTGAAATTTTAGTTAATACTTTAGGCACAGCTTTTTATCCAGTAAATTAAATTTTCTTGAATATTCACTTATTTCAATTAGCCATTTAAATTAATCTGCAAACTTGACTACTATTTTACTGTCAAATTTAATACTCTAACAATCTTAGTTTACCCTGTAAATTTAATGGAAAGGATTATTTGCATTCTTGAGTAGGCCCTGAGCATTCCTGGTGCTAGGCTGGATTTAGATATAAGGCAGCTGCTGTCAGCCAAGTGTCTGTCTGTTGCCTGTGTCCCGAGCTGAGCTGGTCCAAGTCTCTTTCTGTTGCCTGGGTCCTGATCTGAGCTGGATGTGGGAAGCGTGAAGCAGCCACGGGGGCAGGAGACCTCCCTTAGAAGGGGCGAGGGTTCAAGCCCATGCACTGGGGGGGTGAGGGTCTGTGCCCCACTTCTGTTGCCCCCAAGTTCTCTCCTGATGGCCCCACTGCTACTGTGCCTGTCTTAGGTTGTTCCTTCCTTGAGGAATCTTACCCGTCTCTGGCTAACCAGCCATCCTCTGGGGCCAAGCAGGGTGATGTGAGGTTCAGTTCTGTCTCCTTGGTAGCCTATGCCCCCGTGGCCTCTACGCCCAGCACCTGCCTTGGGATTCCACCTCGGCTGCTGGTGGGGCCCCGGCACTGATCACAGATCTTAGGGAACCCACGTTTCTTCTCCAATAGGACCCAGCTCACGCCATTGGGCCAGAGACAGATCCATGGTACCAGCTACCACGAGGCTTCAACCTCAGCATGAACAGAAAGCTCAGGCAACAGCTGTGGAAGGGTCCCTCTTGGCAAGAGAGGTCAATATAGAATGCTCAAGTGCCTTCCCAAGGAGGCCTTAATTCCTTTCTGGAAGGGATTAAATCCTTTCATGTCCTTTTTATATTACTGCTAATCATTCAAAGAATTAATTTATAAGTTTGTTTGGAACAATTATACAACATGCTGTTTAAAAATATCAAAAATTGCCAAAACCGGTTTGGCCCAGTGGATAGAGCGTCGGCCTGCAGACTGAAGGGTCCTGGGTTTGATTCCGGTCAAGGGCATGTACCTGGGTTGGGGGCACATCCCCAGTAGGGGGTGTGCAGGAGGCAGCTGATCGATGTTTCTCTCTCATCGATGTTTCTAGCTCTCTATCCCTCTTCCTTCCTCTATGTAAAAAATCAATAAAATATATTTTTAAAAAATAAAAATATCAAAAATTTGTATGACATTGTAGAATAATATCATGTAAGGATATTCTTTGCTCTAAGCCATGACAATTCAATTTCAAACTGGCTGTCAATTTCTTTTTGTATAGACAAGGTCTTAGTTACATTTTCTGCACCTCTCCCAAAAGCAAGTAGTGATAATCCCCTACTTCTTTGGTATCCATGCAAGCCGGAAACCTCTCTTTAATTTTACACACAAAGGAGCAGTAATTTGATTTTGTCGTATAAAAGGAAAAACTGGGTGGCAACACCTGTATAATTATACTTCCTTGCCCCACCCATGTTCCTCCTGGATAAACCAAGATGTTTGGTATTATTGGTGATTACATTAGGCGGGGATCAGCCCACATAAGGGTTCTTACCCATGAAGGGTCAGGAACATAAGTCCAAAATACTTCCATATTTGCCCCAGGTAATAATATTACCGTACAGCTGATTACTGCTAGCATGGCAAGAAAGACGTTCTCAGGCGTCTGTACCATTTTGTTTACCATGCTCCAGGTGGTCTCCGGGCTGTTTGTTGTCCGGCTCGTCCTCCTCCTGCTCCTCATCTTCAGTGGATTGCTTGGAATCGCTGCTCTCTGTGGCTGAGGTAGTTGATTGTCTGTAGCTGCATGGTGTGGCTCCAGGCACAAGGTCCTCATTAGTCTGGCTAGTTTCTCTCTTGGATCCCTGTTGCAGGAATCCACACGGGTTTGGGAAAATTCTCTGGGAATATACAAGCATACCCTCTGCCAAAGGTTAATAATGGATCGGATCCCTTCCATAAACCAGATTCGGGATCCTTCCATTTAACTAGACCATTTTCTTTTGTTTTATTCTGACACCAATGTAGCTCCATAGGTGTCGTTCCATCAGCATTACAAGTGAAAAAATTTAAAGTAATTAAGGCTTGGTGCAGCCTACCCGCAGGTGATTTCTCCATCATCCTTCCTTTTTGTTTTTCAAGTTGAGTTTTTAGCCGCTGATGCTGTCGTTCAATAATGGCCTGTCCTTGGGAATTATATGGTATTCCTGTAATGTGCTGAATTTTCCACCTTTTACAAAATTCCTGGAATTGACAGCTTGTGTAAGCAGGCCCATTATCAGTTTTGATAATTTTTTGGAACTCCCATGATGGCAAAAACAGCTAGGCAATGATTAATAACCTGTTTTGCCATTTCTCCTGTAGGTGCAGTAGCCCACAGGACCTTTGAAAAGGTGTCTATAGAGACATGTAATGCCCCAAGGCATCCAAAGGAATTATAATGTGTTACATCCATTTGCCAGATATTATCTCTTAGCAAACCTCTAGGGTTGACTCCTGTGTTAGGCCCTTGTGGTAGATGTAACATGCAAGTGGGACATTCCTTAATAATCTGTTTTGCCTGTTGTCGAGTGATTGAAAATTGTTTAGACAGCATTTTGTCAGGCTGATGTAAAAGCTGATGAGATTCTAAGGCTTCCTTTAATAAAGCAACCAATTGATCAGCCTGTGCATTTCCTTTTGTTAAAGGACCAGGTAAGACACTATAAGCCCTGATGTGAGTGATATAAAAAGGATATTGTCTCTGTTGTACAATCTGCTGAACTTGTTTAAATAGTAAAAATAAACTTTGGTCACTAAGCCATTTCAACCGGGCAGTTTCAATTCTATTCACAAAGTTCGCAGCATAAATGGAATCAGAGACGATATTAAGAAGCTCTTGGAAATCCTGCAATGCAGCCTTAATAGCTTCTAGTTCAATTCTTTGTACAGAGTATGACTGGTCAGTATGACTCGGTCTGAATTTATTGTGTGATAGGCAGCTTTCCCATTAGATGATCCATCAGTAAAAACAGTTAAAGCTCCAGGAATAGGTTCCTGCCTAGTATTTTTTGGTATAATAATGGAGGTATTATAAATTGTAGTAATTTATCTTTTAATAGGTGACAGTTAAGTTCCCCTGAATATCCACTTAACCCAATTTGCCAATTTATATCAGTCTGAAATAACATTTCTAATTGCTTCCCAGTGAGGGGGAGGTAGATACACTGGGGCTCTTCCCTTCTAAGCTGTTTACAACGTTTTCTGATTTAAAATATTAATTGAGCCATTAGTTCTACATATGTAACCGCAGTTTTAGAGGATTGATGCCCCAGGTGGACCCATTCAATAATGGCAGGAGAATTTTTATTTTGAAAGATGACTCCAGTGGGACTATTTGCAGTAGGGTTAATTTGTCCCAATAAAGGTAATTTGGGCTGTACCCGTGTTACTTGGGCTGAGGAAATTGCCTACTCAACTCTCAGCAACTCATTCCTAGCTTCATCTGTTAATGTTAGGGGAGAGGAAAGATTAGAGTCACCTCTAAGTAAACTAAATAAATTTGTCATTTCTCTTGTAGAGATCTCCAGATAAGGTCTTAACCAGTTAATGTCCCCTAATAATTTCTGAAAGTCATTTAAAGTTTTAAGACAATCTTTTCTTATCTCCACCTTCTGAGTCCTAATGCATTGGTTATCAATTACAATCCTTATGATATTTGAAGGAAACCTCTCTTTATTTCCTTCCAAAAAATTTGTTTTTCAGGCTACATAGTTTCATTTAAAAATCTTTGTCACATGAAACAATTTCTCTTAAGGTTATGGTGACCACTAGTACTGATTAGATTTAATATTTTAATAATAATCCTCAGTTTATCCTATAAATACCAGTGAAAGAGACTTCAAAATTTTCAAATTTCTCCTTTTATTAAGCTGGAATTTTATTTTTTTAAAGACTATCCCCTTATTTGCATCCACAGAGGGACCATGGGAGGCCTTCAGTAACTTTCTTAGAATACTTAATCAAATTGCTTACAAAGACATTGGCTTATTCCAAAGGAAGGGGTTGGCCCCTATGGCTTCCAAGGGGACCAGCAAGCCATGTGGCCATCATGGCAGCTGTCTAATCTGTTCTTTTAAAAGACAGTCAAATTTATATTGCAGACAAACAAAAATCTCACTAGCTGTTTCTGGTCTTTATTAGAATTGTTTATAAAAATATTGGCGTTTCATTTAGCTGAAAAACCTTGATTATAAATTAAAAAGCTAATTTGTTTAAGTAATTAAAGAAGGTATCTTCATTTTAAAAGCAAAGCAAATTTAGTTGATGTTTACATTTGATTCTCAAGCCAAAAATGTTGCCTAGCCTCTAGCTTAATTAAGAATGCAGGCGGCTATGGCTTTTTGTCACTTTAAATTCTGTCTTAAAATTTTGCTATTGAATTTTAAGAAATATTTTGCTATCCTTAGAGGCCAAAACCTTCATAACATTTAAAATATAGTTATTAATTTTTATTTGATAAGGCTTTCCATGAAATTTCAAGTATATTAGATCTGTTAAATTTAAAAATATTTCTTTTAAGAGAGAACAGACTTTTGAAAAACATTTCAGGGCCCATGAAATGCCCAAAAGTTACTCTCAAAACCTTGGAAAGATCAAATATATATACTTATATATATGTTTTAAAGATTATAAACTCAAATTATCTTAAAGAATATCAATTAAATCTATACTGAATCACAGAATTAATCCTCCTTTTTACTTAGAACAATAAGCAACTTATTTTGAATTCCTAATTATTTTCAGAGAAAATACATTTTATTTTCTCAACAATTTTTTATACTTTAGACATTTAATTACCACAACTATATAATTTCTCCCAATTTAATTTGCACTTTGAACTTTTAAAGCTGGCAAGTCAAACATTTAGCAGTTCCTAGATTAATAACACTTTTATATTCTTAATCAATTAATAGCTTCAATTCTGTCCTCTAGATTTTTTATGAGGAAGCAAACTCAAATTATTAAACAAGTTTCTATCTTTTGATTAACAGGCCCAGCCTAGCCGCTTCAACTTTTAAAACAGCCATGATTTTTCTTTGCCTGGGGAAATTGAGTAGCAAGCCTGCAAGTATTCAAATGCAAAACTTGTCCTTAAAGAAACTGGCAGGAACTGGTCTACCTGTCCTGCTGTCTGAAGGGCGTCTACCCTTCTTCCTCCATTAACAAAAGGCGTAGCTAGCCCTCACCTGGACTATTTAGATTTTTATAATTAATACATTATTTATCTTTCAACAATTTCTTTGAGATTCTAGAGTCAGTTATAATTATTTTAAAGCATTTACTTTGGATAAATTCTTTAACAGAGACAAATTTACTTATTTTCTTGAAGGCCTTAAAAGTTAACTTTTTAACAAGGTTCATAAGCATTTTAAAAACTACTTTTTATTATGGCAATGTGAATCCTGTTGCTGAAATTAGCTTGAATTTCTTTCAAGAATATTTTTTCGCCGTTTCTCTTAGGAAAAAGAACCAGTTCTGGGTTTCTCATTTTCTATAGCTTTTGCAGAGAGATTCCAGCTGAAGACAATCTAAATGTCCGAAATCAGACCATGCACGCATTCTTACAGCTAGGTTCTCTCCCCACGAGCACAGAAATTCCAGACACATTTCTAAAATTTTAAGACTTTTTCATGGCGAGAAAGGAAACTTTAAATTAGCATACTGGGAGAGTGGGCATCCATATTGGCTCTCCACGTGTCTCCCCTTTCTCCACATCCTGCTTATTACTTTGGGGGAAGTTTCAGCAACAGATCTGGCTGAATTTCTTTTCATGCTTAAAAGATAGACAGATCTTAAATTTTTTCTTTCTTTTTCGCTTTCCAAAGTAATAACTAACACCCAATTTGGCCAAGATTTGCATTTCCCTATGAGTTCTTTTATAATTTTTAAATGAAACTTTAAGTAATCTCATTGAGGGAGAGCAGATAGCCCTGCTCTCTCCTGTGACCTTTGAATTTCTTCACATCAGAGGTGGTGTCAGCAGTGGAGTTTCAATTCTTATTACAAATTTTAAATTCCAAATACCAATTAAGATTTTAATTTGAACAGGAAACCACATTATTTTATAACCTAATTCTTCCCCATTAGCCTGACTGAAAAAGATGTTCCCACCCTACTTAAAGATCGAGACTCTGCAGTTAGTCCATGGGCTTTGCATGAGGTGAACCTCCCTCACCTTTTTCTTGGTGAATTTTCCACACCTTTTCTCGGTGTAATTTTTTCCTTCCTTCGCTCTTAGGCGAAAAATATCTTCTCCTACAGACGTCCCGTGGTCAGGCACCAAATGTGGGAACCCCTTTCACGTCCTGCGTGGTTCAGGGTTCCAGTTCAGGGTTCGGGTTCTGGAGAAGGCCATACACAAATGAAAAGAGACTATGAAAGTATTAATTTGGGAATATTGGGGGCCAGGCGGGAGCCAAACTCTACTGGGAAGGCTGCCGCCTGCTCTGGCTTTGCTATCCCTTTTATTAAGGTTATGGGATACACTCATTGCCCTTAGGCAGGTAATGCCAGTAACAGGCAGGTTATCTTACTCAGTAAGGATTTACATGATTATATGGTGGGGAAGTTGCTTCAGCTACCATTGTCTTAATTAGATAGGGAGTGGTTGGCTCTGACCTTTCAGAGCTTCAAGGTTGACCAGACTTCTGGGTTCCTTGTCTACAGCTTTCTAATTAGTGAGACAATGATCGGTTTCCGGCACTGCACCCTCTCCAATATGAGACCCCTTGAGGAATCCTACTGGGATCGGGCCTAAATGGGCAGTTGGACATCCCTCTCACAATCCAGGACTGCTGGCTCCCAACTGCTGGCCTGCCTGCCTTCCTGATTGCTCCTAACCACTTCTGCCTGCCAGCCTGATCAACCCCTAACCACTTCCCTGCCAGCCTGATTGATGCCTAACTGCTCTCCTGCCAGCCTGTTTGCCCTAACTGCCCTCCCCTGCAGGCCTGGTCCCTCCCAACTGCCCTCCCCTACTGGCCATCTTGTGGTGGCCATCTTGTGTCCACATGGGGGCAACCATCTTTGACCACATGGGGGCAGCCATCTTGTGTGTTGGAGTGATGGTCAATTTGCATATTAGTCTTTTATTAGATAGGATTAGATAGGATAGAGGCCTGGTGCACTGGTGGGGGCCAGCTGGTTTGCCCTGAAGGGTGTCCCGGATCAGGGTGGTGGTTCCTTTGGGGTGTGGGACGACCTGGGCAAGGGGCCTGTGGTGGTTTGCAGGCTGGCCACGCCCCCTGGTGACCCAAGTGGAGGCCCTGGTATCTGGGATTTATTTATCTTCTATAATTGAAACTTTGTAGCCTTGAGCGAAGGCAAAGGCAGGCCAGGGCTGTGTAAACTTGCCATCCTCCATCACTGGGGGCAACTCCTGCCCTCTCCAGCTCCGTGGCTGCTGCCATTTTTGTTGGGATTAATTTATCTTCTATAATTGAAACTTTGTAGCCTTGAGTGGAGTTCAGGGCCAGCCAGGGTGTGTGGGAAGCTTGGCTTCCTCCATTTCCGGGGGTAACTCAAGCCTCCTGCTCTCTTTGTGGCCACAGCCATCTTGGTTGGGTTAATTTGCATACTCAATCCAGGTGGGTGTGGCTTGTGGGTGTAGCAGAGGTATGGTTAATTTGCATATTATTCTTTTATTAGATAGAATAATGTGAGTTTTCTCTTCTGTGAACTGTTTTCCCCCTTCCCTCCCTCATTGGAAAGATTCTATTTTGTGTTATCTTTTTCTTATTGGTTTATAGGATTTCATGGTGTACTCTGCATGGAGGGCCTCCCCGCTCTCTGACCTAATTTGTCTATGTGATGAAATAGCTCCCCCCACCCCAAATTTATATTCTTGGTCTCTCTGCCTGCTCCTATTCCCTCTTCTGGATGAATTATCTCGTTGAAAATATTAAGTATGTAAGCATGGTCTGTGCAATTCTTACTGGGTTTCTCTTTTTCAATAGCTAGGAACAGTGCAGGTCAAGTCTGCTCTGTGTCGTGTAGCAAGGATCCCATTCTCTTGGGGGAGGCACATACTTTTTTTGCTGTGCAAATGTAATGTAGGCTATTCTAATTCAGGATGAAATATTAAAAAAAAAAAAAAACTCATTTGACAACAGATCTAAAATCATACCTTCTTTATTATTCAAGGTCTTGGTAAGAAAGAGATAGATGAGTATTCAAACCAGGTCTTTCAAGAGAGCTTAAAAGGGAATACTTATAAAGAAATAGGTTAGTAAAATCAATGAGGGGGTGATAGTGCCCCAAGGAGCCATTACTACAAGACCTTAAAGGAAAGAAGGTAGGTATAGCTACCAAAACATGGAGAGTAGATGTATGAAAAGTGACTGGTTTGAGCTACATAAATACAGTGAACAAAGTCTCATCTGTTATACTAACTTTGTAGGGTGATGCAAGTTTGCATATACTCCAGTATACTCTAATTTTCAGTCTAAAATACTACGCACTATCAATGCTCTTCATGCACATTGGCAAGGAAACGGGGGGAGGGGAAAAATCAAGTGGTAAAATAGCAGAAATAGAGTCATTTTATAGACCTGCTTCCGTAGCTGTTTGTGAGGCTTAAATTGAGATTTATAATCCCTTCTTCCATCACCATGTTCCCCTTAATATCTGTTAACGCCTTGGCCAGTTGGAATTTTAATCTAATGTTGTGTCCCAAACCTTAAATTGTGCTAGATTTGAATACTTGGTGATCCTAATCTTCATTGTGTTACCCAGTTTTTTTTATTGGATTAAAGGGTGTCCCAACAAATCCCTGGGTTCTAGAGATAGTCCTTTTTTGCTTGACACAATTTTTCATTTGCAATTGGGATCAATCAACCTAATTAGTACATTAATCATTTTCTTCACATTATGAAAGACATTTTATAGTGACGTGAGAAGTCCTAAATGGCCAGAGTAGCATTAGCATCCAATTTAACATATGTATGGTTGTATTTTATCATTTTTTTCTGGGCACAAGGACCTCCAAATCACTGATTCCAAGGAAAAAAATATTGGTTGCTCCTTGGTTCCCAGACCAGTGCTTCTGGCTAAGAAAAGATAGCACTTTCTGCTGTTTTAAGGTATATTTTCTGGTGGTTTAAGGTATGTACTGCATTCTCTAGGATAGCACCCTAACCTCAAAGAATCTTATTTTTCAAATGATTCCATAATTAAGTCTTCAGAAGGTATTTTCTATTTAATGAATCTGTCTTTTTTTTTTTTTTTGAGAGATGGGACTTGTGGTGAGACTGGTGAATTCAATGAGCCATGGGTTTATTTGTTCAAAGGTGATTTTTTGTAGAATAATTTTGCAGTGGATAGATAAGACATTCTATGAGGCCACAGATGGTCATGCTAATGGAAAAGCTGGTAAGGAAAGAGCATCTGCACTCAAAATGCCCATGTATCCCTGTGAGGATAAATAGTAATGCATACCCCAAAGTTCTGGGACAGGATCATGCTTTCTTTTGCTCATAATATTTTCTACTTGAAAGACTTGTTGCTGAGCCTTCATAGAAACTTAGCATCTGTCCCTATGACATGCAATACAGACTACCCATTCTGAGCAAGATGTTATATAATCTACTAAATCACAGAATTGGATGGATATATATATATATATATATACACCTCCAAGCAGATTCAGAACTCACTAGTAAACTCCACAAGCAGGTGGCTAAGACACCCATAAAACTTTTCCCTGCTGCTTTTTCAACAGCTTCTCAAATTATCTCTATGGCCTCACTGAAAGCTCCCTGAGGCAAGTTAAAAGAGATGGCTAAAAGTAGGCCTGGTTAGCAATGGATTTCTTTTCCACAGGTACCACCCAAAATTACATGATGTCATTACTGTCCTCAAATGTCACCTCTGAAAGACAGTAATGAAGTATCAATATCCTACAGGGAGAACTCCAGAGTTCAGCACCAAGTTGTCCACTTTGCATGGAAGGCAAGGTAGTCCAAGTTATGGACCAATTCTGTATCAGGTTTAGGAACTTGGAAAGAACAAGATTAAAATATTGTTGATAAAAGGTATGTAGTGTACCTTTCTAAATACATGCTGAGTACGAAAATCCTTCTGTCCACTGCAAAGGAGATTCTCAATTATGGTGAGAGAAGATGATCCATATTATAAAACATGGTATGGATTCTTCTTTTGCTCAATGATCCCATCTAAAGAGGCTTTGGTAGCAGAGACTGAGTTATGTCTAGGCCCAGCAATATGGACTTTTTTTCATCAAAGCTGATCTGGCTATTATTGCTGCTGAGTGCCCAATCTTCTAAGGAGCAGAGGTCAATGTTGAGTCTATCCCATGAGGATTACAGTTGGTCACCTGGTGGCAGTTTGAACTATAATGGCTTACTTCTAGATCCATCACTTCATTTTCATTTGTCTCCAGGTATATTTTGATATTTTCTTTGATTTTGTTGTTAATCCATTCATTGTTTAGTAACATGTTATTTAGCCACCATGTGTTTGTGAGGTTTTGTGTGTGTGTGGGGGGGGGAAGGGGGTGTTTGTTATTTTTTAAACATATTTTTATTGATTTCAACAAAGAAGGGAGAGGAAGAAATATAGAAACATCAATGATGAGAGAGGATCATCAATTGGCTGCCTCATGCATGCCCTCTACTGGGGATAGACCCCACAACTTGGGTTTGACTGGAAGAGCACCCAGGACCCTTCAGTGTGCAGGCTGATGCTCTATCCTCTGAGCCAAACCTGCTAGGACTGTTCTTTTGTTTGTTTGTTTGGGTGTTTTTTTTTAGTTTTTTTCTCTTGTAATTGATTTCTAGTTTCATACCATAATTGTTGGAGAAATTGCTTAATATTTTTCAATCTTCTGAAACTTATTGAGACTTGTTTTTGTTTTATTATATGTGGTATCCTATATAATAAAGAGGTAATATGCAAATTGACCATCACTCCAACACACAAGATGGCTGCCCCCATGAGGTCAAAGATAGCCGGCCCCATGTGGACAAAAGATGGCCACCACAAGATGGCCAGCAGGGGAAGGCAGTTGTGGGCAATCAGGCCAGCAGGGGAGGGCAGTTGGGAGGGACCAAGCCTGTAAGGGAGGGCAGTTGGGGGCAACCAGGCCTGCAAGGGAGGGCAGTTAAGGGTGACTGGGCCAGCAGAGGAGGGCAGTTGGGGGTGACCAGGCCTGTAGGGGAGGGCAGTTGGGGGGATGAGACCTGCAGGGAAGGGCAGCTGAGGGGGACCAGGCCTTCAGGGGAGGGTAGTTGGGGGGGACCAGGCCTACAAAGAAGGGCAGTTGGGGGTGACCAGGCTGGCAGGGGAGGGCAGTTGGGGGCAATCAGGCTGGCAAGGGAGGAAAGTTAGGGGAGACCGGGCCAGCAGGGGAGGGCAGTTAGGGGTGATCAGACTGGCAGGGGAGGGAAGTTAGGGGCATTTGAGCTGGCATGAGAACAGTTAGGCATCAATCAAGCTGGTAAGGGAGTGGTTAGGGGGTGATCAGGCTGGCAGGCAGCAGTGGTTAGGAGCAGTCAGACAGGCAGGCAGGTGAGCAGTTGGGAGCCAGCAATCCTGGATTGTGAGAGGGATATCCAACTGCCTGTTTAGGCCTGATCCCAGTGGGCAGTCGGACATCCCTGAAGGGTCCCAGATTGGAGAGGGTGCAGGCTGGGCTGAGGGACACAACCCCCCACTGTGCACAAATTTCATGCATTGGGCCTCTAGTATACTCATAAATGTCTTATGTGCACCTGAAAATAATGTATATTGTGCTGATTTTGGGTGAAATGCTCTAGAATTATTAATACATGTATATGGCTTAGTGTGCTATTTAAGGCTGCTGTTTACTTATTGATTTTCTGTCTGGAAGATCTATCCATTGATGTCAATGGGGTGTTAAAGTCCACTAATGTGACTGTATTATTGTTGATCTTTCCCTTATGTCCATTAAGATTTATTGTATGTTTATGTGCTCCTATGTGCATAAATGTTTACAAGGGTTAGACCCTCTAGTTTAGTGGTTCTCAACCTTTTTAATGCCTTGACCCTTTAATACAGTTTCTCATGTTGTGGTGACTCCCAACCATAAAATTATTTTCATTGCTACTTCATAACTGTAATTTTGCTACTGTTAATGAATCGTAATGTAAATATCTGTGTTTTCCGATGGTCTTAGGTGACCCTGCTAGTGGTTCTCAACCTGTGGGTCGCAACAGGCCTCTGGTTGAAAACTGCTAGCAGGGTCTCCTAAGACCATCGGAAAACACAGATATTTACATTACAATTAATAACAGTAGTAAAATTACAGTTATGAAGTAGCAATGAAAATAATTTTATGGTTGGGGTCACCACAACATGAGGAACTGTATTAAAGGGTCACAGCATTAAAAAGGTTGAGAACCACTGCTCTAGTTGGATTGATCTCTTTATTATTATGTAATACTAGAGGCCTGGTGCATGCATTTGTGCATAGGTGGGGTCCAGCTGGCATGCCCCAATGGTGGCTGACTGGACTGGGCCAGCGAAGGGAGGGGACATGGGAGGTTGGCTGCAGGCCCCGCCCCATATTGGGGTGGGGCCGGCCAGGGGGAGGGGCTTCAGATGGTTGGCTGACCAGCCCTGCACCCATAGGGGTGGGGGGCTGATCTGGGGAGGGGCCTGCTGGGGAAAGGGGTTGCCCCTGGCCTCAATGCATGTCATAGCAAATAGTCGGTCTGGTTGTTCTGGTCATTCTGGCATTCCGGTTGCTTGGCTTTTATATATATAGATATTTACATTCTTTTTTCCCTTAAAGAAGTCTTTTAAATATTTTTTTGTAATATAGTTTGTTAGTGATGAACTCCTCTGGTGTTTTTCTTGTCTGGTAAACTATTTATTCTTCAATTTTAAATGATAGTCTTACTGAGTATAGTAATCTTGCTTTTCATCACTGAATATTTCTTGCCATTCCTTCTGGCCTGAAATGTTTCTGTTGAGAAATCACTGGAAGGTCTTATGAGAGCTTCTTTGTAGCTTACCAACTTTTTTTCTCCTGCTTTTTTAATGATTCTCTATTAATATTTAACTAGAAGCCTGGTGCACAAATTTGTACACCAGGCCTCTGGACATGCCCTGGAGCCCTCCTGCAGTCCCTTGGCCTGGCCTGAGGGATCAGGCAGAAACTGGCTCTCTGACATCCCCCCAGGGGTCCCAGATTGCGAGAGGGTGCAGGCCAGGCTGAGGGTCCCCATTGGTAATGATTGGAACCAGGGAGGGACACGAGAGGTTGGCCAGCCAGGGGGTGATTGGGGAGGACTATGGGAGGGTTCTAGGGCATGTCCAGCCAATTTCACACAGTCCTAATCGGCTGGACCCCAGCAGCAAGCTCACTTACCACTCAGAGTGTCTTCCCCCTGGTGGTCAGTGCACATCTTAGCGACTGGTCAACTGTCTTCCCCCTGGTGGTCAGTGAACGTCATAGCAAGTGGTTGAGTGGCCTTAGCATCTCATTGGCATATTATGCTTTGATTGGTTGAACAGAGGACTGGACACTTAGCATATTAGGTTTTTACTATATAGGACTTTTGCCATTTTATTATGATGTGTCTTGGTGTGGGTCTCTATGGGTTCATACTATATGTGATTCTCTGCATTTCCTGGACTTGTATGTCTTTTTCCTTCACCATGTTAGGAAAGTTTTTAGCTATTATTTCTTCAAATAGGGTTTCAATATTTTGCTCTCTGTTTTCTTTCTGGTATTCCTAAGATGCTAGTATTGTTACACTTGATTTTGTCCCAGAGATCCCTTAAACTATCCTTATTTTTTGAAATTCTTTTTTTTTTTTTGCTTCTCTGATTCAGTGTTTTCTGCTACCATTCTATATAATAAAATTTAAAAGTAAAATATATGGAAAATGAAAGGACCATTGTAAGGTAGCATCAGATTCTTAAGTAAATATTCTAAATTATTTTTCATTTAGAATATTTACTAATATGCAAATCAACCAAACAGCAGAACAACTGGTCACTATGACCACCAGGGGACAGATGCTCAATGCAGGAGCTGCCCCCTGGTGGTCAGTGCACTCCCACAAGGGAGCACCACTCAGCCAGAAGCCTGGGTCACGGCTGGTGAGCATAGCAGCAGTGGCAGGAGCCTCTCCCGCCTCTGCAGCAGCACTAAGGACCCCTCAGGGGATGTCTGCCTGCTGGCTTAGGCCTTCCCTGCAAGAGAGTGCAGGCCAGGCTAAGGGACCTCCTTCCTCCCCCCAGTGCAAGAATGTCATGCACTAGCCCTCTAGTGTATTATAAATAGCTGATTCAATAATCTGCTTCATCTAATCAGCTATTGTTTGTTAATGTGTTTTCATTTCATATATTTCTGATTGTTTTTTCATGCTTTTTATGTTCTTTCTTATGCTCTTTGTTTATGTTCTCATTGAGTTCATCCATTCTTAACTAAATTTTTTAAGCATTGTTATAACCATTGTTTTGAACTCTGTATCTGATAGATTGCTTGTTTTCATACCTTTTAGTTCTTTGAAGATTTCTCTTGATCTTTCATTTGGGGCATTATTTATTTATTTTTGGTCTCCCTGTTTTGGCTCCCTCTCTGTATTTTTTCCCCTTATATTAGGTAGATCGGCTATGTCTCACAGTCTTGGTAAGGTGGCCTTATGTGTAGGTGTCCTGTTGGCTCATTGGCACAGTTTTCCTGATCATCTGTGTTAGGTTCTCCAGGAATGTTCATTGTGTAGATTATGTGAGCCCTCTTGTTATAGTTGAGTGTTGACTGCTTTTGATTAATTCTTGTGAGGTGTTTACCCTTTGGCTGGCTGATTCTGAGGGTTGACCCTGACCACAGTGTATGATCTGCTATGTGGGGGCTGACCCTATGAAGTGGATTTTACTCAGTAAGATCTGGTTCCTGCCAACATCTCTTTTTTTGTGTGTGTACTGCTTATGGAGCTAAACAGGTCATACTCTGATGTGGTCTGAAGCCAGACACTGGATGTGCTGGTTCTAGGGCTTTGTGGGAGACACTCTGGTGCATGTTTATGTCAGATGCTATCTGTAACTCATCCTGGGCTGTTTGGAGCTATGAAGCAATCTATGCTTGGTGTCTGCCTTTGCTGGGCTTGGGTGTGCATGAGAAGGTCCAAGCTACATGCCACGGCTGGCTTCCACCAATACCAAGCCTCAGGAAGTACAGCAAAAGGTCCAATGCACCCAAATATCTGCCTCTACCTGCTAACTACCTGTAACACTCAGCCAGTAAAAGAGCCTCAGGTGGTATATGAGTTGTGTAAGACAGGTTCTCAATAAATCATCAAGTAGGAGCATATGTTGTTCATCAGTTTGATTCAGATTTAAACTGGACAGTGCTGTGTTTGAGGCCACTCAGGCAAAGTCTCAGGATATAGCAAGCCTAGCTGCCACCCCCTTGGGGCCCGTGGATCTTTGAATAATGCAGGTCTCAGGAACTTTTCTGGGTGAGGTCAGTAGAGTTTATGAGACTAAAATAGGTTAATATTTACCATGAGATGAACTACCAATAAAAATTTTAGTTAACGCTTTAGGAACAGCTTTTTGTCCAGTACCATTAATTTTTCTAGAATATTTGCTTATTTCAATTGGCCAACTTAAATTAGTCTGAGAACTTAACTACTATTGTACTGTCATATTTAATACTCTAACAGAAATCATATTTTACCCTGTAAATATTAGTGAAAAGGATTATTTGCCTTCTTGAGTAGGCCCTGAGCGTTCCTGGTGCTAGGCTGGATTTAGATATCAATAACATGTAATGAACCTAAAGCAGTCATATTTTAATGCAAAAACATAAAATTTAAAAGCTATAAGACTACATTATAAAATGTCTAAAAGCCTCCTAATATTTAAATAAAAAAATGGGGGACAGTAGAAGAATATCATGTAAGGAAAAATATCCTGTAAGTAAATTACATCTAGAAAATTTTTACTTTAGAAAATTAACTTTCATTTGAAATGCTAATAGCAAGACACCCATGAAAAACACACATGGTGTCAAAACAAGCAAAAGGAAAATCATTTGGGCAAAAAATGAAAAAGGATCCCAAGTCAAATTTATAGAAAGGATTCCTTAATTAACTTTTGGTCGAGAATATGTTTGTATATTTTCAGAAAACACCTCCAAGACCATGTGGATTCCTGCAACAGAGAGGAATTGACAGGACTGCTCCAGCCATGAAGACAGAAGAGAAACAGTCCAGAGATGGAAGATGCTGATGACGCCTTGCCATGCTAGCAGTCAGCAGCTGTGCGTCGCGGCAGGTTGCCCAGGACCAAACCAGAGAGGGTTGGGCCTGCATGACCACCATTTGTCCACCATCCAGAACTGAAATATCATTGCTGACATGTACACATAAGGAACTGTTTGACATTGAAACTGGACGCAAAAGAACTGTTGGCCCAGAAAGAAACTCACTACAGACTGATTCATTTGCCTCTCAGCATAACCGTTATTGCTTGTCCCATTTTCGGTTCCTATAAGTGTATTTCTAGTATCACATGATCTCACTCATCTAGGGGAAATAATGAACAACATAAACTGATGAACAAAAACAGACCCGGAGACAGGGAAGCATCGATCAGACTGTCAAACTTCAGAGAGAAGGTAGGGGAGGGTGGGGGTAGGGGGGAGAGAACAACCAAAGGACTTGTATGATTGCCTATAAGCCTAACCAGTGGTCACAGACAACAGGGGTGTGGGGACATGCATAGGGAGGGGTTTGGGATGGGAATGGGGGGATGAGGACAAATATGTGATACCTTAATCAACAAAGAAATAAAATAAAATAAAATAGGTTAAATTTTTTTCCATGTGAAGGTAGTGCATATATCAATCAGGATGTGGAGAAAATTGACCTCGCCCAAAAGCCACACAAATCAGTCTCTTCCTGTGTGTCTTCAGCACCACCTGAGACTGCTCATATGTTCTTGAGAGCTTTCAAAGAAAGACTGCAATAAGCTCACACTGGTCGCAACCTATTTAGGGTGTGAGTCTGGAAAGGTGGGGACAGGGTAGTCAGGAGGGTGTATTTAGTGCATTTCCCCAGGCTGATGCCATATTGAGGGAAAGCTCAATTCAGGAATAATCACATCTGTGGGTGGTTTGGGTAAGGGGCTCAGCACAGGGATAATGGTAGCCATCCCTCCAGTTCTCTCTCTGAAGTCAGACAACCCAATCTTCTCCTGTATTATTCCATTTTGCTCTGATCTGTTGTCACTCTGCTGTAACCCATGGTGAGTATTCATGAATGAGATTTTGTGTGCTAGCCCTATGAAAGGGCACCTGGGTTTGTAGGAGTCTTCTATTTAACTCTGTCAGATGATGTTGCCACTGATTTTCACAGCCAAAGTATGTACACTTTTCTTCCAGGCACTAGAGAGCCTGGCATGGGCTTTAGATGCCTCACTTATAGGGGTGATCTTTGCAGCTGAAATATTACTCCATATTCTCAACTGTGACATTTGGGTGTGGGGCCAGCCCTTTTCACATTTCCACCCTTCTTATCAGTATCAATGTTGCTCCTTTTGTATATCCTTAGTTATAAAACTTCTGTTCAGCTAGTCTTTGGTTAGTTACTCAAATTGATTGTTCTAGTTGTAAATCTGATTTGGTACTGGGAGGATGTGTGTTTTACTTCCACTTACTCTGTCAACATCTTGAATTCCTGTTTTTGTTTGTTGTTGTTACAAATTTTCTTTTTTATGTTGTGCATTCATTTCCGAATTGCAAAAGTTAGTCTTTTTATTTGTTCCCTTTAACCTTTATAATTGTTTATTACCTTATTATGAAATAGAATTGCAATTTCTTACTTCTATATATCCCTTTGTCATTTTATTCAAAGTTTTGTATACTTTTGTCTTTCCTTTTTGGGCAGAAGAGCTCCTTTAATTACTTTTTCTAATGCAGGTCCTGTGGTGATACATTTTCTCAACTTTGATTGGTCTGGGAAAGATTCTTCATATTTAATGGATAGCTGTGATGAATATATTGTTTTTGGCTGATGGGTTTTCTCTTGCAGTATTTTGCATATTTTATCCCACTTTCTTCTGGCTTGTAAGGTGTTTTTTTTTTATTAAATTTTTTTTTTATTGTTTTAAGTATTACAAAGAGTAGTACATATGTTTCCTTTTTTTTCCCCATTGACCTCCCCCCGACCCCCCTACTCCCCATTACATGCCTTCACCTGCCCGTCCTCCCCCACCCCCGCCCCAGTGTCTTGTATCCATTGGTTGTGCTTATATGCATGCATACAAATCCATTAGTTGGTCTCTTACAACCCCCCTCACCCAACCTCCCTGTCTTCCCAATGTAGTTTGACAGTCTGTTCAATGCTTCTTTGCCTCTGTATCTTTTTCCCACCATTTCTTTCCTTTAAAAAGTTTTGCCTTTGCAGACTAGAAATAAACATATAATAACAAAACAAAACAAAAAAATGTTTGAGTCCCATTTTCAATGTCCAATAGTTCTGAGTCCCCGTTTCAATGTCTAACAGTTCCTTATGTGTACATGTCAACAATGATATCTGGATAGTGGGCACATGGTGGCAATGCAGGTCTGAACCTCTCTGGTTTGGTCCTAGGTAACCTTCAGCGGTGCACAGCTGCTGACTGCTCGCATGGCAAGGCGTTGTCAGCGTCTTCCATCTCTGGACTGTTTTTTCCTCTTGTCTTCGTGGTTGGAGCACACCTGTCAATTCCTCTCTGTTGCAGGAATCCACCTGGTCTTGGGGTTGTTTTCTGAAAATATGCAAATATATTCTCGACCACAAGTTAATAAAGGAATCTTTTCTATATAATTGATTTGGGATCCTTTTTATTCTTGTTCAAAGGATTTTCCTTTGTCTTATTTAGACACCATGTGTGTTTTTTAATGGCCATCTTGCTGTTAGCATTACAAATGAAAATTAATGTGGTAAAGTAAAAATTTTCTAGATGTAATTTACTTATAGGATATTTTACCTTACATGATATTGCCCTACTATCTCCTCCTTTTTTTTATTAATGGAGGTTTTTGTAAATTTTATAATGCTGTCTTGATAACTTTAAATTAAAAAAAAATTTTTTTTTTGCCCCAAACTATGACTGCTTTATGTTCATTGCATATTCAGGAATTTTACCATGAGATGAACTACCAATAGAAATTTTAGTTATTACTTTAAGAACAGCTTTTTGTCCAGTACAATTAAATTTACTTGAATATTCACTTATTTCAATTAGCCTATTTAAATTAATCTGAAAACTTGATTACTATTTTACTGTCAAATTTAATACTCTACCAACAATCTTAGTTTACCCTGTAAATATTAGTGGGAAGGATTATTTGCATTCTTGAGTGAGCCCTGAGCATTCCAGTTGCTAGGCTGAATTTAGATATAGGGCAGCTGCTGTCGGCCAAGTCTCTTGTCTGTTACCTGGGTCCCCATCTGAGCTGGGCCAAGTCTCTGTCTGTCACCTGTATCTCGATGTGAGCTGGGCCAAGTCTCTTTCTGTTGCCTGGGTCCCGATCTAAGCTGGGTGTGGGAAGCACGAAGCAGCCATGGGGGCAGGAGACCTCCTTCAGAAGGGGCGAGGGTTCAAGCCCCTGCAATGTTGGGGGGGTGAGGATCTGTGCCCCACTTCTGTTGCCCCCCCAAGTTCTCTCCTGATGGCCCCTCTGCAACTGTGCCTGTCTTAGGTTGTTCCTTCCTTGAGGAATCTTACCTGTCTCTGGCTAACCAGCCATCCTCCGGGGCCAAGCAGGGTGGTGTGAGGTTCAGTTCTGTCTCCTTGGTAGCCTATGCCCCCGTGGCCTCCACACCCAGCACCTGCCTTGGTAACCCCTGGCCTGCTGGCAGGGTCCTGGTGCTGATCACATGTCTCAGGGAACTCGGGTTACTCGGGTTTCTTTTCCAGTGAGGGCCCAGCTCACACAATTGGGTGTGAGACAGATCCATGGTACCAGCCCCCACGAGGCTTCAAGCTCAGCATGAACAGAAAGCTCAGGTAACAGCTGAGGGCAATTGGATTGTGAGAAGAGGGTCCCTCTTGGCACAAAAGGCAAGAGGGGCCAATATAGGATGCTCAAGTGCCTTCCCAGTGCCTTAATTCCTTCTTCAAGGGATTAAATCCTTTCATGTCTTTTTTTTTTTTTTTAATTGCTGCCAACCATTCAAGGAATTAGTTTGTAAGTTTGTTTGGGATAATTGTACAATATGCTGTTGTAAAATATCTAAAATTATAATGACATTGTAGAATAATATCATGTAAGGATATTCTTTGCCCTAGGCCCTGGCAATTCCATTTCAAACTGGCTGTCAATTTCTTTTTGTAGCTTTATATAAACTTTGTCAGGGAGGCAAAAGCACAAATTACTTACTTTAGTTCAAGAGGCCAAATATATTGACTTTCAGTTACAATCCTTATGACTTTTGAAGGAAACTTCTCTTTGTTTCCTTCCAAAATAATTTTCAGTCTACAGAGAGTTTCATTTAAAAATTTTTGTCACATGAAACAATTTCTCTTAATGGCTTGTAAGGTTTTTGCTGAAAAATCTAATTATAAGCTACTAGGGTTTTCTTTATAGGTGTCTCCTCCACATATAGTGGTGCCTTGGGAATTATTTTTGTCATTAATTTTAAATTAAAAAAGATTTTAAGCACTATTGACATTTAGTATTATATTAGTCTGAGATACAGAAGATAGTGTTAGATATTCATATAACTCCTGAAGTGATCCCCCAATAAGTCTAGGACCCGACTGAAACCATACATAGTCATTACAATATTATTTACTATATTTTCTATACTGTATTTTACATCTTAGTCAATATTTTGTAACTGCCAATCCGCACTTCTTAATCCCTTTATGTTTTAGACTCAGTCCCCCAGTGTCTCTCTCATTTGGCAATTACCAGTTTGTTCTCTGTATCTATGAACTTGTTTCTGTTCCATTTATTCATTTACTTTTTGTTTTTAATGTTGAATTTATTGGGGTGACATTGGTTAATAAATTTATATTTCAGGTATGTAATTTTATAATACATCATCTGTATAATGTATTGTGTGTTCACCACCCAAAGTCAAGTTTCCTTCTGTCATCATTTATCGCATTTATTCTTTCCATTAGAGCCCACATATAAGTTAAATTACATGGTATTTGTTTTTCTTTGTCTGACTTATTTCACTTAACAATAATACCCTCTAGGTCCATCTATGTGGTCAAAGGATAAGATTCGATTTTTTATCTCTGTGTAATATTTGTTTGTGTATATGTATCACATCGTTTTTATCTGAGGGTCTATTGATGGATACTTATGTTGCTTTCATATCTTGGCTATGCTACATAAAATGTCCTTCTTTGTCTCTTCTTATAGACTCTATTTTAAAGTCTGTTTGTCTGATATAGGTATTACTACCCCAGCTTTTTGTTTTATTTCCATTTTCATGAAATATCTTTTTCCATCCCTTTACTTTCCAGTCTCTGTGTGTATTTTATTCTGAAGTGGGTTTCTTGTAGGCAGCATATAAACAGGTCTTGTTTGATTATCAATTTAACTACCCTATGTTTTTAGATTGGAGTATTTAATCCATTTACATTTAAGGTAATTATTGATAGGCATATACTTATTGACATTTTTAATATTTGCATTTATTTTATTTTATTTTTAAATTTATTCAGGGGAAATTTATTAATAAGATTATATAGGTTTTAATTCTATGATAAATCATCTGTATATTGCATTGTGCTCTTACCACCCAATGTCAAATCTTCTTCCATCATTAAATATATGACCCCTTAACCTTTCCTACTTCCCAACTCCTTTCCCTCTGGCAACTACCATACTGTTGTTTGTGTCTATGAGTTTTGTTTTTTTGTTCATTTGTTGCTTTCAGTTTTATATTCCATATATGAGTGAAATAATATGATTCTTTATTTTTACTGTCTGACATTTCATTTAGCATGATATTCTGAAGATCCCTCCATGTTGTTGTAAATGGCACTTTTTTATCTTTTCTTATGGCTGAGTTGTATTCCATTACACATATGTCTTTATCCAATCATCTATCAAAGGGCACTTTGATTTTTTCTATGTCTTGGCTACCATGAATAATGCTGCAGTGAGCATAGCTGTACATATATCCTTGTGAATAAATGTTTTCATATTTTCCAGTTGATATTCAGAAGAGGAGTTGCTGGATCATATGGTAACTCTATTCTTAATTTTTTTCTTTTCTTCTTTTTAAAGAAGTCCCTTTTACATTTCATGCAATGCTTGTTTGGTGGTGATAAACCCTTTTATCATTTTCTTATCTGTGAAGCTCTTTACATCTTCTTCTGTTCTAAATTATAGCCTTGCTGGATAGAGTAATTTTGGCTGGAGTTTCTTTCTTTTCATCACTTGGAATGTTTTGTGCCTGTATTTTTTTTTAAAATATATTTTATTGATTTTTTACAGAGAGGAAGAGAGAGTTAGAAACATCAATGAGAGAGAAACATCAATCAGCTGCCTCCTGCACACCCCCCACTAAGGATGTGCCCACAACCAAGGTATATGCCCTTGACTGGAATCGAACCCGGGAACCTTGAGTCCGCAGGCCAACGCTATATCCACTGAGCCAAACTGGCTAGGGCATGTGCCTGTCTTTTCTGGCCTGCAAAGTTTCTGTTTAGAAATTAGTTGACAGTCTTATGGGAGGTCCCTTGTAGGTAACTAACTGCTTTTCTCTTGTTTTTAAGATTTTCTCTTTGTATTTAAATATTGGCATTTTAGTTATAATGTGTCTTGGTGTGGGCCTCTTTATGCTTATCTTGTTTGGGACTCTGCAGTTCCTGGAGTTGTATGTCTATTCTCTTTGACAGATTAGAAAAGTTTTTAGTCATTTCTTCAAATAGTTTTTCAATTCCTTCCTCTCTCACTTTTTCTTCTGGTACCCTTATGATGCAAATGTTGTTATGGTTGATGTTGCTTTAAAGGTCCCTTAAACTATCCTCATATTTTTTTATATAGTTTTTTTTTCTTTTTGTGTTTCAATTGGATATTTTCCTATACCTTGTCTTCCAGATCACTGATTTGCAGCTCTGCTTCATCTTATCTGCTGTTGATTCCATCTAATATATTTTTAATTTTAGATATTGCATTCTTCATTTCTGACTGGTTATTTACTATGGTTTCTATTCCTTGGTGTAAGTTCTCACTGAGTTAATCTATTTCCCACCTAAATTCATTGAGCATCCATATTAGAAGTGTTTTTTACACTGTATCTGGTAGTTCATTTGTCTGCATTTTACTTAGTTCTGTATTTGTAGTTTTAGCCTAGTCTTTCATTTGGTACATGTTTTTTATTGTTGTTTGTTTGTTTTTTTTTGGTTCCTCATTTTGGCTGCATCTCTATGTTTGTTTCTATGTATTAGGTAGTTTTCCTATGTCTTTCAATCTTGGCAGACTGACTATATATAGTAGGTTTCCTTTGGAGTCCTACTTCAGTTGTTCAGTCTCCCTGGTCTTCCAGGTACTCTAGGTATGTCCCATATGGTGGGTTGTGTGAGCCATTTTGTTGGTATGTCATTGATTTCTATTGATATGTCATTGGGTGTAATTGAACCTTAGGCTGACTGGCTGTGAGGACTTGCTGTTACTACTGCAAATGTGGTGTATGTGGCAGATGACTCCACAAAATAAAATTCACTATAGCAGGGCTCTGGTACCTCTTGAGCCCACCCTTTGTGTGTGTTGTTCATGGATCTAATTGGGTGGTGCTCTGGTGTGGTCTGAAGCTGGGCACTGGATATTAGTTTCAGGTCCTTGGAAGAGGCTCCAGTGCAGTTTCTTAGGATAGGCGCCAGTGCAGGCCCATTTTCTGCCTGTGCCCAGCTTGCATCATCTGGTAGAAAATACAAAATGATTTGAGTTTGATAGTTGTCTATGTTGGGCTTGAAGGTGCCTAGGAGAATCTATGCAGTGAACCCAGGCTGATTTTTGAAAATGCTAGGCTGAGGGCTGCTTAGCAAGAGCTACAGGGCACAATGAAGCCTGCTTCAATGAGGTGGTGTTTGTGGACCCTTCAGAGATTTTAGAGAAGTCCACAGCATGAGCCGAGGCCAGCTGCTTTTGAATAACAGTTGCTGAAAGAGTTTCTGGTGTGTGCAAGTGTTGGGTGAAGCAGGTTTTCAAAGAATCACCAGATGCTGCAAGGTTGATGGTAACTCAGATTTGGTTCCTACCTGTGGCTATAGACTGAGTTGAGGGATGCCTCAGACTAGGATCAATGGCATCTACCTGCTGGCATTGTGGGGAAGGGCTCAACAAAGAAACTATGGCACCTCTTGAGAAGGCTAACCCCTATTTTGTAAAACTGCTGTTTGGAATTCTCTGCTGTTTTTTAGATGGACTCTTACTCTAAAAAAATAAAATACCTTTGCTTTCTAGCCTGCTTTAGCCTGCTTGAATAATGAGGAAGATAAACTTAGCTGTCTGACCTTGTAGGCCAGAGACTAGATATGACCATAATTTCAATGCCATGCCAGGTGCATTTTTTAATTGGATAGAACTGTGTTGTTTTCAAGGCCAGCAGCGAGATAACCACTAAGCGCACATATGGCTGGCTCTTTAATAAAAAGGGAAGGTCTGCTTGTAGCCTTGCTTATAATTTGAATTCATTTTCTCTAAGCCCACCAGTGAATAAAGTGTGACTCCAAACTCTCTGGCATTGTTTGATTATTCCTGTTCTCTGTAACACTCTCAGCACTTTGTCCTAGAGAGAACTTCCCCTTCATGCCTTACCCTGAAGTCAGACAATTCATTCGCCCCCATGGATCCCTGATGCTTATTGAGCTGCTGCACCAGCTTGGAACTCAGATCAAATTGAGTTGGTAAAGTATAGGCTCTTTAGGAGTAACTTTGTCTTACCCAGATGAAATCCCTGCTGATTTAAAATATATATATATATATTTTTATTGATTTCAGAGAGAAAAGGAGAGGGAGAGATAGAAAAATCAATGATGAGAGGGAATCATTGATCAGCTGCCTCCTGCACAACCCCTACTGGGGATCGAGCCTACAACCTATGCATGTTCCCTTGACCATAATCAAACCTAGGACCCTTCAGTCCACTGGTCGACACTATATCCACTGAACCAAACCAGCTAGGGCATCCCTGCAGATTTTGAGGAAATCCTTGTTGTTAGGAATCATCTTCCCTGCACTGAGGTATGGGTTGGGAAGCCTGGTGTGGGGCTTGGACCTCTTTGCTCCTCAGTGGAGATCTTCACGACTAAGATATCCCTCCAAATTGTTAATGGTCACAAGCGTATTTGTAACCAGCCCTTTTCGTGTCTCTGCCCCTACTACCAGATTTGATATGGCTTTTTCTTTATATCCTTAGAGGAGTTCTGTTGGGCTAGTATTAAGGTGGTTCTCAAAAGTGATTGTTCTATAATTTAGTTGTAATTTTGAGACAGTCATGGAAATACCCACGCATAGGATTTACTACTCTGTTCACACCTTCACTGGAAGTCTCCTAGATTCTGTCATTAACTTTTGACAGTATGAATAAAATGTGTCTTGGAAATGTGTGTGTGTGTGTGTGTGTGTGTGTGTGTGTGTGTGTGTGAATAATTAGGTGCTTTGTTAGCTTCTTCTATTCTAAAAGTACAGTCTTTCTGTAGACTTTAGAAGTTCTCATCAATTATTTCTTTGAGTAGGCTCTCTGTTTCTTTCTCATACTGTTCTTATTATTTTGCCCTTTTTATTAGATTAAGGCAGTGGTTGGCAAACTGCGGCTTGTGAGCCACATGCGGCTCTTTGGCCCCTTGAGTGTGGCTCTTCCACAAAATAGGCGTGCATGTACAGTGCGATTGAAACTTCGTGGTCCATGTGCAAAAGTTGGTTTTTGGCTCCCAAAAGAAATTTCCATCATTGAACTGTTGATATTTGGCTCTGTTGACTAATCAGTTTGCTGACCACTGGATTAAGGTATTTCATAGAGTTTTCCATTTCTTAAAAAACTGTTAGTTGTTTTTTTTGTTTTTTTTTTCTCCTGGGTCATTCCAGGTTTCTTTCAGTTCACTAATATTCTCTTTCATCTGGTCTTCTCTCTTTCCAATCCTCATTGAGTTCATCTGTTTTAGAATTTCTGTTTTGTTTTATCTATATCTATATATCTATATCTATATCATCTATATCTATCTATAATCATCTATCATATACTAGAGGCCCAATGCATGGAATTCGTGCACAGGAGGTGGGGATGGGGGGGGGGGTGTCCCTCAGCCCAGCCTGTGCCCTCTCACAATCTGAGATCCCTTGGGTAGGGTCCCTAGGCCTGGCTGGCGATCAGGGCTTATTGGGGCTTTCCTTCCCCCACGTGCTGGCAGCTGGTCCCGCCCCCACCACTGCCACTACTTGCCATTTGTGCAGTGCTGCCCCCCTCCCCTGCCACTGGTTACCTCCCTCTGCAGTCAACAGACATGGGGTACGATCGCTTGGGTGGCCTGGACCTCTCTCTGCAGGGTGATTGCTGGCCAGCTCGCCCACCTGCCACAGCTTTGCTGGCCTGGGCCTCCCTCAGTGGGGTGATTGATCACAGGGCCCCCAGATAAATTGCCCTGCAGAGAGAGGCCCCACCCACCTGCTGTAGCTCTGCTGGTCAGGTAGCCTGGGGCAATGTGGGGTGATGGCAGGGCCCTCCAACCCCCAACCAATCACATCACATCTGCCTTGGCTGGCCTAGCGCCAGTGTGTGTCATAGCATGGTTGTCCGGAAGGTCATCCAGATGGTGATTCTGCTGTTTGGTCGTTCAGTCAATTTGCATAGTACACTTTTATTATTTTATATATATCTTATTTGGTAAAGTACCAGTTTAATTTATCAGTTTTTTATCTGATATCACTTTATTTCATTTAAGTGTCTTTCTGAGATTTTTTCCCAGTTCTTTGCATTTCTTTATAACTTCAATTTTAAATTCTGTGTCATTTAATTCATAGTCTTTCATGACTTTTCTTTCTGTGTTCTCATGTTCCTTGGTTGTTTATGGTGTTTGATAGATTATTTCTCTACCTATTCATTTGAAGTAGTGAGGTCTTTTCTTGTTTTGCTCTCAACTATTCAGGAGGTTGAATTGTTAGGTGTGTTATTGGTGGAAGTGGGGTGTCCTCTTCCTGACTGGGCTGGGGGTGAGGCCCTTATGATATCTCTAGAAAAAGAATTTTCTGAGATTGGCACAGGAAGAAGAATGATTTTTACTTGTGTGGAATTACATCTCTGGGTTTCCAAGTCCCATTTCCTTTTATCCAGTCCTGTAAGAAATACAGCTGGGGATTCAGCAAAGCTAAAAGCAAAGCCAGTGTCCAAAGTTTCTGTTCCATGGTAGAAATGGTTCTGGTACAGCATCAAGCTACTTGCAGTATATTAGTCCTTTGCCTGTGGGGTCTACATGTCTATAGGCCATATGGAAAATGTAGGAGTGCAGAAGAAGAAGAGCAACCAAGAGAGCCAAGAGCCAAGAGGACAAGAGTACCAGGAGCCAAGAGAGAGATCAAAATACTTTTTTTAGGGGCTTAATAATCTCAAATCTTCCTGCCCTTGCAGTGGCCATGCCTACTCTGGCCAATGACCTATTCTCAGTGGTGACTGATGAAAAAGTATCTTCCCTATTTCCAATCACTTCCCCCAAGGATTTGGACTTTTCTTTTTTTGGGGAAGCACTTAATTTATTGTCCTACCATCTGGACAGGTGGATGCCAGCCTAGGGCAGCAGGCTCAGGAGGCAACTTTCCTGACCTGGTGCTGCTGGACAAACCACTGCATCTGGTCTTTGAGCTCCTGCTGGAACTGTAGGATCAGTACCTGCACAGGCCAGGTGGCCTTGTTGTCCTGGGCACAGATGGTGTGACCCTCTATCTGCTTGCTGATCTCCCACAAGGAGTCCCCCTCACAAAGCAGGCCATCACCTTGTTCAGCCAGTCCACACCCCAGTGGCATGGGGTGCACTGGCTATAGCACTCATACTTATAGAACTCAATAAGGTAAGCTATGGCTTTCACAATTCCATCTAGCAATCCATGATGATCACCACAGCCATGCCCAGACCCATTTGTGCCTACACCAACACGTCAAAGTCCATCAACACTGTTTCACACAGGGACTTGGGGATCACTGTGTTAGAAATGCTTGTCAACAGATGTTGCAGGAATGAGGCAAACATTTGAAACTGGAATGGCAAGGCAAATTTACTTCTGCAGGAGGATGCAGTTGCAGGCTGAAAATCATGGGCAAAGCACACTAAATGGGAAGTCTGTTTGGGTTTTATTTCGTGATGCCTTCTGCACTGCCCCTCACTCTGACTCTGACTTGATTGATCAAAGCTCAGAGCTCGGATTCATATTATTGTGCAATTGGCTAATTCAGAGGGGAGGGGAAGGCGGGGCCCAAGATGGCAGCCCCCTGAGACTCTGAAGGTCAAATCAAAATGGTGGAACCTATGATAGTGCGGAGCTTCTTTCTTTTACAGAAAAGATCACTGGTTCACTCTCACAAGTGCGGTGGTCAAGCCACAGGGGATCACAGCAAGGAGATTGTTCCAGCCACCTGAGACACCTGCAGCATGCATTTCAATCAGTTCCTTCAGTATCACTGACATTTCCTCCTCCACAGTGCACAGGTTGTTGAGTTCCTGGGGAATGTTAAATGTAATGCCCAGATTTCGGGGTCCCCAAAAATCAACCACCAGGGAGCCACTTCCGATGCAGAAAAACAAAGAGTCTTTATTCAAGCCAGGGCTTGGCTCCCAGCCTCTTTACCGACGCAGCGGTGAGAGGAGAGCGAGCCCCAGGGGAACAAAGGTTATATAGGGCTAGTCATTTGGGTGGGCTTGGGTGAGTGATGTGGGTTACAGAGAGTGGTCACTTTGGTCAGGGTTTTTCTGCAGGGTCTTACGGCACAAAGGCCAGGAGGTGGCCAATACATTCCAAGGTCTGAGCCATCCCCCTACCATTGCTTCTTGATAGCCTTATTAGGACCTTAGCTACGTTCCTGGAGCTTCATTGGTCTACTCAGGCAGTGGTTGGGGCAGTTAGGACAATTCTGACATTCCTGTGGTCACCCCCAGTGGGGAGGGTCAGGCTGAGGATCTAGCTCTGCAAGATGGGGGATAGTTAGTTCTGCTTTGTTCTTTCATTAAACTGCATCTTCCTGCCAAAGCTGCACAAATGGCTTTTCCTTTGCTCCTTTCTTGTTATTAATAACTAGATTAATTATAAGTTATTAAGTATTTGCACCTTTGGTATCCTGGTGAATTTGTGTCATTTAGGTTCAGGAAAATGCTGCATACCTACTGAGATGGTGGTTTTCTTCTCTTTGACCAGCTTGGTCTAGTTACAAGGTACCACCACTCTGGAGGGAGAACTGGTTTTTCAAGCTACCAGCACTATCTCCTTTTTACTAATTGTCGCTGACCCCATTGTGTTTTTGAAGGTGTCTTAACTGCCTCTCCCAAGATGTGTTGAGATGAGTGAGGAGATGGTGGGGGAGCAAGTTCTCAATTTTGTGGACCTGCTGTAATGTCTAAGAAATCTTAGTTATCTCTAACTGGCTCTGACAGGTTAGGTGGAGCACGGGAGGCAGGTTCATGATTTTGTGGCTACCCCCCTCCACCAGCAATGTGTATCAACTGTGCTACCAGGGGTCTGCCATGATAGGTAGAGGGGAAGGGAGCTGCTATTGTGCCTTTTACAATCCAGGCTGTAGTATGAGGGCTGCAGGCCAATTGTCTTTGTGCTACCATGGAACCATGGTTTATGTCATACTACATCTGTGGCAACCTGCCATTCCATCTGTACAACTGTCCTACTCATTAGAATCTGCCCACCTTCATATATACTATTACATAATATTTTTAGGCATGTTTGAATGCTGAACATGGATTCCTTGGTCAGGTAAAACATGTAAACTTAAGGGTAGAAACAAAGGATCTTCTCAGTTCATCATGATGCTGACAATATTTCTCTACTGTATTTATTTATTTTATTTGCACTTTATTTTATTGTTTACATTATTACAGATGTCCACATTTTGCTACTCTTTGTCCACCCTCTCCTACCCTTGCTTCCCCTTCCCTCTGGCCATCACCGCACTGTTGGCTGTGTCTATGGGTTATACATGTATGTTCTTTGGCTAATCCCTTCATCTTTTTCATCCAGTCTCCTGCCCCCAACCCCTTCCCCTATGACAGTTGTCAGTCTCGTCCATGTATCCATGCCTCTGATTCTATTTTGTCATTAAATTCCATATATAAGTGAAATCATATGGTATTTGTCTTTCATTGACTGGCTTATTTCACTTAGATAATAATCTCCAGGTCCATCCATGTTGTCACAAAAGATACAAGTTTCTTTTTTAGGACATTGTGTAAGTGTATCACAGCTTTTTTATCCATTAATCTATTGATAGGCACTTGTTTCCAGACCTTGACTATTGTAAATTACACTGCAATGAACATAGGGTGCATATATTATTTCAAATGAGTGTTTTGGGATTCTTCTGATATATTCCCAAAAGTGGGATGTTGTGTCAAAAGGCAGTTCCGTTTTTATTTTTTTGAGGAAACTCCATACTGTTTTCCACAGTGGCAGCACCAGTCTGCATTCCCACCAACAGTGCATTAAGATCCTTTTTCTTGACATCCTTGCCAGTATTTGTTGTTTGTTGATTTACTAATAATTGCCATTCTGGCAGGTGTGAGGTGACATCTCATTATGGTTTTACTTTGCATCTCTTTGATGATTAATAAAGTTGAGCATTTTTTCAAATGTCTATTGGCTATCTGTATATCCTTTTTGGAGAAGTGTATATTCGGGTCCTTTGCCCATTTTTTAATTGGATTGTTTATCTTCCTGATGTTGAGCTGTATAAATTCTTTATACATTTTGAAAGTAATCTCTTATCAAGTGTATCATTTGTAAATATGTTTTCCCATAAAGTGAGTTCCCTTTTTATTTTGTTGATGGTTTCTTTTGCTGTGCAGAAGCTTTTTAGTTTGATGATTCACATTTGTTATTTTTTTCCTTTGTTTCCCTTGCCCCAAGAGATCTATCAGCAAAAATATTAACATAAGAGATGTCTAAGATTTGCTGACTCTTTTTTCTAGAATTTTTTATGATGTTGTGACTTACATTTAAGTCTGTCATCCACTTTAAGTTTATTCTTGTGTAAGGTATAAATTGTTGTCCTAGTTTTATTTTTTTGCATGTATCTTTCTAATATTCCTAACATTCTTTATTGAAGAGACTTTCTTTACTCCATTGTATGCTCCTGCCTCTTTTGTCAAATATTAATTGACCATAAAGGCATGGATTTATTTCTGGGTTTTCTGTTGTGTTCCAGTTATCTATATGCCTGTTCTTATGCCAGTACGGCCTTGTAATATAATTTTATATTAGGTAGGGTGATATCTCCAACTTTGCACTTTCTCAAGATTACTGTAGCTATTTGGAGATTTTGTTTAGTTCTATATAAATTTTTAGAATATTGGTTCTAGTTCTGTGAAGTATGACATTGGTATTTTAATATGAATTGCATTGAATCTACAGATTGCTTTGAGTAATATGGACATTTTAATAATGTTAATTCTTCTAATCCATGAACACAATATACCCTTCTACTTATTTGTATCTTCCTCTGTTTCTTTCTTTAATGTCCGATAGTCTATCAAGTACTGTTCTTTTACCTCCTTGGTTAAATTTATTCCTAGGTATCTTATTTTTTGTTGTTGTTGTGATAGTAAATTGTACTGTTTTCTTAGTTTCTTTTTCTGATAGTTCATTATTGGTCCATAAAAATGCCACCAATTTCTGAATATTAATTTGCATCCTGCTACTTAGCCAAATTCATTTACTATATCTAGTAGGTTTTTGGTGGAGTTCTTAGGGTTTTCTATGTACAATATCATGTCATCTGTGAATAAGGAGTTTTATTTTCTTTTTTTCCTATTTGAATGTTTTTTATTTTTTCTTCTCGTCTGATTGCTATGGCTAGGACTTTCAGTACTATGATGAATAGTAGTGGTGGAAAGCAAATACCCCTGTCTTGTTTCTGATTTTAAGAGAAACACTTTTTGTTTTTGTCCAGTGAGTATGATGTTGGTGGTAGGTTTATCATATAAGGCCTCTATTATGTTGGTGTATGATTCCTCTATTCCCACTTTGCTGAGAGTTTTTATCATAAACGAGTGCTGGATTTTATCAAATGCTTTTTTTTGCATCTACTGATGTGATCGTGTTAATATTTTTTTAATATATTTAATTTATTTAATATATTTTAATTTATTTCAGAGAGGAAGGGAGACATAGATAGAAACATCAATGATGAGAAAGATCATTGATTGGCTGCCTCCTGCACTCCCTACTGGGACCACAACCCTAGCATGTACCCTTATTTTTCTTCAATAAATATCCAGGATGGCAATTGATAGATTATATGGTAATCACTTACTACATCTTTAAACAACTGCCACACAATTTTTCAGAGTTCCTGTAACCATTCTACCTCCCACCACAAATATATGAGTGATGCAGTTTTTCTGAAATCTTGAAGCCTTTGTTGTTTCACTATTTTTTATTTAGCCATTCTGATAGGTGTGTAGTAATATCTCATTAAGGTTTTAATTTCCATTTCCATAATGTCTGATGATGAACATTTCTCATGTGCTTATTTGCCATATGTATATCCTTTTTGTTGAAGTGTCTCTATGTCTTTTGCCTATTTTACAATTTGAATGTTTGTTTTTCTGCTATTGATTTCTGAGAGTTATTTATATATATATATTTTATTTATATATATTATTTACTTATTTATATATTTATTTATATAAATTTATATAAATATATAAATATATATATTTATATATATTTATTATATATATTATTTATATATATATATTTATATATTTATATATATATTTATTATATATATTATATATATATTATATTTATTATATATATTATATATATATTATATATATTATATATATATATTATTTATATATTTTATTTACTAATGATCAGATATGAGGTTTGAAAATATTTTCTCTATATAGCCTTTTAACAAAGTCTTTCTTAGAACAAAAGTTTAAAATTTTGATGAACAATAGTTTATCAATTTTTGTGTTTATGGATCATGCTTTTGCTGTAAGTCTAAAACATCTTGCCTAGTTCTAGATCTAGAAGATTTTCTCCTAAGATCTTCTGAGAAACATTATAGTTTATTTATTTTTAATTTTTACATTTCACATTTAATTCCATCATCAATCTGAAGTTAATTTCATATAATATGTGAACCCTAGCTGGGAGGCTCAGCTGGTTGGAGCAAACTCCATGCACCAAAAGCTTGCGGGTTGAATTCCTGGTCAGGGCACATGGATCTGTTGCCTCCTATACACGCCCCTACCAGGAATGGAACCTGCAACCCAGGCACATGCTCCAACCCAGAATCAAACCCACAAACCTCTTGGTATATGGATGATGTGAGCCACACATATTCTTGAATATCATAGATATATAATGTCTTGAAATTGAGTAGACTAATACCTCTCACTTTAAGGAATTTACTTCTTCAAAGAAACTAGGTATTCTAGTTTTTTTGGTTTTCCATATAAATTTTAGAGTAATTGAGCATATAAGATTTTTTATAACAGTTGCATTAAATGCTGAGTTTTTCAATCTATGAACACAATATGTCTCTCCATTTATTTATATCTTTAAAAAATTTATTTCGTAAGTATTGTAGTATTCTATATGTAAGTCTTCTATACATTTTGTTGCATTTATAATAATTGCATATCCAATTTTGTATCTGAATTACTAATTTTAACTTTCTATATTGTATGACAAATCATACCCTTATTTTATAGTATGTAAACATAATTATTATACCTAAAACTAGAATTATTCTTAAGTCTTAAAAATTATTATACCTAAAACTAGAATTATTCTTAAGTCTTAAAAATAAAACTTTTATTCTCTATATTTTAAATTGGGTAGGTGGCACACATTTCCAAAGTATCTAAACAATATTGGAATATTGTGTTATTGTCCTATTATTTATCAAAGTGGTCCCTTTCCTATTGCCATTACTTAGAAAAGGAGCCATATTTAATGTTTATTTTATCTTCCATTAATTTTATTTAGTTTGAAACAAAATAAGTTATTAAACTGATGTTTCTTTATTTTAAAGTTTATACAAAATTATAATTTAGTAAAATTTTCAATCCATCATTTATTTTTTTAAATTGATAGCTAAATTTCAAAATTTTACCCACATCTTTGAAAGATTGAAATGGCTAACAAGGGCTTTCATATCTAAATTAGGGTTTATATTCTAAATCAAAGTAAAAATGTTAATGCTCACTGTTTCAAGCATTTTGCTTGCTAACTAGGCATGTGAAAATTGCATAAAACAGACATCCTAAATTAATTCATTCCATAGCAAACACTATTTCTCTTTTAAGAACAAAAATACTGTTAATGGTTGTCCATTTTCTCTTATTTCTTTAAGATATTATAGTTAGATAATGAACATGCAGAGAACATTGTATTTATTGTGAACCTCATTATCTCTCTCAAAGTACAATTTGTTTTCTAAGTAAAGTTTGTTGTATATTAATACAGACAATATTCTCAGCAATACTTGGCTTTTTAGTTATAAAAAGTTTGGAGAGAGAACTTCCTTTATTTGGAAGTTTTAAGTATTCAAGTTTTACATGCTTTCAGAGACCACACCTATTCTGGCAACTGACTTGTTTTCCAGATGTGATTGATGGGCAACCACCTTCCCAAGTCATTCAGACCTTACTGGGCATCTATCTGGTCTTCCCTTTCTCTCTTAAATAATACCAGGTTATTATAATGGCAGTAATTTCTTTAAAAAATATTTAAAATGTTCTCTGATTCCTTAAAATTTGATAAATCAAAATTATCCATTATTATATTGTGAGACAAAAGTAGGTTTATAGTTGTTGGTATGGAAAATAATACAATCCTAATATATAAAAATCCTGGGTCGTAATGACCAGTAACAAAGGAGGCTTGACCAAACGGAAGTCAGTCCTGCCGTCAACGCTGGGTTGCTGCCCAGCACTGACTGCTATGGCTGCAGGTGCTCCAACCTAGCAATGACTGCCTAGGGGGCTGTGGATCAGGCCTGAAAAGAGGCCTACAGAGAGAGAGGAAGGGTCTGGTCCGTAGCTTCTGTGGCAGCCATTGATCAGAATTTGCCTCTCTTTCTCTCCCGGCCTGGCCAACAGCAGTGCCTCCATTTCTCTCCAGGCTTCCACTGGGGCTGTTGATCAGCCCTGCCTTTCTGATCAGACCCCGTTGATAGGCCCAGAGATGCTGACTGGCACAGAAACTGACCAATCAGAACCAAATCTGGGTGAATGTAAGGAGCCAATGGCTGCCTAGGAGGCAGAGCTTTTGACACTGACTGGCATAGAAACTGACCAATTAGAACCAAATTGGCTGGCAGAGGAGGGCAGTTGGGAGTGATATCAGGCCTGCAGGGGAGGGAAGTTGGGAGCGAGATCAGGCCTGCAGGGGAGGACAGTTGGGGTGACCAGGTTGGCAGGGGAGGGCAGTTGGGTGTGAGATCAGGCTGGCAGGGGAGGGCAGTTGGGGCAACCAGGCCAGCAGGGGAGGGCAGCTGGGGAGACTGGGCTGGGAGGGGAGGAGTTAGGTGTTAATCAGGCTGGCAGGGGAGCAGTTAGGGGGTGATCAAGCTGGCAGACAGAAGCGGTTAGGGGCAATCAGGCAGGCAAGGAGGTGAGCGGTTAGGAGCCAGCAGTCCTGGATTGTGAGAGGGATGTCTGACTGCTGGTTTGGGCATGATTTCCCCCAAGGGGTCCCAGATTGGAGAGGGTGCAGGATGGACTGAGGGATCCCCCCCACCCAGTGCATGAATTTTGTGCACTGGGCCTCTAGTAATTAATAAAAATAATACAAGAACAAACCATTTTTTACATACTGACAACTGTAAACCTACATTTACCTCACACTGTATAATGGAAATAACAGAATAAAATTTGCAAGAACACTATTGCACAAATAATTATTGGAATGATCTTTTTATTTAGTTCATTGGTGCAAAATTGATGTAGCTACACCTGAAAACCAGTGATAAATTGTGATTGTTGTTAGCTCTGATTCATAAATTTTAACCCAAGAATATGAATTATTGAACATTGGTATTGCCCGACACCCACATTAAGTGGCAGTGCCACCTGACTTTGATTCAGGCAAGCACACACAGAAGGCTGTTATGACTTATTTTTCTTACTCTAGAGAAGTAAACATCATTTATACTTAAGGTATAAATTAAAATAACTGGTTAATTCTGTGAGAATTAAAAATAGAAAACAAAATGGATCAAACACATCTTTACTTTAAGTAGATTAGAGAGCAGCAAATCAGACTTGGTTCAGAACTTTGGTTCCATCATTTACTGAATGTGAATTTAAGCAACTTATAATTTTCCTATATGTAAAATTAGCTAACTATACCTTAATCTTAAGGTTATCAATTTGCTTAAATAAAGCATTGTATTTGGATCATAGTGGATGCTCAGTTGGTAAATAGTGTTGGGTATTATTGCTACTCCCACATAAACTAAATAATTAGGTTTCTTTTCTTTTTTTTTTTTCCCCTCTAGTGACATTGTAATAAAAAAGTATAGTAAAAAAAAAAAAAAGTATAGTCACCATGGGCAAGATGGTGACCAGCAGGAAGGTAGGGAGGAAAGTGTGTGAGAGAGTAAGGGAGCGATAGAGGTGTGTGTGGATGTGTGTGGGTGTGTGTGTGAATGAAATAGGGACAGTTAGATCCTGCAGGTCTTCTAAGGGGCTGCCAATCCGGGCAGTCTTAGATGGCAAAACCCTGCTGCTGCTGCAAACACTCCGGGGAGGACACCGGCGGCACAGAGACCACACTATCTTAAAGAACAGAACTGCTTGAGACTAGGATCCTAGCCTTGCCACCACCCAGTCTGGTCTTGGATGCAAACCGGGACCCCACAGCTCTTCTGGTAGAAGACCTGCTACCACAGCTGCAGACCCAGGGACACCAAGACTCCAGGCACCCGGCCGCAGATTTCTGTGAGTCACAAAACCAATCCTCCTCCCCCGCAACCTCCACAGCAGCTGCATAGGATCTGCCAGACCCTGGCTGCACAATAGGGCTTCCTGCACACACACAGCAGCAGCAGCTTGACCTGACTTTGAACCTTGGTGTCGGACATGGGAAGTTTGTTTCCCACATCCAGGCTCCACGCCCAAGCAGGGAGACTGCTGAATTTGACCCTAAGTGCACATCTTTGGGGAGATAGTTTTCTGTGACCAGATCCCATGCCCACGCAAGGCAGGGAGACAGTGCTGAATTTGAGCCTGGATGTGCAATCTCGGGGAGTTTGTTCCACACAACAAGGCTCCATGCACAGGCAGGTAGGCTGAGTTGAATTTGAGCATAGGTGCATGACCTTGGGGAGATTGTTTTCTGCAACCAGATCCTGCACCCACACAGGGAGACAGCGCTGAATTTGAGCCTGGGGGTACAAACCTGGGGAGTTTGTTTCCCATGACCAGACCCTGTGCCTGCACAGGAGGGCAGCGCTGAATTTGAGCCTGGGTGCATGGACATGGGGAATTTGTTTTCCACAGTGCACACCCGTGTGACCAGACCTGACACCCACACTAAGCAGCAGTGCCACCTGACTTTGATTCAGGGCATGCACACACAGAAGGCTGTTTACTGCAGGGCAGAAGGGACTCTCCTGCAAACACAGTGCAACTGTGCAACCAGGTCTCACAAGCAGATTGGGGACCCTGAATCTCCATGCAAGAGGCAGCAATGAGCACCAGTGACTAGACTGTTCCTCATTGCGTGTGCCTGGGATCCCTGATTCCCAGTACATTCACACTAAGATCCAGGAACTCCAATTCTTGGCACATGTGCACACAGGGACCCTGATTCTCAGTGCGAGGTAGCACCAAGCAACAGAGACTCTGATACTCGATTCTTGGTGTGGACACAGGGAGCCTCTGACACCTGACATGCACTAGGGGACTTGATTTTTGGCACACGTCAATGGGTTCTCTGTTTCAATGTGGCACAGGGAGGGTCCCTGATTCTAGGCCACACTAAGCACCTGTGACTCTTACCTGGGGTGAGCGTGGCTCCCACCAACCCACAGCAGCCTCATGTCTTGGTGTCAGAGCTTTTCAGTGACACTTGGGCAGTGCAAAAATCCCACTACACATGGCCCAGGCCCCCGCAACTCGACATTTGAACCTTCTGGTGATAGTCAGAATGAGGAGACAACGAAACAATCCCCAGAAGAAAGAAAAGGAGGAATCATCAAGAAAGGAAATAAGTGAAATGAAAGCATGCAACATGACAGAAAAAGAATTCAGAGTAATGCTCATACAGTTCATACAATGGATGGATGAGAAAATGAACAACCTATGCAAAAATCAGGAAGAAATCAAAAGTGATACAACTATAATCAAAAACACCATGGAAGGCTTCAACAGTAGACGAGAAGAAGCAGAGGATTGAATTAGTGAGCTAGAAGATAAAGTAAAGAAACAAGACCAATCTGAACAGCAACTAGAGAAAAAAATTAAAAAGCAGGAGGAGAGCCTAAAGGAGCTTTGGGACAATGGAAAATGAAATAACATATGTATAATAGGGCTGCTAGAAGGACAAGAAGAGCAGCAAGGATTAGAAAATTTATTTGAAGAAATAATGACAAAAAACTTCCCTGATATGGGGAATAAAAAAGTTACACAAGTACAGAGAATCCCAAGCAAGATGAATCCCAAAAGACCCACACCAAGACACACCAAAATTACAATTGCAAATATTATTGACAAAGAGAGAATCTTAAAGGCTTCAAGAGAGAGACAGAGAGAAACCTTCAAAGGATCTCCCATCAGATTATCGAATGATTTCTCAACAGAAACACATCAAGCTAGAAGGGAATGGGAGGAGATATACAAAGTGATGCAAAACAAGGGAATGAATCCAAGAATATTCTATACAGCAAGACTATCAATAAAAATTGAAGTAGAAATTAGGAGCTTCGCAGACAAAAAAAGGCTAAGGGAGTTTATCACTACCAAGCCAGCAATGCAAGAAATGCTAAAGGGAATGCTGTAAAAAGAACAAACAAAAAGGTAAGAAGGAACACAGTCACAAAAAATAAAAATGGCTACAAACAAGTACCTTTCAATCATAACTATAAATGTAAACAGACTAAATGCTCCAATCAAAAGACATCCAGTGGCTGAATAGATAAAAAAACATGACCCGTATATATGCTGTCTACAAGAGACCCAACTCAGAACAAGGGACTCACACAAACAGAAAGTGAAAGGATGGAAAAATATCTTTCAGGCAAAAGGAAATGGAAAGAAAAAGCTGGGGTAGCAATACTTATATATGACAAAATAGACCTCAAAATGAAGGCCATAACAAGAGATAAGGAAGGCCACTTCATAATACTAAAGGGATCGATACAACAACAGGATATGACCCTGGTAAACATATATGCACCCAACACAGGAGCACCCAAATACATAAAAAATCTCCTGGAAGATATCGAGAGAGATCGACAACAATACAATAATAGTAGGGGACTTTAATACACCACTGACATCACTGGATAAATCCTCTAGACAAAAAAATCATCAAAGAAACAGCAATCCTAAATGATTCACTAGATCAGATGGACTTAATTGACATCTTCAGAATATTTCACCCCAAAGCTGCGGAATACACGTTCTTCTCAAGTGCACATGGGACATTTTCAAAAATAGACCACATACTAGGTCATAAGCAAAGTCTCCACAAATTCAAGAAGACTGAAATCATACCAAGCATCTTCTCAGAGCACAATGGCATAATATTAGAAATAAACTACAATAAAAACAATCCAAAAATCTCAAACACTTGGAAGCTGAATAGCATGTTATTAAATAATGACTGAGTTGCCAATGAGATCAAAGAAGAAATTAAAAACATCCTGGAAACTAATGACAATAAAAACACAACAATCCAAAACCTATGGGACACAATGGAAGCAGACCTGAGAAGGAAGTTTATAGATCTACAGGCCTAACTCAAAACATAAGAAAATATCGTAGTAAATCATCTAATGCTACAACTCAAAGAATTAGAAAGAGAGCAACAAGAAAAGCCCAGAGTGAGCAGAAGGAATGAGATAATAAAGATTAGAGCAGAAATAAATGACATAGAGATAAAAAAAAATAAGAAAGATCAATGAAACCAAGAGCTGATTCTTTGAAAGGATAAACAAGATTGATGAACCTCTAGCCAGGCTCACCAAGAAGCAAAGAGAGAGGACTCGACTCCAATAAACAAAATCAATAATGAGAGAGGCTAAATAACAACAGACCCCACAGAAATACAAGGGATTGTTAGAAAATACTAAATACAGCTCTACTCCAACAAACTAGACGACCTAGAGGAAATGGACATATTCCTAGAAAAATACAACCTTCCAAAACTCATCAGGAAGACTCTAAAAATATCAATAGGCCGATAACTATGGAAGAAATTGAAGCAGTCATCAAAAAGCTTCCAGCAAACAGAAGCCCTGAGTTAGATGGCTTCATAGGAGAGTTATACCAAACATTCAAGGAAGAACTAAAACCTATCCCCCTCAGACTATTCCAAAAAATTCAAGAGGAAGAAACACTTCCAAGCTCATTTTATGAAGCCAGCATCACCCTAATTCCAAAGTCAGATAAAGACAACACAATGAAAGAGAATTACAGACCAATATCCCTTATGAACATAGATGCCAAAATCCTCAACAAAATTCTAACAAATCGGATCCAGTAAAACATCAGAAAGATCATACACTATAACCAAGTAGGATTTATCCCGGGGATGCAAGTGTTATGCCCAGTGTTCAGGATCCCCAAAGACCACCAGGGAGCCGAGTCCGATGCAATAGCAAAGAGCCTTTATTAGAGCTAGCCAGGTGACTGCTCTGCCATTCTCCACTCAGGGAGTCCAGAGAGCAGCCCCGACCCTTTGTGCAGGACCACTTTTAAGAACATTAACCACATCTTGTTTTTGCAGAGCAAGTAACCCAAGACAAAACAGTTTTTTCTAAGTAATGTCAAGATCATGCCATTGACGACCATGTTATTCACAGGGTCATCCTGTTCTTCAGAAAGCTGACAGTGTTCTATGAAAGAAGGCCTACGTGCTGGGATGGGGCCATGAGACCGTATCTCAAGGCCTGGCTTGGTGTCAGCACTGACAACTCTATCTGGGGCATAGTCCACGGCCTCAGTAGTGCTCAAAAATTCCCACTCTCTAACATTCCCCACTGGTTTTATGTACTTGAGTCAAATCATTGACTCTTTTGGGTCATTGTTGGCAAGGGAGTTATATTGACCCATGAGGCTTAAGCCAGATGTAATGAAGCCACGTCGGGATCCTGTCGACCTTGACTGCTGTGGAGGTGGTCCTTTCCAGGTAGGAGTCAGTCCTTGCGTGGCAAATTTCTTTACCCAAACAGTCACCAGGGTGGAAGGATAGACCAGATCACACATGCTTCTGGACTGCTTTCTGGGCGGACTGTAAAGCCTGTAAGAACTTGAGTAAAGATTGGTTATGGATTTCAGCTTTTCTAGATTGGGTTTCCATGTAAGCTGGTGAGGTGGTTAGGTCAGGGTTTGGAAGAGTCACTAGAATCTGTAATGGCCCCCCTGATTTTAGGGCTTCATCTGCAGCCTCATTCGCTCTTGCTTCTGGGGAGTCCCCTTGTCTCACATAGGTAGAGATGGAAAGACTTAATTACATCTGGTAGTGCTAGTTGGCCCATTGTCCTTGCTCTGCTCATATCTGTCTAACTGCCTAATATATAACCTCAAGGATCCTGGCTCTGAATTCTTTTAGGGAAAATGAACATCTGTGGGCTCTTCTAGCTACTTCCTGCTGAGGTGGGTCAGAAGTTTCTCTCAGAGCCAAGAGATCCTTGCTGTCTGTCAGAGGAACAATGAGGCCTGGGCACAGAAGGAGGTGGGCTTGTGACCTGGCGGAGACAAACTGTAAATTATTTCCTCTTCCTGGCTTACTGGCCTGCATTATTTGATCAATTTCCTTACAACATTTCTCTTCTCCTTCTTTATTACATACACAATCCTTCTTAATTTTATACTTCCATATTAGCTTTTAAACCTTCTTTCTATGTCCTTTAAAAATGCATAACCATGCCTCAGACCTTCTATTCAGTATTCCTTATTCTTTGAAACCTCAATCCTTTAAACAGCCAGAATTTCTATCCACTGTGTTCTGCCAGCATAGTTCAGATAAGTAAGAAACCAAGGATGCCAGCAGAGCGGGTTGTACCCAGCAAAATCAACAAAAACCTATCTCTCCCTGCTCTCTCCGCTGACACGCCCCCCTTTTCTGCATTAACCATTTACTCTGTCCTTAGCAGGAGACATAAGGCAAGCGGTCTGAGATCCTGTATAACCAGGCTTTTTACACTTAAGGAACAGCTGCTCTCCCTCCCAGATTTCCCTTCTTTACTCCAAGGTCCCAGAAGATCTCAACCTTCACCACTTCTGATATCTCCAACCATCCCCCTGTCCTCCACCCTAAGGCTTCTCTATCTCAGCAGGCTGAGAGTGAATTCTACTGCTTCTACCCTTTTTCACACCTGCTCTGGAGTAGTTTTTGGCTCTTTTCCTCCCCCAGAGAGAGACCCACTCTAAATCTATCAGGAAGGGCAGGCAGGTCGCAGTTCTCAGGACCACATGATTCTCTGTTTGCTAGGAGGGCTGAAAAAGGCAGCCTGCAAAGTAGTTAATTATGACTAATCTTAACCTAACAAACCTTTGTCACAAAGTAGCTTTCACTTCACACAGACCAGTTAATGAGCACACAATTATGCCAAGACAGACAAACATCCATACTCATACTCTCTCAGTAGATTAGCCCAAACTGGAGCTGAGCAGATAAGTCCACAGAATAAAACAGAAAAACACAGAAAACAGACAAAGACACCCAAGAACAGCCTTCCGACCCCGCGGAAGCAAAACCGAAAGTTGGACGACGGCCTCACGCCTCATCCCTCCAGTGAGGGGATTCCATGTCCCTCCAGTGAGGGGATCCCACGTCCCTTGAGGATCAGAACATCTTCCGAGTCCTCTGGCCCTTGGTCCACCAGTGCGTCCACCTAGACCACGTCGGGCACCACCAGAAAATGAGGGGATTCCACGTCCCTCCAGAAATGAGCTCACACAGAACACGCAAACACAGAGACACAGAGACACCTACCACGGTCAGTCAGGCTTTCCGGGTCGGGAACCCTCGTGGGTCTTGGGGGTCCTGGGTGAGCCCCCAAATGTTATGCCCAGTGTTCAGGATCCCCAAAGACCACCAGGGAGCCGAGTCCGATGCAATAGCAAAGAGCCTTTATTAGAGCTAGCCAGGTGACTGCTCTGCCATTCTCCACTCAGGGAGTCCAGAGAGCAGCCCCGACCCTTTGAGCAGGACCACTTTTAAGCACATTAACCACATCTTGTTTTTGCAGAGCAACTAACCCAAGACAAAACAGTTTTTCCTAAGCAACGTCAGGATCATGCCATTGACGACCATGTTATTCACAGGGTCATCCTGTTCTTCAGAAAGCTGACAGTGTTTTATGAAAGAAGGCCTACGTGCTGGGATGGGGCCATGAGACCGTACCTCAAGGCCTGGCCTGGTGTCAGCACTGACAACTCTATCTGGGGCATAGTCCATGGCCTCAGTAATGCTCAAAAATTCCCACTCTCTAACACAAGGATGGTACAATATTTGCAAATCAATAAACATGATACATTACATAAACAAATTGAGAGATAAAAATCACATAGTCATATCAATTGACGAAGAGAAAGCATTTGACAAAATCCAACACCCCTTCTTGATAAAAACTCGCAGTAAGGTGGGAATAGAAGGACCATACCTCAACATAATAAAAACCATATATGAGAAACCCACAGCCAACATCATTTTCAATGGACAAAACCTAGAAACATTTTCCCTAAGAACAGGAATAAGACAGGGATGTCTACTCTCACCACTCCTGTTTGATATAGTACTGGAAGTACTAGCCATTGCTGTCAGACAAGAAGAATAAATAAGAAGAATAAATAAATGGCATCCAAATTGGAAAAGAAGAAGTAAAACTGTCCTTATTCGCAGATGACATGATACTGTGCATAGAAAACCCTAAAGATTCCATCAAAATATTATTAGACTTAATAAATGAATTCAGCAAGTAGCAGGATACAAAATTAATGCCAAGATATCTATGGCATTTCTATACACCAATAGTGAACTTACAGAAAGAGAGACTAAAAAATTAATCCCATTTACCATCATACCAAAAAAATTAAGATATCTAGGAATAAACTTAACTAAACAGGTAAAAGATCTATATACAAAAAACTACAGGACACTGAAATAGAGGAAGAAATAGAGGAAGATATAAACAGATGAAAGAACACACCGTGTTCATGGATTGGTAGAATCAACATCATCAAAAGGTCCATACTACACAAAGCAATCTACAGATTCAATGAAATCCCCATTAAAATACCAATGGCATAATTCACAGACCTAGAATAAACGTTCCAAAAATTTATCTGGAATAAAAAAAAAAAGACCCGGAATAGCTGTAGCAATCCTGAGAAAGAAGAACAAAGTAGGTGGGATCTCAATACCAGATATCAAGCTGTATTACAAAGCCACTGTTGTCAAAACAGCCTAGTACTGGCACAAGAACAGACATATAGATCAATGGAATAGAATAGGGAACCCAGAAATCAACCCAAACCACTATGCCCAATTAATGTTTGACAAAGGAGGCATGAACATAAATGGAGTCAAGACAGTCTCTTCAATAAATGGTGTTGGGAAAATTGGTCAGATATATGCAAAAAAAAAATGAAACTAGATCACCAAGTTACACCATACACAAGAATGAATTCAAGATGGATAAAAGACTTAAATGTAAATCTGGAAACCATAAAAATACTGGAGGAATCCACAGGCAGCAAAATCTCAGACATATACTGAAAAAACTTCTTCACTGATACTGCTCCTAGGGCAATGGAACTAAAGAGAAAATCAACAAATGGGACTAGATCAAATAAAAAGCTTTTGCACATCAAAAGAAACCATCAACAAAACAACAAGAAAGACCACTACATGGGAGAACATATTTGCAAATGTTATCACGGATATGGGTTTAATCTCCAACATTTACAGGGAACTCGTACAACCTAACAAAAGCAAGATAAACAATCCAAATCAAGAAATGAACTACAGACCTAAAAAGAAACTTTTTGAAAGAAGACAGAAGGAAGGCCAAGAGACATCTGAAAACGTGCTCAAAGTCACTAATTATCTGAGAGATGCAAATCAAAACGACAATGCAGTACCATCTCACACCTGTCAGAATAGCTATCATCAACAAATCAATAAACAACAAATGTTGGCGAGAATGCGGTGAAAAAGGAACCCTCATGCACTGTAAGGTGGGAATGCAGATTGGTGCAGCCACTTTGGAGAACAGTATGGTGTTTCGTCAAAAAACTAAAAATGGAACTCCCATTTGACCCAGTAATACCACTTCTAGGAATATATCCCAATATGCTAGAAACATCAATCAGAAAGGATATATGCACCCCTATGTTCATAGCAGCACAATTTACCATATCTAAGATTTGGAAACAGCCTAAATGCCCATCAGCAGATGAGTGTTTTAAAAAACTGTGGCACATCTACACAATGGAATACTATGCTGCACTAAAAAGAAGGAGTTCTTACCATTTGCAACAACATGGATGGAGATGGAGAGCATTATGCTAAGTGAAATAAGCCAGGCAGAGAAAGATAAATATCACATGATCTAACTCATCTATGGGAAATAATGAACAACATAAACTGATGAACAAAAGCAGATCCAGAGACAAGGAAGCATCCATCAGACTGTCAAACCTCAGAGGGAAGGTAGGGGAGGGTGCAGTAAGGGGGAGAAATCAACTAAAGGACTTGTATGCATGCATATAAGCCTAACCAGTGGACAAAGACAACAGGGGGGGTAGGGCATGAGTTGGGGGGGGGGTTGGGAAGGTAATGGGGGGATGAGGACAAATATGTAATACCTCAATCAATAAAGGAATTAAAATGAAAAAAAATTGTCACACAGAAATACTTCTTTATAGATAGACCATGTTTTCCAGAAATATTTTCCTAATCTCAGTTCTTCCCAGCATAGAGTGATGAGCATGAAAATTTTGCATTGCTTCTTGTTTTTCATGTTCCGTTGTATTTGTTGTGCCTCTTTCAGTTTTGGAGACTCTTCTCATTTCATATTTGGCAGCCAAATGTACTTGGGAAACATTACTTTAACTTTTTATGCATAATTTTAACACAGAGAGTGGAGGACTCATAGCCTCATGTAACCAAATCACTGATGTCTACTTTTTAAAAAAAAATTGATTCCCTCATTCTTGAACTAGTGATGGAAAACTTCATTTATACACAAGTTTGTTGATTTTCAGAGCCATAAATATTTTTTTCTTAGTGAACTATTTCAACTTTAAATGAATAATTCTGTTTTATATTGAAATTATTGATGTAATTTTATTACCTTAAGAGTAAATACTTTTTCCTATTATTATTAATACTAGAGACCCGGTGCATGAAATTCATGCTTGGGGGGTGTCCCTCAGCCCAGCCTGCACCCTCTCCAATCTGGGACCCCTTGAAGGATGTCTGACTGCCCGTTTAAGTCTGATCCTACCAGGATCAGGCCTAAAGAAGCAGTCAGACATCCCCCTCACAATCCACTGCTGACTCTCAACTGCTTGCCTGCCTGCCTTCCTGATTGCCCCTAATCACTTCTGCCTGCCAGCCTGATCATCCCCTAACCACTTCCCTGCCAGCTCAATTGCCCCTAACTGCCCTTCCCTGCTGGCCTGGTCATCCCTAACTGCCCTCTCCTGCCAACCTGATTACCCCTAACTGCCCTCCCCTGCTGTCCTTGTCCCCCCCACAACTGCCCTCCCCTGCAGGCCTGGGTCACCCCAAACTGCCCTCCCCTGCAGGCCTGGTCCCCCCCAACTGCCCTCCTGTGCAGGCCTGGTCACAACTAACTTCCCTCCCCTGCAGGCTTGATCACCCACAACTGCCCTCCCTTGCAGGCCTTGTCCCTCCTAACTGCCCTCCCCTGCTGAACATCTTGTGGCAGCCATCTTATGTCCAGATGGGAGCAGCCATCTTTGACCACATGGGAGCAGCCATCTTGTGTGTTGGAGTGACAGTCATTTTGCATATTACTCTTTTATTAGATAGGATAAAGGCCTGGTGCACAGGTGGGGGCCAGTTGGTTTGCCCTGAAGGGTATCCCGGATCATGGTGGGGGTTCCCTTGGGGCATGGGGTGGCCTGAGCGAAGGGTCTGTGGTGGTTCGCAGGCTGGCCACACCACCCTGTGACCCAAGCATAGGCCAGGGCTGGCTGGAAGCAGGTATCTGGGATTTATTTATCTTCTATAATTGAAATTTTGTAGCCTTGAGCAGAGGCCAGGGCAGGCCAGGGTGGGTGGGAAGTTTGGCTTCTTCCATCACTGGGGGCAACCCAAGCCTGCTGCTTGCTCCAGCTCCTGTGGTGGCTGACATCTTGGTTGGATTAATTTGCATACTCACTCTGATTGGCTGGTGGGCGAAGCGGAGTGATGGTCAATTTGCATGTTTCTCTTTCATTAGTGTAGATTACTCTTGAAATGCCTAGCACCACCACTGAATGTGTAGTTGGTTCATGGAAAATTAAAATTTAATTGAGCATGGAAAACCTGAAGCCTTGGAAATATCCTTCCAAGATCCAAAGATTGTTGCATATGGTGTTACAGGTATAAAAGCAAATATCCTATACACAGGCTGTTACAAGCAGAAGTTGGAGAGGGAAAAATCCAGTAACACTAACACAAAAAATTCAATAGTACTGACTTGTGTACCCACAAATATTACTGTAAAGAGATGAAAAATAGAAGAATTTCATATAGTAGCTACAGTCTATGCATGAAGAAAACTTCTTCCTCACATTCAGCATATGCAAGAATTCCCATATCCCATCAACCTATAGGAAGTCAAAATCTTTTGTTTTAAAATTATATGTTAAAATTATAAACAAATTATAAACGAATTATAAATGCATCTCTGGTATTTCATTCTTTTTGTTTATCCCAATTTGTTTTAATTTTATTTTCTCTCAATTTGTTAAAAAACAATAGTGAAATTCTATTTTTTATTTATTTTCTGACAAGCAAGGAGAGAACAAGAGGAAGTATCCATATTTTAGACTAAACTACACAGAGATCTGTGTGGTGTATTAGAAGACTCTGAGGAGAAACGTGGGAAACATAAAGAAAAAAAAATCTGGGACCACAGGAAATAAGTTAGATATGCACACTTTTAGATAAGAATAAAAATATGAGCCAAGAACTATTTTATTTTCATAAAAATAGATAAGAAAGAGCCTCCTGTAATAGGCTTAAACTTTGGAGGGGGAAGGCAGTGGATTAAATAGGCATATGCACCCAATAGTCTTTCCTTTTGTGGAAAATCCAATGACATAGTCTGGAGGTATGTTTATAATTAAAAATGTATGCCCCTTTCTTGATTTCCAATATTTTTCCTTTAAAGTTTCTAATTTGCTATTTTTGTTTTTAATCATGTAGGTTGGCTCTTTTTTGCATCTCTTCCAGTAATATTTTCTTTCTTCTCATCATTAACAGTTCTTTATTGTGATTCTTCCTCTTGTCATGCTCATGCTAACCAGAAAATCACAGACCATAGCAGAACCAGATAGCAAGAAAATGAGTGTGGTTTAAGCAGCCCTTACGATGAAGAATAGAAGTTTAAATTTTATCAGGCTCTTTATTCTGAGTAGTCAACTTTGGTTCTTTTTGCTAAAAAGATACTTTATACATTTTGATCCTCAAGATATCTGGGTAGCAGAAAGGCTAACAGCATTTATTATTTGTTCTGTGTGTTGGATGTTATACCAAGTAAAAATGAGGTTCAATCAGGCTGTCTAGGAAGTTAAAATTTTGTTGTGAATAAACACATTGACTAAGAAAATGAAAAACTTCAAATTAATATGCTAAAATTCAACATACAAGTCCTGAAGATATGAACAAAGATGAAAACAGGCAGCGATGATGGATGGAGAAGATATGTTTAGCAGTATTTTATATAGTATGTTCAACATAAAGTTATAATAAAACTAAATAAAATCAAGGGCTTAGATAATAATAAAATTTAGTAAAAATTTTACAAAGGAATGAGTTTTAGTACTTATTTTTAATATGACTTACTTAATTTTAAGTTTATATAATTTACTTTTATTAATATGTACATTTTAAATCAGCTCTTAAAATTCTTGAAAACTTAACAGTTGGTTCACATCAGTTGTTATGAGCCAGCTTAGTATGCCCTTGTCACTACCTACTTTTGTGTTCTTACTGATTATAGATTATTAAAATGGTTAATAAGTCCTTTAGATTTAATATGCTCAGAATTGATTACATTATGAAACCTTTTAAACTGCATAACTTGAATACTACATGTAAGAGACATGCAGGGGCTTAATTATATTAAGAATTCAATATTTTTCAAAAAAGATAACTGTATAAATAAATTAAAGTGTAGGGAGTGGTTATAGGGTTAATCCTTGGACTGACCTGCTGGCAAAACTGCAAACAAGTCCCCGCTTAGAGGGCATAGCTCTCTTAGCATAATTAAGCTTGATCTTGTGACTGCTCCCTAGATCTTTCCTGGGTAGCTAATGGGCTGTGGGAGGTGCAGCAAGTGCTGCCAAAACAAGTGAAACTTACAAGAACATTGTAAATTACCTTGTTTTCCTCTGACTATAAAATAAAGCATCAGCTTGCAGTCTGGATCTGCTCTGTGGTCTCAGTCACACACCTAGACCCAGCTTATTCTCTTTGTCTGTCTTTTCTTCATCCTTCACTGGCTCTCCCTCAGGCTCGCCAAACCCTTGGCTGTGCTGGCACGGCACATTAAAGTAACAGACTAGCCACAGTTGGGCCCACAAATCTGGATGTTGTTTAATATATTAATAGCAACAGAAGCACAGATTCTGTAATATCACCCATGAACTATTAAAGTGTCAACTGAAAATAAAATATAAAATAACATCTGGCTTGCAGGTCATTTTCATTCATTTATTGAAAATTTTAAAAATATGAACTATGTATCAAGTACTCAGCTTTGAACTGTTTTATAAGGATTGTATGAATGTAAGAAGAGAAATAGGAAACATTTAATAAGCACCACAGATTCAACCCTGACATTAATGCCAGCTTTTTAAAGCTTATGGTTAGAATAAGATCAGAATAGCAGAGTCAGCAAGAGAAATTAAAGCACTTCAAGTAAACAGAGATTCAGTTGAGACCAGGCATAAAATGCCCTCCAATAGTATATCTTAGCAAGCATTCCACTGTATGTCAGCAGAAAGTGATCTAGAGTCAGTGGTGACTGACTGAAAAAAGCTTTAGTAGAGTACTGCTTTGCTTGCTTGATGATGGATGAGTGAGGAAACATATCCAAAACCTCAGGCTCTATCAAGAAGGACTATAAAAGACAAGGGACCCATCTCAGAATGAAACACACACACAGAATTAAAGTAAGAAGTTGGAAAAAGATACTTTATGCAAAAGCAACAACAACAAAAACTAGGGTAACAATACCTTTATTAGACAAAATAAACTGTATAACAATCTATAAATATATAAAAGCCTAAGTGACCACTATGACTGAATGACCAGAACCACCGGTTGACCAGTCACTATGATATTCACTGACCAACAGGGGGCAGACGCTCAATGCAGGAGCTGCCCCCCAGTGGTCAGTGCACTGCCATAGCCAACCTCCTGCGGCCCCTCCTCCCAGCGGGCCAACCCCCCAATAGGCCACAATTGCCGGCCAGTCCGAGGGACCCCACCTGTACACGAATTAGTGCACTGGGCCTCTAGTCCTATATAATAAAGAGGTAATATACAAATTGACCATCACACCCTCACACAAGATGGTCACCCCCATGTGGTCACAAGATGGCCACCACAAGATGGCTGGCAGGGGAGGGCAGTTGTAGGCAATCAGGCCAGCAGGGGAGGGCAGTTAGGAGAGACCAGGCTAGCAGGGGAGGGCAGGTGGGGGTGACTGGGCTGGCAGGGGAGGGCAGTTGGGGGTGACCAGGCTGGCAGGGTAGGGCAGTTGAGGGTGATTGGGCTGGCAGGGGAGGGCAGTTGGGGGCAATCAGGTTGGCAGGGGAGCAATTAGGCGTTAATCAAGCTGGCAGGGGAGTGGTTAGGGGTGATCAGGCTGGCAGGCAGAAGTGGTTAGGGGCAATCAGGCAGGCAGGCAGGCAGGCAGTTGGGAGCCAGCAGTCCTGAATTGTGAGAGGGATCCCAGATTGGAGAGGGTGCAGACTGAGCTGAGGGACATCCCCAGTGCATGAATTTTGTGCACCGGGCCTCTAGTAGTTACAATAAGAACCTAAAAGGATATACATAATGATAAAGGGATCAATTCTACAAGAGGATATGATTCTTGTAAGCATTTATGCACTCAACATAGCAGCACCTAAATATATTAAATAAGTATTGATGGATATAAAGGGAGACTTAGACAGTAATACAGTCATAGTAGGGGACTTCAACACACCATTGACATTAATGGATAGATCTTCCAGACAGAAAGTAAACAAGGAGCTAGAAGTTTAATTGACATACTATATTAGATGAATTTAATTGATATTTTCAAAGCATTTCAACCCCATGGCAGCAGAATATACATTCTTTTCATGTGCACATGGAACATTTTCTGGGATAGACCACATGTTAAGACACAAAATAAGTTTCAATAAATTTAAGAAGATTAAAATTATATCAAGCATCTTTGAACACAATGGTATGAAACTAAAATCAATTACAGAAAACCTATAAAACAAACTAGCAAACAAAAACATGGATGCTAAATAACGTTACAATGCATGTGTTAACAATGAGATTAAGGGGAAAAAACTCAAAAGATACCTTGAGACAAATGAAAATGAAAACACAAAATCCAATATCTATTGGACATATCAAATCAGGACTGAAAGGGAAATTCATAAAAATACAGGCCTACCTCAGGAATCAAGAAAAATCTCAAATAAACAATCTAACCCTAAATAAAAAAACTAGAAAAATAACAACAAAACCCAGAGTAAGTAAAAGGAAGGAAATGATAAAGACTAGAACTGAAATCAATGATATAGCAACTAAAAATACAGTACAAAAGAACAATGAAACCAAGAGTTGTTCTTTTAAAAGATAACCAAAATTGACAAACATTTAACAAGACTCATCCAGAAAAAGAAAAGTCCCAAATAAATAAAATCAGAAATAAAACAGGACAAGTAACAACTGATACCATAGAAATACAAAATATTATAAGAAAATATTATGAATATATGTCAAAATATATGTCAAAATAATTAGACAATCTGCAAGAAATAGATAAATTTTAAGAAACATACAATTTTACAAAAATGAATCAAGAAGAAACGAAAAAAATCTATAAAGACTAATGAACAAATAAAATTGAAGCAGTAATCAAAATAATTTAAACTAACAGAAGTCCTGGACCAGATGGCTCCACAGGTAATTTTACCACACCTTGAAAGAAGAACAATCACCTAGTTTTCTTAAAATATTTAAAAAATGTCCAAAAGGAGGGAAAATTCTCAAACTCATTTTATGAGGCTAGCATTATCTTAATTCCTAAATTGTGTAAAGACACTACAAAGAAAGGACATTGTAGGCCAATATCCTTGATGAACTATAGATGCGAAAATTCTCAATAAAATAAAAGTAAACCAAATCCAGCAATACATTAAAAAGGACATACAGCCCTAACCGGTTTGGCTCAGTGGGTAGAGCGTTGGCCTGCAGACTGAAGGGTCCCAGGTTCGATTCTGGTCAAGGGCATGTACCTGGGTTGCGGGCACATCCCCAGTAGGGGGCGTGCAAGAGGCAGCTGATCGATGTCTCTCTCATCGATGTTTCTAGCTTTCTATCCCTCTCTCTTCCTTTCTGTAAAAAAATCAATAATATATATATGACATACACCATGATCAAGTAAAATTAATTCTTTGGATACAAAGTTGTCAAAATACTTGCAAACCAATTAATATGATACACCATATAAACAAAATGAAGGATAAAATAATGCGATCATGTTAATAGATGCAGAAGGCATTTGACAAAATCCAGCACCCATTTATGATAAAACTCTCAGCACAGTGGGAACGGAGAAAATATACTTTAACATAATAAAGGCCATATATGACAAACCTACAGCTAACATCATAGTCAATGGGGAAAAACTAAAAGCATTTTTCTTAAGATCAGGAACAAGACAAGGTTGTCCACTTTCACCACTCTTATTCAACACTAGTGTTCCAGTGCATGAATTCATGCACATTGAAAGGAAATTAATTAGAAGAAATATTTTAATATCACTATTTGCCCTTTATCTATAATAGAAATGTCAATCAAATTCACGATCGACAATGACAGATCGAAACACACGTGTGTAATTGGCGCCAGCGAGTGCTTTATCTGTATTGCACATGCACGAGTCAACTTAGCTTTATATATATATATAAAATAAACTTGCTTCATTAGATGTGCTTTCTGATTAACTTGTTCCAGCCCAGTGAAGCAGATAATTATGCAGGGAGAACAAAGGGAGAGATATTTAATTTCAGCAGTGTTTGACTATATTCTGTACAGTGAGAAAACCTGAAGTCATTTTTAAGGTCCATCATTTCTTACTTTTCAGTCAGGTCAAGTTTCTAAGCTTTCTAAATCTCCGTTTTCAGGCTAATGAAAAGAAAATAGGATTCCACTGAGTCTCCTGTCTACCTACTCCAGGACTTCTGTGAAAATCAAATGAGATGAGGCATGGGAAAACATTTCACAGACATTTGGTCAAAGTGTGAAATATTTTTACCAGGCTATTAAGGAAGTCGTATTCCTGGGCTAAAGAAACTGCAAGGAGGCTAGTTGCTAGGGAGAGGAAGCCGGGCATTCTACATGATGTCATTATCCAGTGCCCCCAGAGACCATTTCAGAGTTGGGTTGGGCTGTGGGCTTCATTTTGGACCATGGGGTCTCAGCAGCTTTGGCTGCGATTTGGTGGGGTGTCACTCCAGGGTGGTGGTGGGGCCTGTGTCCCAGTTGGGGGAAGCCAAGTGTTGCTTTGTGGGCGCCAGGTCTGTGGTGCTGGTTATTGTTAAAGTAGAGGTCTGGTGCATGAAATTTGTGCACAGCGGGGGGCGGGGGGGTTGGTGTCCCTCAGCCCGGCCTGTACCCTCTCCAATCTGGGACCCCTTGGGGATGTCTGACTGCCACAGGGATTGGGCCTAAACCGGCAGTCAGACAACCCTCTCACAATCTGGGACCACTGGCTCCTAACTGCTCGCCTGCCTGCCTGCCTGATTGACCCTAACTGCCTCTGCCTGCTGGCCTGATCACCCCCTAACTGCTCTCCTGCTGGCCTGATAACCCCCAAATGCCCTCCCCTGCCAGCCTGATCACCCCCTAACTGCTTGCTGCCCTGCTGATCTGATTGCCCCTAACCACCTCTGCCTCGGCCCCTGCCATTGTGGTTTTGTCTGGAAGGAAGGCAGGAACACTGGAAGATGTCCAGTCAACCCAGTCTAATTAGCATGTTACCCTTTTATTAGTATAGATGGCCTGTAACTAGGGAGAGGAAGTCAGGCGTTACTACATGATATCATTACCCATTGCCCACAGCCACCGTTTCTGGGCTGGGCTGGGCCGTGGGCCACATTTGTGCCATGGGAGCTTGGCAGCATTGGCTGCAATTTGGTGGGCTATCACTCTGGGGTGGTGGTGGGGCCTGTGTCCCACTTGGGGGAAGATGAGTATTGCTTTGTTGGCATCAAGTCCACAGTGCCGTCTCTTTGTAAATGGCCAGCGTGCGTCACAGCTGCTCCTGCATTGAGTGCCTGGCCCCTGGTGGTCAGTGCATGTCATAGCAACCGGTCAGAGGAACACTTAACATATTAGCCTTTTATAGATATAGATACTACTGGAAGTCCTAGCCACAGCAATGCAAAAGAATCTTATATAATAAAAGCTTATTGTGCTAAGTGTCCAGTCATCTGGTCATCCATTCAGCCAATCAAAGTGTAATATGCTAATGATATGCTAAAGCCACTCAACCGCTCACTATGATGTTTACTGACCACCAAGAGGCAGACAGTTGATGGGTCGACCAGTCGCTATGACATGCACTGGCCACCAGGGGGTAGACACCACAACTGGTAGGTTAGCTTGCTGCTGGGTTCCAGATAATTGGGACTGAATGAGATGGGCTGGACATGCTCTGGAGCCCTCCCACTGTTCCTCCCCAGCTGGCCAACCTCCCATGTTCCTCCCTGACCCCGATTGTGCCCAGTGGAGTCCCTCTGCCTGGCCTACGTCCTCTCGCAATCCGGAACCCCTCAGGGGATGCTGGAGAGCCGGTTTCGGCCCGATTCCACTCAATGCAGGAGCTGCCCTCTGGTGGTCAGTGTGCTCCCACAGGGGGAGTGCTGCTAAGCCAGAAGTTGGGATCACGGCTGGCAAGCCCAGCAGCAGTGGCGGGAGCTTCTCCCACCACCAAATTTTGTGCACTAGGCTTCTAGTTAAGAAATAAAAGGCTTCCAAATTGGAAAGAAAGAAGTAAAACTCTCATTATTTGCAGATGACATGGTATTATTATAGAGACCTAAAGATTCCACCAGAAAACTACTAGAACCAATAAATGAATTCTGTAAAATAGCAGAATACAAAGTAAATATTCAGACATGGGTTGCACCTTTATACATCAATAATATACTATCAGAAAGAGAAACTAATAAAACAATCTCATTTACAATCATATCAAAAAATACACCTAGGAATAAATTTAACAAAGGCGGTAAAAATTCTGTATTCTGAAAATTATGACACTAAAGAAAGAACTTACAAAGAAGGTCCAAATAAATAGAAGCATCTACCATACCATGGATAGGAAGAATTAACATAATTAAAATGTCCATACTACCTAAAGCAATTTATAGATTCAGCACAATCTTTTCAAACTACCAATGGTATATTTTACAGGACTAGAATATATAATCCAAAAATCTATTTGAAACTAAGAAAAACCTTGAATAGCAACAACAATCTTGAGAAAGAAGAACAAAGTTGAAGGAATCACACTACCTGTTATCAAACTGCAATACAAGGCCATAGTATTCAAATCAGCATAGTACTAGCACTTAAAAAAAAAGACATATAGACCAACAAAACAGAATAGAGAGCTCATAAATAAATCCATGCCTCTGTAGTCAATCAATATTTGACAAAGGAAGCAAGAACATGTAATCTGTAAAGACAATATATTCAATAAATGGTGTTTGGGAGGTTGGTCAGACATGCAAAAAAAATGAAATTCGACCACTTTCTTATATCATATACAAGAATAAACTCAAAATGTATCAAAGACTGAAATGTAAGACTTGAAACATAAAAATTCTAGAAAAAAACATAGGCAGTAAAATCTCTGAAATTTCTATTAGCAGTATTTTTTCTGATATATCTCCTTGGGCAAGGGAAATGAAAAATAAATAAATGGGGTTACATCAAGCTAAAAACCTGTTGCACAGTAAAGGAAACCATAAAAAAAAAGTCAACTTATTGAATGACAGAAGATATTCAACAACTACATATTTAATAAGGGGTTAAAATCCCAAATTTATAAAGAACTCAACACCAAAATAAAATAAAATAAAATAAAAAACCCCCACAAAAACCAATTCAGTTAAAAAGTGGGCCAAGGCCCTGGATGTTTTTTCCTCAGTGGATAGAGCATCAGCCCATGAACTAAAAGGGTCCCAGGTTCAATTCTGGCCACGGGCACATACCTTGGTTGCAGGCTCCATTTCTGGCCCTGGTCAAGAGGCATGAGGGAGGCAGCCAATTGATATGTCTCTCTCACATCGATGTTTCTTTCTCTCTGACTCTCCCTCTCCCTTCCACTGTCTCTAAAAATCAATGAAAAAATATATTTAGGTGAGAATTAAAAAAAAAAATGTATGCAGAGGACCTGAACTGATACTTCTCCATAGAGGACATACTAATCATTAATAGACATATGAAAATATGTTCAATTTCACTAATCTTCAGAGAAATTGTAATGAAAACCACAATGAGATACTACCTCACAGAATGAATAACATCAACAAAACAACACCATTGGCAGGGATGTGAAGAATAGTGAACCCTCATGAACTTTTGGTGAGAATGCAGATTGGTGCAACCACTATGGACAAAAAGTATGGGGGGGTCCTCAAATAAAAATGGAACTGCCTTGTGACCCAGCAATTCCACCTCTGGGTATATATTTGAAAAAATTATTTGAAAGAATATATGTATCCCTATATCGATTGCAGCCTTATTTACAATAGCCAAAATATGGAAGCAACCCAAGTGCTGTCAATAGACAAGTGTATAAAAATTACTGGTATATATACAATGAAATATTACTCAGCTATATAAAAATAAAAATCTTAGTATTTGCAACAGCATAGATGGACCTAGAGTGTATAATGCTAAGTGAAATAAGTCAATCAGAGAAATACAAAAAACATATTATTTCACTTATTTGTGGACTCTAAAGAACAAAATAAATGAATAAATACAATTGAAACAGACTCATAGATACAGAGAACAGACTGATCGTTGCTAGAAGGGAATAGTTCGGGGGACAGGATAAAAAAGGTGAAAGAATTAAGAAGAACAAATTGGTAGTTACAAAATAGTCACAGAGTGTAAAATATAAGGAATATAGTCAATAATATTGTAACAACATTGTATGGTGCTAGGTGGGTACTGTAAACATCTTGGGGAAAACTGTGAAATATATGATTGTCTAACCACTATGCTGTACATCTGAAGATAATGCAAAATAATATTGAATGTAAACTGTATTTGAAAAATAAAATTAAAAATAAAAGAAAGGCTATGAAAGACTGTGCAAGAGAGTAATGTCAATCTTATTTGGTTGGAGTATATCTCTTGGTATCCTTTAATGAAGAAAGATACAGTTGAGCCCTGACTAATGTAGCTCATTACATTAATGTTACTGGTTTGATTCTCAGTCAGGGAATATGCCCAGATTGCAGCCTCTGATCCTTGCTAGGGGGTGGGCAGGAGGCAGCTGATCAGTGTTTTGGTCTCACATCAATGTTTCTCTCTCCTTTCCTTTCCTTCCTCTCTCTCTCTCTCTCTCTCTCTCTCTCTCAAAAAACACTTTTTAAAAAATACAGTTGAGATTTATTTTCAGAGTCCATTTTATCTGAAAATTTCTGTTATTATCTTAGACAAAATTTAATTTGACTTGGTGACCAAAATTATGTGAATTTAGAACTATATATTTTGGGATTCCAACATGGTAGCAGCATAGTGAAAGCTACACTGACATTCTCCCAGGATCAAACTGGAAATACAACTAAGAGACCACCCTGAGGGTGGAAAGTAAAGAATGCATAGAGACTGTAGGAAATGCAGAAATATGAAAGGGATGTCCTGGCTCCCACAGGCAACAGCTGAAGACCCGAAAGGATACCTCAGCTATGGGGTTTGGCACTGAGAACTCTGGGGTCTAAATCCAGCAGAGAGAGCCACAATCTGTGGATTGCTGATAGCTCCAAACAGTGTACTAGCACACAGGGCCATCACAAACAGGGTCTGACATTGTCCTGCAGTAGAGATTGGGTGGCATAGCAGATCTATTTAATACACAGACACAAATCCTATCAGGCAGCCAAAATGGAGAGACGAAAAACAAGCCCCAAATGAATGAACAAGAGAATTCTCCAGAAGAAGAGCTAAATGACATGTAGATAAGAAATTTATCAGACAAAGAGTTCAGAATAATGATGGAAAAAATGCTCAACAACATGAGAAAAGATACAGTAACTATGAAGAATGACATAGCACTAATAAAGAAGACAGTGGAAGAAAGGCACAGTAGATTAGGGGAAGGTGAAGATCAGATCTAATCAGAAGACAGGATAGAAAAAAATCACTCAATCAGGAAACAAAAAGAAAAAAATAAAAAAAAACACAAGAGGACAGCTTAAGGGAGGAGTGGGACAGCATGAAACATAACAATGTTTGCATTGGTATGCCAGAAGGGGAAGAAAGTGAACAAGAGATAGAGAACATGTCTGAAGAAATAATGGCAGAAAACTTCCCTAACCTGGTGAAGAAAGTCACACAAGTCCAGGAGGCACAGAGAGTCCCAAGCAAGAAGAACCCAAATAGGCCCACACTTAGATGCATCATAGTTACAATGCCAAAAATTAAATATAAAGAGAGAATCCCTTTAAAATATATATTTTTATTGATTTCAGAGAACAAGGGAGAGGGAGAGATAGAAACAATGATTAGAGCGAATCATTGATTGGCTGCCTCCTGCATGCCCTGCACTGGGGATTGAGCCTGCAACCTGGGAATGAGCCCTTGGCCAGAATCGAACCTGGGACCGTTTAGTTCACAGGCCAATGCTCTATCCACTGAGCCAAACCGGCTTGGGCTAAAATGACAATCTTAAAGGCAGCAAGAGAAAAGCAATTTGTTACCTACAAAGGGGCTCCCATAAGGCTATAATCTTATTTTTCGTCAGAAACTCTACAGGTCAGAAGGGAATAGCATGAAGTATTCCGGGTAAATGAATAGGAAAGATCTGAAACCAAGATTACTACATCTACCAAAGCTATCAATCAAAATAGATGGTGAAATAAAGAGCTTCTGAGACAAAAAAGGCTATGTAAATATGTTGCCATCAAACCAGCCCTGCAAGAAATGCTAAAGGAACTGCTGTAAAGAGAAGAAGAAATAGATAATGAGAGAAACACAGGCATACAGAATTAAAATGGCAATAAATAAGTACCTATCAATAATAACCATAAATTTAAAGGATTTAATGCTCAAATCAAAAAGCATAGGGTAGCTGAATGGATACAAAGACATGACTCAATTATATGCTGTCTGCAAGAGACCCAACTCAGAACAAAAGACTAACACAGAAAAATTGCCATACAAATGGAAATGAGAAATAAGCTGGGGTAGCAATACTCATATTTAACAAAATAGGCTTCAAAATAAAGGCCACCACAGAGTACAATAAAGGTCACTAAATAATACTAAAGGGATCAATACAGCAAAAGTATATAACCCTGGTAAACATATATGTATCAAATATAGGAGTACCTAAATATATTAAAATTTCTAAGGGACTGTCAGGGAGAGATTGACAGCAATACAGTCATAGTAGGGGACTTTAACATCCTGCTGACTTTACTGGATAGATCTTCCAGACAAAAAAATTAACAAGGAGACTCTAAATGACACACTGGTTCAGATGGATTTAATTGACATTTATAGAATATTTCATCCCAAAGCTACAGAATATATATTCTTCTCAAGTGCTCAAGAGAGACCACATGCTAAAACACAAAACAAGTCTCTACAAGTTCAAGAAGATTGAAATCATATCAAACATCTTCTCAGATAAAAAAGGAATAAAATTAGAAATCAACTACAGTATAAATACTCCAAAATATTCAAACACATGGAAGCTAAATAGCAGGCTATTAAACAATAAATGAGTTACCAATGAGGTCAAGAAAGAAATAAAGAACTTCCTGGAAAAAAATGAAAATGAGCACAAACCAAGCCAAAATCTTTGGGACACATTGAAGACAGTCCTGAGAGGCCCCAGAAAACAAGAAATATTAGTAATAAATTATTTAACCCTACAACTTAAACAATTAAAAAGAGAACAACAAGAAAAGCCCAGAGTAAGTACAAGGAAGGGAATAATAAATATTAGAGCAGAAATAAATGACATAAAGGCTAAAAAAATACAAAAATAAATAAATAAAACCAAGAGCTGGTTCTTTGAAAAGATAAACAAGATTGATGAACCATTAGACATACTCAGAAACAAGAGAGGACCCAAGTAAATAAAATCAGAAATGAAAGTGGTGAAGTAACAACTGACACCTCAGAAATACATCTACACTAATAAAAGAGAAAGATGTAAATTGACTGTACTTTCATGACACCCACCAGCCAATCAGGAGTAAGTATGCAAATTATATCAATAAAGATGGCTGGTTAATTTGCATACACAGGCGCCAAGTGGCCAGGGGTGGGACGCTTGCATCATCCCCATCATGATGACACAGGCATTTTGCAGCCACTCCGGGCCTCTGGGCAGCATGGGAAGGTGGAAAGGCAGCAGCCAGGGGAAGGAAGGCCCATTCTTGCACGATTCTTCATACATCGGGCCTCTAATAAGGTTATAAGAAAATACTATCAACAGCTATTTGCTAACAAACTGGACAATATGGATGAAATGGACAGATTCCTAGAAACATACAATCTTCCAAAAATGAATAAAAAAAAATCAGAAAACCTGAATAGGCCAATAACAACTGATGAAATAGAAGCAGTATTGAAAAAACTCCCAGCAAAACAAAAGTCCTGGCCTGACAGATTCACAGCCACAGGCAGTTGGTGGCTGGCTCTGGGAGATTTACCAAACCTTTGAAGAACAACTAACACCTATCCTCCTCAAATTATTCCAAAAAATCCAAGAGGAGGAAACACTTCCAAGCTCTTTTTATGAGGCCAGCATTATCCTAATTCCAAAACCAGATAAAGGCACTACAAAGAAAGAGAATTAGAGGCCAGTATACCTGATAAATACATATCGTAAAATCCTCAACAAAATATTAGCAAATCCCATCCAGCTATATATTAAAAAGACCATACACGATGACCAAGTGGGATTTATTCTAGGGATGCAAGGTTGATACAATATTTGCAAATCAATAAATGTAATACATCACATAAAGAAATTAAAATACAAAAATCACTTGATCATATCAGTAGACACAGAAAAAGCATTAAAAAGTACAACACCCATTTGATAAAAATTCTCAGCAAAGTGGGAATAGAGAGATCAGATCTAAATAATAAAGGCCATATATGACAAATATACAACAAACATCACACTCAATGGGCAAAAACAAAACCATTTCCCCTAAGAAAAGGAACAAGACAAGGATATCCACTTTCACCACTCATATTCAACACTAGAGGCGGCTGCATGCATTCATGCATGGGTGGGGTCCTGCCAGCCTGCCCTGATGAAGGCTGGCCAGGGGGAGGGGCTGCAGGTGGTTGGCCGGCTGGGGGTGGGGCCACAGGCAGTTGGTGGCTGGCCCTGTCCCTGATTGGGGTGTTGAGGGCCAATCAGGGGCCAACGCAGAGGGGGCAATTAGGGCCCAGATCAAGCTGGTTGGCTGCTGCAGTATGTGTCATAGCCACTGGTCATTCTGGTCATTCCACCATTCTATACATAGATGATACTGGAAGTCCCAGCCACAACAATAAAAAAACAGGAAGAAACAAAAGGCATCCAAATTGTAAAGGAGGAAGTAAAACTCATTATTTGCTGATGACATGATATTGTACATAGAAAACCTTAAAGACTCTATCAAACTAAAACCTTAAAGACTCTATCAAACTATAAGATTTAATAAATTAATTTGGCAATGTAGCAGGATACAAAATGAACACCCAGAAATCGATAGCGTTTTTATATATCAACAAAGAATTATCAGAAAGAGAAACTAACAAAAAATTAAGATACTTAGGAATAAACTTAAACAAGGAGGTGAAAGACTTATACCTAGAAAACTACAGGATGTTGAAAAAAGAGATAGAGGAAGATATACACAAGTGTAAGAATATACTGTGTTCATGGACTAGTAGAATCAATATCATTAAAATGTTCATACCACCCAAAGCAATCTACAGATTCAATGAAATCTCTATTAAAATATGAATGGCACATTTCACAGATTTAGAACAAATATTCCAAAAATTTACATGAAACCAAAAAAGACTGAATAGCCACAGCAATATTGAGTAATAAGTATAAATTTGGAGGGATCAAAATATCAGATATCAAGTTATACTACAAAGCCATTGTAATAAAAACAGCCTGGTACTGGCACAAGAACAGGCATATATATCAGTGGAATAGAATAGAGATCCCAGAAATCGACCCAAGCCATTACACCAAATCAATGTTTGACAAAGGAGTGAAGAACATACAATGGAACCAAGACAGTATTTTTAATAAATGGTGCTGGGAAAATTGGGCATACACACGCAAAAAAAAAAAAAAAAAAGAAAGAAAGAAAGAAAGAAACTAGATGACCAATGAACACGATACACAAGAACAAACTTAAAATGGATAGAAGACTTAAACGTAAGTTGTGAAACCATAAAAATCCTGGAAGAAATCATTGGCAGCAAAATATCAGACATGTCTCATAGCAATAAGTTCACAGATACATTTCCTAGGGCAAAGGAAACTAAGGATAAAATAAACAAATGGGACTACATCCATATAAAAAGCTTCTACACAGTAAAAGAAACAACAACACAATGAAAAAGGAGCCACTATGTGGGAAAAGATTAAAGATCCAAAATATGTAAGGAACTCATACAACTTAACAAAAGGAAGACAAATAGTCCAATTACAAAATGGGCAAAGGACCTAGGTAGAATCTGCTCCACAGTGGACATACAGATGGCTGAGAGACATATGAAAAGATGCTCAAAGTCACTGATTATCAGAGAGTTGTAAATTAAAATCACACCTGTCAGATGTGTACCATCAAAAAACCAACAAATGATAAGTACTGATGAGGTTGTGGAGAAAAGGGAATCCCAATACACTGCTGGTTGGAATGCAGACTGGTGCAGCCATTATGGAAAACAGTATGAGTTTCCTCAAATAATTAAATATGGAACTGCCATTTTACCCAGAGATTCAACTTATAGGAATATATCCTAAGAACCCCCCACCACCAAAAAAAAAACACAAAAAAACAAAAACTATCAGAAAGAATGTATACATCCCTATGTTAATAGCATCACAATTTACAATATATAACATGTGGAAACAGCCCAAGTTATCAACAGGAGATGATGAGTAGATAAAAAAACAAAACAAAACAAAAAACTGATACATCTACACCATGGAATACTATGTAACTGTAAAGATGAAGGATCTCTTAATATTTGAGACAGCGTGGAGGGACCTGAAGAATATTATGCTAAGTGAAGTAAGCCAGTCAGAGAAAGACAAGTATCACATGATCTCACTCATATGTATAATCTAATGAACAAAATAAAATGATGAACAAAATAGATCCAGTGACACAGAAACATGGAATAGAGTGTGGAATCTCAGATGGAAGGCAGAGATGGGTAGATGGGTGGGAAGAGATCAACCGAAGAACTGGTGATGCATATCTATATATATAAAACCCTAAGCTACTGTTACAACTAGTCGACCAGTCAATATGACACACATTGACCACCAGGGGGCAGGCGCTCAATGCAGGAGCTGCCTCCTGGTGGTCAGTGCGCTCCCATAGCCAACTTCCCATAGCTGGCCAATCTCCCGCGGTCCCTCCCCCTGGACAGCCCTGATCGCTGGCCAGACCAAGGGACCCCACCAGTGCACAAATTCATATTATATATATGTATATCCTAGAGGACCAAAGAACTGATGATTATATATATATATATATCCCAGTGCATGAAATTCATGAACAGGGTGGGTGCTCAACTTGACCTGCACCCTCTTGCAATCCGGGACCAATGGCTACTAACCGCTCACCTGCCTGTATTATCATCCCTAACCACTCACCTGCCTGCCTCACTGCCCCTAACCACTAGCCTGCCTTGGCCCTCCCCACAGCGGCTTTGTCCAGAAGGATGTCTGGAATGATATCCAGAAGGTTGTTCAGTTGTCTGGTATAATTAGCATATTACGCTTTTATTATATATACTAGTGGCCCAGTGCATGAAATTTGTGAATGGAGGGGGGTTCGCTCAGCCCAGCCCACACCCTCTCCAATCGGGGACCCCTTTGGGGATGTCTGACTGCCAGTTTATGTGCGATCGGGCCTAAACCGACAGTTGGACATCTCTCTCACAATCTGGGACCTCTGGCTCCTAAGTGCTCACTTGTCTGCCTGCCTGATCACCCCTAACTGCCCTCCCCTGCTGGCCTGATCTCACCCCCTGCTGGCCTGATCTCAACCCTACTGCCTCTGCCTGACTGATCTCGCCCCCAACTGCCCTCCCCTTCTGGCCTGATCTCACACCCAACTACCCTCCCCTGCTGGCCTGGTTGCTCCCAACTGCCCTCCCCTGCAGGCCTGATCTCGCCCCTAACTGACCTCCTCTGCCGGCCAATTTGGTTCTGATTGGTCAGTTTCTATGCCAGTCAGCATCAAAAGCTCCACCTCCTAGGCAGCCATTGGCTCCTCACAGTTGACCCAGATTTGCTTCTGATTGGTTGGTTTCTATGCCAGTCAGCATCTCTGGGCCTATCAATGGGGCCTGATCAGAAAGGCAGGGCAGATTAGCAGCCCTGGTGGAGGCTTAGAGAGAAATGGAGGTGTGACTGCTGGCCAGACTGGGAGAGAAAGAGAGAGGCAAGTGCTGATCAAAAGCTGCCACAAGGGCAACAGATCAGTCCCTGCCTCTCTCTTTAGGCCTCTCTCTGGCCTTGATTCGCAGACCCCTCTGTAGTCAGTGCTGGGACACCGTGCCTGCAGCGGAAGCAGTCAGTGCTGGGTTGCCATGGCAACCAAGTGCTGCCTACAGTACTGACTTCTAATTGGTCAAGCCTCAGTCATTACAGGTCTTTACAACCTAGGGTTTTTATATATTAGGAGGATGTATATGTATATGTATATGTATATGTATATGTATATGTATATGTATATGTATATGTATATGTACATGTATATACACACACACACACACCCGGGACACAGGGGATAGTGTGGTGAAGGGCCTGTGGTGGGGGATGGAAGCAGGCTAGAAGTGGTCAATGGTAGAAAAATTAGACATCGGCAATACTTTCATCGAGAAATATTAAATTTTTAAAAAGTATATATTGGGGCTAAATGTTTCTCATATCTGGAATTTTGAATAACTGTCTAAATTGACCTTAAGTTTTGTTTTTTAATACATTCTCACTTTTTTGTATATTAATTTTCTGCATGGATGCTTGGAGGTATATTTTTAATCATATTAGGTAGGTTATATTTCCACGATGTGTCTAATTTGAAATGTGTTTTTTAAAATTTCTCCCACCTCAGAAAATAATAAAATATTTTAATCTTTATGCCTTGGTAATTTTTTAAAAAACTCATTGTATCTTTGATTTTTTGGTTCAATTGTTCTATTTTTCAGTAGGAACACCTGTAATTCTTAGTTTGCTCTTTGTTCTCTATTCTCCCTTTATGTTAGAACTAGTAGCTCTGCACACGAATGCATGCACCAGTAGCTCTCTGCGGGGCCTGGCCTCTCCATGCCTGCTGCTCAGATGCTGTCTGTGGCCTAGCGACCCATCTGCGGCCAGGTGCTTGCCTCGTCGCTGGGCAATGAAACAAACATTCTGTGCGCTGGCCTGGCCAGAGGTCCATCCATGGCCGAGCGCAGAACACTTGCCTTGTCACCATGGCATCCCACCAGGCTGCTCATGCTGCCTGCTCTCAGTGGCCAACCCCCAGGACTGGGGGATTCTGGTGGGGCTGAGAGAACTGGGCGCTGCCATCTTGTAGCTATGGGCACTGCCATCTTTGTGATGGAGTGATGGTTAATTTGCATATTGCCCTTTTATTAGGTAGGATTTGACATTTATTTATTTATTTATTTACATTCTTTATCAAATATTCATTGAGCATAATGGCTTGGGTCGATTTCTAGGTTCTCTGTTTTTTCCATTGGTCTGTATGTCTATTCTTGTGACAGTACCAGACACTTTTGAGAACACTGGCTTTGTAATATTACTTGATATCTGGTATTGTGATGCCTCCCAATTTGTTCTTTCTCAGGATTGCTGCAGCTATTTGGGGTATTTTTCTATTCCATATAAATTTTTGGAGAGTTTGTTCTAGGTCTGTGAAATATGCCCTTGGTATTTTAATGGTGATTGCACTGAATCTATAGATTGCTTTGAGTAGTATGGACATTTTAATGATGTTGATGCTACCAATCCATGAACACGGTATATTCTTCCATGTGTTTATATCATCCTTTATCTGTTTTTTTCACCTTCCTGTAGTTTTCCAAGTACAGGTCTCTTTTAGCCTTAGTTAAGTTTATTTCTAGGTATCTTAATTTGTTGTTGTTGTTGCAATGGTAAATGGGATTGTATTTTTAGTTTCTCTTTCTGTGAGTTCATTATTGGTGTATAAAAATGCCATCTAGCCCTGGCTGGTTTGGCTTGGTGGATGGAGTGTTGGCCTGTGGACTGAAGGGTCCCGGGTTTGATTCTGATCAAGGGCACATGCCCGGGTTGTGGGCTTGATCTCCAGTGGGGGGCTTGCAGGAGGCAGCCAATCAATGATTCTCTCTCATCATTGATGTTTCTATCTCTCTCTCCCTCTTCTTTCCTCTCTGAAATCAATAAAAAAATATTTTTAAAAAATGCCATCTATTTCTGGGTGTTTCCTTTGTATCCTGCTATGTTTCCCAATTCATTTATTAAAGTCTACTTTTTTTTTTTATGGAGTCTTTAGGGTTTTCTATGTACAATATCATGTCCTCTGCAAATAATGACAATTTTACTTCATCCTTTCCAATTTGGATACCTTTTAATTCTTCTTCTTGTCTGACCACTATTGCTAGCACTTCCAGTACTATGTTGAATAGGAGTGGTGAGAGTGGGCATACCTGTCTTGTTCCTGTTCTTAGGGGAAATGGTTTTATTATTTGCCCATTGAGCATGATGCTGGCTGTAGGTTTGTCATATATGACTTTTATTATGTTGAGGTATGATCTCTTTATTCCCATTTTGACAAGAGTTTTTATCAAGAAAGGGTGCTGGATTTTGTCAAATACTTCTTTGGCATCAATTTATATGATCATGTATTTTTTTTTGTCTTTCAATTTGTTTATGTGGTGTATCATGTTTATTGATTTGTGGATATTGTACCATCCTTGCATCCCCGGAATAGTGATGCATCATATTTATTGATTTGTGGATATTGTACCAGCCTTGCATCCCTGGAGGAAATCCCAATTTATCATGGTGTATGATCTTTTTAATGTATTGCTGGATGTGATTTGCTAATATTTTGTTAAGAATTTTAGCCTCTATGTTCATCAGGGATATTGGACTTAATTCTCTTTCATTTTAGTGTCTTTATCTGGTTTTGGGTTAGGGCAGTGGTCGGCAAACTCATTAGTCAACAGAGCCAAATATCAACAGTACAATGATTGAAATTTCTTTTGAGAGCCAAATTTTTTAAACTTAAACTTCTTCTAATACCACTTCTTCAAAATAGACTCGCCTAGGCTGTGGTATTTTGTGGAAGAGCCACACTCATGGGGCCAAAGAGCTGCATGTGGCTCACGAGCCACAGGTTGCCAACCATTGGGTTAGGGTAATGCTGGTTCATGGAAAGAGCTTGGAAGTATTCCTTTCTCTTGAATTTTTTTGAATAGTCTGAGGAGGATCAGAGTTAGTTCTTCTAATGTTTGGTAAAATTCCCTTGTGAAGCCACCTGGACCAGGGGTCTTATTTGTTGGGAGTATTTTGATTACTCTTCAATTTCATTGGTAGTTACAGGCCTATTCAGGTTTTCTGATTCTTCCTGATGGAATTTTGGAAGATTATATTTTTCTAGGGATATGTTCATTTCGTCTAGGTTATCCAATTTGTTGGAATAGGCCTGTTTGTTGTATTTTTTTTTAACATTACTTTGTGTTCAGATGTTACTTCATTTCTTTAATTTCTGCTTATGTTTATTTGGGTTCTCTCTCTTTGTTTCTTGGAGAGCCTGGTTACAGTTTCATCAATCTTGTTTATCCTTCCAAAGAATCAGCTTTTGGTTCTATTGATCTTTTTTATTGTTTTTGTTTTGTTTGTTTTTTGTCTCTATGTCATTTAGTTCCACTCTGATATTTGTTATTTCCACCCTTCCACTTGCTCTGGGGTTTTCTTGTTGCTCTCTTTCTATTTCTCTAAGCGGTAGGATTAGATAACTTATTACCAGTTTTTCTTTTTCTGGATATGCCTGTAGTGCTATGAACTTCACTCTCAGGACTGCTTTCACTGTGTCTGATAGATTTTGGATTGTTGTGTTTTCTTTTTCATTTGTTTCCAGAATGTTTTTTATTGCTTCTTTTTTTAAATCTTTGGTAACCCATTTATTGTTTATAGCATGCTATTAAGTGTCCATGTGTTTGATTGTTTTGGGGTGTTTTTATTGTAGCTGAGTTCTCATTTTATGCCATTTTGATGTGAGAAGATGCTTGATATTATTTAAATCATCTTGAATTTGTAGAGACTTATCCTTTGTCCTACTATGTTGTCTATCTTTGAAAATATCCCATGAACATATGAGAAGAATGTATATTCTGTAGCTTTCAAGGGAAATGTTCTGAAGATGTTAATTAGTTCCATCTAATCTAGGTAGTCATTTAGGATTGACTTTTTCTCTAGAAGATTTAACCAGTGGTGTCAGTAGTATATTAAATTTCCCTCCTATAATTATATTGCTGTCGATCTCTCCTTTGAAATCTTCCAGATTTTTTTAAATGTATTTGGGTGCTCCTGTATTGAGTGCATATGTATTTACCAGAGTTATATCCTCTGGTTGAATTGATCTCTTTAGTATTATAAAGTGGCCTTCCTTATGTCTTATTATGGCGTTTACTTGGAGGTAAATTTTGTCATATATGAGTATTGCTACCCCAACTTTTTAAATTTCTATTTCCCTGAAAAAATTTTATTCCATTCCTTCACTTTCAGTCTGTGTGAGTCCTTTGTTCTGAGTTGGGTCTCTTGTAGACAGCATATATATGGGTAATGATTTTTATCCTTTCAGCTACCCTATATCTTTTATTGGAACATTTAATCCATTTAAATTGAAGGTTATTATTGATAGGTACTTTTTTTGTTCCCATTTTTATTCATTATGCCTGTGACCCTTCTTCCCTTTTCTATTCTTTTTATAGCAATCACTTTAGCATTTCTTGCATTGCTGGCTTGGTAGTTATAAACTTCCTTAGCCCTTTTTGTCTATAAAGCTCCTGATTTCACCTTCAATTTTGAATGATAGCCTTGCTGGATGGAGTATTCTTGGATTCAGTCCCTTGCTTTGCATCACTTTGTATATTTCATTCTATTCCCTTCTGGCCTGATGTATTTCTGTTGAGAAATCAGTCAATAGTCTGATGGGAGATCCTTTGTAGGTAACTTTCTATTTCTCCCTGACAGCCTTTAAGGTTCTTTCTGGTTAATGTTTGCCAATTTAATTACAATGTGTCTTGATGTCGGTCTTTTTGGGTTCATCTTATTTGGGACTCTATGTGCTTCTTGGACTTCTGTGACTTTTTTCTTCACAAAGTCAGGGAAGTATTCTGTCATTATTTCTTCATACAGGTTTTCTATTCTTTGCTCAGCTTTCTCTCTCTCTGACAATCCTATTATGCAGATGTTGTTTCATTTTGTGTTGTCCCAAAGCTCACTTTGATACTCCTCCTGCTTTTAATTTTTTTTAATTTAAAGTAAAATTAGTATTTTGAATTCAGTGAAAAACTCACCCATTATTTTAAAAGCTCTGTTAAAAGTGAGTATAATGCAAGACTAGTAGGGTATTCAAGGAGTGCAAAGATGCTTTAACACTGGAGGTCTATTAAGTTAGGAGATTACACATTAAAGGAGAAATCCATATGATCATCTCAATAGATGCTGAAAAAGCATTTCATAAAATTAAATACTCCTCTCAGATTAAAGAAAAATATTAACATATTAGCAACTTATAAACAGAAGAGTTCCCTTAATCTGATACCTAATATCTACAAGAAACCTACTGCAAACACTATATTTGTGAAAATATATTTGTGAAATCCTACTAGTCTCATCAAAGTCAGGAATGAAAAAAGAAATAATATAAAGTTGTAAAGAAGAAATACTAGCAAGAAATGTATAAGGCTTATATAAAAAATAATAAATCTTTACTCAGAGATATATAAATTTTAAAAATTTAAATTCTTTATTGTTTAAAGTATTACATAAGTCTTCTTTTCCCCCATTGACATTTTCCCAGCCACTCCCATCCCCAGCATATGCCCACACTGCCCTATTGTCTGTGTTCATTGGTTATACTCATATGCATGCATACAAGTCCTTTGGTTGATCTCTTAACCACCCCCTCCCCTTTCCTCTTAGGTAAGATAGTCTCTTTGATGCTTCTATGACTCTGGCTCTATTTTTGTTCATCAGTTTATGTTGTTCATTATATTCCTCAAATGAGTGAGGTCATGTGATATTTATCTTTCTCTGACTGGCTTATTTTGCTTAGCATAATGCTCTCCATGTCCATCCATGCTGTTGAGAATGGTAAGAGTTTTTTTTTTTTTTAGAGCAGTGTAGTATTCCATTGTGTAGATGTAGCACAGTTTTTTAATCCATTCATCTGCTGATGGGCACTTAGGCTGCTTCCAAATCTTAGCTATTATAAATTGTGCTGCTGTGAACATAGGGGTGCATATATTATTTCTTATTGGTGTTTCTGATTTTTTGGGATATATTCCTAGAAGTAGGATTATTGGGTCAAATGAGAGTTCCACTTTTAATTTTTTGAGGAAACACCATACTGTTTTCCACAGTGGCTGCACAACTCTGCATTCCCACTGTTGTATCACAAATCAGCAAGCTAGACAAGATGCTTTAATGAGCCAATTAGTTAGGAGTCATCTTTATTGCATGCAGGTTCAGAGTAGATTACCTTTGTCAAATTCTGAATACCCAAAGGAGGAAGCATTCTCTTTTTATATCTTTTCAGGTCCTTGTGTAAGTTATTTTTACAGACAACTTGTAATCTTAAGTATATATCATATCTATATAGACACCTGGAACCTTGGGTACATATCATATCTATACAGACACCTGTAACCTTGAGTACATTTCTATATAGACACCTGGCATTAGTATCAGCATTTCAGCCCCTTATGTTAGATGACTAGTTTGCAAGGTCAGACAGTTAAGTTTATCTTTTCTATTATTCAAGCTAAAAAAACAAAGTTATATTTTACAGAATACGAGACTATCTAAAAATAACAGAGTTGACCTACAGAATAAGAGACTATCTAAGAATAACAGAGTAGTTCAAACAGCAGTTTTCCAAAGGAGGGATTACTATGCGTCATTCCCCACTGGTTTTATGTAAATGAGTCAAATAATTGACTCTTGTGGTCCTTTGTTGAGGAGGGGGTCATACTGGCTCCTGAGAATCATAAGCTTGATGGAATTGGTTTTATGTTGAATAAAGTTAGTAAACTAGTTTATAAGACAGCGGCCCATAATGAGGGCTCGGAGTACATGTGAGAGAGTTTCAGCTTTAGTGGGACTGATGAAGAGTTCTGGATTCTCTATTCTGCTGGTGTTGCCTTAAGCCGGGTGTGATGAAGCCACGTCAGGATCCCGTCGACCTTGACTGCCATGGGGGTGGTCAAGATGATGGTGTGTAGTCCTCTTCAGGTAGGAGTCAGTCCTTGGGTGGTAAATTTCTTTACCCAAACAGAGTCACCAGGGTGGAAGGGATTAACCGGATCAGAAGTTGGTACAGGCAGAGCATCTCTCATGTGCTTCTGGACTGCTTTATTGGTGGACTGTAAAGCCTGTAAGGACTTAAGTAAAGATTGATTATGGATTTCAGTTTTTATTATTTTTTTTAAATCTGGGGACTATTTCCTGGAGTGACTGTTTCTGTCTTAGTCGGGTAGGTCAGGGTCTGGAAGAGTCACTAGAATCTGTAGAGGCCCCACTGGTTTTTAGGGCAACCTCCTGGGCTGCTTCATCTATAGCCTAGTTTCCTCTTGCTTCTGGGGAGCCCCCTTTCCAGTGTCCCTTACAGTGGACTAATGCTACTACCTTAGGTAGCTAGATGGCTTCTAGTGGTGCCAGAATTTTTTCTTTATTTTTGATGTTCTTCCTGCCTGAAGTTCAAAAGTCTCTGTTTCTTGTAAATAGCACTGTGTACATGAGCTGTTGCAAATGCATACCTGCTAACAGTATAAATTGTTACTGATTTGTCTTTTGCCTACCAGAGAGCCTGAATAAGGGTAATTAATTTGGTCTTCTGTGTTGACGTCCTACAGGTGAGTGTCTGAGACCAGAAGATTCAGTCTAAGCCTCTTTTCTTATATATGTAGAGGTGGAAAGACTTAGTTACATTTGGTAGTGCCAGTTGGCCCATCATCCTTGCTCTGCTCATGTCTGTCTTACTGCCTAATATATTACCTCAAGGATTCTGGCTCTGAATTTTTTCAGGGAAAATGGACTTGGTGGGGCTCCTCTATCTAATTCCATGCTGAAGAGGAATGGAGTTTTCTTTCAGAGCCAAGAGATCCTTGCTGTCTGTCAGAGGGATGATGAGGCCCACAGAAGGAGGTGGGCTTGTGACCTGGCGGAGACAAACTAGCAATTAGAATAGCAAGAGTTACAACAAATGGTCTGCTGGAAAGGGAAAGAAAACATTTGTTTTAATAACTTCTATTGAAATAGAATTTTTCTCCTTAAAATTATCCCTCTGTTTATTAAAAGAGCCAAATCAAGACTAATTTATCTATTGCATTCAATTTGGCCTGATTGTTTGCATAAACATAATAAGAATGGTAACTGACCACCTTTGCCAGAATTTCATGATTGAATCTTAATGTGCCCCATGGGGTCAGGAAGCCAAGCCATCCAGCTGCCATCTGGCTTGCCTGCAGTATCTGCTGAGTTAGGTGAATCCCTCACCTGCAATGACTCCACTCAGGCCCATGCCCTAGGCTTCAAGGCCCATCTCAGTAACCCTCCTACCCCTTACAGTCTAGAGTGTGTGAGGGTCCCACAGGGATGCAGAGGCATTCTTATAGCTCCCCTTCTACTCTGACCAACTGCCAGCGATGGTAGGGTATGAGCCTGATGCTCCAGGACCAGCTATTTTTAGGGATCCCAAGCAGGATACCAGGATTTCTTCATGGCACTTCTATTGGCTTTAAGTCTTCAGAGTTCAGACAGGGCTTTTTAAAACATTAAACTCCAGTCAAAGTTTTTGGTCAATAAAACCACTGTTGGAAACCGGTCTTATTGAATTTATGCAAAGAAATGAATTGCCATGATTTGTTATTAAGTATTGTCAAATTTTGGAGGAATTATATAAGGAGAAAAATATACTGACCAGCTTTAAGATTTTTTTATTTTTCCTTGCCAATTCTTTTTATGGACTCTTTAGAGTAATATTTTTTCAAATGTATTAAAACAGTAACTGTTTTTAAGTGACAAGAAGAAATTTAAAATGCGTCTATATTCAAATAGACAGTTACAGCTGTCCTTGTAGTAGGGTTCCCTCTATTTGACTTTTCCTTAAACTATATGTGATCTCTGGTGTGGGGGTGACATGCCCTCTCAGAATGGACTAATGGAGTAGCTCCTCTACATGAGTTTTTATTCCTTTACAGGGCCTTATATGTTACAGGATTTCTTTTGAGGACTGATACTCATGCTTTCCTCTGTTCTAATAAGCCTCCCTTACTTTTCTAAAGTTGAGGTTTTTGCTACCCCTGATATGGGCATGGACACACAGGCCTGCACAGGCTGCCAACTGTCTCCTGCTGCCCTTTGGCTCTAAGCTGCTAGCCCAAAACAACCAGGGCTGCAAGTAGAAATAACTTTGCATATTGCAAAGTACTATGGAGGCTGCATCAGGCCCCCGCCTTCCCACCTGTCCTCTTTGTGGCAGAGCAGCAACCAGGCCTCTCCCAAGGGGAAGTTGATATGCACTGAAAGGGGATATCAACCCCTTTGCTCCCAGCAGCATCAGGTACTGGCAGTTGTTTTTGCAGTTCTGAACCCTTTCAACACATTTGCAAACAGGGAGCTTTCACTAGCTCTATCTGCTGCTTTCACAGATCCCGGTCTTGCTGCTCTATTCCTGGGGCTACCGGAAGGTTAGCAGCAGTTATTGGCTTCTGGTTTAACTGTTGTAGACAGCAAGCCAAAGGCCTAAGTCTTGTATTGCTTGTTGTAAAACGCTCATTACTCACTGGCCGGCAGCTAGGCAGTTCCAGTGTCAGGTAAATGTCTGCGGTTCCCCGCTTGTCACTGTTGCTGCTGGTTGGCTCTGGGTGTCTGACCTCCCCTCATGCTCGCTCTTTGGAGATCTGGTTCAAAGCCCTCAAGGGGTGGGGAGTCAATACGATCTCCTGACAGGGTACTTACCCCTGAAGTCCTGTCCTGACACCTAGTGTTGGGGGCACTGGCTCCTGCTGGGACCCATACATCTTCCAGATCCTGCCAGCAAAGCCAAGTGTCAAAGCAGCAAGGGCACAGCTGCTCTGAGTTGTTTTGAGTTTCTATAATGTTTTTTATTTTTATTAGGTTTTTTTTTTTTTTTTTTGCAGTTTTAACCTTTTAACTGGTAAGCCAAATGCTTAAGTCCTTTATTGTACATTGTAAAATATTTATAATTCACTGGGCAACAGCTCAGGTGTCAGGTTACTGTCTGGCATTCCCCACTTTTCTCGCTGCTATTACTGCTGTTTCTTCTGGTGGCTGCAGGTGTCTAGGGCATCCAGCCCCCTCCCCGCTTCCTTCACCTGGCTCTCAGGGGCTGAGTCTTTAATCTGTCTAGTAACCAGCTCTAAATCACCAGGGTGGTTGTGGGCTTCAGCTCTACCTCTCCACTACCTGGCTTTTGGGAGTTCTGTTTTTCCTCGGCTATGCCTGCTCCTGTCCTGACTGTTTTATTTTTCTGCCTGTTGCTGAAACCTTACTCTGTCCTTTTTATTATATACATAACATTTATACTTTCAAATTAGCCTTCAAACTTTTTTATGTCCTTTAAAAATGCATAACTATGCCTTAGACCTTTTATTAAGTATTTTTATTTTAATACTAGAGGCCTGGTACATGAAAATTCATGCACTGGAGGGGGGTCCCTCAGCCTGGCCTGCCCCCTCTCTCAGTCTGGGAGTCCTCAGGGGTGGGAGGTGAGCCGGCAATCAGGGGAAAGCGACGCCCCATCACACCTCTGCTGTTGCCATTGCCATCAGTGCAAGCCTCGGCCCTCCCTGGTTAACTGAGCCTTGGGAAGCTCTGGGCAGCTGGGCAGCCACCATCCGAGGCTTGCCTGCACATCAGGATATAGCCTTGGGTGGCTGGGGGGCTGAGGGGACTGGGCACTGCCAACTTGTGGCTGTGGGCACCAGCATCTTTGAGGGCATGGCAGTCAATTAGCATATTACCTCCTTATATGCTATGGGCGCCGCCATCTTTGCAATGGCGTGAGAGTCAATTAGCATATTCCCTCTTAATTAGATGGGACTTTTAAAATGTATTAGAATTCTTTATTCTTAGAATTTTTAATTCTTTAATCATTACCAATAAGTAAAGAACCAGCATTTTTTAGATTAACATTTATGAACAAACTTTAAATGTACTTTTACTTTCAAGAAAATATACATTTAATAAAGTATAAGAGACCTTCCTCTTGTAATAAAACTAAGAGCAGGTAAATTAAAACTTGTCTAGCAGTTAATGTTTCAGTTTTTTTTTTTTTAATATTTAGATGTTTACCATTTAACCCAGCAATACTCCAAAGCCTCTAAGTTAATTAAGAAAATTATTATAGGAGCAGGCTTGGATTTAAACTACTACATTCTTCCTTGGGAGATAACATCTAAGGTTACTACTGCGGCTTCTATTTCTGACCCTCTGGGCCAGCCCTTCCCTATGCCACTTGTTCTACAATTGTGAATATCATGTTAGTTTTCTGTTTTTGCCTTTCTTATTTTATTTACCTGGGTGCAGGTAGGCTGAGACTAAGGGGGGCATCAGTGAAGAGAGTAGGGAGAGATAGGTTTCATTTGTTTTTGCTGGCTTCTCTGAAAGCCCCTTTGTCCATCTACCCACTCCACCCCACCACTGCACCCTCCATCTCCAGGTGGCAAAACTCGGCTTTTTTTTTCTTAGTTTTTATCTTTCCCCCTCTTCCACTCTTCCCCTCTCCTGGCAGGAAGAGATAAGAGCCATAACTAAAAGGCTAGAAATAGATTAGCCCTTTGTTTGAAACTTCTCTTTGAGATTTTTATGGCTTTACACTCTTTTGCAAATAGTTAACTTTAGAACTCTCTCTCTTTTTTTTTTCTTCCAAGTAGTAAACTTACCTGGGTTGTAATCTTTACAAATTTTGTACCTTTAAATTAACCTTAGAATTTAAAATTTAACCCAACACAGCAAAATCATAAATCAGGGAAGAGCAAATTAAAGTATCTACTTTACAGATAGAAACCTCCCTAGCTAAGAGCTCTCTGGTGAGGTAATACTTAAAAAGAAAGAGGACAGAGGGAGAATCCAAGATGGCGGCATAGGTAAACACCTAAACCGCTGCCTCGCACAACAATTTAAACTGCCACTAAAAGACAAAACGTCTATCACCCAGAACCACAGGAAAGCTGGCTGAGTGGAAGTTCTACAACTAGAAGGAAAGCGAAAAGAGCATTGAGAAGTGCACGAGCGCTGAAAAGCTGAGGTACGGAGGCTCGTGATCCGGGCTGGCGGCGGGCGACTGGGTGCGTTGCTTTTTTCAACTGAACAAAGACAAGCCCCCGATTACTCTGAAATCCAGTCTCTGGGGAGACGCGGGGGACCCAAACTCCTACAGGGAGAAGCTGGACTGTCTGCCAGTGAGAGTGGCTTGCTTGCAGAGCTGCACGCAGGAACAATTGTTTACGGCACTGGGGCACGGGACTCCAGGACGCCGTCGCCGTCGGGGACACAGAGCCGGCTAACTAGCAGCCATTGCTGTTTGCCACGCCCTAACCTAGTGATGCCCTGAGACCCCGCCCCACACAACCTACAAACCCACCCAAGCTCCAAGCAGCCGAGTTAGCATAAGAAAAGCCTGCCCTATCTCAGCTTAACCTAGAAAACTTGCAGCCCGGGTCAGACAGCTCCAAAACCTCCAAACCCCAAGCAAAGAGGAGAAAACTGCAGCTCTCACTGTAGCTCCTGCTGAGTGGCCTCAGACAGTAGCTGACCTGCAGCCCATTGGAGATCCAGAAGCCAGTGTACCTAGTGGTCAGTGTGAGACACCAGATTTCAACTCCTCACATCCATAAGTGACACATTCAAGAGGCAGACTCAGTGAGCACCAAAGCCCCACTGAAACAAGTCCTGCCCCATAAGTGTGTCTTCAGCGCAGCAGTTCTTCCATTATAGACACAGGGAGTGCTCACAGCTAATTGGCCTGGAGGTCAATTCCTCCCAGCGTACTAACAGCAATTCAGGCTTAACTACACCAAGACTTTGCACTCAGCCCACAAAGGGGTGTACCAAGAGCATCCACATCAGGTGATTGGGGAGGCTGAGCTATTGCCCCTATAGGTCACCTACCACACAAAGCCACTCCATCAACACAGGGAAGCAGCCAAAATGCAGAAACAAAGAAACATGTCACGAATGAAAGAAACGGAGGAAAGCAAACTACTGGATGACATAGAGTTCAGAACCACATTTATAAGGTTACTCAAGAATCTTCTTAAAACCGCTGAGAAACTTGATGAGACCTTCAAGGAGCTTAATGAGAATGCCAAAAAAATGGAAAAGGATCAGTCAGAAATGAAGCATACACTGTCTGAAATAAAGAATATACAGAAACTCAACTGTAGATCAACATACCCCAAGAATCAAACCAAAGATCTGAAATATGTGGAAACAAAAAACATCCAACCAGAAAAACAAAAAGAAAAAAGAATAAAAAAATATGAAGATAGTGTAAGGAGCCTCTGGGACAACTTCAAGCGAACCAACATCCGAATTTTTGGGGTGCCAGAAGAAGGGAGACAGCAAAATATTGAAAACCTATTAGAAGAAATAATGACAGAAAACTTTCCCTACCTGGTGAAAGAAATAGACTTACAAGTTCAGGAAGCGCACAGAACCCCATACAAGAGGAACCCAAAGAGGACCACACCAAGACACATCATAATTAAAATGCCAAGGGCAAAAGACAAAGAGAGAATATTAAAAGCAGCAAGAGAAAAACAGTTAATTACCTACAAGGGAGTACCCATACGACTGTCAGCTGATTTCTCAACAGAAACTATGCAGGCCAGAAGGGAGTGGCAAGAAATATTCAAAGTGATGAACAGCAAGAACCTACAACCAAGATTACTCTACCCAGCAAAGCTATCATTCAGAGTCGAAGGGCAGATAAAGAGCTTCACAGACAAGAAAAAGCTAAAGGAGTTCATCACCACCAAACCAGGATTACACGAAATGCTGAAGGGTATCCTTTAAGAAGAGGAAGAAGAAGAAAAAGGTAAATATAAAAATTATGAACAACAAAATGACATCAAATACATACCTACCAACAAGTGAATCTAAAAATCAAGTGAATGAAAAATCTGAAGAACAGAATGGACTGGTGAATATAATAGAATCAGGGACATAGAAAGGGAGTGGACTGACGATTCTCAGGGGAAGCAGGTGGGAGGGGTGCGGGAAGAGATTGGACAAAAATCTTACTCCTATGGATGAAGACAGTGGCGGGGGGTAAGGGCCTGGGGTGGGGTGGGGAATCAGGTGGAGGGGAGCTATGGGGAAAAATAAAAGAGGAACACCTGTAATAATCTGAACAATAAAGATTTATTTTAAAAAAAATTTTGCCTTTGCAGACTAGAAATGAACATATAATAACAAAACAAGACAAAACAAAAAAATGTTTGAGTCCCAATTTCAATGTCCAACAGTTCTGAGTCCCCGCTTATAAGCACAACCAATGGATATAAGACACTGGGGCGTGGGGGGGGGGGAGGGCGGGCAGGTGAAGGCATGTACTGGGGGGTAGGGGAGGTCAGGGGGAGATCAATGGGAGAAAATAAAGGAGACATATGTACTACTATTTGTAATACTTAAAACAATAAAAAAATTTAAAAAAATAAACTGACAGTGGGATAGACTTAATACATATAAAAAAATGGATCAGTTTTATCTGCTATATTGATGAGTTATTATTCTAGTTTCTAGTGGTTTATTCATATATGTAATTCCCTCTTCCCTGATCCTACCCACTACCCCTTCTCTTTTCTTTCTATTCACTACTCAATTTTTTTATTTTTTTCTCTTACTCTTTTTTCTCCTAATTTTTTAACTTGTGTCACTTCCTAAATGTAGGCTTATCTGCTCTCTCCTCTACTCTCCTTTTAAAATATATATAGATATATTTTTAATTTTTAATTTATTTTTTATTTTTTATTCTTGTCTTACCATTTCTTTTCACCTTACTATATTCTTCCACTATTCATCCAATTCCTCAACCTTATTTTCTCTATGTAAGCTCTGTATCTACAGATTCTCTCCCCCTCCCCTTTTTTTTACTGAGTATTTTTTGCTTGTGCTTTTTGGTTTATTTGTTTCATTTCTTGTGTTTGTGCCACATAGTATTTCTTTTATATTTTCTTTTATTTTTTGCTAATATTCTTCTTCTCCTTTCTCTTTCCCAGTTCTCTTATCTCTGGTGGTCACGTTTATTGGGGTGGTAGGTTTCTTGTGTACATTTGTGTTTTGTTGCTTCTGTGTCATGTCTTGTCATGTTGTATTTTGTGCTGTTCAGTCAGTGCCTCAACAATGGTTGGCACAATGTGATAGGGAGCAAGCTATATAATCAGACACTGTGAGAAAAGACTCCCTCCATGAAAGGGACAATAACACTCAAGACCCAACTACATCAGGAGAACCCAAATATCTCAAGTAGGAGGCATCTTTAGAACTCCCATCTGAAGAGACCTGAAAGAATACACAACTAGGACCCACGAAACATCTACTACATAAGACCAATTCAAATAATCCTGGTTGCATAGCAGTTTGATCTAATACATAGAAACAATTACAAAGGAAAGCAAAAATGGGGATTCAAAGAAATAACCTCCAAATGAAAAAAAAAAAAAGAAATCACCAGAAAAGGTACTAAATTAAATGAAGACAAACAATTTTTCAGAGAAATAATTCAGAGGAATTGTTATAAGAATGCCCAAACATCTGGAGGAATAATTTACTAACGTGTAAGAAACAAAAGGAAATGAAGAATGATATACCTGCAATAAAAAAACAATAGAAGGTTTCAACAGTAGACTAGAAGAAACCTAGGATCAAGTCAGAGAATTAGAAGACAAGGTAGATAAAAACAACAACACTCAAGCAGAGCAGCAACTGGAAAAAAATATTAAAAGCAGGAGGAGGTGTATAGATTCTACCTAATACATAATCAAAAACCAAATCAGTACCCAAAATGAGGAGACAAAAAAATACAACCACCAAATAAAAGAACTAGAGAATTCTCCAGAAGAAGAGATAAATGAAACAGAGATAAAAAATTTATCTGAAACAAAGTTCAGAGTAATGATGGTAAAGTTACTCAACAGCATTAAAAACTATAGAGTAACTGTAAAAAACAGAAATAAAGAATGACATAGCACACACGCACACACACACACAAAAAAATTGGAAGGAATACACAGCAGATTAGGGGAAGCTGAGGACTGAATCCATGAATTAGAGGAAAGAGTTGAGAGAAAAAGGATGGCAACTGGCAGGAAGGTAGGGAGGAAGAGAGTGTGAGAGAGTGAGGGAGCGATAGAGGAGTGTGTAGACATGTGTGGTCTGTTTGTGTATGAGCTAGGGACAGTTAGATTCTGCAGGTCTCCCAAGGGGCTGCCAAACCGGGCAGTCTTAGATGGTGGAGCCCCGCGCACAAAGCGAACACTTCTGGGTGTCCAGTGTGGGCAAAGAGACCATGCCATCTTGAGAAACAGAGCTGCTTGAGACTATGATCCTGGCCTCAGCACCACCCAGTTGCATCTCAGATGCAAACCAGGACCCTGCAGCCACTACGGACAGAGACCAGCGACCACAGCTGCAGACCAACAGACAACAAGAATCCAGACTTCCCTGCCACAGATTTCTGTGAGTCAAAGAGCCTATCCCCCTCCCTGCAGGCTCGCAAATAGCACCATACTAACTAGATAGACCCGCCCCTCACATGGGCTTCAGCGCCAATACTGGAATTTGAGCCTGGCGTGCATGCACATGGGCCACAGAACTGCTATGGGATTTTGAGCCTGCACATGCACAGAGACTGGGAATCTGCTCCCCGCAACACAATCTGGTCATCAAACCTGAAGCCCATGCAGGGCAACAGTGCCACCTGACTTTGATTCTGGGCAAGCGCACACGGAAGACTGTTTTCTGCACTGCACACAGTACTACTGTGCAACCCAACCCTCCATGGTGACTGGGACCCAGATTGTCCTGGCGGGAGGCAGCACTGAGCATCCCTGACTTGACTCTGTTTCTTATCGCGTGCGCCTGGGATCCCTGGCTCACAGCGCATTCACACTAAGAGTCAATGCCTCTAATTCTTAGTGCATGCACACACAGGGACCCTGATTCTCAGCTAGAAGTTGCATGAAGCAACAGAGACTCTGATACTCGATTCTCGGTGCAGACACAGGGGAACTCTGACTCCTGGCATGCCCTAGGGGACTCTGACTTTTGGCACATGCCAACAGGGTGGTGCAGGTGGGGTCCCTGATTCTAGGTGCACACATGAGACCACACTGTGAGCTGGTAACACCAACCCTGGGTGGGCCTGGTTCCCACCAACCCACGGCAGCCACACGTCTTACTGTCAGAGCACTTCAGTGACACTCTAGTGGTGCACAGCTCCCACAGCACACAGCCCAGATCCATGCAACTCAACGTTTGAACCTTCTGGTGAGAGTCAGAATGGGGAGGCAACACAATCCCCAGAGGAAAGAAAATGAGGACTCACCAAGAAAGGAAATTTGTGAAATTGAAGCATGCAACATGATCAAAAAGGAATTCAGAGTAATGGTCATGCAATTCATACATCGGATGAATGAAAAAATCAACAACCTATGCAAGAATCAGGAAGAAATCAAAAGGGATATAGCTATAATCAAAAACAATATGGACAGTTTCAACAGTAGATTAGAAGAAGCAGAGGGCCAAATTAGTGAGTAAGAAGATAAGGTAGAGAAACAAGCTCAATCTAAACAGCAACTGGAGAAAGAAATTAAAAAGCAGGAGGAGAGACTAAGGAGCTTTAGGACAACACAAAACAAAGTAACATACATATAACAGGGTTGCCAGAAGGACAAGAAGAGCAGCAAAGATTAGAAAATCTATTTGAAGAAATAATGACAGAAAAATTCCTGGATATGGGGAAGGAAAAATTTACACAAGGACAGAGAGTCTCAAGCAAGATCAATCTCAAAAGACCCACACCAAGACACGTCATAATTTCAATGGCAAATATTAACAACAAAGAGAGAATCTTAAAGGTGGCAAAAGAGAGACAGAGAGTTACCTACAAAGGATCCCCCATCAGATTATCAAATTATTTCTCAACAGAAACACATCAAGCTAGCAGGGAATGGAAGGACGTATACAAAGTGTTGCAAAGCAAAGGAGTGAATCCAAGAATACTCTAACCAGTAAGACGTTAAATCAAAATTGAAGGGGAAATCAGGAGCTTCACAGACAAAAAAAAGGCTAAAGGAGTTTATCACCACCAAACCAGCAATACAAGAAATGCTAAAGGGAATGCTGTAAAAAGAAGAAATATAAAGGTAAGAAAGAACACAGGCACAAAAATACAAATGATTACAAACAAGTACCTTTCAGTAATAACTTTAAACGTAAACAGACTAAATGCTCCAATCAAAAGACATCAAGTAGCTGAATGGATAAAAAAACATGACCCATATATGTGCTGTCTACAAGAGACCCACCTCAGAACAAAGGGACTCACACAGACTGAAAGTGAAGGGATGCAAAAATATCTTTCAGGCAAATGGAAATGAAAAAAAAAGCTGAGGTAGCAATACTTATATCTGACAAAATAGACCTCAAAGTGAAGGCCATAACGAGGGATAAGGAAGGCCACTTCATAATATTAAAGGGATCAATACAACAACAGGATATAACCCAGATAAACATATATGCACCCAATGCAGGAGCACCCAAATACATTAAAAAAAACAACAAAAAACTCCTGGAAGATATCAAAATAGAGATTGACAACAATACAATAATAATAGGGGATTTTAATACACCACTGACATCACTGGATAAATCCTCTAGACAAAAAAATCAGCAAAGAAATAGCAATCTTAAATGACTCACTAGATCAGATGGAATTGACATCTTCAGAACATTTCACCCCAAAGCCACAGAATATATAGTACATTCTTCACAAGTGCACATGGGTCATTTTCAAAATTAGACCACATATTGGGTCACAAACAAAGTCTCCCCAAATTCAAGAAGACTGAAATCATACCAAGCATCTTCTCAGACCACAATGCTATAAAATTAGAAATAAACTACAATAAAAACAATCCAAAAATCTCAAACATTTGGAAGCTGAATAGCATGCTTTAAATAATGACTGGGTTACCAATGAGGTCAAAGAAGAAATTAAAAACATCCTGGAAACTAATGACAATAAAAACACAACAATCCAAAATCTATAGGACACAATGAAACCAGTCCTGAGAGGGAAGTTTATAGCTCTACAAGCCTAACTCAAAAAACAAGAAAAAATGGTACTAAATCATCTAATGCTACAACTCAAAGAATTAGAAAGAGAGCAACAAGAAAAGCCCAGAGTGAGCCGAAGGAAGGAAATAATACAGATCAGAACAGAAATAAATGACATAGAGATGAAAAACACAATACAAAAGATCAATAAAACCAAGAGCTGATTCTTTGAAAGGAAAAACAAGATTGATGAACTTCTAGCCAGGCTCACCAAGAAGCAAAGAGAGAAGACTCAAATAAACTAAATCAATAATGAGAGAGGCTAAATAATAACAGACCCCACAGAAATACAAAGTATTGTTAAAAAATACTAAATACCACTCTACTCCAACAAACTGGACAACCTGAAGAAAATGGACATATTCTTAGAAAAATACAACCTTCCAAAACTCTATCAGGAAGATTCTAAAAATATCAATAGGCCAATAACTATGGAAGAAATTGAAGCAGTCATCAAAAAACTCCCAGCAAACAAAAGCTTGGGGCCAGATGGCTTCACAGGGGAGTTATACCAAACATTCAAGGAAGAACTAAAACCTATCCTTCTCAGACTATTCCAAAAAATTCAAGAAGAAGGAACACTTTCAAAGCCATTCTATGAAGCCAGCATCACCCTAATTTCAAAACCAGATAAAGACAACACAATGAAAGAGAATTACAGACCAATAACCCTCATGAACATAGATGCCAAAATCTTCAACAAATTTCTAGCAAACCAGATCCAGCAGTACATCAGAAAGATCAAACACCATGACCAAGTAGGATTTATCCCGGGGATGCAAGGATGGTACAATATCCGCAAATCAATCAACATGATACATCGCATAAACAACTTGAGAGATAAAAATCACAGTCATATCAATTGATGCAGAAAAAGCATTTGACAAAATCCAACACCCCTTCTTGATAAAAACTCTCAGTAAGGTGGGAATAGAAGGATCATACCTCAACATAATAAAAACCATATATGAGAAACCTACAGTCAACATCATTTTCAATGTACAAAAACTAAAAACATTTCCCTAAGAACAGGAACAAGACAGGGATGCTCACTCTCACCACTCCTGTTTGTCATAGTACTAGAAGTACTAGCCATTGCGATCAGACAAGAAGAAGAAATAAAAAGCATCCAAATTGGAAAAGAAGAAGTAAAACTGTCCTTATTCGCAGATGACATGATACTGTACATAGAAAACCCTAAAGACTCCATAAAAAAATTATTAGACTTAATAAATGAATTTGGCAGTGTAGCAGGATATAATATTAACACCAAGAAATCTATGGCATTTCTTTACAACAATAATGAACTTACAGAAAGAGAGACAAAAAAATCAATCCCATGTACCATCACACCAAACACATTAAGATATCTAGGAATAAACTTAACTAAGGAGCTAAAAGACCTATATGCGAAAAACTACAGGACACTGAAAAAAGAGATAGAGGAAAACATAAACAGATGGAAGAACATACCATGTTTATGGACTGGGAGAATCAACATCATCAAAATGTCCATTCTACCCAAAGCAATCTATAGATTCAATGCAATCCCCATTAAAATACCAACAGCATATTTCACAGACCTAGAAAGAACTCTCCAAAAATTCATCTGGAATTTAAAAAGACCCTGAATAGCAGCAGCAATCCTGAGAAAGAAGAACAAAGTAGGTGGGATCTCAATACCAGATATCAAGCTGTATTACAAAGCCACTCTTCTTAAAACAGCCTGATACTGGCACAAGAACCAACATAGATCAATGGAATAGAATAGAGAACCCAGAAATCAACCCAAACCACTATGCCCAATTAATATTTGACAAAGGAGGCATGAACATACAATGGAATCAAAACAGTCTCTTCAACAAATGGTGTTGGGAAAATTGGACAGATACATGCAAGAAAATGAAACTAGACGACCAACTTAGACCATACACAAAAATAAACTCACAATGGATAAAGGACTTAAACATAAGATGGGAAACCATAAAAATACTAGAGGAATCCACAGGCATTGAAATCTCAGACATATGCCAAAACAATTTCTTCACTGATATTGCTCCTAGGGCAATGGTAACTAAAGAGATAATAAACAAATGGGACTACATCAAAATAAAAAGCTTCTACACAACAAAAGAAACCATCAACAAAACAACAGAAAGCCCACTTCAGGGAAGAACATATTTGCCAATGTTATCTCTGAAAGGGTTTAATCTCCAACATTTACAGGGAACTCATACAACTTAACAAAAGGAAGATAAACAATCCAATCAAAAAATGGGCAATGGACCTAAATAGATACTTTTTGAAGGAGGACAGAAGGAAGGCCAAGAGACATATGAAAACATGCTCAAAGTCACTAATTATCCGAGAGATACAAATCAAAATGACAATGCAAATCAAAACGACAATGCGGTATCATCTCACAGCTGTCAGAATGGCTATCATCAACAAACGGCAAGTGTTGGCGAGGATGTGGAGAAAAAGGAACACTTTCGCACTGCTGGTGGGAATGCAGACTAGTGCAGCCACTGTGGAGAACAGTATGAAGTTTCCTCAAAAAACTAAAAATGGAACTCCCATTTGACCCAGTTATACCACTTCTGGGAATATATCCCAAGAATCCAGAAACACCAATCAGAAAGGATATATGCACCCTTATGTTCATAGCAGCACAAGTCATCATAGCTAAGATTTGGAAACAGCCTAAATGTCCATCAGTAGATGAGTGGATTAAAAAACTGTGGTACATCTACACAATGGAATTCTATGCTGCAGTAAAGAAGAAAGAATTCTTACCATTTGCAACAGCATGGATGGAACTGGAGAGCATTATGCTATATGTAATAAGCCAGTCAGAGAAAGATAAATACCACATGATCTCACTCATTTATGGAATATAATGAACAACATAAACTATTGAACAGGGACAGATCCAGAGACAGAGAAGCATCCATCAGACTGTCAAACCTCAGAGGGAAGGTAGGGGAGGGTGGAGGTAAGGAGGAGAGATCAACCAAAGGACTTGTATGCATGCATATAAGCCTAACCAATGGACATGAACACCAGGTGGGTGAGGGCTTGAGTGAGGGTAGGGGTTGGGGGTTAATGGAGGTATGAGGACACATATGTAATACCTTAATCAATAAAGAAATTTTTTAAAAAATCTTTAAAGAAAGAAAAAAAAGAAGACAGAGTTGAAAATATCATTGAATCAGAGAACAGAAAATAAAAATAAAAACAATTTAAAAACAGGAGGACAGTGTAAGGGAGCCTTGGGATGATGTGAAATGTAATGATATTAGAATAGCAGGTGTTCCAGAATAGGCAGAAAGGGAGAAAGGGATAGAGAACGCATTTGAAGAAATAATGGCAGAGAACTTCCCTAACCTGATAAAGGAAAAATCACACAAGATCAACAAGCACAGAGAACCCCAAGCAGAAAGAACCCAAACATGCCCACGCTCAGATACATCATAATTAAAATGCCAAATAATAAAGACAAAGAGAGAATCTTAAAGGCAGCAAGAGAAAAGAAAACCATTACTTATAAAGAAGTTCTCAGAAGGCTGACAATTGATTTCTTATCAGAAATTCTACAGGCCAAAAGAGAATGGTATGAAGTATTCAAGGTAATGGAGATCAAGGATCTGAAACCAAGATTATATATCCAGCATGCTATCATTCAAAATAGATGGTCCAATAAAGAGCTTCCCAGACCAAAAAAAAAAAAAAAAAAAAAAAAAGCTAAAGGAGTACATCACCATCAAGCCAGCATTACAAGAAATGCTAAGGGACTGCTGTAATGAGAAGAAGAAACAGAGAAACCTAGTGATACAGAATTAAAATGGCAATAAATAAGTACCTATCAATACTAACCCTCAATGTAAATGCATTAAATGCTCCAATCAAAAGGCATAGGGTAGCTGAATGGATACAAAAACATGACCCAACTATATGCTGGCTACAAGAGACCCACCTCAGAACAAAAGACTATCACAGGATAAGAGTGAAGGGATGGAAAAAATTTCCCATGCAAATGGAAAAGAAAAGCTGGAGTAGCAATACTCATATCCAACAAAAGACTTCAAAATGAAGGCCATCACAAAACAAACAAACAAACAAACAAAAAAAACCCAGCTGTTTCTTTGAAAGTATAAACAAAATTGGCAAAATGATAGCCATACTCAACCACAAACAAAGAGAGAGAACCCAAATTAATAAAATCAAAAACGAAAGTGGAGAAGGAACCACTGACACTACAGAAATACAAAGGATTGTAAGAAAATACTATGAACAAATATATGCCAATAAGCTGGCCAATGTTGATGAAATAAACAAATTCCTAGAAAAATATAATCTGCCAAAACTGAATCAGGAGGAATCAGAAAACCTGAATAGGCCAATAACAACTAATGAAATAGAAGCAGTAATGAAAAACTCTCACCAAACAAAAGCCCAGATCCAGATGGCTTCACAGGCAAGTTTTACCAAACATTAAAAGAGGAACTAACACCTATACACCTATACGCCTCAAACTATTTCAGAAAATTCAAGAGAAAGGAACACTTCCAAACCCTTTTTATGAGGCCAGCATTATCCTAATTCCAAAACCAGATAAAGACACTACAAAGAAAGAGAATTACAGTCCAATATCCCTGATGAACATAGATGCTAAAATCCACAACCAAATATTAGCAAATAACACCCAGCAATATATTAAAAGATCATACACCATGATCAAGTGGGATTTATTCCAGGGATACAAAGCTGGTACAATATTCGCAAATCAATAATTGTGATATATCACATAAACAAATTGAAAGACAAAAAACATATGATCATACCCATAGATGCTGAAAAAGCATTTGATAAAATCCAACACCCATCCTATATAATAGAGATATAATATGCAAATGGTAGTGATGCCCTCACACTGTCAGGCAGTAACGGCTCAGACATTCAACACTGGGGAGAGAGGAACCCAGGAAAGAAACAAGTTGCCCGCCCCACAGTCCTGGGCGCCAGCACCTGCAGCCTGAGTGAAGCTGCCTGCCCACAGTGCCCTGTGGCTGCGGCCAGCCCAGGCAAAGCCAGCCCAGGTCCTGGGTGCCTGCGGTGGGCCAGAGGGAGGGAATCCTGGGTCCTAGGTGCTGGACAAGCCAGAGATAGTTAGGGGCGATCAGGCAGACAGGCAAGCAGTTAGGAACCAGTGGTTCCAGATTGCGAGAGGCAGTCGGACATCCCTGAGGGGTTCTGATTGGAAAGGGTGCAGGCCGGGCTGAGGCCCCTCTGCCCCATGTATGAATTTTGTGCACCAGGACTCTAGTTTTTAATAAAAATTCTCAGCAAAGTAGGAATAGAGAGAGCATAACTCAACATGATAAAGTCCATATATGACAAACCTATGGCCAACATCACACTCAATGGGCAAAAACTAAAACCATTTCCCCTAAGAACAGGAACAAGACAGGGATGCTCACATTCTCTACTCCTGTTCAACATAGGATTGGAAGTGCTAGCCATAGCGATCAGACAAGAAGGAGAAATAAAAGGCATCCAAATTGGAAAAGAAAAAGTAAAACTGTCATTATTCACAGATTATATCATATTGTACATAGAAAGCCCTAAAGATTCCATCTAAAAACTGCTACATTTAATAAATGAATTCAGCAATGTATCAGGATACAAAATTAACACCTAGAGATCTTTGGCTCTTTTATACACCAATCATGAACTCACAGAAAGAGAGAAAAACAAAAAAGACAAATCCCATTTACCATTGCACAAAAAAATTTAAGATACCTAGGAATAAGCCTAACTAAGGAGATAAAAGACCTGTACTTGGAAAACTACAGGACATTGAAAAAAGAGATAGAGAAAGATGTAAACAAATGGAAGAATATACCATATTCATGAATTGATAGAATCAACATTATTAAAATGTCTATATTACCCAAAGCAGTCTATAGATTCAATGCAATCCCCATTAAGATATTAACAACATATTTCATAGTCCTAGAACAAACTCTCCCAAAATTCATTTGGAATAAGAAAAGACTCTGAATACCTGCAGCAATCTTGAGAAAAAAGAACAAAGTTGGAGGAAAAACTAGACCAGATATCAAGATATATTACAAAACCACTTTTCTCAAAACTGTCTGGTACTGACACAAGAACAGACATATAAAACAATAAAACAGGATAGAGAATCCAGAAATCGACCCAAGCCATTATGCTCAATTAAATTTGACAAAGGAGGCAAGAACATACAGTGGAGTCAAGACAGTCTCTTCAATAAATGGTGCTGGGAAATCTAGTCAGATACATGCAAAAAAAGGAAAATAAATCACCAACTTATACCATACACAAAAATAAACTCAAAATGGATAAAGGACTTAAACATAAGATGGAAACCCATAAATATTATAGAGGAATCAATAAGCAGTAAAATAGCAGACATATGTCATAGCAATATCTTTACTGATATAGCTCCTAGAGCTGTGGTCAGCAAACTGCAGCTCAGGAGCCACATGTGGCTCTTTGGCCCCTTGAGTATGGCTCTTCCACAAAATACCACGGCCTGGGTGAGTCTATTTTGAAGAAGTGGCGTTAGAAGAAGTTTAAATTTAAAAAGTTTGGCTCTCAAAAGAAATTTCAATCGTTGTACTGTTGATATTTGGCTCTGTTGACTAATGAGTTTGCTGACCACTGTCCTAGAGCAATGGAAATTAAATAAATAAATAAATAAATAAATAAATAAATAAATAAGACTAAATCAAAATAAAAATCTTCTGCACCACAAAAGAAACCATCAACAAAACAACAAGAAACCCACTGCATGAGAGAACATATTTGCAAATGTTATCTCCGATAAGGGCTTAATTTCCAAAATTTAGAGGGAACTCATATAATTTAACAAAAGGAAGATAAACAATCCAGTCAAAAAAATGGGCAAAGGACCTAAATAGATACTTTTCGAAAGAGGACACACAGCCAGACAAGGGACACCTGTCATGCCCCTGCATTCTTTTGGAATCATCAGAAAGCCTCCAGAGGTGAGTGAATTCAAATTCAATTAAGGAATTTTGAGTTTACTTTTCTGTCTGTTTGATTTGTCTTCTTGTACTGGGAGAAGGACTGGATGCAGTTGTAACTTCTCCGGTGAGGTTCTCACTGAGACATTGGTCGAGAATGCTGTCATGAGACGTGCGTGCCAAGAATGCCCCCACGTCCATCAGGGGAGTTGGGCAGTGTTCCGGTTATCTACTTAACCCCCAAGAGTGCTTGTCCACTGAGTGTGAGTTCAGATGTTTTTCTGTCTGTGTCAGCATAATTATCTGTTCATTCACTGGTCTATAAATGTACGTGTAAGAGCTACTTTGTATTGTCCTATACTTTTGTGTGCTATTGTCAACTGAGAGAGATGTCTGGCTAAAAACATAAGAGTATTTGTTGATGTTTTTGTGTCTTTGTTTAATTTGTTTGGGGCAAGCCAGCCCCACTTTGGTGGGGGAGCCCAGTAGGGTGAACTGTAAAAGAGATTGCAGGATGACATTAACTGTCCTCTTTCTTTCTTTCTTTCTTTCTTTTTTAATAAATCTTTATTGTTCAGATTATTACAGGTGTTCCTCCTTTACTTTTCCCCATAGCTCCCCTCCAACTGATTCCCCACCCCACCCCTGGCCCTTACCCCCCGCCACTGTCTTCATCCATAGGAGTAAGATTTTTGTCCAATCTCTTCCCGCACCCTTCCCACCTGCTTCCCCTGAGAATCGTCAGTCCACTCCCTTTCTATGTCCCTGATTCTATTATATTCACCAGTCCATTCTGTTCTTCAGATTTTTCATTCACTTGATTTTTAGATTCACTTGTTGGTAGGTATGTATTTGATGTCATTTTGTTGTTCATAATTTTTATATTTACCTTTTTCTTCTTCTTCCTCTTCTTAAAGGATACCCTTCAGCATTTCGTGTAATCCTGGTTTGGTGGTGATGAACTCCTTTAGCTTTTTCTTGTCTGTGAAGCTCTTTATCTGCCCTTCGACTCTGAATGATAGCTTTGCTGGGTAGAGTAATCTTGGTTGTAGGTTCTTGCTGTTCATCACTTTGAATATTTCTTGCCACTCCCTTCTGGCCTGCATAGTTTCTGTTGAGAAATCAGCTGACAGTCGTATGGGTACTCCCTTGTGGGTAATTAACTGTTTTTCTCTTGCTGCTTTTAATATTCTCTCTTTGTCTTTTGCCCTTGGCATTTTAATTATGATGTGTCTTGGTGTGGTCCTCTTTGGGTTCCTCTTGTATGGGGTTCTGTGCGCTTCCTGAACTTGTAAGTCTATTTCTTTCACCAGGTAGGGAAAGTTTTCTGTCATTATTTCTTCTAATAGGTTTTCAATATTTTGCTGTCTCCCTTCTTCTGGCACCCCAAAAATTCGGATGTTGGTTCGCTTGAAGTTGTCCCAGAGGCTCCTTACACTATCTTCATATTTTTTTATTCTTTTTTCTTTTTGTTTTTCTGGTTGGATGTTTTTTGTTTCCACATATTTCAGATCTTTGGTTTGATTCTTGGGGTATGTTGATCTACAGTTGAGTTTCTGTATATTCTTTATTTCAGACAGTGTATGCTTCATTTCTGACTGATCCTTTTCCATTTTTTTTGGCATTCTCATTAAGCTCCTTGAAGGTCTCATCAAGTTTCTCAGCGGTTTTAAGAAGATTCTTGAGTAACCTTATAAATGTGGTTCTGAACTCTATGTCATCCAGTAGTTTGCTTTCCTCCGTTTCTTTCATTCGTGACATGTTTCTTTGTTTCTGCATTTTGGCTGCTTCCCTGTGTTGATGGAGTGGCTTTGTGTGGTAGGTGACCTATAGGGGCAATAGCTCAGCCTCCCCAATCACCTGATGTGGATGCTCTTGGTACACCCCTTTGTGGGCTGAGTGCAAAGTCTTGGTGTAGTTAAGCCTGAATTGCTGTTAGTACGCTGGGAGGAATTGACCTCCAGGCCAATTAGCTGTGAGCACTCCCTGTGTCTATAATGGAAGAACTGCTGCGCTGAAGACACACTTATGGGGCAGGACTTGTTTCAGTGGGGCTTTGGTGCTCACTGAGTCTGCCTCTTGAATGTGTCACTTATGGATGTGAGGAGTTGAAATCTGGTGTCTCACACTGACCACTAGGTACACTGGCTTCTGGATCTCCAATGGGCTGCAGGTCAGCTACTGTCTGAGGCCACTCAGCAGGAGCTACAGTGAGAGCTGCAGTTTTCTCCTCTTTGCTTGGGGTTTGGAGGTTTTGGAGCTGTCTGACCCGGGCTGCAAGTTTTCTAGGTTAAGCTGAGATAGGGCAGGCTTTTCTTATGCTAACTCGGCTGCTTGGAGCTTGGGTGGGTTTGTAGGTTGTGTGGGGCGGGGTCTCAGGGCATCACTAGGTTAGGGCGTGGCAAACAGCAATGGCTGCTAGTTAGCAGGCTCTGTGTCCCCGACGGCGACGGCGTCCTGGAGTCCCGTGCCCCAGTGCCGTAAACAATTGTTCCTGCGTGCAGCTCTGCAAGCAAGCCACTCTCACTGGCAGACAGTCCAGCTTCTCCCTGTAGGAGTTTGGGTCCCCCGCATCTCCCCAGAGACTGGATTTCAGAGTAATCAGGGGCTTGTCTCCGTTCAGGTTGAAAAAAGCAACGCACCCAGTCGCCCGCCGCCAGCCCGGATCACGCGCCTCCGTACCTCAGCTTTTCAGCGCTCGTGCACTTCTCAATGCTCTTTTCTCTTTCCTTCTAGTTGTAGAACTTCCACTCAGCCAGCTTTCCTGTGGTTCTGGGTGATAGACGTTTTGTCTTTTAGTTGCAGTTTAAATTGTTGTGGGAGGCAGCAGTTTAGGTGTTTACCTACGCCGCCATCTTGGATTCTCCCAAAGGCAAAACTTTTTAAAGGAAGGAAATGGTGGGAAAAAGATACAGAGGCAAAGAAGCATTGAATAGACTGTCAAACTACATTGGGAAGACAGGGGAGGTTGGGCAAGGGGGGCTGTAAGAGACCAACTGATCCATTTTTTAAAAAGGGGAAAAATGAAATAGAAAAACTAAAATAAGGAAAGGAGAAGAAATATAGAAGAAAAGAAAGAGAATTGAGGAAGAAAAAGGTGTAAAAAAGTTAAAAAATACAAATAAGATAAAATGAAAAATAAAAAAATAATAAAAGAAATTTAAAATAAAAAAGCAAAGTGTTGTTCATTTCAGCCAAGTTTTAATGCCCCAGGGATGCTGGTTTAGTACCCTACTCTTCTGTTTTGTCTGCTACTTCTGTGCTTCCTGTTAGGTACTTAGGTGTTGGCCACTGTCAAGCTTTGTCTTTGGCTTTAGCACTCTGCTTGAAGCTCCAAGCAATCCACAATTCCTCTGCTTGTGTCTGTCTCCACAGGCCTTGGCTACAAGCAGGAAGAACCCATATGTTCTCTTTGCCTGTCTGCCAGCTGTCAGTCTTAATCACTCAAGCATCTGTTTCTGACAGGGCTTTAGGTGGGATTGGTGATGTTTTGCTTTCAGGGAATAAGATGAATGTTTTTTCCTGTCCCAGAGCTATTCCTCCATGAGTGGCCCAAAACTCTGGCCTTGGATGGAGACCAATGGGGTTGGCTGGCAACCTGGAGTTTTTATCAGTCTGGTTCCCAGAATAGCGGGTTGGACCAGCCCCTCTTCCAAACCAGTCACTGAGGCTCTTTGGGCCTATTCATATCCATAAACTTGGCATCTGCCTTTATTTCCTTTGTATAGATCAAAATGCAGGCAAGGTGTGGCAGGCTGTATTACCTGTCTTGAGGCTACTGGGAGGGGCTAGCTCTTTAAAGGAGAAATGGCCACTTAGGTTTGGAAGCTTAGGAATGTCCCAATGCAGGAGCTCTGGTCAGTCTCCCTGCCCTGCTTCCCTCCCCAGCGTCTCCGCAGGCACCCCAAATTGGTGCCTCTCTCCCTTTGCCAAAGCCTCAGGTGAATGAGTGCAATTGAAAGGCCCTATTGAAATGGAATTTTTGGACTGGAACCCAGATTCTTTATCCACCAGAGTCAAAGAATGAATCCACAGACAGAGAGTAGTATAGCAAAGGTGGAAATTTATTAAAGAACTGATAGATCCTCCTTCCCCCCAACTGGTGGGTGGAGTTATGACATACCGGCGTCTGCCGCTGAGACATCCCAGAACATTGAACCACCAATCAGCGTGTGCTGAGAACCCTGGGGCCCACCCCTTCCCATTCCGCCCTGGGCCCAACCCCTACCTGTTCCTTCCCTTAAAAGGACTCTTCACCCATGCACGTGTTACTGTTCTCTTCCTTCTGTTCTGCAGGGGGCAGTCTAGTTGGGTCCCTCCTTCTTCTCCTCCCACCCCTGTTTTCCTGGTTTCTACCTTCTCCATAAGGAATATCGCTCATTACTGTGGAATAAACCTCCCCTTTAATGTATGTTGGTTTCCCACTCTCGTTTCCTGTGCCTTGAACCTTACATCTGCTGCCTTGAAACCTGGGTGGGTGCGTGCACCCTGTTTGACCTTTCATGGTCCGGGTCTCCCCCACTTCCTCTCAGCTTTCTTCCCTTGGCTCAACAACATTGGCGGTAAGTCCCAACCCGTGCTAATTCCTGGAGGTTTTTCTGGCATCTCTGTCCATAAACAGCGGCCCGCGTCAGAGATTGCCTTCCGGGCATAGCCCTCCAGGCCTCTCCAGGAGAGGTTCCAAACCTGGGGAGGCAGTGAAGATGTTCCTGCCCCCCTTGATTCCCCGGCATTTTGGCCTCCATCCGGAACCCAGGAAGTAGAGGAGACGTCCTCTACTGTCCCTTGGGTTCCCTGTCGTAGCATTGGCTCAAGGATTGGGATGCTGGTCCTTGACCTTTTGCTGCCAGACCCCAGGCATTGGAATGGGCACTCACCAAAGACACCTCTAGGGTGTCTCCTCACCAATGTGGCTACTTCTGTAATTTGGCAAGGCCTCAGTGGGTCCAGATGACCCTGAAAGTGGGACTAACATGACCTCAATAATCTCTGCTGGAAAGCTGGGAAGTGGCGCGATGTTCCATATGGCCAGGCTTTTTTTCTATCTGCTCTTCCATCCCTCCCTCTGCTCCTTCTGTTCCACAGCCCAGGTTCTCCTGGCATGTGAGAAACCCCCTCAAACTGGTCCTCAGCCAGTCTCTGACCCCCTCTGTCTCTGACTCTTTGGACCTAGCCTCTCTCCTATTTCCACCTCTCTCAGTCCCGCCACCCACTTTCTGCTCCCTCTCTTCCTCCTCCTTCTTTGCCACAGCTGCCACTTTCCCGGCCACCCCTTCCCTGCGGCTACCACAGCTACGGCTGTGGATGCCATCATTGCTGCTTCAGGTCGCTGCGCAGAGCCACCCACCCGCCATCCCGCCAGCCGCTCCAAACAGCTAAGTGAGATTTCTGTTTTGGATTGCTCTTCCCTTGTCTATTTTGGGCAGCCAGTTGGCTGCGTGGGCTGCTGTTCCGCCATCTTGAAATGACTAGTCCCGCCCCTCTCTGGCCTCATGGTCTGTCTTGGGGCCGCCATTTTGAACCAGAAAGTCCCACCCCACAGGCTCGGCCTGGTGTGGCCACCCGCTGCCACGCTCCTCCTCCTCCGGCCCACGGCCCGCCTCCTGCTCTGCCACTCCCCTCCCTTAACGCCATCTCAGACCCAGGTCTGAAATCCAGTGAACACAGCATTTAAGGTTTTAATGCTCGTGAGGAGCAGGCAGAGTAAGCCTGCCTTCGACAAAAGGTGTATCTGCAAACTCAAGCCTTGGTAGCAGCTTTGAGGCCCACGGTAGCCATGCATGGTCCAAAGGGGACTGTGTGTGGTGGGGGTGCAATGAGAGGACGAATGCCACCTGGAAGATGCTTCAAATGCAGAAATGAAGGCCACTGGGCAAAGCAGTGCCCCGGCCCCTGGCTCCAACCAAGCCCTGCCCAGCGTGCAGTTAAAATGGACACTGGAAACGTGACTGCTCCTGGAAAAGTGACAGCCCTCTGCATCTCAGTGTAGAGGGGCTGCCCTTCCAGGTCATGACCCGCTGCTGGCCATGCTAGAACTGGCTGAAGACTGGAGATGCCAGGACTCGATGACCCCTATCACCCTTGCTGAGCCCAGGGTAATGCTCAAGGTAGAGGGCAAGCAGGTCTCCTTTCTGGTCAACACAGGGGCTACCTTCTTTGTCCTGCCCTCCTTTTTCCAGGCCACTCTTCCCTTCCATGATCTCGGTCATGGGTATTGATGGCAAATCACCTTTTAATGGTCTGAAAACTGCTCTAGCCTCAGCACCTTCTCACCCCGCCCTCTCCCCCACTCCACCCTCCCTAGAGAACAACTTTCTTGTTGGCACAGGCTTATCAGAAACTTAGATCTTTATCTCTAGTAAAAAAGTGGCAGTTTTGAATTCAAGCAGCTAGAGGCCTGTTCCCTCCTCCCTCTGCCTTTTCTAAATACTTTAAATGGCATACAATATTGAAACATTAATTGCTAGACATGTTTAGAAATATTTAATGGAAGGTATGTTGAAAGAAATAAAGAAGTTCTGAAGTTAACTGTTGACAAGAATTGTAGAAAGACCCATCATACCAGGCCACTAAAGAAACACCAGTAGGCCCCCTCTCCACACCCTCCCTTGCTTGTCAGGCTTTTTTTTTTTTAAGCTCCAGGATACCCTTCTGGCATCTCTCTCTCCCGGACATCTCTAAGCCCTAAGCCTTTCCAACTATTTACTGATGAAAGACAGGGAATAGCTATGGGGGTCCTCACCCAGCCCTTAGGTCCAGCTTTCACCCCTGTAGCCTACCTGTCTAGACTGCTTGATCCCAAGGTTTGGGGATGGCAGCCCTGCCTTTGGACTCTGGGTGCAGCTGCTGTTCTCATTGAGGAGGCCCAGAGGATTTGCCTTCAGCAACCCTTACAGGTCTTCTCCACCCATAGACTACAGGATCTTCTGTCCTTATCTCTCCTTGCCCCCTCTCACATGCAGGAACTCCATCTCCTGTTCCTCAAGAATCCTGACATCTCCCTAACCCAGTCCCCAGCCCTGAACCCGGCCACTCTCCTTCCCACTGCCTCCACTCAACCTGCAGCAATACACTCCTGCCCTGAGGTCGTCAAGGCCTTTACTCAACCTCAGGCGGGACTCTCAGATCTTCCTCTCTCTAATCCTGACTTAACTCTGTTTGTGGATGGAATCTCGTGCCTAGACCCCCAGGCACGTCGGAAAGCCTCCTATGCAGTAGTAACACTCAAGTGGACCCTGGAGGCGGCCTTCATCCCTCTTCACCTTGCCCACACTGCGAGAGGCAGTCACGAGTGCCTGCTCCTCCTGCTCCACATGTGCAGCTGTCTCACTCCAGGGAGGAATGTGCCCCAACTTTCCTACCCATCAAATGAGGGGACACCTCTCAGGGCAGGTCTGGCAGGTAGACTTCACCCATATGCCTCCTCACAAGAAGATCAAATATCTGCTTACCATGTTAGACACCCTGATAGGGTGGGTAGAGGCCTTCCCCACCCGCAAGGAAACTGCTGAGGTTGTGGCTGAGACTCTAATAACACACATAATCCCCAGGCTTGGCCTTCCAACCTCCATACAATCAGACAATAGCCCAGCTTTTATATCAAGGGTCATTCAGCAGGTTAGCACCTCACTTGGCATCTCCTGGAAACTGCACATACCCTACCACCCACAATCATCAGGTAAGATCGAGAGGATCAACAGCCTCCTTAAAGACCATCTAACTAAACTCTCTCTAGAAATTTGCAGCTCCTGGCTGGACCTTTTGCCCATGGTCCTGACCAAAATCTGGGCTACACCAAGGAGCCCCACCTTTTTACCTGCCCTTACTCAGGCAACTGCTTTGGGAACACGCTGACAGGTTTTTGCCCAGGCCTGGACCAGCTGACCAAGACTCCCGAGGACCAGCCCTCCAGGTAGGGGACTCATTTCCTCCTCAAGAACCTTACCTCCCAGGTTGTATTTCAGCTCCAGGCCCAGCAAAGCAGCAAAACCAGACAAGTGATGCTGTGGCAGCCTCAGGACCAGCCTTTACCTCCCAAGTGACTCAACAGGATCACTCTCGAGACTTCACCAACCAGTCCCTTGGGGAGATTATGCTGCTGCACTACTCGTCCAGCCTCCCATCATTAGGCCAACTGGTGTCTATTCCTTTAATTTTGATCTTTACCCCCTTTCTCACTAGTCTTTTGCAGAACAGAATGCAGGCGTTCACCAACCAGAAGGTAGGAGAGAACCTAGCATCAGAATCCTTAAGACTCAGGGTAGACACCCTTAACGATGCCCCCTCTCAGCAGGAAGTAGCTATGGAAAATGGACCTTCAGCCCCTGACCTTTCCCAGACTCTCAATTTTTTTTTATAATACCACAAAAAGCCTGGAATGTTAGATTCTCCCTCCCCCCAACTGGTGGGTGGAGTTATGACATACCAGCATCTGCCGCTGAGACATCCTAGGACATTGAACCACCAATCAGTGTGTGCTGAGGGCCCTGGGCCCAACCCCTTCCTGTTCCTTCCCTTAAAAGGACTCTCCACCCATGCACGTGTTACTTTTCTTTTCCTTCTGTTCTGCAGGGGGCAGTCTGGTTGGGTCCCTCCTTCTTTTCCTCCCACCCCCGTTTTCCTGGTTTCTACCTCCTCCGTAAGGAATCTCACTTGTTACTGCGGAATAAACCTCCCCTTTAATGTATCTTGGTTTCCGACTCCCATTTCCTGCACCTTGAACCCTACAAGAACAAGTACAGACTTCCACATGGGGAAAGGGAAAGAGTTCCACAGAATGGACTTCCATGTGGGGAGGGGAAAGGGTCCCATTGAGTTCTTTTTCCCTCTGGCTTATAAAGGCTGCAGATCCTGGTGCCTTGATATCCCCTCTGATTGGTCACTATTCACTTAGACTGGTTACTATAGTAACTCCTGAACTCAAAGGTCAAATACCATATGGGATGTGTAATGCCCTCCTCCCACATTTTTCTTTCTGTCTGACTTCCTTCCTTCTTCTTTATTTTGTAAATATAGTCCTTTCTGGCTACTTTCAGCTTCCTTATCTTATGTAAATGCAACTGTTGCTGCTCCCTGCATCTGGCTTCCTTGTGTTATAGAAATGTAACTGCACCTGGCTTCCTTGTGTTATGGAGATGTACCTTCTTCCAATCGGTAGCCCTGTGTTTTTCCTTGGACCCCAGTTCTAAAAATTCTATAAGCCTGCCTATATCCCCCTAAAATTCCTGTTTTACTATGTTCTGGGCTTAGCCCATTAAAGCAAAGACAAAACAACCATGAAACTGTGGGTTTCTCTCCCTCCAGCACTGCGCAGTTCAGGCTGCCCTTTGGGCTGCCTCAGTGCAGCCTTTTGTGGCTACGGTGTTAGGTCCAGATTCCCTGGCCACCACTAGCTCTATGGCTTTTTCTTTCCATGGTTGGATGTTAACACCTGTCTCCAAAGGATGTGGCTTTGGTGCATTTGTTGTGGTGCAACCCACGAATGAAGACCACCAGGCAGCCAAATTGAAATTTAGGAAGCTTTTATTATGAACTCGAGCCCGGGCCTGCGTCTCCACTGACACAGCAGGGAGCAGCGCGAGCCCCGAACACTTGGAGCAAGCAAGTTTTATCTCCAACGCAGGGGGATTTGGCAGAAACTGATTGGTTAAACTTGGGTCAAAAAGTCAGTTACATTACTCACAATAATGGAACAAGCAATTACAAAAGTTACAAAGTATGGGAGAATGTAGTTACAGGTGGCCTGTTTGATTAGCCTTGCGATTTCCTTTGTTCTAAACTCTAAATTCTAAAGGCTGGGCACAGCCCGCAGGGTCGCTCCCAGCCATATCCTGCTGGACATAGGATTGGAATGTAGATCTATCTATCCTGCAAAAGCAGACTGTACAGAAGCAGAATTGAGCAAAGTTAATAATCTCCAAAAGTTATTTACAGTTTCTACTCCTGGAGCTACTGAGTCAGTGGGAATCACTCTCCTGCAGTTCTGGTCCACAGGCACAGAAAAATTACCTTTGTGATGTGGGATGGATTTAATTTAAAACAAAGAGCAGGAGTCACGCTTGGCTGGAGCATGACGAACCACATGCTTCTAAGCGTGGGTCACCTGCCAAACCTTAATATACAGTTGGGGTCTCTGTCCTGACTTGGGGTCACTTACGCCAGAACATTCCTCACTGGTCTTACCGGGGAATCAAATCGTTGATTCCTGCTGTTCCCATTCCTCCTCTCGGATGGGTTGGTAGTAAGTGTGTAAGACCATGAGTTTCCAGGTCTCAGTCTGGAAGCTGAGGTAACTACCCTATTGTTTAAGCAAGTAAGTGCATGCAGAAGTCAGAATAGCGGGGTTAAAATTCAAACAGCAGTTTTTACCCAAGTATGGTTGCTGTTGTACTTTATTCCCCACTGGTTTTATGTGTATGAGTCAAATTATGGACTCATCCTTATTAGTTAGGGGATTGTACTGCCCCCTAACTTTAAGTAGTTTGACTGCATTAATTTTTCTAAACTACCTGCTTGGCACAATTAGTTTTTTATTTACTTATTCTACTTCCTTTAAGGGTATTCTCTGTTCTGTTCCTGCTCTCCTGTCCCCTAGCATATCTAGCCTTACTTAGCCCTGGACTTTCTCACTGGCCAGCAAAAATGTTCTTACAGTTACTAAGGCCCCTAATACCACGGTCCCCATCAATACTGTCCTCACTGAAGCCCAGTTCCCCTCCTACAGGCGTCGAGTCTCCTCCTGGCCTGCGGGGAGCCCAGGCTAGGGATTTCACTGGTGAGGCCGCTGGTTGTCAGGATCCAGGCCGTTTCCGATGCAGGAGCTGGGTGGGAGTGGTGTAGCCAGGTCTGGACGCCTTCAACTTTAACAGCTGTGGGTGTGTTCAGGATAACAGTGTAGCGTCCCTTTCAGGTTGGGGTGAGTCCTTGGGCAGCAAACTTCTTTACCTACACTGAGTCCCCGGGCTGGAAGGGATGTACAGGGTCCACGGTGGGCACTGGCAGTGCATCTTGAACAAGCTTATGGGTGGCTCTCTGGGTATACTGCAGAGCCTGTAAGGACTTGAGCAAAGAATGGTTATGAATTCTAGCTTTTAGCTTCTCCCTGCCCCTGGGAAGGATTGGGGGAGGAACAAGTACATGATCTCAAAAAGGGGGGAACCCCTCCCAGTAGGGAGTATACCTGGCCCATAAGAGGGCAAAGGGCAGGAGGTTGGTCCAGTTTTCACTGGTTTCTAGGACAAATTTAGTTAAACTCCTTTTTAGAGTCCTGCTCATGCCTCTCCTAAGGCTTGAGCTATACTTTGAGATACCTTGGCTACAAAGGCGGGCCGTTATCTGATCCTATGACTACTGGCAGCCCAAATCTAGGTATAATCTCCTGGAGTAATTTCTTGACTACTATAGAGGCAGTTTCTGTATTAGTGGGGTATGCTTCAACCCAACCCAAGAAGGTGTCTATGAGAACTAGCAGGTACTTGTACCCTGATGCTGGTGGCTTAATCTCTGTGAAATCCACCTCCCAATGCTCTCCTAGGGAATTTCCCTAGGCCCAAGTTCCTAGGGGAACCCTCTTACCTTGCTTAGTATTTACCTGTGTATAGACAGTACTTCTAGTGACTATGCTTTTAATTATCTTATCTAAGCTTGGTATATAGTATCTGCCTTGCAGAAGTCCAGAAGTCTTGGTGACGCCTAGGTGGGTAGCCTGGTGTAACTGGGCATCTAACGTTTGACCTAGAGCCTCTGGGACCAACAGTCTGTCTGTCATCTGGTAGGATCCACCAACCATGTGGTCCTTTGATGGCTTGCTTCTGTTCTGCCAATTCCTCCTCTTGTTTGGTGGAGGAGAGGTCTGTCGTAGGTCGGGGTCCGGCAGAGTTACTAAGACTTATAAAAGCCCCACTGGTTTTTGGGTGGCTTCCTTGGCAGTTTGGTCTGCGGCTCTAGTTCCTCTGGCTTCAGTTGTCTCCCCTTTCTGATGTCCTTTGCAGTGCACTATTGCAACTGCCCTTGGGAGCCAGATGACCTCTAATAAGGCTAAAATCTCTTCCCCATTTTTAATGTCCTTTCTGGATGAAGTTGGTAACCCTCTTTCCAGGTGGATGGCACTGTGCCCCCATTGAAGGGCCTGGATCAAGGTCAAAAGTTCAGCTTTTCGTGCTGATGCCCCCCTGTTCAGGGACTGTGCCCAAATGGTGTGGTCCAGGATGACTACTGCTGCCCCTGAATATCAGATCCCATCCTGAACATAACTGCTCCCATCCATGAACAGTACCTCATCTGGTGATGATAGCAGGACATTTGTCAGGTCTGGGCGAGCTGTTTGTACTGTCTCTGTTACCTCTATGCAGTCATGAATGGGTTCCTCTGGATCACCATCTGGGAGCAGGCTGGCAGGGTTGATGGCCAGTGTCTTCTGGAACCGGATGCGGGGCTGGTCCAGGAGAAGAGCTTGGCACTGGGTGACCCTGGTGTTTGACATCCATCTCTCCGGAGCACCTCTAAGGAGGGCCTCCACAGCATGGGGTGTTGTCAGGGCTAGTTCCTGGCCCAGAGTCAGCTTATCTGCTTCCTTGACCAGTAACGCTGTGGTGGCCACGGCCCGGAGGCATGCTGGCCACCCTGCTGCCACAGGGTCTAGTCTCTTAGACAGAAAGGCAACATGTCTCTTCCAGGGACCTAGAGTCTGAGTGAGAACCCCTTTGCCAATGCCCCTTACCTCACTCACATAGAGGTGGAAGGGCTTCGTGACGTCTGGCAAGGCTAAGGCAGGTGCTGAGATGAGAGCCTTCTTTAGCTCCTCAAAGGCCCGTTGTTCCACTTCGGTCCAGTTCAGCAGCCGAGCTGGAGTGGCGGTGGCTTGCAATTGGACTACCACAGGAGCTTGATGACTTGCCAACCCCCGGGGGGAGGGGGATTTATTTTCTGCCCAGACCATGGGATAGAGACGCTGTAATTCCTCCAAGTAGGTGGAGGCTTTATGCTCTTCCCCTGGCACCACTTTTTCCATCTCCTGCAAGAGATATTCCTCTGAGAGAGAACAGGTTAAAAGAATACAGGCAGTGGAGGATGCAACCGGAGTGGGGTTCCTTGGTACCATGTTCCTTCTGAGGTCTACAGTCCTTTTTGATGTCCAAAGAAAACAGGCAGTTTGTCAGGTGGCTCCCTGGACTGATGTCTTCTTAGAGGTAACGGGTCCCATCGGCTCTGTCAAGACTGAATAGGCTGCCCCAGTGTCCACCAGGAAACTAACAGGTTTGCCCCCCACTTATAAGGTTACCCTGGGGGCTTAATGGAAAGGAGCCCCAGCCCTGTCAGTCCTCTTCCTCTAAGTTAAAAGATCCTTAGAATCTGAGTCTCCCCTTCTTCACAAAAACCTTCACAATTTTAAATTAGCTTTCAAACCTTCTTTCTATGTCCTTCAAAAATGTATAACTATGCCTCAAACCTTCTATTATTTTAAAATATTTAGAAAAGGTAGAGGGAGGAGGGAACAGGCCCAGTACCTAGTTCCCAGGCCTCCAGCTGCTTGAAATTCAAACTGCCACATTCTTCCTAAAGATAAAAGATCTCAGTTTCTGATAAGCCTGAAAAGGGGAATGGGGGAATTTCTAGCTGCCCTCTTTAAGCCCCTAACAGAACACGGTGAAAAGTGTCCAAGGAGTTGCCGGGGGTTCTTGGGTCCCATTGGGGCACAGGGGGTCATAAGGGAATGTCCCTCCTCGCCACCACCTCCAGCTACTCAAAACAACCCCTGGAGCGGATGGACACCAGGTGGGCGGAGGCAGGGAGTGCGGTGCAGGTCCCAGGTGGCGAAGGAGGTGCTCCCACTGAGGCATTTTCATCTGGCAGTCCACAGGGAAAAGCACTTGCCTCCTGCTAGCAAAGGTGGTGTGTGGGGAACCGGTGACCCTTACACTGCAATCAGACTTCCTGACTTCTCTGAAAAGCCCCTCTGTTTGAGTGTGTTTCCATTAAAAAGTACTGATTTTAAAACCTATAACTTGAGAGTTGCCACACACAAAAAGGACCATTCTCCTTCTTCTAAAGGTTTTACAATGTATGGTAATCATTAATCATATTAAACTCAAATGACCAATTGAGACAAACAGTTCTGAGACCGTTCCTCCTCCACTGGTTAAGACTGGGTGGCAGCAGGTGTCAGAAATAAGATTCATTTAGTTTTTCTCTTTTAGTTTTCTGGCGACTTAGCCAGCTCTGGCTTCCTTCTTATAGTTAACTCTAGAATTTTGTCCCTGCTTTAAACCTCTTTGGACAACAACTGTTACAACTTCATACCTTTAAATTAATAGACAAAAATTTTATTTGTTAGGTGGGCCAATGCCCCCTCTGACAGAGAGCAAGCACCCCTGGGAAAAAAGAATCCCAGTGGTCACTCGGGGGGTTGCTATCCGTCAGAGCACTCAGCCTTAAACAAATTAAATGTTTCTTTTTCCTTTTTTTCACAGACTTCTACACTTATATGAACAAATAATTATACCCAGGCAGACAAACAAAATATCAAACAAACATCTATACTTACACCCTTTCAGTAAACAAGTACTCTTACAGTCTTAGGATCTGAGCAGATAACAGGAACACTGCCCAAGTCCCCTGATGGGGGCCTAACAAGAACAGGTGTGGGGGCCTTCCTTTCCCACATCCCAGGACAGGATTCTCGACCCATGTTTCAGCAAAACAGAAATGGCACTCATGTTAGACAAAGGAAACAAGACTAATAGACACAACAAACAGATAAATGCCCCATCATACAACCTAGGGAGTTTCTCGGGAGCTCAGTCTGCCTCCCATAATGAGAGTGGGACCAGGAGGGAGGGACAGTGCAGGGAGACTGAGGGCTCAGGAAACAAATACCCTGAGGAAGGGGAAGAGTGTGCAAACTCCGCAGTACCGCTTTTTCTGGCTCTGCTGCCACCACCACAGGCCAGTGGGCGGGACCGGTGTGTGTGAAGGAAAAAAAAGGTTAAAACCACTCCTGGAGTCTGCCAGGGACTGTGAGGGGGAAGTCATCCTGTAACCTTGGCCGGCCCCTGGCTGGTGGTCTGATGGCGCCGGGGTTAGGGAACCCTGCTTCAGTGCCCCGGCTGGTAAGGGTCCCGGCAGAGGAGCAGCCAAGCCCACCCAGGCTGGGGGAGCCCCTGTCTTCTGTTGCTGGGAAGGCGGCGGCACATAGGGAGGGGGGCGCCGCTCTGGGAGGTCCTCTTCTGTGGTCTCTAGAATAGGCTTTGAGGCCCCCCCCCTGTTTCTCCTTCCTAGCCTGGGCTAGGAGGATAGTCCGCCTCTTTTCCAATTTCTCATCTGGGCCTTGGCAACCTTTTAACCACCGGGGTTTGTCAGTCAGAATATCTATCCAAACATCAACATAGGGGATTTAGTCCGGGTGGCCCGGGGTGCCGTAAACAACACGGCGGACTCTAGAAGCAATCCCCAAATCTAGGGTCCCAGTGGAAGGCCACCCCACCCTGAATGTGGGCCATTCCAATTCACAAAATTTCTGTAGAGTTAAACCATCGACCTCAACGCCATAGCCACCTGCACGATTCTTAAAATCCTGGAAATTCTTCAGAAAACACTCCAATGGGGTGGAGGGTCCAGATGGACCCTGACCCATTTTCACCGTTAGACAGAACGAATAGAACAGAGACGAGACGAACACAAAACACAGACCAGAAACCAAACCAGGATCCCGGAACACAGACCAGAAACCAAAACCAGGATCCCAGAACACAGAAACCAAAACCAGGATCCCGGAACACAGAAACCAAAACCAGGATCCTGGAACACAGAAACCAAAACCAGGATCCCAGAACACAGAAACCAAAACCAGGATCCCGGAACACAGAAACCAAAACCAGGATCCCGGAACACAGACCAGAAACCAAAACCAGGATCCCCGAACGCCTTCGCGTCGGGGATCTGGACTGGGAGGTTAAGCGGCGTCCTGCCCTCCTCAAGTCCCTGAAAGGAACGTTCCACAGACAGAGCAGACCAGAATTCTTACCTCAGCCTCTGAGGTCCTGATGGCTTCGATTCCCGGATCATCTTTTTGCGAGGAAATCACTCTCTCTCCCTTGGAACCCGGGACGGAGATGAGAGCGTCCTCTCCTGGGGTGTTCATCCACTGGCTACAAGGCCAGAGTGGATCTCGCTGGGGCCTCCAAATGTTGTGGTGCGACCGGTGAATGAAGACCACCAGGCAGCCAAATTGAAATTTAGGAAGCCTTTATTATGAACTCGAGCCCAGGCCCGCATCTCCACTGACACAGCAGGGAGCAGCGCGAGCCCCGAACACTCGGAGCAAGCAAGTTTTATCCCCAACGCAGGGGGATTTGGCAGAAACTGATTGGTTAAACTTGGGTCAAAAAGTCAGTTACATTACTCACAATAATGGAACAAGCAATTACAAAAGTTACAAAGTATGGGAGAATGTAGTTACAGGTGGCCTGTTTGATTAGCCTTGCGATTTCCTTTGTTCTAAACTCTAAATTCTAAAGGCTGGGCGCAGCCCACAGGGTCGCTCCCAGCCATATCCTGCTGGACATAGGATTGGAATGTAGATCTATCTATCCTGCGAAAGCAGACTGTACAGAAGCAGAATTGAGCAAAGTTAATAATCTCCAAAAGTTATTCACAGTTTCTACTCCTGGAGCTACTGAGTCAGTGGGAATCACTCTCCTGCAGTTCTGGTCCACAGGCACAGAAAAATTACCTTTGTGATGTGGGATGGATTTAATTTAAAACAAAGAGCAGGAGTCATGCCTGGCTGGAGCATGACGAACTACATGCTTCTGAGCATGGGTCACCTGCCAAACCTTAATATACAGTTGGGGTCTCTGTCCTGACTTGGGGTCACTTATGCCAGAACACATTGCAGCTTCCTCTTCACCCTCTGGGCCTGCTGTCACTTTTAAGCCCAGATCCCCACTTCCACCTGTCTCCAGTCATCCTCTTCCCTTTCTTATTATAGATTGTCTCCCCAGTTGTGTTTAACTTGTTAATTCCAGGTGTATATTCTTTAATTTAGTTGCTTTTCCAGTATGCAACCTCTTTTTAAAACCTTTTTAAAATAAATTCTAGTGCATCCTTTTGTTTGTTTTTATATCATAATTTTATTTCTTCAAAATGACAATTCTTTCTATTTCATCACAAATTTTTATTTAGCTGTGTAACAGTTCCCTTGAAATCCTTAATTTATCTTTTTTTATTATTATTATTACTTCTCCACAACTGCTTAAACTGGCTCACTCATTTGAAATGTTTTCCCAACTTACATCATCTTTGTTATTTATTTGTCATTTTAAACTATATTTAAAACAGGCCAAATCCCTTTGCAATAGCATGGATAGACCTGGACAACATTATGCTAAGTGAAATTAACCAGTCAGAAAAAGACAAGTACTATATGATTTTACATGAATGTGGAATCTAATGAATAAGAGGAACCAATAAGAAAAATAAGAGACAAGCTCATAGAGAGCAGGCTGACCTTTGTGGGGTGTGTGTGGAAGTAGGTGGAGGGATTGAGAAAAAGAGAAAAAAGGAGAAAGAACTCATGATCAGGGACAAAGTGTGATGACTGCAGGGAGAAAGGGATGGATAGAGGTGGAGAAAGATATAGGGGACATAAATGGGGATAGAAAACAAATAAATAAATAAAAATTAAAAAAAAAACACAGAATGATTGGTAGATATTTAAAAAGTATAAAATTTAAACATTAAAAAAGCTCTTAGTGAAAATATCTGCATACTAATAAAACAGGAATTTTAGGGGTAAGATAAGACAGGTTTAGGAAATTTAAAAAATTTTGGAAATTAAGGGGACCAAGGAGGAAAGCACAGGGCTGCAGAACAGCAGAAGGTATATTTCCATTGAATGGGGGAGCTGGAAAGCTGCAACAGGTACATTTCCATAGAATGAGGAAGCTGGAACAGCAAAAGGTCTATATTTAAAAAATGAAGAGAAGGAAGTCCTTCATCCAGAAGGACAGGAGGAAAGCCCAAAGGGAATGGAAAAACAATAAGGAAGGAGGGGGAGAGAACTTCACATGTCCATGTGAGGTTCAACCTTTGAGCCCAGGAGTTACTATAGTAACCAGTCTAAGGGAATAGTGACCAATAAGGGGATATCAAGGCACCAGGATCTACAGCCTTTAGAAGTCATAGAGAAAAGGAACTCAGTGGGACCCTTTTCCCCCTCCCTACTTGGGAGTCCATTCTGTGGGACTCTTTCCCTCTCCCCATGTGGGAGTCTGTACTTGTTCTTCAATAAATCTCCTCCTTTGCTATACCACTTTCTGTCCGTGGATTCATTCTTCGATTCCAGTGGACAAAGAATCTGGGTTCCAGTCCAAAAATTCCGTATCACTAATAACTGATTATCTGCACTGACTCAAATTTTAACTGTAGTTTTCTTTCCATTTCTGCATGCAAATAAATTGTCAAGCCAAGCACCCTCCCAAATTAGAAGCACAAAATACCATTCAGATAAGTCAATTTATATTGTGGTCTGCCAAGTAGGTTGGACTTTCTTACACTCAGTAAAAATTATCACTTAGAGATGTGAGAAAATATCTTGCATATTTGAAACTCATTATAAATATAATTTATTTTAATTTAGACTTAACATGAACACTCTGGTATGTTTATATACTTTCCTAACCTTTTTCTTTTCTCTTTTAATGAGAAAACATAAAAATTTAGTTGAACTGAAACTCATGACCATTTAGCAGTTATTACAATTGTGCATAAAGAGGAGGTAGGTGTGGGATGGATGAAGTCATTGGGGGAAATGGGGACATCTGTAATACTTTCAAAAATAAAAAAAAAATTAAAAATGTGCATAAAAATAATAACATTGATTGAATATTGTGATTCAGTAGAAAATATTTTGGTCTTGACCTCACACTTTAAAAATTGGCTCACTTGAAAACATTAAACTTTTTTCTTATTGTAGTATGCATATTTTCATCTTCCTTTTTTTTATATCCAAAGCATATCTATTTCTTCACTCATTTTCACTTACTCCCCTTCCATCTTAAAAGACAGGAGTCAGCTCTTGACATCAGTGCCAACCTTTTCTTTCTTTTGAGGGGTTAAGATCATGGACTCTATTAGGCGGATTTGGATTCAGCTCCTGCTCCATGATTTATGCAGCCTGGACAATTTTTTAATGTCCCTCAACTGTAGTTTTCTCATCAGTAAATGAGTTACTCTAAATATTTATTAAGATGGTTCTGTAAAGTAAGAAGGACCATGACTAACTAAGCGAGTAGGTGGTGGCTGTAGTTATTACAGTATTTTTTTCTGTTTCAATTAGAAACTTGCCTTCCTCACACACAATTTCTTTCAACATTTTCAATAACTGTCTCTTCACTTTTTCTTTTTCTTTTGGAGCATACCTAAGTCTCTCCTTATGTGAAGAAAAGGCTTCATCATCTTGTTTTTCCAAATTTCCTTTTTATTTTATTTTTTTTATTTCACACATGTGGTTTACAACTGCTATCTCCCCTTGTGACTTATGCTTTAACTCTCGGTTTTTGTGGTGTATTGATTTTTTATTGCTATATAATAAAACATCATATACTTAGTGGCTTCAAGCAACACATTTATCATCTTATGATTCTGGAGTTTAGAAGTCTAAAACTTGTTGCCAGGTCTGTGTTCCTTCTGAAGACTGTAGGGTTGAATCTTTTCCTTGCTATTTCAATCTTCTAGATTGAAGATTGCATTTTTGGCTTGTGGCCTTGTATCCTTGTCTCATCTGCTTCTGAAATCACATATTGCCTCTCACTCTTATCTTCTTGGTTTCCTCTTATTAGCCTATTTTTACCTTTATCCATTGTTTTAGTTAATTGAGAGTTTGTAAACACCACATATTTCTTTCTCCTCAGCTTCACAGAATAAACTCATTTCTGTTCTATGGACTTGTCTTTTTTATTAAATTCCTCAATAAATATTCACTTTTTATTTACTACAGTAATATTTTCTGGCACAAATAATATCAGATTAGGGAATGTGTCCAGTGGATAACATGTTATTACTATTCCTTATCTTCTCAAATCACTGGACATGGAACTAAATCCCCATTATCAGCCATCAACCACATAAGCGATGTTTCTTGAAAGAAACTTTTATGCAGTAGGAAAATAAAAATCACAAAATGTAAGATAATCAGAAGAGCAAAGCAGCAAAAACCCACATTCTCATTGTGGATAAAGATGAAGTTTGAGGAATAGAATAACAAAATCTTTATTATAGGTGGAGAATTTTGGAAAAAGTACAGTCATTGAATAAAATACTCTATGTATAAGCAATAAATCCTGGGATGAGCTAACCATGGACTGTCATTAGATACTCACAGTCATTTGGTATACACTTCTGGTGGAATGAGAGGTATTTCATCACTGAGTGAGACACTCCAGAGTTTATTCCAACATGTGATTCCTCTTCCTTTTAGGTTTCAAGCTCTGTCCCACAACTTTTTGGTGACTCTACAGGAACAAAATCATAAGCAAAAGGACTGAGTTATTAAATATAACCATCAGTAAATATATAAGATGGATTAATTTTTGTTGTTTTATTTTCTTCCTGCACATTATGTTAAATAAATAAAGTCCTGAAAAATTCCATTTCCTCAAGTTCTTTAATGATAAGTTATTTTTGATTATTACTCTCAGTCTATGGATTATTTGGCTAGGTATATTCTTATTTTCCTTTTTTATTTAGAGATTTTTCACTATGATGTTAGTATGAAAAATAAAATATGATTTCCAATGGTCATATAGATGTAGATTACATGTATTTTGATTCAAAAGCCAACACACAGCTTTTGGCCATTTTATCTTGATATAGTTAGTACTGTGTCTTCTTTGTTTTGTTTTGTCTTTTGGAGGTGGTACGGTGGAAGGGTTGATAATGAAGAAAAGTTTGGCCTCAGACTAAGAAGAAGAAAATTACCTATAATATGCTCCAGAAAAAATTGCTGTAAACATTCATGTAGTTTTTGAAAACCCCTCAAAATATGATTAATTCATGCATATAAGTAGGAAATAAGAAGAAAAGCATTTTCTTAAACCAGGTATCATATACCATCTTGACTATTGTATACAAAAATGTGATTGAATTAAAAATATAAGGATTAAACATTACATATTAAATAAGAAACTTTTTAAAAGTATAAAAACAAAATTATAATAAAATGTTTTTGGTTTCACAAAAATATTTTTTTATTCTTTATTGTTGCAAGTATTACATATGTCCCATTTTTTCCACCATTAACCCCTTCTAGCCCAGTCCCAATCCCTGGCCCAGGCCTTCACCACCCTATGGTCTGTGTGTACAGGTTAAGCATATATGCATACAAGTTCTTTGGTTGATTTCTTCCTACCCATCTACCCACCCCTGCCTTCCCTCTGAGATTCCACGGTCTGTTTTATGCCTCTATGTCTCTGAATCTATTGTGGCCATCAGTTTATTTTGTTCATTACATTTAACATATGTGAGATTATGTGATACTAGCCTTTCTTTGACTGGCTTATTTCATTCAGCATAATACACTCCAGGTCCCTCCATGCTGTCTCAAAGGGTAAGAGATCCTTCTATTTTATTGCTGCATAGTATTCTATGGTGTAAATGTACCACAGCTTTTTTTATTCACTCAACTATTGATGGGCAGTTGAACCATTTCCATAGTGTAGCTGTTATTAATTTCAATGCTATGAACATAGAGGGACATATATTCTTTCTCATTTGTGTGTCGGGTTTCTTAGGATATATTCCTAGGGGTGGGATTACTGGGTCAAATGGCAGCTCCATTTTTAATTTTTTGAGGAAACTCCATACTGTTTTACATAATGGATATACCAGACTGCATTCCCACCAGCAGTGTACAAGGATTTCCTTTTCTCCATATCCTTGTCAGCACTTGTCATTTGTTGATCTGTTGATGGTAGCCATTCTGACAGGTGTGAGGTGACACCTCATTGTCATTTTAACTTGCATCTCTCTCATGATCTGTGACTTTGAGCATTTTTTATATGTCTCTTAGCCATTTGTATGATCTGTATGTCCACTCTGGAAAATGTCTATGTAGGTCCTTTGCCTATTTTTTAATTGGATTTTTTGTCTTACTTTTGTTAAGTTATATGAGTTCCTTAGATATTTTGGATATTAACCCTTAATCAGTTGTATCATTATCAAATATGTCCTCCCATATAGTGGGCTCTCTTTTCATTTTGTTGATGATTTATTTTGCTGTGCAGAAGCTTTATACTTTTTTGTTGTCCCATTTGTTTATTTTTTGCTTCGTTTCCCTTGGTCTAGGACAGTGGTCGGCAAACTCATTAGTCAACAGAGCCAAATATCAACAGTACAACGACTGAAATTGCTTTTGAGAGACAAATTTTTTAAACTTAAACTTCTTCTAACACCACTTCTTCAAAATAGACTCTCTCAGGCCGTGGTATTTTGTGGAAGAGCCACACTCAAGGGGCCAAAGAGCCGCATGTGGCTCACGAGCCACAGTTTGCCAACCATGGCTCTAAGATATGTATCCACAAAATATTGAGATTTTGCTGCCTATTGTTTCTTCTAGGATTTTTATGGTTTCACAACTTACATTTAAGTCTTTTATCCATTTTGAGTTTATTCTTGTGGATGGTGTAAGTTGGTGATTTAGATTCATTTTTTTGCATGTATCTGTCCAACTTTCCCAAAACCATTTGTTGAAGAGTCTGTCTTGACTCCATTGTATATTCTTGCCTCCTTTGTCAAATACTAATCTAACATAATGGCTTGTGATGATTTCTGAGGTCTCTGTTCCGTTCCATTGATCTACATGCCTGTTTTTGTGCCAGAACCAAGCTGTTTTGATTACAGTGGCTTTGTATTATAACTTGATATCTGGTATTGTGACCCCTCCAAATTTATTCTTTTTTTTATTGTCTAAAGTTTTACATAAGTCTACTTTTCCCCTGATTGCCCCCGAAGCCATTCCTATCCCAGGCAAGCCCCCCCTGCCATTTGTTTCTGGATCTATTCCTGTTCAAATTATGTTGATCATTATATCCCACATCTGAGTGAGATCATGTGATATTTATCTTTCTTGACTTGCTTATTTCACTTAGCATAATGCTTTCCAGTTCCATCCATGCTGTTGCAAATGGCAAAAGTTCCTTCCTTTTTATAGCAACGTAGTATTCCATTGTGTAGATATACCACAGTTTTTTAATCCACTCATCTGCGGATGGGCACTTAGGCTGATTCCAAATCTTAGCTATTGTAAATTGTGCTGCTATGAACATAGGGGTGCATATATCTTTTCTGATTGATGTTTCTGGTTTCTTGGGATATAGTCCTAGAAGTGGGATTACTGGGTCAAATGGGAGTTCCAGTTTTAACTTTTTGAGGAACTGCCATACTGTCTTCCACAGTGGCTCCACCAGTCCGCATTCCCACCAGCAGTGCACAAGAGATCCTTTGTCTCCACATCCTCACCAGCACTTGTCGTTTGTTGATTTGTTGATGATAGCATTTTACAGGTCTGAGATAGCATTTGACAGGTCTGAGACTTGCATCTCTTGGATGATTAGTAACTTTGAGCATGTTTTCATATATTTCTCTGGGCCTTCTATATGTCTTCTTTCAGAAAGTGTCTATTTAGATCCTTTGCCCATTATTTGATTGGATCATTTATCTTTCTTTTGTTTGTTGTATGAGTTCCCTGTAAATTTTGACTATTAAACCCTTAACAGAAATATCATTGGCAAATATGTTCTCCCATGCAGTGGGCTTTCTTGTTGTTTTGTTGATGGTATCTTTTGATGTGCAGAAGCTTTTTATTTTGATGTAGTCCCACTTGTTTATTTTCTCTTTAGTTTCCATTGCCCTAAGAGATGTAGCAGTATAGATATTGCTATGACAAATGACTGCTATTTCGCTGTCTATGTAGTCTTATAGGATTTTTATGGTTTCCCTTCTTACATTTAAGTCCTTTAGTCATTTCGAGTTTGTTTTCATGTATGGTGTAAGTTGGTGATATAGTTTCCTTTTTTGGCATGTATCTCACCAAATTTCCTAGCACCATTTATTGAAAAGACTGTCTTGACTCCATTGTATGCTCTTGCCTCCTTTATCAAATATTAATTGAGGATAATGGCTTGGGCCGATTTCTGGGTTCTCTGTTTTGTTCCATTGGTCTATATGTCTCTTCAAGTGCCAGTACCAGGCAGTTCTGAGAACAATCGCTTGGTAATATAGCTTGATATCTGGTATTGTGATCCCTCCAACTTTGTATTTTTTTTTTTTCCTTAGGATTGCAGTGTCCATTTGGGTTTTTATTTTTTTTTAATTTTTTAAATTCTAGATGATTTTTTGGAGAGTTTGTTCTAGATCTTTGAAATATGCCACTGGTATTTTAATGGGGATTGCATTGAATCTGTAGATTGCTTTGGGTAGTATGGACATTTTAATGATGTTTATTCTACTAATCCATAAACATGGTATGTTCTTCCATTTGTTTATGTCTTCCTCTATCTCTTTTTTCAGTGTCCTATAGTTTTCTGAGTATAAGTCTTTTACCTCCTTAGTTAAGTTTATTCCTAGGTATCTTAATTTTTTTGTTGCAATAGTAAATGGGATTGTTTTTTTGTTTCTCTTTCTGTGAATTCATTATTGATGTATAAAAAGGCCATAGATTTCTGGGTGTTGATTTTTTATCCTGCTACATTGCTGAATTCATTTATTAGGTCTAGTAATTTTTTAGGGAGTCTTTGGGCTTTTCTATGTATACTATCTTGTCATCTGTGAATAAGGACAGTTTTACTTCTTCTTTTCCAATTTGGATGCCTTTTATTTCTTCTTCTTGTCTGATCACTATGGCTGGCACTTCCAGTACTATATCGAACAGGAGTAGTGAAAGTGTGCATCCCTGTCTTAGGGAAAATGAGTTTAATTTTTGCCCATTGAGTATGATGTTGGCTGTAGGTTTGTCATATATGACTTTTATTATGTTGAGGTATGATCCCTCTAGTCCCAATTTGCTGAGAGTTTTTATCAAGAAAGAGTGTTGAATTTTGTCCAATGCTTTTTCTGCATTAATTGATATGATTATGTGATTTTTATCTCTCAATTTGTTTATGTGATGTATCACATTTATTGATTTGCAGATATTGTACCATCCTTGCATCCCTGGAATAAATCCCACTTGATCATGGTGTGTGATCTTTCTAATGTAATGTTGAATCCTATTTTCTAGAATTTTGTTGAGGATTTTAGTATCTATGTTCATCAAGGATATTGGCCTATAGTACCCTTTTTTTGTGGTGTCTTTATCTGGTTTTGGGATTAGGGTAATGCTGGCTTCATAGAAAGAGCTTGGAAGTGTGCCTTCCTCTTGAATATTTTGGAATAGTCTTAGGATGATAGTTCTTCTTTGAATGCTTGGTAGAACTCCCATATAAAGCTGTCTGGACCAGGACTTTTGTTTTCTGGAAGATTTTGGATCACTGCTTCAATTTCTTCGGTAGTTATCGGCCTGTTCAGGTTTTTGATTCTTCCTGATTGAGTTTTGGGAGCTTGTATTTTTCTAAGAATATTTCCATTTCATCTAGGTTGTAGATTTTTTTGGAATACAGCTGTTCATAGTATTATTTTATAATCCTTCATATTTCTGTGGGATCTGTTGTTATTTTACCTCTTTCATTTCTGATTTTATTTATTTAGGAACTTTCTCTTTGCTTCTTGGTGAGCCTGGCTAGAGGTTCATCAATTTTGTTTATCCTTTCAAAGAACCAGCTCTTGGTTTTATTGATCTTTTGTAATGTTTTTTGGTCTTTATGTCATTTATTTCTGCTCTGATCTTCATTATTCCCTTCCTTCTGCTTGCACAGTTTTTTTTCTTGTTGTTTCTTTCTAATTCTTTGAGTTGTAGGGTTAGAGAATTTATTACCATTTTTTCTTGTTTTTTGAGATAGGCCTGTAAAGCTATGAACTTCCCTCTCAAGACTGCTTTCACTGAGTCCCATAGATAATGGTTTGTTGTGTTTTCATTGTCATTAGTTGCCATGATGCTTTTTATTTCTTCTTTGATCTCTTTGGTAACCCAATCATTGTTTAACAGCATGCTATTTAACCTCCAGGTGTTTGATTTTTTTATTGTGTTTATTGTAGTTGATTTCTAATTTTATGCCATTATGATCTGAGAAGATGCTTGATTTGATTTTTATCTTCTTGAATTTGAAGAGACTTTGCCTGTGTCCCAATACATGGTCTATCTTTGAAAATGACCCATGTGCATTTGAGAAGAATGTATATTCTGTGGATTTGGGGTGAAATGTTCTGAAGATGTCAATTAATTCTATCTGATCTAGTGAGTCATTTAGGATTGATGTTTCTTTGCTGATTTTTTGTTTAGAGGATTTGTCCAGTCGAGTTAGTAGGGTATTAATGTCCCCTACGATGATTGTATTGCTGTCAATATCTCCCTTGATATCCTCCAGAAGTTTTTTTTATGTATTTGGGTGCTCCTGTATTGGGTGCATATATGTTTACCAGAGTTATATCTTCCTGTTGAATTGCTCCCTTTAGTATTATGAAGTGGTCTTCCGTATCTCTGGTATGGCCTTCAATTGGAGCTCTAATTTGTCAGATATAAGTATTGCTACCCCTGCTCTTTTTTTTTATTTCATTTCCATTTGCCTGAAAAACCTTTTTCCATCCATTCACCATTAGTTTGTGTGAGTTCTTTGTTCTGAGGTGGGTCTCCTGTAGACAGAAGATATATCGATCATGTTTTCTTATCCACTCAGCTACTCTATGTCTTTTTATTGGGGCATTTAATCCATTTACATTTAAAGTTATTATTGATAAGTACTTGTTTTCACCATTTTAATTCTTTATACCGCTTTTCCTTCTATCCTTCTTCTTTCTTCTATTTACAGTAGCCCCTTTAGCATTTCTTGCACTGCTGGTTTGATGGTAATAAACTCCCTTAGTCCTTTTTTGTCTGTGAAGTTCCTGATTTCACCCTCAGTTTTGATTGATAGCCTTGCTGAGTACAGTATTCTTGGATTCTGACCCCTCCTTTGCATGACTTTGTATATTTCATCCAATTCCCTTCTGGCCTGATGTGTTTCTGTTGAGAAATCAGTCACTAGTCTGATGGGGAATCCTTTGTAGATAACTTTCTGTCTCTCTCTGGCAGCCTTCAAGATTCTTACTTTGTCATTGGTGTTTGCCAATTTAATTATAATGTGTCTTGGTGTTGGTCTTTTGGAGTTCAGCTTGTTTAGGACTCTGTGTGCTTCTTGGACTTGTGTGGGATTTTTCTTCCCTATATCAGGGAAGTTATCTGTTATTATTTCTTTATACAGGTTTTCTATTCCTTGCTTAGTTTCCTCTCCTTCTGGCACCCCTATTATGCAGATGTTGTTTTGTTTTGTGCTGTCCCAAAGTTCTCTTAGGCTCCCCTCCTGTTTTTTAAGTTTTTTTTTCTAGTTGCTGCTCTGCTTGGGTATCTTTTCCTACCTTGTCTTCTAGCTCATTGATGCAGTCTTCTGCTTCTTCTAGTCTACTGTTGATGGTTTCTTGATTGCTGTGATGTCATTTTTCATTTCTTCTTTTTTCTTCTTCATTTCCTCTTGGTTTTTACACATATTGTTGAATTTGTCTTCCATCCTTTTCAGCATCCTTCTGACTATTGCTCCGAATTCTTTCTATGACATGTTGCTTGCCTCCATTTCATTTACTTCTTTTTCCAGTGATTCCTCCTTTTCTTTCATATGCGGCTGTTTATTTGTGTTCCCATGATCACTCTTCTCAGGGTGTCTGGTTATGTAGCTCTCTCTCTCCTGAGTTGACTTAAAGGCACAAAATACAACACAACAAGACACAATGCACAGGGCACCAACCCCAAGTGTATTCACAATACTAATAACCCCAATTAAAGGACTGCCAGAGAAAAGAGATTTATGGAAGAGAAAAGCATGCAAAAATTATATTGAGACAAGGAAAAAAATTTAAGAGATTAAAATAAAGAGAAGAAAAAAGAAGGGGGGAATTTAGGTGTATGGGGCAAAAACTCTAAAATAACAACAACTAATCCAAACAATGCAAAAAAAAAAAAAACACCCAGAGATGAATGCAAACCATAAATAACAACTAATCCAAAAAATTCAAACAACAAACACACAAACAAAAAACACCCAGATGAATCTGAGGAGATAAAGCTTATTTCCCAAAGGTAAGGTCGAGGAATTGAATGAATGGTGAAATAGCCACAATTCAGTATATAGGAGGTAGAAAGAGGATGTGTGTATAAGAAGAAAAATAAAAGCAAAATACAAAATAAGAAAAAATATATTAAAAAATATAAAAAAGAAATATATATATATATAATTTTCCCCTTTCTTTAACCTATTTATGAATTTGTCTATTATTGAAAAAAGAGAATAGAAAGTAGATAGGCTTGATTTGGGGATTAGAATTAATTAAGCTTTTAGTAGCAGAAGAGAACAAGCATAGAGAGGAAAAATAGAAGCAAAACAAAACAAACAAAAAAAACCCACACTAACAATCAACAACAACAATAAGACAGAAAGAAAGCAAAAGGAAGAAAAGGAAAAAAAATTGGATAGTAAAGAAAGAGAAGAGAGAAGTGTGCATGGACTTGGAGCAGGGAAGATGAAATTAGATATATGAGTAAGATCAATTTTTAACGGGGAGTAAAAAGAAAAGATAGAGCAAAACTAAAGCAGGAGCAAGGTAAGAGAAACATGATGAAAAAGGGGAAAGGTGAGCAGGAGAGTGTTGGCATAAAGGAAAAATTGAGAGAGTGTAAAATAATGCTAAAGAAAAATAAAAATAGAACATAGAACACTAATCCCAGAATAAAATAAACAAAAATAAAATAGAGAAAAATAAAACTTTAAAAATGGTAAAATAATAGTAGTAATAATAATGATTAAAAATAAAAATATGATAACAAAGTAAAATCCAGTGTGAAAAAAATTTAGTTTCTTAAGTAAAAGATAAAAAATAAAAAAGTGAAATAGTAAAGGTCTTTCACTTCGTCTACTGTTCTGCTTGGCACATCTGTTTCCTGTGAGGTAGTCAGCACAGTGTTGAAGTTCCCTGGGATCCGCTGCTCCTCTGTGTCATAAGCCATAACCTTGTTTTCAAGCAGGCAGGATCTCTCTGCTCACTTTGTTTCTCTCTTCCTTCAGTTGTATTTACACAAGATACACAAGAATCAATTTCTGACACAACCCCTCAGTGGCAGTCTTTCTGTATTAATATCCACGACTAAATGGGACCTCTATGCAGTGTTTAGACTCTACTTTCCTTGCCTCACTTAATACTGGGTTGGAGAGACAGACTGACCCACAGCTGGTTTCCACTTGCCTCTCACCACTCTGATCCCCAGCTTCCACAAAAACAACTTTCCCCTGCAGTCTCAGTGAGTGTTTTCAATTGGAAGATCTTATGTACTGGACTTACTAGTAGCAAGCAAAAGGAAGGAAATTAAAAAAAAAAAAGAAAGAAAGAAAAGAAAGACAAATGGAATTGCACTGACTCTTGTCTTTTTCCTCTGGCACTGTGCGGTCAGTATAGAACTTCAGGCTGCCTTTCTGAGCACAGATTCTCACAGATGTGGGCTTAGATCCAGAGACCCCCTCTGCCAGCAGCCCTGTGGACCCTCTTCCACTTTTGAGGGCTACACTGACCCCAACAGTTGTGGATTTTGTGGGGTGCAGTCTTTCTCTGAGACTCTAATCCCTGCTGTGTGTGTTTCTCCCTCCAGTCTGGATCCCAGATCTCACCTTCACTAGGCGATATCTGACCTTCCCATCCACAGATTGCCTCACCAGCTGTGTTTAATTTGCCAATTTCAGGTGGATGTCATTTGATTCAGCTGTTCCTTCTATCTGCTCTGTGAGAAGGCACAAGGCCTGTCCACGTATTCGGTGCTGCTTTGTATTCGCCTGGACAGACTTTTTAGGCACTTGTGGTCAGGGATCCTGGAGTCCCGGTGTCTGTGGGTTTGCAGCTGAGGCAGCTGGTCCCTGGGCCTTGTGTTGTAGTGTCCTTGGAGGTATCCAAGGTCTCCCTGGTTGAAGGTAAGGCTGGGCTTCCAATCACAGCTGCTCTCCCCTTCAAGATGGTGTGGTCTCTGCAGCAGAGCCAGCTGCTCCAGGAGAGATTTCAGCAGTAGTAGAGGCTGCCCAGCCAGGGGAGCTTGGTCCGCCAGTCCCCAAGTGTCCTGTGGAATATAGCGGTCCCTCCCTCACAAATACAGATAGTTCCTGCATGTCCATGCACTCTCCTTTCGCTCTCTCACTCACACACTATCTTTCAGCCTGCTATCCCATCAGTAGCTATCTTGGATTCCCAAATTTATTAGTTCTCAACATTTCTGTGGCTATTCAGGGTCTTTTTTGGTTCCAAATAAATCTTTGGAGTATTTGTTCTAAATCTGTGAAATATGCTGTTCATATTTTAATAGGGATTACTTTGAATTTGTAGATTGCTTTGGGTAGTATGAACATTTTAATGATGTTGATTCTACCATTCCATGAATACAGTATATTCTTCCACTTGTTTATATCTTCCTCTATCTCTTTTTTTTCAACATCCTGTAGTTTTGTGAGTATAAGTCTTTCATCTTTTTGGTTAAGTTTATTCCTAAGTATCTTAATATTTTTTGCAATGTTAATGGGATTGTTAATTTCTTTCTGAGAATTAATTACTGGAGTATAAAAATGACATCAATATCTGGGTGTTCATTTTGTATCCTGCTACATTGTTGAATATATTTATGAAATCTGGTAGTTTTTTGGTGGAGTCTTTAAAGTTTTCTATGTACAGTATCATATCATCTGCAAATAACTATACTTTTACTTCCTCTTTTTTCTAATTTGGCCTATTCACATTTTTTGATTCATCCTGATTGAGTTTTGGAAGATTGTATTTTTCTAGGAATTTGTTCATTTTTCCAGATTGTCCAGTTTGTTGGAATATACTTGTTCATAGTATTTTCTTACAGTCCTTTGTATTTCTGTGGTGTCAGTTGTTACCTCACCTCTTTCATTTCTAATTTTATTTTTGGGGTCCTGTCTTTTTGTTTTTTTGATGAGTCTAACAGTTCATCAATCTTATTTACACTGAGTGGCCAGATTATTATGATCTCTGAATGCATAATAATATGGCTACTGAGTATATATCCTATATAATAAAAGGCTAATATGCAAATTATCCCTTTGACCAGGAATTTGACCAGCAGGCAGGCTGGTCAACCGCCCATGTACCCTCCCCCTGGCCGGGCTGGCCGGACCCCACCCATGCATGAATTCATGCACCAGGCCTCTAGTGTGTGTGTATATATATATATATATATATATATATACACACTAGAGGCCTGGTGCATGAATTCATATTCATGCACCAGGCCTCTAGTATACATACATATATATATATGTATGTATACTAGAGGCCTGGTGCAAGAAATTCATTCATGAGGAAGTGTGTCCCTCAGCAGATGATATGATATTGTACATAGAAAAATCTAAAGACTCCACCAAAAAACTACCAGATTTCATAAATGGTAGAATTAATCTGGGCCCGGTAGGGTCAGGCCTAAACGGGCAGTTGGACATCCCTCTCACAATCCAGTACTGCTGGCTCCCAACTGCTTGCCTTCCTGATTGCCTCTAACCATTTCTGCCTGTCAGCCTGATCACCCCCTAACCACTCCCCTGCCAGCCTGATTGATGCCTAACTGCTCCCCTGCTAGCCTGATAGTCCCTAACTGCCCTCCCCTGCAGGCCTGTTCACCCTTAACTATCCTCCCCTACAGGCCTGGTCACTCCTAACTGCTCTTCCCTGCAGGCCCAGTTGCCCCCAACTTCCCTCCTCTGCCAGCTTGGTCACCCCTAACTGCCCTATCCTGCAGGCTTGATCACCCCCAACTGCCCTCCCTTGCAGGCCTGATCCCTCCCAACTGCCCTCCCCTGATGGTCTGATCGCCCACAACTGCCCTCCCCTGCTGGTCTGATCCCTCCCAACTTCTGTCCCCTGCTGGCCATCTTGTGGCGGCCATCTTGTGTCCACATGGGGGCAGCCATCTTTGACCACATGGGGGCAGTCATCTTGTGTGTTGGAGTGATGGTCAATTTGCATATTACTCTTTTATTAGATAGGATAAAGGCCTGGTACACGGGTGGGGGGGTGGCTGGTTTGCCCTGAAGGGTGTCCAGGATCAGGGTGGGGTTCCCTTGGGGCATAGGGCAGCCTGGGCAAGGGGCCTGTGGTGGTTTGCAGGCCAGTTACACCCCCCCGGTGACCCAAGCGGAGACCAGGGCCAGCTGGAAGTATATGGGATTTATTTATCTTCTATAATTGAAACTTTGTAGCCTTGAGCGGAGGCCAGGGCCTGCCAGGGTGGGAGGAAAGCTTAGCTTCCTCCATCGCCGGGGAAATCCAAGCTTCCTGCTAGCTCCATAGCCGCAGACATCTTGGTTGGGTTAATTTGCATACTCACTCCTGATTGGATGGTGGGTGTGGCTTGTGGGTGTAGCAGAGGTATGGTCAATTTGCATATTATGCTTTTATTAGATAGGATCTATCTATCTATCTATCTATCTATCTATCTATCTATCTACACTGAGTGGCCAGATTATTATGTGTTCAGAGATAATAATAATCTGGCCACTCAGTGTATCTTTTCAAAGGACCACCTCTTGAATTCACTGATCTTGCTTTTTTAATTTTTTTCATCTCTATGTCATTTAATTCTGCTCTGATCTTTATTATTTCCCTTCTCTGTTTAGTTTGGGATTTTCTTATTGTTTTCTTTCTAATTCTTTAAGTTGTAGGATTAACTAGTTTATTATTAATTTTTCTTGTTATTTGAGATAGGCCTCTAGTGCTATGAACTGCCCTTTCAGGACTGCTTTTGCTGTGTTCCATAGATTTTGAGTTCTTGTGTGTTCATTTTTTTCCATGATGTTTTCTTCATTAATTAAATTGGGACCTCATTCATTGTTTAATAACATACTATTTAGCCTCCCTTTTGTTTTGAGTAATTTTATTGTAGTTGATTTCTAGTTTCATGTCATTGTGATCAAAGAAGATGCTTGATATGATTTCAATCCTCTTGAACTTTTAGATACTTATTTTGTGTCCTATCATCTGGTCTATCTTTCAAAATGTCCTGTGTGTAGTTAAGAAGAATATACATTCTGTAAATTTAGGGTGGAATGTTGTGTAAATGTCAATTAATTACATCTGGTCTAGTGTGTCACTTAAGGTCTCTGTTTCCTTGTTGTTGTTTTTGACTGGAAGATCTATCCAGTTATGTCAGTGGGATGTTAAAGTCCCCTGCAAAGACTGTATTGCTTTTGATCTCTCCCTCAAAGTCCTCCAAGACCTATTATAAATATTTTGATGCTCCTAAATTTGGTGCATATATGTTTACCAGTGTTACATCCTCTTGTTGGATGATCCATTTAGAATTAAGTAGGACCTTTTTGTCTCTAGTTATTCCCTGGCTTTGAAGTCTATTTTGTCATATATAAATATTGCTACACATGATTATTTTTCTTTTCATTGGCATGGAAAACATTTTTTTCATCCCTTCAATTTCATGGTGTGTCTTTTGTCCTGAGGTGGGTGTCTTGTAAATAGTATGTATATGGGTCATGTTTTCTTTCTTCTTTTTTTTTCCATTTTCACGTCTAACCTTAATGGATTTGATTTATTAACTTTTCTTTTCTTAAAATTTAAATCCTTTAGTGTTTAAAGTATTACATAAGTCTCCTTTTCCTCCATTGACCACCTCTCTCCAGCTGTCCCCACCCCCCAGCACAGGCCCACTTACCTCCCCCACCTGTCTGTGTCCATTAGTTATGCTCCTATGAATGCATACAAGCACTTTGGTTGTTCTCTTACCCCCTCACCACCCGCCTTGCCTTATATGTTGGACAGTCTGTTTGATGCTTCTATGACTTTGGTTCTATTTTTGTTCATCAGTTTAAAATGTTCTTTACATTCCACAAATGAGTGAGATCATGTGATATTTATATTTTACTGACTGGCTTATTTCACTTAGCATAATGCTCTCCAGTTCCATCCATGCTGTTGCAAATGGTAAGAATTTCTTCTTTTTTATAGCAGCGTAGTATTCCATTGTGTAGATGGGCCACAGTTTTCTAATACACTCATCTGCTGATGGACATTTAGGCTGTTTCCAAATCTTAGCTATTGTAAATTGTGCTGCTATGAACATAGGGGTGCATATATCCTTTCTGATTGGTGTTTCTGTTTTCTTGTGATATATTCCTGGAAGTAGTATTACTGGGACAAATTGAAGTTCCATTTTTCATTTTTTGAGGAAACACCATACTGTTTTCCACAGTGGCTGCACCAGTCTGCATTCCCACCAGCAGTGCACGAGGGTTCCTTTTTCTCCACATCCTTACCAGCACTTGTCATTTGTTGATTTGCATCTCTCGGATGGTTAGTGGCTTTGAGCATGTTTTCATATGTCTCTTGGCTTTCTATATGTCCTCTTCTGAGAAGTGTCTATTTAGGTATTTTGTCTATTTTATTTATTGGGTTGTTTATCTTACATTTGTTAAGTTGTATGAGTTTCCTGTGAATTTTGGAGGTTAAACCCTTATCGGAGATAACATTAGCAAATATGTTCTCCCACGCAGTGGGCTTTCTTGTTGTTTTATTGATTGTTTCTTTTGCTATGCAGAAGCTTTTAATTTTGATGAAGTCTCATTTGTTTATTTTCTCCTTAGTTTCTATTGGCCTTGGATATTTATTGATAAAGTTATGCCTATGACAATTGTCTGTTATTTTGGTGCCTATGGCTTCTTTTAAGATTTATATGGTTTCCCATCTTATGTTTAAGTCCTTCCTCCATTTTGAGTTTATTTTTGTGAATGGTGTAAGTTGGTGGTCTAGTTTCATTTTTTTTTGCAAGTATCTGTCTTTTTCCCCAACACCATTTATTGAAGAGACTGTCTTGACTCCATTGTATGCTCTTGCCTCCTTTGTCAAATATTAATTGAGCATAATGGCTTGTGTCAATTTCTGGGTTCTCTGTTCTGTTCCATTGGTCTATAAGTCTGTTCTTGTGACAATATAAGGAAGTTTTGAGAATAGTTGCTTTGTAGTATAGCTTGACATCTGGTATTGTGATCCTTCCAACTTTGTTCATCTTTCTCAAGATTGCCACAGCTATTTGGGGCCTTTTATTTTATTGCAGATAAATTTTTGGAGAGTTTGTTCTAGGTCTTTGAAGTATGATGTTGGTATTTCAATTGGGATTCCATTGAATTTATAAATTGCTTTGGGTAGAATGGACAATTTAATGATGTTGATTATATCAGTCCATGAACATGGTATATTTTTCCCTTTGTTCATGTCTTCTTCTATTTCTTTTTTCTGCGTCCTGAAATTTTCTGAGTACAGGTCCTTCATCTCCTTGGTTAAATTTATTCCCAGGTATCTTAATTTTTTTTGTTGCAATGGTAAATGGGATTACTTTTTTAGTTTCTCTTTCTGTGAGTTCATTACTGGTGTATAGAAAAGCCATAGACTTCTGGGTGTTAATTTTGTATCTTGCTACATTGCTGAATTCATTTAATAAGTCTAGTAATTTTTTGATGAAGTCTTTGGGGTTTTCTATGTATAGTATCATGTCATATAAAAATAAGGACAGTTTTACTTCTTCTTTTCCATTTTGGATGCTTTTCATTTCTTCTACTTGTCTGATCACAATGGCTAGTGTTTCCAATACTCCGTCGAACAGGAGTGGTGAGAGTGGGTTTCCCATTTCTAGGGGAAATGTTATTAGTTTTTGTCCATTGAGTATGATGTTGGCTGTGGGTTTGTTATATATGGCTTTTATTATGTTGATGTATGACCCTTCTATTCCCACCTTGCTGAGAGTTTTTATCAAGAAAGGGTGTCGGATTTTGTCAAATGCTTTTTCTGCATCAATAGATTTGACTATACGGTTTTAATCTCTCAGTTTGTTTATGTGCTGTATCATGTTTATTGATTTGTGGATATTGTACTATCCATGCACCCTGGAATAAATCCCACTTGGTCATGGTATATGATCTTTGTAATGCAATGCTGGATTCAATTTGCTAGAATTTTGTTGAGTATTTCTGTGTCTATGTTCATGACGGATATTGGCCTGTAATTCTCTTTCTTTTTCGTGTCTTTATCTGATTTTGGGAATAAAGTAATGCTGGTTTTGTAGAAAGAGCTTGGGAGTGTTCCTTCCTCTTGAATTTTTCAGAATAGTCTGAGGAGAATTGGTTTTAGTTCTTCTGTGAATGCTTAGTAGAACTCCCCTGTAAATCTGTCTGGACTAGGACTTTTGTTTGCTGGAAGATTTTTGATCTTTGCTTAAATTTTTTCCATCATTATCGACCTATTCAGATTTTTTTATTCTTCCTGGTTGAGTTTTTCTAGGAATATGTCCATTTCTTTTAGGTTAACCAATTTGTTGGAATAGAGTTGCTCATAGTATCTTTTTATGATTCTTAGTATTTCTGTGGGAAGCAGGTCTAAGCTGGCAGTCAGACATCCTTAGTGCTGCCGCTGAGGCAGGAGAGGCTCCCGCCACCACTGCTGTGCTTGCCAGCAGTGAGCCTGGCTCAGGGTTTCTGGCTGAGCTGTGCTCCCCCTGTGGGAGCACACTGACCACCAGTGGACAGCTTCTGCATTGAGTGTCTTCCCCCTGGTGTTCAGTGTGTGTCATAGCAACTAGTCATTCTGCCGTTCAGTTGATTTGCATGTTAGACTTTTATTATATAGTATATCATTAATGTCTCCTGTACATTAGTAATCTAATTTCATCTAGGATAAAACTAAGTTAATATTTCTGAAAAGCTAGTATATATCAGAGAATATGTTTGACACTTTACGTACAGTGTCTGATTTAATGCATACAACATTCCTAAGATCAGTGGCATTATTCTATATAATAAAGAGCTAATATGCAAACGGTCATCATGCTCTCACACTCTCGCACCGGGGCTAGAGGACCTGAGGCTGGGCTAGGGACCTGAGGCCGTGCCCCCTGCCTGACACCAGGCCGGGGACCTGAGGTCATGTCCCCCCCTCCTGGCGAGGCTTGACAGTGGACCTGAGGCTGCTCTCTCCACCCTGTGGGGCTTGACTTAAGTGGTGCTGACTGGGTCTGGGTCTCGTGCAATTTCGAGGCATGCGTGGAAGGGTGAGGACTTGACTCTGGGTCCCGTGGCATGCCCCAGACTCTGACAGGAGGGAGATTTTCATATACATTTTACTAATTTTCTTTCACCCCTGACACTTCTATTATAGAGAAAGGGAAAATAGCAATATTAAAATATTTCCTCTAATTAATTCCCTTTTAATGTGCATGAATTTTGTGCATCAGGCCACTAGCCTCAAATAAAAAATAATTGAATTGTAGAATAGAAGTTGTGTTATAAAACACAGTAAAAAGACTTTTTAAAAGCCTCATGGCTTAGTGAAATACATTGAACATTAAAACTTGCTTACTTGGTTCTAATTCTTGATACAGTGTATCTTTTATCTCAATTTCTTCTATTTTGGTCATATTTTATGGGCTCACATTCTTTTTTCTTATCATTTATATAACATTCTTTTATTCTTAATTTATTTTTATTGTTTAAATTATTACATATGTCTCTTTTCCCCTCTCTTTTACCCCCTCCATTCTGCATTCTCATGGACAAAGACAATAGTGCAGTTGTTCTGGGTGTGGGTGCAGGGTGTAGGGGGAGTCAAAGGGGAAAAATGGGGTCATATGAAATATTTCAAACAATAAAGAAAAATGTTAAAAAGAGAATGCTATATAAATAAAAGGAAAGAAAAGAAGAAACACAGCCCATAAAATATGATCAAAATAGAAGAAACCAAGACAGGGACACATGGTGTTAAGAACTTGAACCAGAATGTACCAAGGTGGCAGCGTAAGTTAATGCTGGTATTCAGATCCTCTCACAACCACATCAAAATTACAACTAAAATACAGAACAACCATATACAGAACTGCCTGAAATCTGGCTGAATGGAAGTGCTACAGTTAGAGAATTAAAAAAGAAAGCACAGTGAGACTGGTAGGAGGGGTGAAGGCACATAATGGGCTGGTGCCATGTGTGATGTGTTTTTAATCTGGAGGGATTGCTTGATTGAGAAGGCCTCCCTTGAGGAGCAAGAAGTCCCAGCCCTAAACCAGCCCCCCAGCCCAGAATTCCAGTGACAAGAAGAGAAGTCCCCATATTTTCAGGCTGTAAAAACAAGAAGTGGGAATTTTGCCTGAATGACAGGGAGGCTGCAGGAGTACCAGGAAGTTCCTCTTTAAGTCCCCATACAAGGAATTACTCCCTCTTCAGTGCTGACGCAATAGCTTGAAATTCTTGATACAGTCTTTTTTTTTTTCTCAATTTCAAGAACATATGGGGAGGGACTAAGTTTTCTGGCATCAGGGCAAGAATTCAGGGGCAGCTTTCTCTACGACAAAAGTGCTGGGACCTCTCCCCCACAGAGCAGACTGGCAGGTGCCATATCTGAGTCTCCATCAACCTGGCCTACACTGTTTGCTCCACCTCAGTGATTCCCTGAGATACTGCTGCATCTAATTTTCAGCCCCACCCCCCCCCCAAAAAAAAAAAAAAAAACAACCACTGTTTGCAGTGTCTTTTTCATATGAATGGCCTGTCCTGGCTCAGGATTCAAACTTTCCTATAATCTCTCAAATAAGCAGCAGCTGGACTCAGTGTGCCTCATATCTCTCAATATGTGGCCCCAGGTCTGGCACTAACAGCAGCTTGCCAAGGTTCACAGTTTGGCCTCTCCCGGGCACCTCTAAGCCCATTATTAGTAGCAGCCATCTGAAGATCACTCTGTAGCTCATGACTGGTGGCCTCAAGCAGGGCATAGGCAGTGGAAGATGGCTGACTTTGCACATCCTTGGTGGCCCCGGAGCCAGGTGGATAGCTTCAGACCATACCAGACTATATACCTCTACCACATCCATGAATGAGATACTCAAGAGGTGGACTCAGTGAGCACCAAAGCCCCATTGAAGCAAGTCCTCCTCTATATGGGTGTCTCATGCACAGCAGCTCTTCCACTGTAGTTGTACCTAGTTCTTACAGCTAATTGGCCTGGGGGTTAATTCCTCCCAATTGCCAACAGCAATCAAGGCTCAACTATGAAAAGAGAGTATACACAGTCCACACAGGGATACACCTAGAGTGCCCAGCTCAGGTGACCGGGGAGGCTGAGTCACTGGGCCTTAAGGGACAACTATTACACAAGGTCACTTTACCAATTCCAGGAGACATAGTAGCTCTACATAACACATAGAAACAAACACAGGAAAGCAGCCAAAATGTGGAGATAAATGAAAGCACAGAAAAAAATATCCAGAAAAAGAGCTAAATGAAATGGAAGCAAGCAAACTACTAGGTAGAGTTCATAACAATGGTTATAAGAATGCTCAAGTATCTTAATGAGAGATCCAAGGAACTTAGTGAAAATTTCAAGGAACATTAAAGACATTGAAAAAGGGCCAGGGAAAAATGAAGGCTACACTAACTGAAGTGAAGAATAATTTACAGAGAATCAACAGTAGAGTAGAGGATGCCAAGAATCAAATCAGTGATTTGGAGTATGAGGAAGCATAAAACACCCAATCAGAAAAGCAAAAAGCAAAAAGAATTTTAAAAAATGATGATAGTGTAAGTAGCTTCTGTGACAACTTCAAGAGTAGCAACATTCACATCATGGCAGTGCTGGGAGGAGAAGAGAGGGAGCAAGAAATTGAAACCCTGTTTGAAAAAATAATGACAGAAAACTTCCCCTACCTGGTGAGAAAAATAGACATACAAGTCCAAGAAGTGAAGATAGTCCCAAACAAGAGGAACCTAAAGTGGCCCACACCAAGACACATCATAATTAAAATTCCAAAGGTTAAAGACAAAGAGAGAATCTTAAAAGCAGCATGAGAAAAGCAGTCAGTTAACATAAGACTGTCAGTTGATTTCTTAATAGAAACTTTGCAGGCCAGAAAGGAATGGCAATAAATATTCAAAGTGATGAATAGTAAGGACCTAAACCAAGATTACTCTACCCAGCAAAACTCTAATTTAGAATTTAAGGTCAGAAGAAGAGCTTCACAGACTAGAAAAAGCTAAAGGAGTTCACCAACACAAAACCAGTATTACATGAAATGTTGAAGGGTCTTCTTTAAGAAGAATAAAAAGAAGAAATAAAATGAACAATAACATGGCAACTAATACATATCAATCAATAATTAAATCTAAAAATAAAAATAAATGAGCAAGGAGTGTAATGAACAAAATAAGTCCAAAATAAGGAGTCTAATGAACAAAATAAATTGATTAACAAAATAGAACCAGAGGCATGGAAACTTGGAACAGACTGACAAATCTCATAGTGAAGAAGGGAATATGGGGGAGAGATTAACCAAAGAGCTTATATGCATATATGCATTACCCATGGACACAGAAAATAGAGTGGTGAAAACCTGTGGCAGGGTGGGATCTGGGTGGAGGAGGACAACGGGGAAAAAAGGGAGGGATGTATGTAATAGTCTCAAAAATAAAGATAAAAATAGAATTTGAACAAGGTAATCAGGTTTTAACATCCAATGTATTTTACTATTCCATGAGGCTTTAAAAATGTTTTGGTGTTTTATTAACACAACTTCTATTTTACATCTCAAGCAATCCACTTCTGAGTATTTATCTGAAGAAAATGAAAACACTTACTTGAAAAGATATCTACATCTCCATATTCATTGTAGCATTATTTACAATAGCTGACAGATGAAAGCAGCCTAAGTGTCCATTGATGGATGAATGAATAAAGAAAATGTGATATTTATACACAATGGAATATTATTCAGCCATAAAAAGAAGGAAATCTTGCCATTTGTGACAACAGAGATGAATTTTAAGAGCATTATACCCTGTAAACTAAATCAGATAGAGACAGTCAAATTCCTGATTATCTCACTAATATGTGGAATCTAAGAAAAACAAAACAAATTTGTAGGTACAGAGAACAGATGGGTGGTTGCCAGAGGTGAGCATATGAGGTGAAAGAAATGGCTGAAGAGGATAAAAAGGTACAAACTTTCAGTAGTAAAATAAATGTCATATGGATGTTATGTTTAGCAAGGTGACTATAATTAATAATACTGTACTGTATATTTGAAATTTGCTAAGAGTAAATCTTAATCATTTTCATCACAAGAAAATAAAACTGTCTGGTAATGGATACAGATTTCTGGTGTGGCCATTTCACAGTATATATCAAATCATTATGTCATACATTACTGAAAGTAGTAAGATGTCATATGACAATTATGTCTCAATTAAAAAATCCCTAAAATGCAATTCCTATTTGGTCAAATTATGCAGTTAAATATAAGCTATAACCATGGCCCATAAAAAGTTACTCTTTAATTTATGTGTTTTTCTGCTTTTGGACACTTATTTTAGCTCATATAGATGTAGAAACACTGGTCACGGAGATGATAGAGCATTTATACCTGGGAAGTTTCACTTCTTTCACAGAGGTATAAGTCAACTTGCTCTGGAGCTTGGTTTAAGAAATTTTCCCAGGGTAATGTGCAAAGATACCAAACTTTATTATTAAACAAAACTTGAACTCACCTAATGTGCAAATCTTTAGCATGTGGGAGTAAACCAGAGTACCCTGAATACTGGTAAACCCATGCAGACATGAGGAGAACCATGCAAACTCCACACGGACAGTGGTCCTGGCAGGGAATCATTATTTTTTTCTCATCAACAGTATATGGAAACAAAGTTGAAAAAAACAACAACATTATCCAAGGACTTGCTATATTTTCTCACCTTAAAAATGTTAAAAATATAGATAGCTTAGAGAAAAACAAAAATATTGTATTGTGCTTTTTATAAGATGTGACTAACATGACAAGAACACGAAGGATGGGAGGAGGAAACAGGTGTGTACTATTGAAAGGTTCTTACAACATATGTATTTACTCTTATGTGGAGTTATAGTTACATGTTAAAGATGTAATATACAAATCCTATAACCAACAGTGGTGGTGTAAAAAGAACTAGAACCCTTGTATATTGCTATTGGGAACGTAAAGTAGTGAAATGACTTTGAAAAATTCTTTGGCAACTTAAAAAGTTGGATGCACCTACCATACACCAGCTTTCATTCTAAGGCATTCTCCCAAAAGAAATAGAAACATGTCCACACAAACACATGCACATAAAGATTCATAGCAACTTGATTTGGATTAAAAAACACACCAACCTAATAATATTCATCAATGAATCAGTAAAGAAAACATGTTATATCTATACAATGAAACACTACTTAGTAATTAAAGGCAGACTTGCAAGAATATAAATAAATCTCAAGTATTAAATTGAGTGAAAGAAGCCAGATTTTTTTTTAAAAAAAGAGTGTATTGTCTACTTCTATTTGCAACAAATGCAAATTAATTTATAGCAACAGAAGAAAGTATATTGTAGTAATTATTTAATTACTTTCACTTTTGGGTCTGATTCTATTACTGATTATTTTCCTGATGACAAGTTGCTTTTTCCTGCTTCTTCGTATAACTAGCAATTTTTGATTCAGTGCTTTATATTGTAAATGTCATGTATTTGAGTATCTGGATTTTTGCAAAGAATTTTTGAGGTTGCTCTAGCAGAGAGGTAAGTTATCACAGATCAATTTTATCTTTCTGAGTTTTGATTTTAAGCTTTTTATAGGACAGGTCTAGAATGGCTTTAATATTTAAATATTTGACTATTTCAAGTGGTTTGGTTTTTTAAAAAGTTAAATATTCAGAATAATTGCTCAGTTATTTACTGTATTTTCCTGTTTTAAAAATATAATGTAATCTTATCAAAGTTATTGCTTATAATTAAAACTAGAGGCCCAGTGCATGAATTCGTGCATGGGTGGGGTCCGGCTGGCCTGCCTCGATCTGGGCTAATTGGACCAGGCTGGCCAGGGGGAAGGGCCTTGGTGGTTGGCTGGCTGGCCTTGCCCCCCTGGTCTAATTCCTGGTTGAACTCAGGGTAGAACTCCCGGTCCAGGGGACAATTTGCATATTAGCTCAGGGTAGAACTCCCGGTCCAGGGGACAATTTGCATATTAGCCTTTTATTATATAGGACTGTATTATTAATTTTAAAATTAAAGTTATTTTAGTATATTTTATTTATATTTTATATGACATTTATATTTATTTACATTTTATATTTAATTATATATTACATTTATTTTATTATTTATAATTTTATCATTGGTTAAAGTGAGAAGAAATAAATATTATGAATCTGAAAACTATATATATAAAAAACCAGAGACCGTAATGCTGCCACGACCATAAAAACCTAACGACTGGTCAATATGGCACCCATTGCCGCCAGTGAATTGGCCTGATCTGGGTTGGATTGCCCACAACACACTGATCAGGGAAGCCAGGCTCTGATCAATCAGTGGCAGCGGCGACTGGTGAGCAGGTGGAAGGCAGACGGACCTCTTGGTCCCTCCCCCTGGCCCTCAGGCTCTGATTGATTCTTGGTGGTGGTGGGGCAGAACTGGGGACTGGAGAGCAGGAGGAAGGCAGACCGCTTGGTCCCTACCCACGGCCTGCAGGCTCTGATTGATCAGGGGATGGCTAATGGGATAACTGGTGTGAGTGGTGCAGCAGGGACTGGTGAGTGGGTGGAAGGTAGACCTCTTGGTCCCTCCTCCTGGCCCTCAGGCTCCAATCGATTGGTGGCAGTGGGAGAGTGGACCTGGAGACTGGAAAATGGGCAGAACATGGCCCTGATCACAGGCTGAGCCTAGGGACCCTAACTATGCATGATTTTGTGTGCTGGGCCTCTAGTACTATAATCAAATTTAGATATTTATATAATTGAAACAGTTCAAGATTGGACTCCTTTTAAAAACAATTATTTGAAAAGGATTAGAGATTGATGGTCACATTCTACAAGAATAACATGAAATATTTGGAATTCAGAAGACTATAAGTCAAAGTCTTAAAGAAGAACATTAAACCCTTATTTATAATTACATAAAGAGAAGAGTAGCGTCATAACTATAATAGAAATGTAAATCTTCCAACCAACTCTTTTACTTTAACATGGGTCTCACATATATAAATATTTATAAAAATGTGCTTAAAATATTTCCCTTCAATTCTTAGCCTTAATTTAAATAATTCTAAATTGCAACATTGCCCAGATTCCTGACTCAATATATAAAGTTATCTAAAACTCTCTATCTTGTAAAAAAAATTTCCACTGAGGCAATTAATTAGAGGCTTGCAGGATCTAATATGTGGCAATATTTACTAGTCTGCATTGAAATCATGAATCACATATAAGGCTAATGGGAAAGGACTATGAATGATAGTTTCTATATTCAGTGAATCCTATGTAATAAAGAATAATATGCAAATTGACTGTCACTCCAACACACAAGATGGCTGTCCCCATGTGGTCAAAGATGACTGCCCCCATGTGGACACAAGATGTCTGCCACAAGATGGCCAGCAGGGGAGGGCAGTTGGGAGGGACCAGGCAGGCCTGCAAGGGAGGGCAGTTGGGGGAGATCAAGTCTGCAGGGGAGGGCAGTTAGGGGTGACCAGGCCTGCAGTGGAGGGCAGTTAGGGGCAAATAGGCTGGCAGGGGAATAGTTAGGCATCAATCAGGCTGGCAGGGGAGTAGTTAGGGAGTGATTAGGCTAGCAGGCAGAAGCGCTTAGGGGAAATCAGGAAGGCAGGCAGGCAATCAGTTGGGAGCCAGCAATCCTGGATTGTGAGAGGGATGTCCGACTGCCTGTTTAGGTCCGGTAGGATAGGGCCTAAACGGACAGTCGGACATCCCTTGAGGGGTCCCAAATTGGAGAGGGTGCAGGCTGGGCTGAGGGACACCCCCCTGCACGAATTTCATGCACCAGGCCTCTAGTATAATTATAATTACATTATAGCTACAATTATAATTATAACTTTCTACCCCATAGTATTAGATTTTAATCCACACTATAGAAAGCACCTTTAAAATTAATCTTCTCTAAAGTTTATTCAATCACCTCCAAATTCTGTGAACATTTCTTCATTATCTCATCTTAGCAATGTTTGTATATTGTTTAGATCTTTCTAAACATGCAAAAAGCAGAAAAATCACATTCATGTGTCTTTCTTTCCCCAGTTAGATACACATGAGAGCAGAGACAATTTTTTTCTCCTTGTTCTGAATCACTTATAAAAATATAGTCTGGGTATAGAAATGAGTGTACTGAAGTTGCTTTGTCATGTAAGAAACAAACCTAAATATGTGGGAAGATTGATTTGGTACATTATGTTTTCATTTTATAAGAATTTCTAGTATTTCATTTTATGAGAGTTTCTCAATATACCCAAAACTGAGTATACCAGATGCTTTTGTCAGGTACATATTACACACTAGAGGCCATTACACAAAGATTCATCCAACAGGCCTTCATTCCCCTGGCTGCCAGTACCAGTTTTCCTCCGGCACCCAGGACCCAGGCCTGCACTTTGGCCTCCACCTTCCATCTTCGCTCCGGCCAGAGCCTTCAGTCTTTGCTCCAGCTGGAGCACCACTCCTGTAGCTCTCTCTGCTCCCCACCCTTCCCCTCATAACAGGTGTCCCTCCCTGCCCAGCTGCACCACACCTGTATGCATGCTGCCCAGAGGCCCAAAGCGGCTGGGGGGTGGAGCCTCCACCATATTTGTCAGGTTAATTTGCATACTCACTCCTGATTGGCTGATGGGTGTCATGAAGTGACAGTAAATTGGCATATTTCTCTTTTATTAGTGTAGATACTTAATAAAGAACCATAATTTCAAACAACTGTGGTAGACACTGGGAAGTAGCAAACAAAGGTTAAAATAAAGATAGTGCTCTCTGCCTTCAAAGTGAAATTAGTTGAAAAGGGGCCAAGAATAAGGTAGAGAATACAGACAAAATAAGAAAATGAGAAGCTAGCAGCTTAACATTTTAAGATAAATAGCAGTAAGAATCTGTGTAAACTACTACTTCCCATAATGGTAAAATAAAATATTTCAGTATATTTTCCATGTTGAATTTGAGTTTAAATTTAGTTCATAAGAAACCACAATTATAGAGGAAAAATTATTGTCTTTACTATACTATTACATTATGAGTGAGAATGGACCAAAATCATATTGAAAAGAGTGAGGTATCCTATATAATAAAGAGATAATATGCAAATTGACCATCACTCCAGAACACAAGATGGCCTCCCCCATGTGGTCAAAGATGGCCGCCCCCATGTGGACTCAAGATGGCCATCACAAGATGGCCAGCAGGGGAAGGTAGTTGGGGGCAATCAGGCCTTCAAGGAAGAGCAGTTAGGGGCAACCAGTCCTACAGAGGAGGGCATTTAGGGATGACCAGGCTAGCAGGAGAGGGCAGTTAGGGGCAATGAGACTGGCAGGGGAGCAGTTAGGCATCAATCAGGCTGGCAGGGGAGTGGTTAGGGGCAATCAAGCAGGTAGGCAGGCGAGCAGTTGGGAGCCAGCAGTCCTAGATTGTGAGTGGGATGTCCAACTGCCCACCAGGATCGGGCCTAAATGGGCAGTCGGACATCCTTTGAAGGGTCCCAGATTGGAGAGGGTGCAGGCTGTGCTGAGGGACACACAACCCCCGTGCATGAATTTAGTGCACTGGTTCTCTAGTTTATTTATTAATACATTAAGACATATACTCACCTAATTATTGATTTATTTATTATTCCAAAATTTATTGAGCATTGGCAACCTGTCATGTTCTGTTCTAGGTGTTAGGGATAAAAATAAAATAAATAAATCATATTTATTAACAAGAAATATTTCACAATCTACTTGGGAGAGATTCACAATAAGAACAAGATAGGTCCTTGCATTGAGGGACCAACAATGGTTCAGTCCAATTCCACTGCCCTGAGATATGGATTACAAAATATTCCACTGTGTAATGTACCAGAGTTATTTTAGCCACTCATCTACTGATGGGTTTTTGGGGATGTTTCCAGATCTTGGCTATCTACACTAATAAAAGAGTAAGATGAAAATTGACCATACCCTCACAACGCCCACCAGCCAATCAGGAGCCAAAATGGTGGGTTAATTTGCATACACAGGTGCTGAACGGCTGGGGGTGGGGTGGGATGCAGGCATTCTGCACCACCCCAGCTGCTCCAGGCCTCTGGGCAGCATGGGAAGGTGGAAAGGTGGCTCTGGGCCAGAGCAAAAAGGCGGCTCCGGATTGAGTGAAGGTGGTGCGGCAGCCAGGGGAAGGAAGGTCCATTCTTGCATAAATCTTCATGCATCAGGCCTCTAGTCCTATATAATAAAGATATAATATGCAAATGGTCATTACGGCCATGAAGCATAAAGACCAACTGTGTAATGACCGGATTACGGATCAGCAGTAGGGTGGGGCAGCGAGCTACAAGCGGGCAGCTGAGAGCTACAAGAGGGGGCAGGGCAGCAAGCCATGAGGGGCAAGCAAGGGGTGGGGGCAGAGGGAGCTACAGGAGGGTGGGGCAGTGTGTGGAGAGCTATTGGAGGGTGGCAGTGAGCTACTGGTGAGCTACTGGCACACGGATTCATGCGCAGGGCTACTAGTCTTACCTAATAATAGACAAACATGTAAATTGACCATACCTCCACTATGCCCACATCCAATCAGAGTGAGTATGCAAATTAGAAGGCCAAAGATGGCAGCAGCCCAGCTGCTCCAGGCGTGGAGTGGCCAGGTGGGGCAGGATTCCTGCTATGAGAGGGAGGGCGGGGGGCAAAGCGATCTACAGGAGCGGAGTGCCACAGTGAAGACAAGACTACAGACTTGGGAGTCTGCAGCGAAGACAAAGAAGGCAGACTCTGGCCAGAGCGAAGGCCTAGGTCCCAGGTGCCAGAGGAAAACTGGTGCTGGAAGCCAAGGGAAGGAAGGCCTATTGCACAAATCTCTTTGTGCAATGGGCCTCTAGTTGTAAATAATGCTGGAATGAGTATATGGGCGTATATATTCTTCAAATTAGTGTTCCAGGTTTCTTAGTCTATATTCCCAGAAATGGAATCACTGGGTCAAAAGGCAGATCCATTTTTAATTTTTGAGGAAACTCCAAACTTTTTCCACAGTGGTTGCACCAGTCTGAATTCCCACCAGCAGTGTATGAGGGTTCACATCCCTTTCTTTCACATCCCTGCCAGTATCTGTTATTTGCTGATTTCTTGATGACAGACATTCTGAAAGGCATGAGGTGATATCTCATTGTAGTTTTAATTTGCATCTCTCTGATGATTAGTGACATTGAGCATTTTTTCATTTGTCTGTTGACCATCTGTATGGCCTCTTAGAAGAAGTGTCTATTTATGTCCTTTGCCCATTTTGTTTTTGTTAATTCTCACCAGAGGATATTTTTTTCCATTGCTTTTCAGAGAGAGTGGAAAGGAGAGGGAGAGAAAAATTGATGCAAGAGTAACACACTGACTGGTTGCCTCCTGCACATACCCCAAGAGGGGGTAGGGAGTGAACCTACAACTCAGATACATGCCCTTGAACCAGAAATTGAACCCACAACCTTTTGGCATGTGGGACAGCACTCTAACCACTGGGAAACACCAGCCAGGGATTTTGCTCATTTTTCAGTAAGTTGTTTATCTTCTTAGTGTTGACTAGTATAATTTCTTTATACATATATATTTTAAATTTACCCCTTATCAAATGTATCATCAGCAAATATGTTCTCTCATTCAATGGGTTCCCTTTTCATTTAGTTGATGTTTATTTTGCTATGCAAAAGCTTTTTAGATTGATCTAGCCCTATTTGGTTATTTCTCCTTTGTTTCCCTTGCCCAAGGAGCTATATTTGCAAAATTATTGCTATAAGAAGTGTCTGAACTTTGCTCCCCATTCTTTCACCTAGGATTTTAATGCATTTTTTGACTTACATTGCCTGTTTAGTTTATTCTTGTTTTGGTATAAGTTGGTGGTCTAGTTTCATTTTTTGGCATGTGCCTGTTCAATTCTTTCAACACCCTTTATTGAAGAGAATGTCTTTACTCCATTATATGCTCTTGCCTCTTTTGTTAAATATTAATTTACCATAAAGGTATAGGTTTATTTTTGGTCTCTCTTTTCTGTTCCATTAATTTGTATGCCTGTTTTCATACCAATATTATGCTGCTTTGATTAGTATGACCTTGTAGCATAGTTAGATATCAGGTAGTGTGACACCTTCAACATTGTTGTTCTTTCTCAAGATGCTGAGGCTATTTGGGGTCCTTGTGGTTCCATATAAATTTATGGAATATTTGTTCTATATCTGTGAGATATGTGATTTGTATTTTAATAGGAATTGCATATTTTTGGGGGAGTACCTTCATCAACTTTTTATTCAATACTAGAGACCCATTGCATGAAGATTTGTGCAATAGGCCTTCCTTCCCCTGGCTTCCGGCACCAGTTTTGCTCCGGCACCCAGGAACCAGGCCTTCACTCTGGCTGCCAACTTCTGCCTTCACTCCAGCTGGAGTCTGCAACTTTTGCTGTTGACTCCAGCTGGAGTCTGCCATCTTTGTCTTTGCTACAGACTCTGACCAGAGCCTGCCATCTTCTTCTTCATTGCTGGCTCTGGCTGGAGTCTGCTTTCTTTGTCTTTGCTGCAGACTCTGGCCAGAGTTGGCCATCTTCATCTTCACTGCTGACTCCAGCCGGAGTCTACAATCTTCGTCTTCGGTGCGGCCAGAGTGCTGCTTCTGTAGATCCCTTCACCCCCCGACCCTCCCTCTCATAGCAGGCATCCTGCCCCAACCAGCCACCACCATCTTTGTCCTAATTTGCATATTCCCTCCTGATTGGCTGGTGGGAGTCACAGAGGTACAGTCAATTTGCATCTTTCTCTTTTATTAGTGTAGATCATAATTTTTTGAGTACAGGTCTTTTTCCTTCTTGATTAAATTTATTCTCAAGTACCTAATTTTTGTTGTTGCTGTTGAAATAGGAAATGGAATTGTTTTCTTTTCTTTCTTTCTTTCTTTCTTTCTTTCTTTCTTTCTTTCTTTCTTCCTTTCTTTCTTTCATTTCAGAGAGGAAGGGAGAGGGAGAGAGGTATAGAAATGTCAATGATAGTAGAGAATCATTGATTGGTTGCTTCCTGCACATCTCCCACTGGGAGCCTATAACCCAGGCATGTATCCTGACTTGGAATCAAAGAGCGACCTCCTAGTTCATAGGTCGACACTCCACAACTGAGCCATTCCAGCCAGGCCAGATTATTTTCTCAATTTCTTTTTCTGATAGTTCATTATTGGTGTATAAAAAAGCAACAAATTTCTGAATATTAATTTTTTATCCTGATATTTTGCCAAATTCATTTATTAGATTTAGTAATTTTTGGTGGAGTTTTAGCCTTTTCTATGTTCATATTCATGTCATCTATGAATAATGACAGTTTAAACTTTGGATGCTTTCTATTTTCACTTCTACTCTAATTGCTGTAGCTAGAACTCCCAGTACTATAATGAATAAGAGTGGTAAAAACGAACATGCATACCTTGTTTCCAATATGAAGGGAAAGAAACACTTTAAGATTTTGTCCATTGAGTATGATTTTGGCTGTCAATTTGTCATAAATGGCCTTATTATGTTGCAGTACAATCCCTCTATTCCAACTTTGCTGAGAGTTTTGTTTTTTTTTTTTTGGTTTATAAACTCTTTTTTAAAATTTCTTTATTGATTAGGGTATTACATATGTGTCCTTATTCCCCCATTACCCTCCACCTACCATTCATAACACCACCCCCCTGTTGTCTGTGTCCATTGATTAGGCTTATATGCATGCATCTAAGTGCTTTGGTTGATCTCTCCACCTTACCCCCACCCTCCCCTACTTTCCCTGAGGTTACACGTTCTGATTAATGTTTCTCTGTCTCTGGATCTATATTTGTTCATCAATTTATGTTGTTCATTATATTCCACAAATGAATGAGATCATGTGATATTTATCTTTCTCTGCCTGGCTTATTTCACTTAGCATAATGTTCTCCATCTCCATTCATGTTGTTGCAAATGGTAAGAACTCCTTTTTTAACGCAGCGTAGTATTCCATTGTGTAGATGAACCACAGTTTTTTACTACACTCATCTGCTGTTGGGCACTTAGGCTATTTCCAAATCTTAGCTATGGTGAATTGTGCTGCTATGAAAATAGGGTGTATATATCCTTTCTGATTGGTGTTTATAGTTTCTTGGGGTATATTCCTAGAAGTGGGATCACTGGGTCAAATGGAAGTTCCATTTTTGTTTTTTTGAGGAAACACCATACTGTTCTCCACAGTGGGTGCACCAGTCTGCATTCCCACCAGCAGTGCACGAGGGTTTCTTTTTCTCCACATCCTCACCAGCACTTGTCATTTGTTGATTTGTTGATAATAGCCATTCTGACAGGTGTGAGATGGTACCACATTGTTGTTTTGATTTGCATCTCTCTGATGATTGGTGACTGTGAGCAGGTTTTTTTTCATATGTCTTTTGGCCTTCCTTCTGTCTTCTTTCAAAAAGTATCTATTTAGGTCAGTTGCCCATTTTTTGATTGGGTTGTTTAACTTCTTTTTGTTAAGTTGTATAGGTTACCTGTAAATATTGGAGATTAAACAGTTATCATTGATATCATTGCCAAATATGTTCTTCAATGCAGTGGGATTTCTTATTGTTTTATTGATGGTTTCCTTTGCTGTGCAAAAGCTTTTCATTTTGGTGTAGTCCCATTTGTTTATTTTCTCTTTAGTTTCCATTGCCCTAGGAGCAGTATCAGTGAAGAAATTGCTTCAGCATATGTCAGAGATTTTTCTGGCAGTGGATTCCTCTAGTATTTTTATGGTTTCTCGTCATCTATTTAAGTACTTGATCCATTTTAAGTTTATTTTTGTGTATGGTCTAAGTTGGTGGTCTAGTTTCATTTTTTTTGTTTGTATCTGTCCAATTTTCCCAACACCATTTATTAAAGAGACTGTCTTGACTCCATTGTATGTTCATGCCTCCTTTGTAAAATATTAATTGAGCATAGTGATTTGGGTCTATTTCTGGGTTCTCTATTCTATTCCATTGATCTATATGTCTGTTCTTATGCCAGTATCAGGCTGTTTTGAGAACAGTGACTTTGTAATACAGCTTGATATCTGGTATTGAGATCCCACCTACTTTGTTCTTCTTTCTCAGGATTGCTGTGGCTATTCGAGGTCTTTTTAAATTCCAGATGAATTTTTGGAGAGTTCTTTCTAGGTCTGTGAAATATGCCATTGGTATTTTAATGGGATTGTATTGAACCTATAGATTTCTTTGGGTAGTATGGACATTTTAATTATGTTAATTCTCCCAATCCATGAACATGGTATGTTCTTCCATCTGTTTATGTCTTCCTCTATCTCTGTTTTCAGTGTCCTGTAGTTTTCCAGGTATAGGTCTTTTACCTCCTTAGTTAAGCTTATTCCTAGGTATTTTAATTTTTTTGGTGCGATGGTAAATGGGATTGCTTTTTTAGTCTCTATTTCTCTAAGTTCACTATTGGCGTATAGAAATGCCATAGACTTCTTGGCGTTAATTTTGTATCCTGCTACATTGTCAAATTCATTTATTAAGACTATTAGATTTTTGATGGAGTCTTTTGGTTTTTTTTATGTACAACATCATGTCATCTGCAAATAAGGGCAGCTTTACTTCTTCTTTTCTAATTTGGATGCCTTTTATTTCTTCTTCTTGTCTAATTCCAATGGCTAATACTTCCAGTACTATGTTGAACAGAGTGGTGAGAGTGGGAATCCCTGTCTTGTTCCTGTTCTTAGGGGAAATGGTATTAGTTTTTTGCCCATTGAGTATGATGCTAGCTATGGGTTTATCATATATAGCTTTTATTATGTTGAGGTATGTTCCTTCTATTCCCACCTTGTTGAGAGTTTTTATCAAGAAAGGGTGTAGGATTTTGTCAAATGCTTTTTCTGAATCAATTGATATGACTATGTGATTTTTATCTTTCAATTTGTTTATATGATGTATCACGTTTATTGATTTGCGGATGTTGTACCATCCTTGCATTCCTGGGATAAATCCTACTTGGTCATGGTATATGATCTTTCTGATGTACTGCTGGATCTGATTTGCTAGAATTTTGTTGAGGCTGTTGGAATCTATGTTCATGAGGGATATTGGCCTTTAATTCTCCCTCATTGTGTTGTCTTTATCTGGTTTTGGTATTAGGGTGATGCTGGTTTCATAGAATGAGCTTGGGAGTGTTCCTTCCTCTTGAATTTTTTGGAATAGTCTGAGGAGGATAGGTTTTAGTTCTTCCTTGTATGTTTGGTAAAACTCCCCTGTGAAGCCATCTGGCCCTGCACTTTTGTTTGCTGGAAGCTTTTTGATGACTACTTCAATTTCTTCCATAGTTATTGGCCTATTGAGATGTTTAGATTCTTCCTGATTGAGTTTTGGGAGGTTATATTTTTCTAGGAATATGTCCATTTCCTTCTGGCACCCCTATTATGCGCATGTTGTTTTGTTTTGTGTTGTCCCAAATTTCCCTTAGGCTCTCCTCCTGCTTTTTAATTTTTTTTTCTAGAAGCTGCTCTACTTGGGTATTTTTTCCTACCTTGTCTTCTAGGTCACTGATGCAGTCCTCGCTTCTTCTAGTCTACTCCGGATGCTTTCTATTGAGTTCTTTACAGCAGCGGTGTCATTTTAATTTCTTCTTGGTTCTTCTTCATTTCCTCTTGTTTCTTACTCATATTGTCGAATTTGTCTTCCATTCTTTTCAGCCACCTTATGACCATTTCTCTGAATTCTTTCTCTGACAGGTTGCTTGCCTCTATTTCATTTACTTCTTTTTCTGGTGATGCCTGCTTTTCTTTCATATGCAGGCTGTTTCTTTGTCTCCCCATGGACTCTTTTCTCTAGGTGTCTGGTTATGTAGTTCCCTCTCTCCTGCATTGATTTAAAGGCACAAAATACGACACAACCTGGTACAACACACAAAGCACTGAACACAAATGTATTCACAATATTAATAACCCCAAATAAAGGTGACCACCAGAGAAAGGCAAATTAGGGGATAGGGTAGAAGAAGAAGAGAAGAAAAAAAAAGAAAGAATGTAGTGCCAAATTGAAATTGGGAAAAGAAAAAAAAGTAAGAGTGAAAAGAAAGAGAATAAGAAAGAAAAGGGGAACAATCTACTTGTATGGGGAGAAAATTCCAATAGAACAGCTACTAATCCCAGCAAATGCTGGCAACAAGTACCTAGAAATTAATACAAACTATAAACAACAACTTATATCAAGCAAGGCGAGGGAAAACAGAAGCAAAAAACAAACAAAAACCAAGGAAACAAAAAGGAAAACAAAAGAATAAGCAAAAAATCTCACAAACAAGCATAGGAAATTGATATTATCAACATTCAAGCAAACAAGAACAAAAGCAGAGAGAAAAACAATTTTTTTGGATAATGAAGTCAGAGAAGATTGAGGTGTGTATGAACTCGGAGCAGGGGATTGGAAATTAGATACATAAGTAGGGTGTAATTTTAACAGGGGGTAAAAAGAAAGAATAGGGAGAATCTAAAGCAGGAAAAGGGTAGGAGAAACAGGACAACAAAAGGGGAAACTTAAGGAAGAGAGTCATGACATAAAGGTAGAGTTGAGATAGAGTAGAATGATACTAAAGGAAAGATGAAAATAGATGTAGAACACTAATCTCAAAGTCAAATAATGAGAAAATAAAATGACATTGTTTTTTTAAAAAAGGTAAAATAGTAGCAGTAATAATACTGATTTAAAATAAAAATGTAATAATTAAGAAGGTAAAATCAAGTGAGGAAAAAAGAAAAAAAAATAGTTTCTTAAGTAAAAGATGAAAAGAAATAATTTTAAAAAATGTGCAGCAGTGAAGGTCATTCACTTCCTCTATTGTTCTGTTTGGCACACCTGTTTCCCAGTCAGTACAGTATTGGAGTTCCCTGCATTCCACTGTTCCTCAGTGTTGTAAGTCAGTCCTGATTTTTAAGCAGGCGGTGTGTCTTACTCTCTTGTATTCCTTTATTTGTGATTACACAAGAGTCAATTTGTGATTCAACCCCTGAGTGACAGTGTTTTTGGATTGACCTCCAGGTCTATAGGTCCTCTCTACCCTGTGCTTAGATCCTGCTTTCCCTATGGCACTCCATACCGTTTTGTGGGAGTGGATCCCCAGAGCTGGATCACTGACAGTCACTCCCTGCTCTGATCCCCAGGTTCCAGAAAAACAACTTTGCCCTGCAGTCTCCTAGGGTGTTCCCAACTGGGTGATCCCATTCACTAGGCTCAGCAATCAGAAGCAAGGATTTAAAGAGGAGAAGGCACAAGTGTGCGAACTCCAGGGCTGCGCACAAGTCTGTGCAGTCCTTCCTTCACACCCCGCCCCTCTGTGTCCAAGCTGCCGGTACACTTTTAAAATTATTAGGCTGTCCTTCTGCGTCAGATCAAAATGGGTTGCTGTTTAGAGATCCCCTCTGTTAACAGCTCTGAGGACCCCCTTCCACATTCATGGATCACGCCAGCCCTAACAGCCACGGATTTTTCTAGGCACAGACTTCCCCTGATCCTCCAGCTCCCGCACTGTGCATGTTTCTCTGTCCTGCTGGAACCAGAGACCTCACCTTATCCCAGGCGAAATATGACCTATCCGTGGTGGAGTGTAGAGCTCCTCTGAATCCGCGTATTTGAGCCAATTGGGGACCGGTGCTCTGAGGTTCGCAGCTGTTCGGTGGGTGCTACAGTTGTAGATTTTCAGGCTTCCGATAACATCCACTTTCCCCTACAAGATGGCACGGTCTCCGTGTCTGATCCAGTGGCTCTGGGAGGGAACCCAGCAGCAGTGGGAGCTGCCCGGTGAGGGGATCCCTGTCCAGCAGTCCCCCACCTTCTCCTGGAGTATAGCTGTCCCTTAACTCACCAACGGACACTCCCCATGTGACCCTCAGCTGTTCTTTCTATCTGCTCCAGGACAAGGCTTGGGACATGTCTGTCTATTCTGCTGCCATTTTTTTTTTCCTCTTGCTGAGAGTTTTTATCATAAATGAGTGGCCCAGTGCATGAAATTAGCAGGAGGGTCCCCCAGCCTGGCCTGTGCTCTGTCACAGTGTGGGAACCCCACAATGCAACACCCCAAAGAGGTAGGCCCTGCCCACCCATCGGGGGCTCCTCGATGGATTGCCCCATATAGGTAGGCCAAAGCCGGGGGTCCTTCCTCCATGCCACACAGAGCTGCAGGACCCCCAGTCCCTGCTGCACAGAGGCCTCTTCTGGGCCCCTCCTCTGGGCCTGGCTGCACTGAGGCCTCTGGACCTCCAGCGCAGACACGCAGAGGCTTCTGCCAGGCCCCAGGCCTCCTGGTGATGGATTGAGATGGCTTGAAGCTAGTCCCTGATGCTGCAATTCCCCAACCACCCGCACGCAGCCTGCTGATCAGTTGTTACATGTGAGGGCATCCTGACCATTTGCATATTACCCTTTTATTAGTATAGATGGGTATTGGATTTGATAGAATGCTTTTTCTGCACCTTTGGATATGATCATTTGATTTTTATCCTTCATTTTGTTTATGTGATATATCACAATTATTGGTTTGTGAATATTGTACCAGCCTTGCATCCCTGGAATAAATCCCCCTTGGTCATGGTATATGACCATTTTAATGTATTGCTGCATCCAATTTGCTAATATTTTTTTTTTGAGAATTTTAGCATCTATGTTTATCAGGGACATTGGCTTATAATTTTTTTCTTTGTAGTGTCTTTATCTGGTTTTGGAATTAGGATAATGCTGGCTTTCTAAAAAAAAAAAAAAAAGCTTGGAAGTCTTTCCTCTTGAAAATTTTGAAATAGTTTAAGGATAGTTGTTAATTCTTCAAATGTTATGGGAAATTTGACTGGGAAGCCATCTGGTTCAGGACTTTTGTTTTCTGCGAGTCTTTTTATTACTGCTTTGATTATATTAATTGTAATTGGTCATTCAGTTTTGGAAGATTACATGTTTCTAGCAATTTATCTATTTCACCTAGGTTGTCCAATTTGTTGGCATATAGTAGTTCATAGTATTTTCTTACAGTCTTTTTTTAAAAATATATTTTATTGATTTTTTACAGAGAGGAAGGAAGAGGGATAGAGAGCTAGAAACATCGATGAGAGAGAAACATCAATCAGCTGCCTCCTGCACACCCCCCACTTGGGATGTGCCCGTAACCAAGGTACATGCCCTTGACCGGAACCGAACCCGGGACCCTTCAGTCCGCAGGCCGACGCTCTATCCACTGAGCCAAACCGGTTTCAGCTCTTACAGTCTTTTTGTATTTTTGTGATGGCAGTTGTTCTTTCTCTTTAATGTCTGATTTTATTTATTTGGGTCCTCTATTTTTTTTTTATGGGTCTGGTTAAAGGCTTATCAATTTTGTTTATCTTTTCAAAGAACCAGCTCTTGGTTTCATTTATATTTTTTATTGTTTGGTGATTTATTTTTGTCTCTATGTCATTCATTTCCACTCTGATGTTTATTTTTTCCTTCCTTCTACTTACTATGGGCTTTGGTTCTTTTTTTAAATAGTTCTATTAGGTGTATGATTAGATTATTTCATATTTTTCTTGTTTCTTGAGGTAGGCCTGTAATGCTATGAACTTACTTTTCTGGACTGCTTTCACTGTGCCCCATAGATTTTGAATTGTTGTGTGTTCATTTCCATTTGTTTCCAAGTAACTTTTGATTTTCTTCCTTGATCTCATTGTTGACCTGTTGGCTGGTTAATGGCATGTTATTTAGCCTCCATGTGTTTGAATGTTTTTTTCACTTTTTAAATTGTAATTGATTTCGAGTTTCATACCATTGTGACTAGAGAAAATGCTTAATATGATTTCAATCTTCTTGAATTCATTGACTTACTTTATGTCCTAAAATGTAGTCTATCTTTGAGAATGTTCTATGTGCGCTTGAGAAGAATGTATATGCTGCTGCTTTGGGATGAAATGCTCTGAAATGCATTTGGGATGAAATGCATCTGATCCAGTGTATTGTTTAAGTTTGTTCTTGTCTTGTTCATTTTAGTCTGAAAGATATACCCATTGATTTTAATTGGGTGTTAAAAATCCCCTACTATGACTGCATTGCTTTCGATCTCTTCCTTAATGTCCACCAAGAATTTTTAATATAGTTAAGTGTTTTTATGTTAGGTGCATATATGCTTACAAAGGAGATATTTTCTTGTTGGATTAACTCCTTTGTATTATGCCATAACTTTTTTTGTCTCTTGTTATAGCCTTTGTTTTGAAGTCTATTTTGTCTTAGTATTGCAACTCCTCCTCTTTGTTGTTTATATTTGCATGTAATATTCTTTCCCATCCCTTTATTTTCAGTCTCTGTGTATCTTTTGTTCTGAGGTAGACAGCATGTATATGGGTCCTGTATTTTTATCAATTCAGGTACCTTCTTTTTTTCATTGGAGCATTTATTCTGCTTATATTTAAACTCATTACTGATAAGTATTTATTTATTGCCAATTTCTGCATTATACCTATCTTCCTTTCTCTCTATTTATTTTCTTTCCTCTTTTTAAAGCAGGCCTTTTAACATTTCCTGGTATGGTGTTACTGAACTTATTTATTTATTTTGCCTTCAGTTTTAAAGGTTTTGGCCTTGCTAGATAAATTAGTCTTCATTGTAGTTTCTTGCTTTTCATCACTTTGAATATTTCATGTCAACCCTCTGGTCTGAAGTGTGTCTTTTGAGAAATCACCTGACAGTGCTATGGGAGCTCCCTCATAGATAACTAATTGTTTTTCTCTTGTAGCCCTTAAGATTCTCCTTTTGTCTTTCACTTTTGCCATTTTAATTAAAATATGTCTTGGTGTGATTTTTGTTGTTGTTCATCTTGATTGTGACTCTCTGTGCTTCCTGAATTTGTGTGACTTTTTTCTTCACTTGGTTAAGAAAGTTTTCTGTCACTATTTCTTCCAACAAGTTCTCATCCCTTGCTAACTTTTCTCTCCTGTGATATCCCCATGATGTGTATATTGTTACACTTGATGTTGTCCCAGAAGTTCCTTAGACATTCCTCATTTTTTAAATTCTCTTTTCTTTCTAATACTATGCTTGAATGCTTACTGTTATTGTGTCCTCTAAATTGCTGATTTGACACTCTGCTTCATCTAACTTGCTACTGATTTTTTCATTTCAGATATTGTATTCTTCATTTCTGACTGTTCTTTTTTTATGATTTCTGTGTCTTTTTTTTTTAAATTCTATTATCTATTTGTTTAAGTTCTCACTGAGATAATTCATTCTCCCCTTAAAGTCCTTGAGCATCCTCATGACCATTGTTTTAAACTCTGCATCTTATATTTCAGTTGCTTCCATTTTATTTATTTATTTTTTTTCTGGAGATTTCTCTTATTCTTTCAGTTGAAACATATGTCTTTGTCTCCCTATTTTGTCTCTGTGTACTAGGTAGATCTGCTATTACTTCCAAAATTGTTATTATGGATGCTTTGTTGGACTCAGTGGCACAATCTTTTAGGTCACCTGAGCTCAGTGCTTCAGGGATGGTTTCTTATGGTTTTTGTGTGCCTTCCTGTTTTAGTCAATCTTGAATACTGTTGGCCCTCTCTTGGGTGGAGTTAATATTTCTAGTTGGTTGACTATAAGGATAAATCTAGATCATTGTGTCTGAGACACTGTGCAAGGACTACCTCTCAAGGTGGAGTTGTTCCCAGCAGGATCTGATGCCTGCCATAATCCCCCTCTAGGTATGCTTCTTGTGTGGCTATTTGGATCCAGTTCTGCTGTGGCCTGATGATCACCACTTGTTTTTGTTTTGGGTCTTCTTTGGAAAGGTTCAGGTACCAGTCAATGTCAGACATTGTGTATAACCAACCTTGGGCTACTTGTCTGAAGCAACTATGCTGTTCACTGTTTGTGGCTGAATTTACCGGGCCTGGGTGAGCCTGGGAGAGGCCAATCATTGTGCAATAATTGGTGTCCTCTAGCTTAGAGCTGGGGGCAGATGTATAAAATGTCCAAGGCTCCCTGAGGTTTTCCTTCTCCTACCAGCTACACTACCTCCCCAGAGGTTGCCTGGTCTTCTTCCAGAACCTTCCAAAGTAAAATTGTAGAGTGGGCCCAGGCTGGGTATGACTCACTGACCCTTTCTCAGGTCACACACTTTGTAGGGCATAGCAACTGAAATTAGGAGTATGAGCCTAGTGGGTCTCTTCCTTGAGAGCCATGTGGTCAGGCACTGAATGAGAGGAATGTGGTCCCTGCTCTGGAGGCAAACCACTAAATGTCTGTCAGAGTTTCCAATCCTAGTTTCCTCAGAGGAGTACACCTCAGGTTCATGTTGGGTGTAGCCAGCTATTCCCTCTGCAGGAGCAAGCTCAACAGAGTGGAGCCCTCTGGTTGCATGAAGACATTTAAAAAGTTGTCCATTGAGGATGGTGCCAGCCGAGCATATAGGAGGGGGACAAACACTTTGTCCTGATCTCAGACTATAGCTTTTGAGGGACCCACACTTTGAATGCCCCAGCTTTAAGTAACACTACCTTTCCCCCTGTGTAACTGAACTAAGCAGAGCAGGATATCTGGTACTTAGAAGGGCAGATCCAAACAATATCTCTTTGGGGTTGGTGCCTGCAAGCCTGTAGGACAGGGTCAGGAACTTCTTCTCCTTCCAGGGTAGCATGGGCTGAGCTTGCAGGAGAGATAGGAGTGGCTCCCCAGTGATGTAGCCACACAGCCCAGCACCAGCCCATCTAAATACCACACAAAAGCCTCCTTTGGAGACAAGCACTAAAACTTCCAACTCTGTGTGATACTCTGAACTCCCTGCCTAACTGAACTCAGCAGGGCAGGGTCAGCCAAGTTATTCAATGGGTGTGGGAGGGGGATCCAGCTGTGAGCTCAAGATTGGCCCACTTGATAATAATGTCATTTGTTATATATGGTAAACACCAAGATCTTCTCTAGAATAAGAGCATCCAAATGGTCACTACTGGGTGCATTCAGCAGATGCATCCACCGAACCTGAGCACAACAGGGTGGTATTGCCAATAACTGGGGAACTGGGCAATGCACTCCCCAGGTTGGTGCTGTAACAATAAAAGTGCTCATTCCTGGGAAAGAGACATATGGATCTCTAGCAGATTCCCTTCTCCTCCAGGCCAACTAAATCTTCACTGATTTACACCACCAGATGCGCGGCAGACTCTTCTTTTCATTTCTGCTGCTCTGAGTTGGGAATACCTGTGTGCGGTTGAGATCCCACATTCCCAGGGGGAGGTAGTTTTGCAGTTAAGAATACCCCTCAGCTTCTCGGCTGCTGCACATGGATGTTAGGGCCAGTTCTTTCTGTGTCTCCACCATCTTAACCATTTCTATGTGGCTTCTGCTGTAAATCCTTCATTTTAATATTTCAGTTTATCTAATCTTCAAATATTTAGGTTGATTGCTCTATAAGTTAACTGTAAATCTAGTTTGGCACTAGGAGCAGGTGAGTGCAGCTTCCACCTACTTTGTATCCATCTAGGAATACCCCATTTTCTTAAAGGTATTACCTCTTGGGTAGAGGTTTGTACGAATATATGGTATTATGTTAATGTGCAAATCACTGAATTCTCTTTGTGAGTTTACACATATATTTGGAGTACACAAACTTCCAAATATTTTATTGAATCCATATTTGTGAAAGTATTTTGTAAACCTAAAATACATAGTGGAAATACTAGTAATTATTATTTTACTCTTCATTGACCTGATAAACAAAGACCATAAACTGACATTACTAATGATTTTCTTTCTTAGTTTTTCAGTCAGTTAATACTTTAATTGCATAATTCAGGTTGATCATGTAGTTCACAGAATCTAGCAGAATGAAACTCAGTGTTCTTTATATGATGATTTTTTTTCCTGTTCCAACAGTTACAGGATACTTGGCCATTTTTATTTAAGTGGATGACTAGCCTGGAAGGATTACAGTTTAATTTGGAAGCTCTTCTCTTAAAAAATCTGTACTTGTCAGCTTCCCAAAATGGTCAAGTCAGAAACCAAACCCCATGAGACTGTGCACACATGTAAATAATATTTGTAAAATCTCTCAGAGTTAATGGCTGTGAAATTTATAACAGCCTATTAGCTGGGGAACTTGCCTTTTGGATGGATTTTAGTTTTAGTCCAGTAATTATTTCTGAAGATTTCTCCCAATTCTTCTAACAGCAGAGTATTTTCAAAACTGGAAGACAGTCACACATTATCCAAAATTATGTTTCTCAAACTTTTGAATTAATAAAGTACAACTAAAGTAAATTATACTGATTTTGAAAATGTCATTTGTTATATATGGTAAACATAAAAGGAAGTCAATTATGGGAAGATTTAAGATATTGACCAATAGCTAAATAAGTATATCACAATAGCAAGGGATCATTTCCAGGATAAATATGTGGTCTAAACTGGAAAGTGATTACCAAGAGCAGAGTGTATAGGGGCACCCTTATAAGGCAAACATATAAGAATCAAGAAGGCTGGTGTGGCATCTATAAAAATAAAAGGGTAATATGCTAATTAGGCTGGAAGTCTTCTGGACATCATTCCGGACATCCTTCCTAAGGAAGCCAGAGCCCAAGGGCAGCCATCCCGGGTCCCAGGTGCCTGCAGGTGGCTGGAAGAGGGAAGCCTGGGTCCCAGGTGCCAGAGGGAGACAGTGCCAGCAGCCGGGGGAAGGAAGGCCTACTCTTGCACAAATTTTCAAGCGTCGGGTCTCTAGTATTTGATAAAAAGTTATTCAATATTTAGAAGACTAAAATAAAATCACAAATTCATATTAGTTTGTTTTGGTAATACACATCAGAGTCAATTGCCACAAAATGTTAAAGCTTAAAAAAACAGAGAAAATTTTTACTTCTGGGTGAGAAACAGTTAATGGTGGACAAATGTTTCCATTAAAATAAGAAAAGCTAGATAAATTACATAAATCATATTTCATGAAAGCTTAGAAAGAATGAGTACTAGATGAAATAATGTTTTAGAGAGTGGAGGACCTGTTTCACCAAACTTGGAGACATTTGTTTATTTTATGGGAAAGCTAATTATTGAGCTTAGTCTTAACAAAGCTTGGTGGGATGCAGGAAGCTAAATTAGTCATTTTAGTGGTTATGCTAAGCTACACTGAAAATTGAGACTGATTTTCAGGGGCTGTTTCTTGATTCTGGGGCTCTGTAGAAGTCTGGAGAGTTGGAACTAGACTTCTAAAAAGGCATAATGAAATCTCTAGCAATTATATCAACTTAGGAACGGGGAGGAAACCAGCCTGAAACTAATTACCAACTCCTGTCTTAAGACATATGGTAAACACCAAGATCTTCTCTAGATTTGTTAGATTCTGAAGTGATATTGGCAAGAAATTGGAAATCTGGGCTGGACATCTTTAATATTAAAAGATCAATCTTGTGCAGAATTTCAAGACTGGTGAGATAGATACCCACTATGTTTTTTATACAAAGGCAAAATGGCATATACTAAAACGACAGAGTTGACCCACGAGTAGATAGATTCAAACTAAATCTTTAAGGGAATTCAGAATAAGCTAATTCTCAGATTTAATTGATATGACCATCAACTCAGATTATTTTCCAAACAGAGGAAAAGAAAAACAGTCTAGTGGAAGATGATATCATCTGGAGTCTCACGTTCTATTGTACAGTGGTTAGCCTTCAATCAAATATTTAACAATGAGAGTTACAAAAACACAATTATAAATAAAAATAAAAAATAACCAATCAGCCCTGGCTGGTTTGGCTTACTGGATAGAGTGTCAGCCTGTGGACTGAAGGGTCCCAGGTTCGATTCCGGTCTAGGGCACATGGCGGGTTGTGGGCTCATCCCAGTGAGGGGTGTGCGGGAGGCAGCTGAGCAATGATTCTCTCGTCATTGATGTTTCTATCTCTCTCTCCCTCTCCCTTCCTCTCTGAAACCAATAAAAACATATTTAAAAAAAGAACCAATCATAAAGACATGGTTAATCCATTAATTGTAGTTTGCAGTAAAGGATTCTGACATAACTATGATTAATATGTTCAAGAATTTTTAAAAATGTAGACAAAGTATATGAAAATATAAAATAGTATCATAAAATATCAAATCAATATTCCATAATGGAAAAAAAAATGTGATAGCTAAAGTTAACAACCCAAGAAATAAACCAGCAGATTGGATGCATTAGATGACAAGGCCATGCGAGAGGTAACCAATCAACGTGTCGCTGTCATGATGATGTTTCTCTCTCTCCTCTCCTCCCTCCCTTCTACTATGTTTGAAAAATCAATGGAAAAAAATAAATCTTTGGGGGAGGATTTAAAACATAATTGTTTTTAAAAGAGCAATAAGAGAGTAAATATGCTGGTAAACAATGAATATTCATTATACAAAGCAATTACTGTTATGCCTAAACTATATGTAGAATTAAAATGCCTGACAACTATAATGTAAAAGGTCAAAGTACAGGTAAACAGGTTTTAAAGTGTCTAAGATTTTAGCATTATAGAGTAATTGGCAACTTTCTTTGTCATTATACATTTGATTATTTTGAACTTCCTCGAACACCCTACCAAATGCCTTTTCCCTTTAAACCAATGTTCCTAGATGAACATGCTTCCTATTCATAAAGAATTTTCTGACTTTTTCATGTTGGTAGTTACTCACAATCAAATTATAGACATTCTTTTATTAGATAGGATTGAATATGTTAGAGATACATTCTTTATACTGAAGTAACTTATGATGTCCCTTTGCATTGTGAACTCTTAGCAGATTCTGTTTCTTTACTCTGTTAGGTCAGACATTCCCAAATCAGTGCTGCCTTTCTTTTTTGGGGGCAGAATTTATGATTTTATTAATACAAATACAATGTGTACACAATCTGTCTATTCATTTTCTTTGCTGGACAGCCTGGCATTGGGATTGGTGACTGATGGCCAGCTGGGCTGCTCTTTCCACAATGGCTTTGAGGTTATTTGAGGAGACGTCATGAGCAGTATCAGCACAGTAAGATTTGTTCCACGTCAATAGTACTTCAAGCTCATTGGCGTTATGGACCAGAAACTTCTAAAAGCCCCTGGACAGCATGTGCTTTGTTTTCTTGTTGCTCCCATAGCCAATGTTGGGCATCAAGATCTAGCCCTTGAATCTTCTGTACACCATATTGTCAGTACCTCTGGGTTTCCACCAGTTGCACTTAATTTTTACATATCGGTCTGACTGGTGCCACATGAACTTCTTGGTCCTCTTTTGGACAATTTTGGGTTTCACAAGGGGTCTGAGGGCAGTTATCATGCGAAGTAGGAGATGGTTGCCACCTCCACTGGCAGTGCCGAGGAAGAGCAGTGCTGCCTTTCTTGGTGTAGTTTCTATACTTTATACCACAGCATTTATGGCTGTTGATATAGTTTATCATATGTTCTCAGGATCTGGCTTGAGTAGGTTACTCCATGGCTTCTGAAACTTGGAACTGATTAATATATAAGCCTGTATAGATGGTATCAAGTGATGCTTAGGTTGTCTTGATCTAAATAGAAGATCTCAGAATGTAATAATTTTTCTTTGAATGATGGCTCATGAAACTTTATGGATGTTCAGAAGTAATACAGTTATTTTTTAGAGAACTATAAAGGGATACAAACTTAAGAGACTAGATGCTAGATGTTGCCTCTCTCTCTCTCTCTCTCTCTCTATATATATATATATATATATATATATAGAGAGAGAGAGAGAGAGAGATGTGATATATATATCTCACATCTAGAAAACACTTTAAAGAGCTTATCACAAGAATGGAGATAAATGTATTCTTTAGAGCAATTTCCTCTGCTTTTTGTTTAATCTTTTCTCTTACTTTTAGAACCAATGAAATATAAAACTGATGTAGTATTAACCCTTAAAATAAGTATGCAAATTATCAATTTACATTATTACATTAAGTAACATAAAGATTTAGTATAATTTTAATCAAAAATATTTTTATAAAAATTAGTCTGTTTCAATAATATAGTTTAAAAAATTTGCATTTACCTCAATTATCCAAATACAGATTTTGTCTGTCCCAAGTGACTGTAACCATAAATAGAATAATGTTGAAAAATAAATATAAAGCATATAAAAAGAGAAAAAAAATAAGTATGTTACCTGACCACTTCTTTGGCAGTGGCTGGCCCTTTTGCATGTCAGGAAATCTCTAGGTTCTTGACTCATGGAGGAAAAATTTGAAGACCCAAGTTCAGGTGAAAGTGAGAACAAAGCAATTTTTATTCAGACAGAGAAAAAGAAAGAGGCCCCTTTTTAACAGATGCATAGTATTCCATTAAATAAATGTACCACAGCTTTTTAAAAATCTACTGATCTATTGATGGGCTGTTTTCGCATCTAATTATTGTAAATAATGATGCTATGAACATAGGGGTGCAAATATTTTTCCTGATTGGTACTTCAGAATTCTTAGAATATATTCCTAGAAGTGGGGTTGCTGGGTCAAAAGGTAATTCCATTTTTAATTTTTTTGAGGAAACTCCATACTGTTTTTCATAGTGGCTGCACCAGTCTGCATTCCCACCAACAGTGTACTAGGGTTCCCTTTTCACATCCTCATTAGCACTTGTTTGTTGATTTATTGATGGTAGCCATTCTGGCAGGTGTGAGGTGATACCTCATTGTGGTACATTTACACAATGGAATACGATGCAGCTGTAAAAAAGAAAGATCTCTTACCCTTTGAGGCAACATGGAGGGACCTGGATACTATTATGCTAAGCAAAACAAGCCAGTCAGAGAAAGACAAGTATCACATGATCTCACTCACATGAACAAAATAAACTGAAGAACAAAATAGATCCAGAGACATAGAAGCATGGAATAGACTGATGAATCTCAGAGGGAAGGCAGGGGTGGAGATGGGGGTGGGAAGAGATTAACCAAAGAATTTATATGCATGTATGCATAACCCCTTCATATAAAAAATAGTGTGGTGAAGGTCTGGTCAGAAGTGCCGGGTGGAGTGGGTCAATGGGGAAAAAGTAGGGGGATATCTACAATACTTTCAAAACTAAAAATTAATTTTCAAAAAAAAGGAAAAATAAGGTTTGCATTCAGTAATGAAGAACAAAAAAAAAAAGAAAAATAAAAGGGAAAAGAAAGAGGCCAGTGTGCAGGCTCCACTGTGACAAAAGCAATGAGTACATGCCTGAATGGATGAGGGCCAATTCACTAGTGAGTTGTTACCATGGTTAGCTAGTTCTTTGGATTTTGTTTCCAAGTTGTGTGTGTAGGGGGTTGTTTTCAAGCTTTGTGGCACCAAATTCTGACTCCAACTTCTGGTTGAAAGGGGGGTCTTGTTCTTAATATGATCCCTTCCAGAAATCATGGTGTTTATCCTCTGAGGTCTCCTTCTACTTATGGTGTCAATTTTTATTATAATGATGGTACAATGAGCTTTGGGCCCTTTTTTGGTTAGTTTCATCTTTGATCTGGATTAGTTTTGGCTCTACTTGTTTTTTGTTATCTACCTCCCTAACTGATTATTTAAACCATCTGTTCTTAAGCATTGTCAGTTAGGGAGGATAGAATCTTGTGATTTATTAGCTGGATGTTAATTGTTCAGCCTTTCCTGCTTTTTGGTCAACCATTTGTCTCAGTTTCCTCATTTCACTTGCCAGGGAATTTTCTTTGTTTCTTCCTAACTTGCCTCAAAACCACATATCTAAAACAAATATTTCAAAATGCATGCATGGTTAGATGAAATTGTTTAGGAAAATTATTTTCTGAATTTAATTTAATGATTTTTATTTCCCTAATTTCTTCTAGTAATTATAAAAAATAAATTCATGTTTACTGTATTTCTTGACATGCAAATTACATTCTTAGAAGGAAGCTTTATTTGTTGTTGTTTATGAAACAGTGTAATCTAATTGTTGTGGAACTTGATAATTCTGTCTTGAATATGACCAAAATGACATAGCTGTTTTGAGAACAATTAGAAATTAGGTTTCTCAATTATTTTCACATTTAGCCATGAACCTAGCTTAGGAATAGGATAAAAACTGAGTATGTGATATGGTTATGAGGTCAGATGCAGGAAGGCTTAGATATCATGAGGCAAGGCAAAGGGAAACACAAGCAAATAAAACAGATGGCCTCAAGGATTCAGAAAAAATCAGAAATAAATTCATCCAGACCTTTCAGAAGTGGAAAGGCAGGAGACTAAAGTCAATAGACTTTACTTTAAGAACTGTAGCTCTAGAATTGTATTGTCTGAGAGCACCAAACTTAAAAGTTTTTTGTTTTTTTTTTACTGTGGTTTCATTTTAAGATTTTGTATAGCAAGATGGCACGTCCTTTTAAAAATCAACTGCCAGCATGCATATATCATGATAAAATAATTTTGAAAATGACAAGTATTGTAAGTCTGAAATCTATAAACTAATCAGAAAACAGAATAAGAAATAAAATATACTCTTTCTTCTCCCTTCCCCTTTCATGGCAATCTGAGAGTGAGAAAAAAAATTTCTGATTTTATTTGCAGCAGGCAAATTGTTTTGTTATCTGTTGTTCATTTAAAGAGAACAAAAGATTTAAATAGATATCTTCAGTAGGGAAACAGAGATGAATAGAATAGCTATTTTGAAGGCTTAATCAGTTTTAAAAATGTATACATAAGGTTGCTCCCAAGGATATTTTTGTTATTTTGCCATTTTTTAGAAGGTGAAGAGCTTTTAAACTTTTTATTTTTAATAGTAAAAATCAAAAAACATGCCAAGGCAAAACTTGTAGTGATTAATGAAACAATAAGAAATAGCAGTTTTCTTCAAAATACATGCAGCCTATTTTGAAGAAAATATGGTTATCATTAAATGTTATTTTTTATTTTCCTCCAATTGTCTATCTGGTTCAAGTAATGAATTTAAAATTTTTGTTTGGTAAACTTATCACAAATGTGCCAAAATTTGACATCTGCAGTTGTTAGTATATGCTCTGTTAAGAAAAACAAAGGGTTCTTTTAATTAGGTATGATTTCAGATCCACAGACAAAATAATGAAGTAATTTTTTCCTTTGCTTCTCAGGAAAGCATGTTCACCTAGATAAGTAGCTCTCACAGAAGTTATCATATTGAAACTAAGGTTCAGCTGGGAAATGTCTATATATTGTAAATCCTCTTTCCTCTTCTCACTACTCTTTCAGGGTTCATTCCAGCTCTTTGTTAAATACTATGTTAAGAACAATTGACAGGTGTTATGCAATGCTTTGCTCTTGCTTCAAGAACCTTCTATTTTCTCCTAATTCTGACAAGAACACCAATGATATGATATAGTAGGATTAGTGCTATGATTGATCTAAAACAAGCTAACAGAATAACAAAAGCTTACCAGAAGAGGTGACATTGGAGTTCAAAGTTGAAAGATGAGTGGATGTAAGCTAGATATACAAGGCGTTTTTATGCATGAGAGTGTATGTACTTATGGGTATGGTTTGAGAATTGGGATTATTGCAGAGAACATTAAAAACAAATGTGTATTCTAAGCATATGCAAAAGTGTGAAAGAGAGAGTCAGAATATATTGAATACTAGAGGCCTGAGGCATGATATTCATGTGGGGGGGGAGGGGTTTTCTCAGGCCAGCCTGCACCCTCTCACAATCTGGGACCCATCACTCCTAACTGCCCACCTACTCACTCCTAACCATCTGCCTGCTCACTCCTTACCACTTGGCTTGCTTCTCCTTACCACCTGCCTGCTTGCTCCTTACCACTTGGCTTGCCACTCCTTAGTGCTTCTGCAGAGGCAGGAGAATCTCCCACCACTGCTGCTGTGCTCGCCAGTGTGAGCCTGGCTTCTGGCTGAGCGGCAATCCTGCTGTGGGAGTGCACTGACTACCAGAGGGCAGCTCCTGCATTGAGTATCTGCCCCCTGGTAGTCAGTGTGTGTTATAGCGACCGGGTATTCTGGTCGTTCCACCATAATGGTTGCTGGGCTTTTATATATATAGACTAGGGGCCCAGTGCACGAATTCATACACCTTGAAAGGAACTGTGTGACATGAGGTTTGGAAGGCACAGGGGTGGGTCTCAGCCTATCCTCTGCGCCCCCGCCCGGCCCCTCCCACCAGGGCCCCTTGTTGCCTGTCTGCCAGCAGCCCCACTCAAGTTGTCCCTGCTCCCACACGCTGATGGCTCCAGCCCCAATCGCTCCACTCCATCAGCAGGTGCAAGCGGTTGTTGTTGCCGTTATTGACCCTCAGGAGCAGGGGGAGACGAAGAAGTCCTTAGGGGCGATCAGGGCCAGCAGCTGCTGCTCGCACCCACTGATGGCACCAAATGATTGGGACCGGCACCAGGCACCATCAGTGAGATCAAGCGGCAGCTCCAGCACCAGCTGTGGGTGCAAGTGGGGCCAGAACTGTCAGTGGGTGCGAGTGGTGGCTCCAGTGCTGGCAGCAGGTGTGAGTGGAGCTGGCGCCTGCAGCAGGTGCAAGCACTGGGCAGGACTGCGGCATGTGGGAGCAAAGAATTTTCAGTAACCACCAGAGGCTCGCCCCAATGATAGTGACCGGTGCCATGCCTTGGTCTGATACACCCACTCACCTGCTCTACCATCCCGCCGTGGCCAATGCCTGCCATGTTTCACACATGCCCCCTGGTGGTCAGCGCATGTCATAGCGACAGGTTGTTCTGTTGTTTGGTCTATTTGTATATTAGCCTTTTATTATATAGGATGTCATTGTAGTTTGGGGAAGTGGTGCATAATTAATGAAATTGAAGATGTTCAGGAGGTAGAGACTGTTGTGAATAGCTTAAGTAGAAGTTCAGCCTTTATCCTGAAAGCTTAGGGATGAATTTAAGCAATGGTATAATTATATTTGGAATTTTGAAAGATTACTGAAAATACAGAAATAACACTAGGGGGAGTGAGAGGCTAATAATGTAGTAAGTAATCCAAATGAGAAATTATGGTAGAAAAAAATTTAATATCATAAGAATAGTAATGAAGAAAAGATTATGAAAACAAAATATTGAATCCATATTTACCTCAACTGGATGTATAAAGTGTTTTAAAGACTTCTTTTATACACTGAATGGCCAGATTATTATGACCACACCATCAGTGCTTTGTTGGGCCACCTTTTACCTTCAATACTGCGGCAATTCTTCTTGGCATTGACTCCACGAGATGTTGAAAGGTGACGCAAGGAAGCTGACACCATGCCTGAGGAATCATTGTCCAGTTCTGTGAGATTTGATGGTTGTGGAACCAGCTGCCTGATGGCTCTTTTAACTTTGTCCTACAAATTCTCAATTGGATTGAGATCTGATGATTGTGGGGGCCACCTAAGCAAGATCAAGTCTCCCTCATGCTCTTGAAACCACTCCTGCACAATACAAGCACTGTAGCATGGTGCATTGTCTTGTTGGAAGAAGCCATCTCCATTGGGATACACCATCAACATGATAGAATGAATTTGATCAGCAATGATACTTAGGTATATTGTGCTATTCAGACATTGTCCCACTGTTCCACATGCATTAAAGGGCCCAAATCATGCCAAGAAAACATGCTCCAAACCATAAGAGTGCCCCCACCAGCTTGAAGGGTTGTACTCATGCATGTGGGGTGCATGCTTTCATGCTGTTTCCTCCAAATTCTCACTCTGCCATCTGCATAATGCAACTGAGAACATGATTCATCGGACCACATGCCTTTTTTTCCAATGCTCAACTGTCCAATCCTTGTGTTCCTGTGCAAATTGGAGACATTTTATCTTGGTAACTGCAGACAGCAAAGGTGTCCGAATAGGCCTTCAACTTCCATATCCCATAAGATGCAGTGAATAGCTAATTTGCCTACAAACGTCAGGTGGTCATAATAATCTGGCCACTCAGTGAATACCTTATTAAGCTCTCTAGTTCCCAGAATTTTTTCATTGACGGTTTACGATACAAAGCATATTTCTTTTTATATTTATACTAGTAGCTCTGCTCACGAATCCATGCATCAGTAGCTCGCCAGTAGCTTGCTGCCGCCCTCCAGTAGCTCTCTGCCCGCTCCCCACCCTCCTGTAGCTCCCCCTGCCTCCCGTCCCCCGCACTCCCTCATAGCTTGCTGCTCTGCCCCTCCTGTAGCTCTCCGCCGCCCACTTGTAGCCAGTAGCTCTCTGCCGCCCTCCTGTAGCTCTCTGCCTGCTGTCCCGCCCACCTGTAGGTCCTTCTGTGCCCCCCACTCCCGCTTCCCCCCATAGTTTTATGCCCTACCCCCTCCTGTAGCTCTCTGCCGCCCACTTGTAGCTCACTGACACACCCTCCTGCTGACCCGTGATCCGGTGGTTTGTTACACGGTCAGTCATTACGCTTCACAGCGTAAAAACCATTTGCATATTACATCTTTATTATATAAGATCCCTCTACTGAATCATTTCAATAAAATAATAATAGTAGCTTTTTCCTTAAGACATCGCTTCTTTTGATTTCTCAGTCTTCTACAATTTCTGCTTCATTTTTTTTTTTTTGGTTTTGTTTTGTTTCTTCCAATGACAAATATGTTAAAAAAAGTGGTGTATTACTGATGTCTTGATTATCTTACTTTTGATCTTATCAACCCACTCTTGGCTTCTGATCCCGGTGCTAACCTTGCTAGGGTGCACACTGACATCTACATTGAAATCCTCAAAGAGCACCTTTCTGCTATTCTCCTTTGTATTTTCCTACCATTTCTCAACATATCAGTTCACTCTGTTCTTTTTGAGATACCTACTTCCTTGTAACTATGATCATGGTTTCTCTCCCATCTCTGTTGCCACTCTGTCTCAATCTCCTTTCCTATTTCCTCTTCTTCCAATCAATCTGTAGCTAATTAAGTTATACAGGATGGATCTAACTTTTTTCTTTCCCTTAACTTAACTCTAATCCATTTTACAATATTAATAATAAATCACTGTGGCAATGTATGTGTAATTTATATCTACTCTAATTAGGATATTTTCTCTGAATTCTAAATCTGGTGTCTAAAAACCTATTTTATATATCCACTTGTGCATTTACAGAGAACTCAAGAGTTATCACATTCAAAATTGTTCTGTGGGCTTGTCAGTGTGGCTTAGTGGTTGAACATGACCCATGAACCAAGAGGTCACTAGTTTGATTCCCAAGTTGTGAGCTCGATCCCCAGTAGGCATGCAGGAGGCAGCTGATCAATGATTCTCTTTCATCATTGATGTTTCTATCTTTCTCCCTGCTCCCTTCCTCTTTGTCTCCAAATCAATAAAAACACACATTTTAAAAAATTATTCCCTTGGTTTTTCTTTTTCTCCCAGGCTTTCCTATTTTATAAAATGGCACCATCATTCATGTAGTTGCTCAAGCCAGAAACCTGAGGATCAAGATAATTTTTCATTTCTTTCTCTCCTTCCACCTTAAACCCAATCCATCATTAAGACCTGTCATTTCTACTTTCAAATTCATTTTAAACCATCATCTCCTCTTCATCTTCATTGCCACTAGCTTTGTTCAGGCCACCAGGATTTCTTATCCAAATTGCTTTAGGAGATTTTTTTTTTAATGGTTTTCATTTTTCTTTTGTAGTGGACAGTATACCAGATGTTCTTAACTCTACTCCATTCACAGAAATCTTTAAAGAGTATTTGCCACTACTTGTTTTTATAATCAAATGGTAGTTCCCATCTCCATAAACAGAAAATAATATCTGCCTTTACCTTCCACTTTATAATTTGGAAAAAAAAATCTCTACTTGCCTTTATAAGCATCACCATAAATTATTTCACACTTAGATGGATTACACGTAAATATATTAGAGAATAAAATTAACTAACTAAAAATTAATTTTTACAACTCATTTTTTATTTTAATAGTTATGCATCTTAGTTTTAAAAAATTTGTAATGTAACTAATACAATTTTGCCACTTATACCTTATAAGATAAAGTTTTTATCCCATTTTGGAAAAATAGAATGTTCTTATGCAACATTTTGTAACCCAAAAATGGCATAAGTAATCACCTTAGGACACATCTTTCTAACAGATACACAGCATAAATCTAGATCAAGCTCAGATGGTCACAGATATAGTTCAAATTTCCAGTAGCTTGATGCTGAGATGCTGAATGTGGTTCCCTGGAAGGAGCTTGGTGGTGTCATTCTTTCTGCTGGGGTGCAATTGCCTCTCTGAGGGCTCACTGTAAAATAAATGAAAAAGGCTAGTTACACTTTTTTTGCCTTTTTCATATCAAATAAGTATTAATTTAAGTGTCAGTCAAAACAGATACTAATGTAGATCTTTCATAAAAACAAAGTGGCATAAAGTGAACTTCTGAAAAGCATAAGATTGCCAAAAGTGTTTTTCCTGTGCATACATATGTTTCTCAAATAGATCTATGCTGCATATTTTTAAAAATTTGTTATTATTTTCTTACTAGAGGTCTGGTGCATGAAATTCATGCAAGGGGGAAGGGGCTGTCCCTCAGCCTAGCCTGCACCCTCTCCAATATGGGACTTCGTGAGGGATGTCCTACTGCCCGTTTTGGCCCAATCCTGGGATCAGGCCAAAACAGGCAATCAAACATCCCTCTCACAATCCAGGACTCCTGGCTTGCAACCGGTTGCCTGCCTGCCTGCCTGATTGCCCCTAACCGCTCTGCCAGCCAGCCTGATCATGCCCTAACCACTTCCCTGCCAGCCTGATTGATGCCTAACTGCTCCCCTGCCAGCCCGATTGCCCCTAACTGCCTTCCCCTGCTGGCCTGATCACCCCTAACTGCCCTCCTCTGCTGACCTGGTTGCCCCTAATTGTCCTCCTCTGCAGGCCTGGGGGCCTCCAACTGCCCTCCCCTGCTAGCCTTGTCATCCCTAACTGCCCTCCCCTGCCGGTCTGGCTGCCCTTAACTGCCCTCCCCTGCCAGCCTGCTCATCACCAACTGCTCTCCCCTGCAGGCCTGGTCCTCCCCAACTGCCTCCCCTGCAGGCTTGGTTGCCCCCAACTGCCCTCCCCTGCAGGCCTGGTCGCCCCCAACTGCCCTCTCCAGCCAGCTTGGTTGGCCCCAACTGCCCTCCTCTGCCAGCCCAGTAACCCCTAACTGCCCTCCCCTACAGGCCTGGTCCCTCCCAACTGCCCTCCTTTGCTGGCCTGATTGCCCACAACTGTCCTCTCCTGCCGGCCATCTTGTGTCCACATGGGGGAAGCCATATTTGATCACATGGGGTCAGCCATCTTGTGTGTTGGAGTGATGGTCAATTTGCATATTACTCTTTTGTTAGATAGGATTGCTGACAGTATTACATATATCCCCCATTTTTCCCACATTTGCCCCCTGTACTAAGCCCCTGCCCCACCCAGGATCTTCACCCACTACTCTCTGTATTTATAAGTATACATATGTGCATATATATTGTTTGTTTAATCTCTTCCTGTCCATCCCTCTATCTCCCCTCTGAGATTTGTCAGTCTGTTCTCTGGACATCCATACCTCTGGACTTACTTATTTTGTTCATTAGATTCCACATAGAAGTGAGATAATGTGATATTTGTCTTTCTCTCTCTGGCTTATTTCACTTAAAATGATACTCTCCAGATTTATCCATGCTGTTGCAAAGGGTAAGAAAAGTGTAAGAGCTCCTTCTTTTATATATCTATATCTATATCTATATCTATATCTATATCTATATCTATATCTATATCTATATCTATATCTATATCTATCTATCTATCTATCTATCTATCTATCTATCTATCTATCATCTATCTATCTATCATCTGTTTATTTAATACTAGAGGCCTGGTGAATGAAAATTCATGCACTGGAAGGGGGGTCCCTCAGCCCGGCCTGCCTCCTTTCACAGTCCAGGAGTCCTCAGAGGTGGGAGGTGACCCGGTGATCAGGCGAAGGTGACACCCCATCACACCTCTGCTGCTGCCACTGCCAGCAGTGCAAGCCTTGGCAGGCCTGGTTACCTGAACCTCAGGCAGCCCTGGGCAGCTGCCTGCACCTCAGGCTGGCCCTGGGAAGCTGGGGGGCTGAGGGGACTGGGGGACTCCAGAGGCAGGTGCTCAGAGCAGCCAGGCCCACCTCCAGGTCACGTGCCTGCTGCCCCGGTGGGGCTGAGAGGACTGGGCACCACCATATTTGAGGGCGTGGCAGTCAATTAACATATTCCCTCCTTATTGGCTATGGATACTGCCATCTTTGAGGGTGGGGCAGTCAATTAACATATTCCCTCCTTATTGGCTGTGGGTGCCACCATCTTTGAGGTTGGGGCAGTCAATTAACATATTCTCTCCTTATTGGCTGTGGGCACTGCCATCTTTGAGGGCGGGACAGTCAATTAGCATATTCCCTCCTTATTGGCTGTGGGTGCTACCATCTTTGAGATGGCATGAGGGTCAATTAGCATATTCCCCTCTTAATTAGATAGGAGTTTTATTGGTTGAAGAGAAAAAGAGAGAGGAAGAGAAATAGAAACATCAATGGTAAGGGAGAACCATTGATCGGTTGTCTCCTGCACATACCCCGTGGGGGATCAAGCCCACTACCTGGGCATGTGCCTTGATCAGGAATTGAATCATAACTTCCTGATTCATAGGTGAATGCTCAACCACTGAATCACGCCGATTGGGCAGAATGCCTTCTTTTATACAGTAGCATAGTATTCCATTTTGCAAATGTACTACAGCTTTTTTTATCCAATCATCTACTGGTGGGCAATTGGGCTATTTTCAGATCTATGAACACAGGGGTGGATATATTCTCTCTGCCTGGTGTTTCAGGATTTTAGGATGTATTCCCAAGAGTGATAATGTTGGGTCAAAGGGCAGTTCCATTACTAATTGTTTGAGGAAACTCCATACTGTTTTCCATGGTGGTTGTACCAGTCTAAATACTCACCAGAAGTCTATTAGGGTTCCCCTTTCTCTGCATCCTTGCCAGCACTTGTTGTTTGTTGTCTTGTTGATTTGTAGCCATTCTGGCAGGTGTGAGGTGATAACTCATTATAGTTTTAATTTGTATCTCTCTGATGATTAATGGCGTTGAGCATTTTATCTTATGTCTCTTAGCAATCTGTATGTCCTCTTTGGAGAAGTTTCTAATCAGGTCTTTTTCCTACTTTTTAATTGGATTTTATTTCTGGTGTTGAGTTGTATGAGTTCTTTGTACATTTTAGAAATTAACCTAATATCAGATTTATCATTGACGAATATGTTCTCCTATAAGTGGGTTCCTTTTTCATTTTGTTGATGGTTTCTTTTTCTATGCAGAATCTTTTAGTTTGTTATAGTCCCATTTGTTTATTTTGTTTGTTTCACTTTCCTTAGAAGACATATTGTGAAAATACTGCTATATGTGATGTCTGAGCTTCACTGCCTATGTTTTCATCTAGGATTTTTTTATGGTTTCAGAACATATATTTAAGTCTTTTACCCATTTTGAGTTTATTCTTGTGTGTGGTATAAATGGTGGTCTAGTTTTATTTATTTTTATTTTCTTGCTTTTCCCAATACTATTTATTGAAGAGAATATCTTACTCCACTGGATATACTTGCCTCATTTGTCAAATATTAATGACTATAATGGTGTGTGTCAATTTCTAGGGATTCTGATCTGTTCCATTGGTCTACATGCCTGTTCTTGTACCAGTACAAGGCTATTTGATTTATAGTATGGAATTATAGTATAGTTTGATATTTGTATTGTGATCCTTCCAACTTTATTCTTTCTCAAGATTGCTGAGGCTATTCAGTATATTTGATCTAGATCTGTGAAATATGCTGTTTGTATTTTAATAGGGATTGTATTGAATCTATAGATTACTTTGGGTAGTATAGAAATTTTAGTGATTTTAATTCTATCCACCCATGAATAGGGTACATACTTCCACTTGTTTGTTACGTCCTGTATTTCTTTATTCAATGTCCTATAGTTTTTTGAGTATAGGTCTTTTTACCTCCTTGATTAAGTTTATACCCAGGTACCTTATTTTGTTGTTGGTTGCTTCAGTGGTAATGGGCTTATTTTTTTAGTTTTTCTTTCTGAGAGTTTATTATCTATAATAATAAAGACATAATATGCTAATTAGACCAGATGTCCTTCCGGACGACCTTCTGGACGAAGCCAGGGCTGCCTGGGTCTCGGGTACCTGCCGGCATCCGGAGGGAAGCCTGGGTCCCATGTGCCTGCTGGTGGCCAGAGGGAAGCCTGGGTCTCGGTGCCAGAGGGAAGCCAGTGCTGGCAGTTGTGGGAAGGAAGGCCTATTCTTGCACAAATTTTGTGCATCAGGCCTTAGTTGGTGTATAAAAATGCTATCAATATATGGATGTTAATTTTGCTAATTTGCTAAATTCATTTATTAAATATAGTAGTTTTTGGTAGTCTTTAGGGTTTTCTATGTACAATATCATGTCATCTGTGAATAATGACAGTTTTATATCCTCCTTTCAAAATAAAATGCCTTCTTTTTTCTTTTTGTATGATGGCTTTGTCTGGGACTTCCAGCACTATCCTGAATAAGAGTTGTAAAAGCAGACATCCCTGCTTGTTCCAGTTTTTAAGATAAATATTTTCAGTTTCTGTCCATTGAGAATGATGTTGGCAGTGGGTTTATCCTATATGGCTTTTATTACATTGAGGTATGTTCTCTCTCTTCCAAGTTTGTTGGAGTTTTTTTTTTTTTTATCATAAATGGATGCTACATTTTGTTGAGTATTTTTTTCTGCATCTATTGATATGATCATGTGATTTTTTTTCCCTTCATCTTGTTTATGTGATATATCATATTCATTGATTTGCAAATATTGTGTAGCCTTGCATTCCCAGAATGAATTCCAATTGGTCATGGCGTATGATCTTTTTAATGTATTGTTAGATCTGATTTGGTAACATTTTGTTGAGGATTTTAGCATCTATGTACATCAGGTATATTAGCTTATAATTTCCTTTCCTTTTCTTTTGTAGTGTCTTTATCTTGTTTTGAAATTAGGATAATGCTGGCCTTGTAAAAAGAGCTTGGAAGTCTTCCTTCTTCTTGAAATTTTGGGATAGTTTGAGAAGGATAGGTGTTAGTTCTTCTCTAAGTGTTTAATAAAACTTGCCTGTGAAGCCATCTAGTCCAGAACTTTCGTTTGCTGAGAAGTTTTTTTTTTCTTTTTCTGCTTCAATTTCATAAGTTGCTATCAGCCTATTCAAGTTTTCTGATTTTTTTGTTTTTTTTGGTCTGGAAGATGTATCCACTGATGTCAGTGGGATATTAAATTACCCTATCATGACTATATTGCTGTTTATCTCTCCCTTGCTATCCTCCAAGAGTATAAATATATATACTAGAGGAGGAAGGTGTCCCTTAGCCTGGCCTGCACCTTCTCGCAATCCAGGATCGCTAGCTCTTAACTGCTTGCCTGCCTGTCTGCCTGCCTGATCACCCCTAACCACTTGCCTGCCTGCCTCATTGCCCCTAATCATTCTCCTACCTGTCTGACTGGTCACCCCTAACTGCCTCTGCCTGCCTGCCTGATTGTCCCTAACCCCTCTGCCTGCCTACCTGATCACCCCTAACCACTCGCCTGCCTTCCTGCCTGATTGCCCCTAACCACCTCTGCCTCAAACCCCACCACTATGGCTTCATCTGAAAGGACATCCAGAATGACGTCTGGAAGGTTGTTCAGCTGTCTGGTCTAATTAGTATATTATGCTTTTAATATATATGTTATACACACACACACACACACACATACACTAGAGGCTCGGTGGCTGAAATTTGTGCACTGGGTGGGGGGGTGTCCATCAGCCCAACCTGCACCCTCTCCAATCTGGGACCCCTTGGGGGATGTCCGACTGCCTGTTTAGGCCCGATCCCACAGGGATCCCACAGTGGCCCGGTGCATGAAATTCGTGCACATTAAAGGGGAATTAATTAGAGTAAATATGTTAATATTCCTATTGGCCCTTTCTCTATAATAGAAGTATGATAAATGAAAGGAAATGAGTAAAATGTATATGAAAATAATATATGAATTTATTAATAAACAATAACAAAATGATATAAGAACAACAAAGACATATAAAAATAATAAAAACATCATATGAAAACAGCAAAAATATTATATAAAAACAACAGTGATGCAAACAATGACTGATAAACTGAATAAACTTATTCTAATATCTCCCTGTATACCACATTAAGAGTGAAAACACTTTCAGAGTGCTTGACTAATTTCCCTTGGGATGAAGTATTTACAACTTTAATTTTAACGTCACATGCTCTTTGAACTCAAGAGGAAGCAACATATAACTGGCCACATGTGAAAATGAGTTCAGGTAGGAATATTCCTACTCTGTCTAGAGTTTGTCCTTGTGATTTATTAATAGTCATCGCAAATGTTGGCATCACGGGAAACTGTCATCGAATTAATTTAAATGGGAGACCAGTGTCAGATGGGGACAAATCAATTCTTGGAATCAGAACAACCTCTCCCTCTGCAGGTCCTGTTAAAACTTTAGCTTCAATTATGTTAGGGCACAATCTTTTGATAATAAATCTGGTACCATTACAAAGACCCCATTTAGTATTAAGATTTCTCAATAGCATGATGATTGCACCCACTTTCAATTTTAATTTATGACATGGCATTCCCAAAGGAGTAATACTATTAAGAAATTCAATGGGAAAATTTTCCTTTTCAGCATCATCTGTTGAGTCAATGGAATCATCTTTCAAATAAGTGTGAAAATCTCCATCGAGTGTATCCAAAATTTCTTCATTTAATTTTTGAACGTGCTCATTTTTTGGACAAAGAATTGCTTGTTTAGATATTTAATATTTTTAATATTACCTATAGATACACTATTTCCAAAGGTAACTTCAATAATAGATCCGTTACAAATCATTTCATGGGGGATTTCAATAATATCCATTCCTAAATGAAAACTGCTATCAAGTTTGCCATCTCCAAGTTTTACAAACCATTCACTATAAGCAGAATCCTCTGATCTCATATTTCTTTTAAGAGACAATTTTCTGAAACATCCCCAAACATTACAGTACTTTAAACTCGTTTGTACTATGGCTGATCGCATAGCATGTGGCACAATACTGAGACATTGTCGAAAATCCCCTCTGAGAAGGAGAACTTTCCCATCAAATGCAACATTCAAATTCATAATTTCTCTTAGTAATCTGTCTATGGTGTTTATAGCATGACTGGATACCATGATGCATTCATTCATCAATTATAAGAAGTTGGGCCTTTTTAATGGTTTTAGCAACTTCGCTCTTTATATCGAGTCTAGAAATTGAAGTTTCATTTAATGGAATTGGTAATTTATATTGGGAATGAAAGGTTCTTCCACCAAGAAGTAAATTTGCAGCAATTCCTGTAGATGCTGTGGTTAAAACAGTACCACCACGACCTCTAATATAATGTATTAAAACTTTATACAGATATGTTTTTCCACTACCACCTGGACCATCCAAGAAAAAGCATTTGGGGTGTACAGTTTGATCTTCGATGGCTGAAGTTATAGTCTGAAAGGCTGCCAACTGTTCATCATTCAGAGAATTTATCAAAACCTCTGCCTGTTGTCGCTCATACGATTCATCACATGTATTTGCATTCATTAATAAAGGATAGTCCAGAAGTTTGAAATGTGAACATTTCATTCCATGCAATGTGAATACCTCCTGAATTTCATTAAGGGCATGCATTTCACAGTTCACACAGGCACCTTCTCTTCGGTGCAATTTCCAACAGAAACCTTCAATAAAATGAGATTTATTCTCATCCCATAATTTGTCTGCAGCAGAAGGACATCCAAACACATATGTATGCAAAAAGTTGCCATAGTTGCTTGGGCATATTAAGGATGATTACATCATCAATCATATCTTTCCAGATATTGTCAAGTAATAATCCTTGGTGTTTAGCAGCTTCATGAAATGTATCATAAGTTACACCTCCTACAGTTAGCAGATCCTCAAAACTTATCGCATCTTTTACATGCAGAAGCAAAAGTCTAAGGTAATATCGTTCTGGTTCTCTAAAGCTGACAGTGAACAGTCTACCTCCTAATACTTTATTCCCACTCTTTTGGCGTTTTGTCCACAAAGAATTATTAAACACATAATGCTGTGGAATCTCCCAATAATGATAATTATGTGCGTCAGAATCTTCTCTATTCAATAAGAACCAAGCCATCAAAGTTGAGTTATGCCTTTTAGACCTATCTAAAACTTCAGCAAAATCATCAGTATGAAAATACAAATTTTGTTCATTTGGCAAATGAATAGCTAACCTTGTGATTGCATGAGATTGGTCATGCATTCGCATTTCAAAAAGTCTCCAAACAGACTCAGGAGTGCTCACATACCTGGAGTCAATGAAGTCCTGTACTTCGTCATGATTGATAATATTTTTTTTTCAGAAATTTGAATATTTGCACAATTGTGCCCTTTATAGATTTATTTAAATAAATATTTGACACTTTTAATTGATGCACAGACTTCAACATTTATGTGGCAGTTATATTTAAGGCGCAAATATGGGTTATAAGAGACAATCCAAGTGTTATCAACAATTTTATTTCCGATAGAAATGGTACCACCAGATCTTCGCTTGTTTTTGGGATATCCATCAATATTTCCAATGGTCGCATTTTGAAGTTCTTTTGGATATCCCTTTGAATATTTTCCATTTTCCATACATGGACTATTTGGATTAAGTATTCCACATGGTCCATGTACCATATTTGATTTTACAATTTGAAAAAGTTGAGGATACTGGTTTTCATCCAGAATTTCTGCCTTAACTATAGAGTCAATGTCATCTTCCGTTCGTAATTTGGACTCACTATCTAATATCAATAATATGTGAGCATGAGGCAGTCCGCATTTCTGAAATTCAGTGACATGAATTTTAGCTATTACTTTGCCAAATAAATGGAACTTACATATATCATTTAAAAGAGCATTCAACTTAATATTAAAAACTCTGGTTACCATGTCAGGTCTGTTTTCAACTTTTTGCCAGCGTTGTAAATTGTCTGTAATATCTGCCCATTTGGGGTTGCATGTCATGGTTATGAATAAATCGGGCTTGCCATACTTTGTTACAATTGCCATAGCATCCTGATATCGCTGCTACATATTTCTGGGACTACCCTCAAAAGATGATGGAAGTGTTATCATTTTACCAATCTGCACATTGTCATTTTCTGATCTAGATTTGAGATAATCCATCAAACCACTATATTTTTCAACTCTCACCTTAGATTGGTTTGCTTTAATGAAATCTATCCAATTGGCCTCCATTTTTTATATGAATCCACAATAAACTGTTGCGTTAACTTCCCTGCATTTAAAATAGGATTGAACGTGTCCCTCACAGAGAGATGAAAGCCATAATACTGCATTTGTGGGACTCGACTCCTTACATTTTGTCTAGTATTATTGTTGAGTACACTATTGTCTCTGAGTCTTAATGCAATATCTGTTCCCCAGCCTTTTTCACCATGTGGAAAAAGAATAGGATATGTCATTGCATCTAATGTAGGAAACAGAATACTGATTTGTTTCATTTTAGTGACATTTGGATTATTGGGATCCGGTTTACAGTGAATGAGCAAGTCCCTTTCAAAAGGAGGTTCTCCATCTTCATTTCTGAATATGACAGCAACCTCAGTTATATGGGGAGAATTATATCTCCCTGGGTCACTGTTACGATCATATTTAATTGCCATAGTTACTTCCGTGGGAGCTATACCTTTTGCTGTTGCTTTAGATTGGGCTTCCTTTTCTACCTCATGTAACATCTTGTATGATTTTGTTAATTCATTTATTTCATGCATGAGGTTGTTGATGTTGATCATGAGTCATTCTGAGCAGCCCTGGTTTTCTGGCATTGCTAATCTTCTACTTGTCGCTTCAGCTGTATCCAAAATATAGAGTTGAGCAAACTTCGGAGAAACACCATCTGAAGGATATAAAGTTCCAGTATGGTGATAAACTTGTCCATGTATTCTAAAACAGTATGGCCCATATCCTGATGGTGATGCAATATTTGTACCTTCGGAAGCCAAAGCAAAAGAACTATTTGTGGAAGGAATATTTTCCATGAAATTTTTACTGTCAGAATCTTCATTTGTCATTAATCTTTTTAAACATGCTGGGTATTCTGGAAAATGTATATCATTTGGACAGACTTTACCTTTGCTACAATATCAAGTAAACTTTTCATCAGATGGTTTTTCATCAGAGAAATTTAGTGATAGGCAAAATTGAGATCTCACAGTCATTCCACCACAACTATGTTTGAGAATTGCATCCTCATGTACTCCATTTTCGATGAAAAGGCAGTTCCTACCAGTATTGGTAGTACTTGTTGATGACTGTTCTTTGGACATATTCTGTCGACACTGCTGCCTTCTGTCAAGTTTAGAGGCACATTGATCTTTAGACATTTTCTGTCGATGACTCCAGCTTCTTTTAGCTTCAGAGCAACATTTTTCCAATAGCTGCTCTTCAGGTACATTCTGTCACAGGTGTCACCTTCTTTCAAGATCAGAAGCACGTTGATATTCAGACATTTTCTGTCGATAAGACCAGCTTCTTCTGGCTGCGGAGCTACCTTGTATCAATAGTAGATGTTTAGACATAGTCCCACCTCCCTGCTGTCAGGTGAATGAGAGTCCTGGTTGTTAGGTGGCAGTGAGCTGTCTGACCAACAGCTGATTCTCTAGGGGTGGGACTTCCTCCTCCCTGCTGTCAGGCCACTGAGAACTGTCTGACCAATGGCTGATTCTGTGGGGGTGGGACTTCCTCCTCCCTGCTGTCAGAGTCTGGGCCAGCACAAACTGGGACACAGCATCAAGTCCTCCTGAGTCAGAAGACCCAGAGTCAACTCCCCACCCACCTGCATGTGCCCCCTGGATGCAGCATCCAGCCTCATGGAGGGGCTGACAGGCCCAGACACTTCCAGAGGCTTGGGAGCAGTGAGGCTGGATCTGCTACCAGAGTAGGCAGATCCCACCTCTCCACTTGGTCTCCGCAACCCCTGGTTGGGCCAACAGGCCCAAACACTCCAGCGGCAGGGTTGAGAGGACTAGCACCACCATCTTGTGGCTATGGGCACCACCATATTTGTGATGGAGTGATGATTAATTTGCATATTACTCTTTTATTAGATAGGATTTTGTAACTTTTGTAATATGGATAATTTTTCTACTCTTAGTACCCAAATATCAGAAAGTTGTTGCCTGTTATATTAGGTGTGTGGTGGCCACAAACCCATAAATTTCAGTGACAAGTATTAGGGCAAATGTCTAAAATTCGTAAGAAAAATAATAATATTCTACTAAAAAGACAATAGCTTGTGTAAATCTCAGTTTGTGACAATATAGATTTGATAGTTCTTTGGAAATTTGCATTTGGCTAAGAAGTTAGATCTTATGTTTTTGGTGGTGAGTATGAAAAATAAATTCTGACAAATATTATCTAAAGTTTGAAAGATAATTTTTTCTTCAAATTATGATACACTCTATTAAAATATTTTATAGTTGGAAGGATAAATGAAGTTGGTAGTGATTTTTATAAATAAAGGACACTCAAATACAGTTAATGTATATCTTCACATGCTTTTTATATTTTGGAAATGATTTGTGTTCTAAGAGATTAAATTACTATAAGAATAAAAAATTATAATAAAAGGTTTCATGGTTCACTTTCTCTTACCTGGATCAAGAATATTTGTTTAGAAAAAGCAATGAAGGCAGATAAAAGGGACATTAGGTAAAAGCACTATTGTTGCATAAGATGGAAGCAACATCTGTAGCAACAGATGAGAAAGCTGTTACAGAAACCATCTGTACATTTCATATCTCGTTTTGAGTTGTAGATATAGATGGGACATGGGTACTGATAACTCTATCCAGAAATTCCAGAAGAAAGAATGATTTTATATTTTAGTCCTCAGAATGGAGACTAATTGATCTTCCATGAGTTATGTGTTTACTCATCTGATGAGGCACTCAGGGTTAGAAAATGTGGTAATAAGAATGCACAGGAGAGAAACCAAGATGGCGGCGTAGGTAAACACCTATAGTGCTGCCTTGCACAACAGTTTCAAAACTGCAACTGGAAGACAGAGCGGACATCATCCAGAACCACCAGAAAGCTGGCTGAGTGGAAATTCTACAACTAGAAGGAAAGATAAAAGGACACTGAGAACCAGAGGAGCTGTGGAGGCTAGAGGTGGGGAGACCCGGGGGCACAGAAAGGGCGGGTGGCTGCATACGCAGTTGGCTTACTTGTGGCCTGCAGAGAGGGCAGGCAGCAAGCACGCGGCCAGCTGTCTCGTTCTGGAGGGAAACAAAACCTCCCAACTGCACTGAAATCCAGTTCTGGGTGAGACTTTTGGGTACCCAGACTCATTTGGGAAGAAACTGGACTGTCTGGCAGTGGGTGAAACTCGAGGGCAGCCTTCTCTCAGAGGTGTTGTAGCCATTGCAGTGGGACACTGAGACACAGGGGCCTCTAGGGCGGGGCTGACGGGAAATCAAGGCTGTCTGCTCCACCCTGAGACTCCGCCCCATCCAAGCTGAGCACAGAAGCTCTCCCAGTGGAGACACAGCTGATCCTCACAGCCAATTGTCCTGGAGGTCAACTCCCCCCAGTGATTCTAACAACAATCTAGGCTGAACTACAACAAGACTGCACACACAGCCCACAAAGGGGCACACCAAGAGTGTCCACCTCAGGTAACTGAGGAGGCTGAGCCACTGGGCCCTATAGGACACCTAGCACACAAAGCCACTCTATCAACTCAGGGAAGCATCCAAAATGCCAAAACAAAGAGGCAGGTGATAAATGAGGGAAATGGAGGAAAGTAAATGACTGAATATAGAGTTCAAAATCACGGTTATAAGGTTTTTCAAGAATTTCCTAGAAAAGGCCGATAAATTTAATGAGACCCTTGAGGATATGAAAAAGGATCAACTAGAAATTAAACATACACTGACTGAAATAAAAAATATTATACAGAGACCTAACAGCACACCAGAGGAACACAAGAACCAAGTCAAAGATTTGGAATACAAATAAGCAAAAAACACTCAACTGGAAAAGAAAAAAGAATCCAAAAAGTTGAAGATAGTGTAAGAAGCCTCTGGGATAACTTCAAGCATACCAACATCAGAATTATGGGGGTGCCAGAAGAAGAGAGAGAGCAAGATACTGAAAACCTATTTGAAGAAATAATGACCGAAAACTTCCCCCACCTGGTGAAAGAAATAGACTTACAAGTCCAGGAAGTGCATAGAACCCCAAACAAAAGGAATCCAAAGAGGACCACACCAAGATATATAATAATTAAAATACAAAGAGCAAAAGACAAAGAGAGAATATTAAAAGCAGCAAGAGGAAAACAGTTAGTTACCTACAAGGGAGCACCCATACGACTGTCAGCTGATTTCTCAAAAGAAACTATGCAGGCCAGATGGGAATGGCAAGAAATATTCAAAGTGATGAATAACAAGAACCTACAACCAAGATTACTCTACCCAGCAAAGCTATCATTCAGAATTGAAGGGCAGATAAAGAGCTTCACAGATAAGAAAAAGCTAAAGGAGTTCATCACCACCAAACCAGAATTATATGAAATGCTGAAAGGTATTCTTTAAGAAGAGGAAGAAGAAGAAAAAGATAAAGATAAAAATTATGAACAACAAATACGTATCTATCAACAAGTGAATCTAAAATCCGAAGGAATAAAAATTTTATGAACAGTATTAACTGGTGAATATAATAGAATCAGGGGCATAGAAAGGGAGTGGACTGACAATTCTTGGGGGAAAAGGGAGGTGGGAGGTGTGGGAAGAGACTGGACAAAAAGCGTACACCTATGGATGAGGACAGTGCGGGGGAGGTAAGGGCAAAGGGTGGGGTAGGAACCTGGTGGAGGGGAGCTATGGGGGAAAAATAGAGGAAAAATTGTAATAATCTGAACAATAAAGATTTATTAAATTTAAAAAAAAGAGAATGCACAGAACTTTATGAAGACCCAGACATCCCTAAGGAAAAGTTACCACAATGTACAACAACATGTAACATGTTGGGGATTTCTCAGCTCAAATCAGCAGAGAAAGTGCAAAATAACAGAGAAATGAAGATAATCTATTTTTAATGAAGAGAGTAAGACTTGAATGAGCAGCATCAAAACTTAATGGTATGGCATCATTTGAACATGAATGGTTAGGTAAAATTGAGTTCTTGAGTACCAATAGGAATTATTAGTAACCATGTTTCATACTGTGGAAACACCTAGAGACAAACCCCAAAATTCCTGAGCCAGTGTTTATTTGAATTGAATTTCCAATTCCAGTTCTTATGGTTCTTATCTGTAGGTTTTTTATTTTTGATTTAGGAGTTTTTTCAAATATATTTACTAATATATAAACTAGTAAGTATATTGTTTTGTTCAACTAATTATAAGTTTATTTTCTGTCCTGAATAATAAACACATAAATATAAAAACTAACAAATTTGATTTAGAAAGTAATGTTTAGTCAGTTAGATAATGAGAACATAACATTTTAATTAATTTTTATCTTCTGTTTGTAGTGATTTATCAAATTGATAGAAATGTCATACTGCATTAAATTTAGTATCTTTTTGAATTCTGTGTCCATGCATTTGTATGGGATTTGTGCATAGACCTGACAATTATTTATCAATATGCTTATGGATAAATAAAAACTGGCATTTGTAGAATAACATTCTATAGGTTTATGAATTTTCAGGAGCATCTGATATAATAAAAGCTTAATATGATAAGTGTCCTGTTGTCAGGTCATCCATTCAACCAATGAAAGCATAATATGCTAATGATATGTTAAGACTGCTCAACCACTCTTTATGACATGCACCAGGGGCAGACAGTCGACTGGTCAACCAGTTGCTATGACATGCACTGACCACAAGGGGCATAGAAAGGGAATGGACTGACAATTCTTGGGGGAAAAGGGAGGTGTGAGGTGTGGGAAGAACAAAAGAATTCTCCAGAAAAAGGAGGTGGGAGGTGTGCGAGGTTAGCTTGCTGCTGGGGTCCAGCCAATTGAGACTGAGCGAGACAGGCTGGATACTCCCTGGAGCCCTCTTTGGTCTCTCCCCAGCTGGCAAACCTCCTGCATCCCTCCCCATCCCCAATCATGAATCAGTGGGGTCCCTTGGCCTGGCCTGTGCCCTCTCACAATTTGGGACCCTTTGGGGGATGTCAGAGAGCCAGTTTTGGCCTGATCACACAGGCCAGGCCGAGGGACCCCACTGGTGCATGAATTCGTGCACTGGGCCTCTAGTATATTTATAATTGTGTCTGTTTAGTGAGATTGGCTTTATAATGAGAACATCATTTTTGCCAAATGCAATTAATTGTTCATTAACAACACAATATTAAGTAACAAATAATCCCACAAACCAAAGCAATACTTATTAAAACTTTAATCTTCATTGTTGATTACAGATATCCCCACTTGTCTTCCCCTGTTGACCCCCTCCTTCCCATTCCCATACCCTCCCTATGCCTTCACCAGACTATTACTTGTGTCCATGGGTTATGCATATATGCATGTAAGTTCTTTGATTTATCTCCATTCCCCCTTAAAGCAATACTTCTATGTGGAATGTTCTTCTTTCTGAAGAAGTGCATCTGGAGTTCCCAGAAAACTGTTCAACCTGATATTAAATATTGACTTTTTCACTTTACCAATATAAAAAATGAGCAGGAATATTCAGAGCAGGAAGCCAAGTTCTTGTACATAGAAAGGGCTAGTATACTCAGGTCATAATGATAGCTGACAAATATAAACAGGCTTTAACGGAAAAATTAAATAAAACTTGTAGACTTTTAGACATTGGGGCTAATCATGACCAACAAATGTGTATAGATGAAGCCCAGCTTGAAAAGATTCTGAGACCACTTACTTTTTTTAAATGGCTTGTTTACAGCTTGTCTAGGAATGACTATTAAAGATGAAGAAAAATTAGACCGATTCATATTGGAAACACTAAAACTTTGATTTAGGAGGTACAGTTGAAAAACATTCAATAAAATTTTAAACAAGTAAGTGTATTTATTTTAAACATGATTTATTAAATATTAGATGCCCAGTGCACAGATTCATGGAACATTGAAAGGAAATTAATTAGAAGGTGGCCGGCAGGGTGGGACTGAGTGAGATGGGCCAGCCATACCCTGGAGCCAATCTCTTGTGGTCCCTCCCAGGCCACCCTCACCTGGGGTGGTGCCAGGGCTCAAAGGGTGTCTGTGGAGTGAGCAGGGTCCCTTCGGCAGGTGGGGTCCTTTGGCCTGGCCTGCAGGGATAGATTCAAAACTGGTAGTCCAACATCCCCTGAGGGGTCCTGGAGTGTGAGAGGGAACTCTGCAAATTTACTATTGCTTGGCAGCTCCTGCGTTGAGTGTCTGCCCCTGGTGGTCAGTGTTCATCATAGCTACCAGTCAGACATTGGAACTTTTGGATGTTTGCTTAGGCTTTTATATATATACACATACAGAATTATTTTATATATATATATATATATATATATATATATATATATATATATATATATATATATCTGATTAGGACCCATGGACATACTAAGATATTTTTAAATCAAAAGCCCCAAATGAAATAACAAAAGAATTCTCCAGAAGAAGGGCTAAATGAAATGGAGATAAGAAATTTATCAGACATAGAGTTCAGAATAATGTTGGCAAAGTTGCTCAATAGTATGAGAAAAGATACAGTAACCTTGAAGAATGACATAGCACTAATAAAGAACACAGTGGAAGGAATAGACAGCAGATTAAGGGGAAGCTGAGAACTGGATCAGTGAATTAGAAGACAGGGTATAAAAAAATCACTCAATCAGAGAAGCAAAAAGAAAAACACAAAAAACAGGAGGACAGCTTAAGCTGTGTGATAACATGAAATGGAAAGATATTTGCATTGTAGGAGATGAAGAAAAGAAGGAGAAAAAAGTGAGCAAGGGATAGAGAACATGTTTGAAGAAATGGTGGCATAAAACTTCCTTAACCTGGTGAAGAAAAAGTCACACAAGTCCAGGAAGCACAGAGAGTCCCCAGTAAGAATAACGTGAACAGGCCCACACCCAGACACATCATAATTACAATGCCAAAATTAAAGACAAGGAGAGAATCATAAAGGCAGCAAGAGAAAAGCACTTTGTTACTTACAGAGGGGCTCCCATAAGGCTGTCAGCTGATATTTTTCATCAGAAATTCTACAGGACAAAAGGAATGGCATAAAGTATCCAAGGTAATGACACAAGGACCCAAAACCAAGATTACTATATCCAGAAAAGCTATCATTCAAAATAGATAGTGAAATAAAGAGTTCCCGAGTCAACAAAAGGCTAATGGAGTTTATCACCACCAAACCAGCACTGCAAGAAATGCTAAAAGGATATCTATAATAAGAAGAAATAGGGGGAGAGAGAGAGAGAGAGAGAGAGAGAGAGAGAGAGAGAGAGAGAGAGAGAGAGAGAGAGAGAGAACATAAGCATACAGAATTAAAATGGCAATACATAAGTACCTATCAATAACAACATTAAATGTAAATGGATTAAATGCTGAATGGAAATAAAAATAGGGTAGCTGAATGGAAACAAAAACATGACCCAATTATATGATGTCCACCAGAGACCCACCTCAGATCAAAAGACTCACGCAGGATGAGGATGAAGGGATGGAAAAAATTATACCATTCAAATGGAATTTTAAAAAAAGCAATACTCATATATGACAAAATAGACTTCAAAATGAAGTCCATCACAAGAGACAATAAAGGTCACTACATAATACTAAAGTGATCTATCCAATAAGAGGCTATAACCTGGTAAACATATATACATTCAATATAGGAGCATCTAAATATATATATGTAAACTTCTAGAGGACTTTAGAGGAGAGATTGAAAGCAATACAGTCATAGTAGGGGAATTTAACACCCTGCTGACTTCACTGGATGGATCTTCCAGACAAAAAATTTAATTGGCATTTCACCCCAAAGCTGTAGAATATATATTCTTCTCAAGTGTACATGGGCTACTCACAAAGATAGACCACATGTTCGGACACAAAACAAATCTCTACAAGTTCAAGAAGACTAAAATCATATCTAGCAGTCCTGAGATGGAAATTCATGGCACCACAAGCCTACCTCAAAAAAAACAAGAAATATTAGTAATAAACTATTTAACCCTACAACTTAAAGAATTAAAAAGAGAACAAAACAAAAAGTCCAGGGTAAATAGAAGGAAGGAAATATTAAGGATTAGAGCAGAAATAAATGACATAGAGACTAAAAAAAAAAACAAAAAACAAAAAAATCAGTGAAACCAAGAGCTAGTTCTTTGAAAAGATAAGCAAGATTGACGAACTGTTGGCCAGCCTCATCAAGAAACAATGAGAGAAGACCCAAATAAATAAAATCAGAAACAAAAGCGGAGAAGTAACAACTGACACCAAAGAAATGCAAAGGGTTGTAAGAAAATACTATGAGCAACTATATTTAAACTAGCTGGAGAATGTGGATAAAATTCCTAGAAAAATATGATCTCTCAAAACGGAATCAGGAAGAATCAGCAATCATGAATAGGCCAATGACAACTAAGGAAATAGAAGCAGTAATCAAATCACTCCAAGCAAACAAAAGTCCTGCTCCAGATGGCTTCACAGGGGTATTTTACAAAACATTCCAAGAAGTAACACTTATACTCCTCAAACTGTTCCAAAAAATCCAAGAGGAAGGCACATTTCCAAGTTCTTTTTATGAGGCCAGCATTATCCTAATCCCAAAACCAGATAAAGACACTATGAAGAAAGAGAATTACAGGCCAATATCCTTGATGAAAATAGATGCTAAAATCCTCAACAAAATATCAAATTGGATCCAGCAATATATTACATATCATACCCCATGACCAAGTGGGATTTATTCCAGGGAAGCAAAACTGGTACAATATGCACAAATCATCAAACATGATACATCACACAAACAGATAAATATCACATGATCATATCAATAGACACAGAAAAAAGCATTTGACAAAATCCAACACCCATTTTAGATAAAAACTCTCAGCAAAGTGGGAATAGAGGGACCATATATCCATATAATAAAGTCCATATATCACAAACGAACAGCAAACATCATACTCAGTGGAAAAAAACTAAAACCATTTTCCCTAAGAACAGGAATAAGACAGAGATGTCTACTTTCACCACTACTGTCCGATATAGTACCGGAAGTGCTAGCTATAGCAATCAGACAAGAAGAATAAATAAAAGGCATTCAAATCAGAAAAGAGTGAAACTGTCATTATTTGCAGAAATCCTAAAGACTCCACCAAAACACTGCCAGATTTAATCAATGAATTTGGCAGTGTAGCAGGATACAAAATTAACACTCAAATATTGATGGCTTTTGTATACACCAATAATGAATTCTCAGAAAGAGAAACTAAAAAAATACCATTTACTCTTACACCTGCAAGAATGGCTACCATTAACAACTCAAAATAGAAGTGCTTCTGAGGCTGTGGAGAAAAGGGGACCCTAGTATATTGTTGGTGGGAATGTAGACTGGTGCAGTCACTATGGAAAACAGTATGAAGTTTCCTCAAAAACTTAAAAAGTGAACTCCACCTGGCTGGCATTGCTCAGTGGTTGAGTATTGAACTATGAACGAGGAGGTACGGGCACATGCTCAGGTTGTGGGCTCAGTCCCCAGTGTGGGGCATGCAGGAGGCAGCCAATCAGTGATTTTTGCTCATGATTGATGTTTCTATCTCTCTCTACCTCTCCGAAATCTATACAAATATACTTTTTAAAAAATGTTGAACTGCCATTTGACCCAGTGATCCCTCTTCTAGGAATATATCCTAAGAATCCCAAAACACCAAATTATAAAGAACAGATATACCCTTATGTTCATAGCAGCCCTATTTACAATAGCTACAATTTGGAAGCAGTCTAAATGCCCATTGGTTGATGAGTGGATAAAAATGTGTGGTACATTTATACATTGTACCAAATACTAAATACTAAATACCAAATACTAAACATCCTATCTAATAAAGGGGGAATATGCTGATTAATCCCTACACCATCACAAAGATGGCGGTGCCCAAGCCAATAAGGAGGGGATATGCTAATTGACTTCCCCACCCTCAAAGATGGCAGTGCCCACAGCCAGACCAGAAGTGAGTGCTGGGTTGCCGTGGTGACCCACCACTGACTGGGGCTACTGCCAGTGCTCCGACCCAGCACTGACTGCCTAGGGGGCTGAGGATCAGGACCAGAGAGAAGCCTGCAGAGAGAAAGGCAGGGTCTGATCTGTAGCCTCTGTGGAAGCTATTGATCAGAACTTGCCTCTCTTTCTCTCCTTGCCTAGCCAACAGCCATGCCTCCATTTCTCTCCAGGCCTCCACCAGGGCTGCTGATCAGCCCCACCTTTCTGATCAGGTCCTGTTGATAGGCCCAGAGATGCTGACTGGTATAGAAACTGACCAATTAGAACCAAATTGGCCGGCAGAGGGGGGGCAGTGGGATGGGGGGGGATATGGTTGGCACGGGAGGGCAGTTAGGGGTGATCAGGCCAGCAGGGAAGAGCAGTTAGGGGTGAGATCAGGCTGGCAGGGGAGGGCCATTGGGGGTCAGATCAGGCCAGCACGGGAGGGCAGTTGGGGGCAATCAGGCAGGCAGGCAGAGGCTGTTAGGGGTGATTGGGCAGGCAGACAGAGAGGTTAGGGGTGATCAGGCAGGTAGGCAAAGATATTAGGGGCAATCAGGCAGGCAGGCAGGCAGGTGAGTGGTTAAGAGCCAGCGGTCCCAGATTGTGAGAGGGGTGTCCGACTGGTCAGACATCCTCTGAGGGATCCCCGATTGGAGTGGGTGCAGGCTGGGCTGAGGGAACCCCCACTCCATGCACGAATTTCTTGCACTGGGCATCTAGTAATTATATAAAAATACAGAAAGGCAAATATATATGTATACACACACACACAGTATATGTCATATATATATATATATATGTCATATATATATATATATATGTCATATATATATATACACACACACACTAGTGGCCTGGTGCATGAAATCATGCACATTAAAAGGGAATTAATTAGAGGAAATATGTTAATATTGCTATTTGCCCTTTCTTTATAATAGAAGTGTTAGAGATGAAAGAAAGTTAGTAAAATGTATATTAAAATCTCCCTCCTGTCAGAGTCTGGGGCATGCTGCGGGACCCAGAGTCAAGTCCCCACCCACCCTTGCACACCTTGAAATTGTGTGAGACCCAGACCCAGCCTGCCACACCCCTGTCAAGCCTCACAAGGCAGAGTGGTGCAAGCCCTGCCAGGTGGGGAGCGTGGCCTCAGGTCCCCCAGTCTGGTGCCAGGGTGGGGGGCACAGCCTCAGGTTCCTCAACCCTGTTGCTGGGGCTGGGGGTGAAGCCTCAGGTCCCCGGCCTGGCCTCAGGTCCCCCAGCCCCAGCGCAAGGGCACGAGGGCATGAGGGCGTGATGACCATTTGCATATTAGCTCTTTATTATATAGGATATGACTATTGTTAACAGTTTCAAATTGTTTAACATTGTTGAGGTCAACCTATATAAAACATTGTGCATCTCTTTTCCAGTTAGTGTTGCATGTTACTATTAAATTAATTTCTCATATCATTAAAAACCTTTCTAATGATAAAAAAAAAAAAACAAAAAAAAAACAGCTTTGGATCCAGGGAGATAACAATGTAGTTATGAAAGTTTCTTTTTTTTAAATTTTTTTCTTTATTGATTAAGGCATTACATATGTGTTCTTATTGTCCCATTGCCCCCCTGCCACTCCCCCACTCATGCTCTCAGTCCCTGGTGTCTGTGTTCATTGGTTAGGCTTATATGCATGCATACAAATCCTTTGGTTTATCTCTCCCCCTTATCCCCACCCTGCCCTACATGAAAGTTTCTTGTAGGTTGCTTGCTATCTTTGATGGCTTTGTACAAGGACATCATCTATCTAAAGGATGTAAGAGATGATCATTTCATTGTGGTAAAAGAAAATCAAATAGAAATTATGGCTTAAATATTTGAAACCAAGTATTGATTTCTAAAGTATAATGTACTTTAGAAAAAAATTTAATTGAAATCTCCTAGAGCAGGATAAATTAGTGGTTTTCAATTTTTAACCAGAATACTTCATTCTTCTTCTATATGAAGAAATATATCTAGATTGATTTATGTAATTAACCCTTAGCCTAATAAACAATTTCTAAAATTTAACCAAATTAAGTTGGGACAATTTTTTAAGAATAATGTATTTTAAAAGTACATATTAAAATCCTTCAATTGAGGTAAATCCTTAATTTACACATTGCTTATTGATCCTACTTATGATATACTTATTATATTTTCAAGTTCTTATCAATCACTTGAAAGTTGTAATTATGAAATTGTTTATCTTTGATGAAGTTCCATAATTACCCTTTATCTCTCAGATTTGCTGTGTTTCTATAACTTTTTGTGAGACTTTATAAAAGTTTAAGAAATGCATTAACTAATTGATGTATTACTAGAGATGAAAGTCATCTAAAATCTTACATCTAACCTAACTTTCCAACTATTGTTTTGAAACCTTAAGTTGGCTAAAAATATATTGGTTTTTATCATATTGTGTAGAAATGTCATCAGTGATTAGTTATCAGATGTTATGTAAGGCCTTCCAAAGACCCAATAGAAGTGAAGACTATGAATTTAATTGTAATAAAAGTAAGTGTTTAATATTTTAAGGAAATTGTTTTTCAGTGTTTATAGATAAAATATCTGTTCAAATATAAAAAGCATCTCAATAAATAAAATTCACCACCATTTTCTTTCTGACAGTTTCTCATTGATTTATGTGTGAGTGCATGTGCACAGTATATAGCAGTAATACTAGCTCTATGATATTTCATTTTGAATTCTTTTTCTGTATCTATGATAAATCTGTGTGCATTCATCAACATTTTTCCATCTGGTTCTTCTTGTGATTAGCATTTTCCTGTTGGCTTCTCCTTTTTAAAGCTACAACTCATGATTATGAAATGGAGTAATGTAAATTAAATGAGAGAGGATCTTGTACTTGCTGGAAAAATGGAATGGTCAGAGCAGACTTATTCTCCTTACTGAAACAATTAAAAAACAACAACAATAGAAAAATTATCTAAAGAATATTTTTCCAGATACCAGATATCTGGCAACAAATAACAGTGATTTCTGGGGATAGAAAACAAATGAGATAAGCTCTATGATGGTCTCAACATTCAGTTCTGAGAAACTCTTCAGGCTGCAGAGCAGGGAGACAGAATCCAACTGGAGCCTGGCCAATTCATGGAGGTTGTGCGATGGAGATGAGTATAGAGGGAGACTCAGAAGACTAGAGTTTATAGAATAGGGGACCTGAGAGAATTCCAGATAACTGCCAAGGGCCCCCTTTTAGTATTCTGAAGAGTACTGATCAGCACATGCATTTGAGAAAAATGTAAGACAAGAGAAAGAACTACCAGAAAAGATTAGAGGGTATAGTACTTCACATTCACACAGGACCTGATATAGCAACTGTTCCCACTAGTCAGGTTAGAAAACTCATAATTCATTGGGCATAGAGAATATTACTAAGAAGAAACTGGACTATACACATATCTAGCCCTCCCCAACAAATCTTGAAAGTAAGACCCTAATAGATCAAACTGTTCTCAGTAACTTCACTATATCCTAGAACTAAGTTCAAGAATACTCATAGAAATATAAAATATCCAGCATCCAGAAGACATACAAATAACAGATCAAAAAAATAATAAAAAATGAAAAGAACAACAGTGATCTCTATGGCAACTTGAAAGCAGCCTAATATTTGTGTATTTTGAATCTCAGATATGAAGAGACAGAAGAAATCATTGATGACTTCTTTGTTTTAACCTTAAAAGGTTAAAACTTCTAAAACAATGGGTATATGAAACTCAGCACTCTCTAGGAACAGGAAACACAAGGAGAATCCCTGCAATGCACATCATAACCAAATTTTTAAAAAACCTGTGATAAAGAAAAAAAGAAAACTTAAAACAGCAATAAAAAAGGAAAAAAGAGGGTATATTACACAAAGAAATAAGAAACAAGACAAATAAGAAAAATAAGAAAAAAAATGTCTACCTAGAATTGCACATCCAGCAAATATATATTTCAAAAAATAAAATAAAGATATTTTGCAGACAGAAATTCGGACAATTAATTATCAGCAGATTTTCATTAAAATAAATTTTAGGAAAAAATATACCAGATGGAAATGTGGATCTGCACAAAGGAACAAAGAGCACAAGAAACAGTCACTACATGTGTAAATAGATATTGTCTTATTATTTTAATTTCTTAAAAAGAAAACTGCTTTTTAAACATATTTATAAAGAAAATTAGAAACTACTTGGAATTGAATGAAAATTAAAATTATTATTTAGTCAGATATTGCTAAGAAATACTTAATGGGTGAGTTACGCCTCTAATTTATGGTATTAGAAAAAAGAAGTTTCTAAGTCAATGACTTCACTTTTCATCTTAAGAAACTAGAGACATGCATAAATTAGAGGCATAAACTCACCCATTAACTATTTCTTAGAATCAGAGACATAGAAGCATAGACATAGACTGTCCAACCTATGAGGGAAAGGGGAGGAAGGGGTAAGAGATCAATCAAAGGACTTGTATGCATGCATATGAGCATAAACAATGGACACAGAGAGTGAGGGTATGTGCTGGGAGGGCAGGAAGGAGGGTAGAGGTCAATGGGGGAAAAAGGAGACTCATATAATACTTTAAACAATAAAGAATTTAAATTAAAGAAAAAAAGAAACTAGAGGGAGGTGAAAGACCTGTCCTACAAAAGACAGTGATAAAATAAATTGGAGAGGATGCAAATAAATGGAAAGGTATAGCATGTTCATGGATTAGAAGAATTCATATACAAATTTCTATAGAATCCAAAGCAATCTACAGATTTTATGCCACCCCCATCAATATATCAATGGCTTTTTCTTTTATAGCCCAGCTGGTGTGGCTCAGTGGTTGAGCATTGACCTATGAATAGGAGGTCTCAGTTTGATTCCTGGTCAGGTCACATGCCCTGGTTGCAGGCTTGATTCCCAGCAGGGGACATACAGGAGGCAGCTGATCAATGATTCTCATCATTGATGTTTCTATCTTTCTCTCTCTCCCTCTCCCTTCCTCTATGAAGTTAATAAAATATATATATATTTTTTAAAAAGCTAGGACAAAATATTCTAAAATTTGTATGGAACCATTACAGATCCCCACTACAAAAAACAATTGTGAGAAAGAGAAACAAAATTGGCAGTATCACATTCCCTGATTTCAAACCGAACTACAAAGAAATAATATTTAAAACAGTATGGTACTGGCACAGAAACAGACACATAGACAAATCCTATCTAATAAAATAGTAATATGCAAATTAACCATCACTTCACTACACCCACAAGCCACGCCCACCAGCCAATCAGGATCAAGTATGCAAATTAACCTAACCAAGATGGCTGCAGCCACAGAGCGAGCAGGAGGCTTGGGTTTCCCTAGCAATGGAGGAAGCCAAGCTTCCCACACACTCTGGCTGGTCTGAACTCCACTCAAGGCTACAAAGTTTCAATTATAGAAGATAAATATATACCAACAAAAATGGTGGCAGCCATGGAGCTGGAGAGAGCAGGAGGCTTGAGTTGCCCCCAGCGATGGAGGAAGCCAATCTTCCACAGCCTGGGCCTGCCTTGGCCTCCACAAAGTTTCAATTATAGCAGAAAAATAAATCCTAACAAAAATGGCTGCTTCCACGAAGCAAGCAGAAGGCTTGGTTCTGCTCAAGGCTACAAAGTTTAATTATAGACGATAAATAAATCCCAGATCCTAGGGCCTCCACTTGGGTTGCCAGGGGGTGTGGCCAGCCTGCAAACCACCACAGGCCCCTCGCCCAGGCCACCCCTTGCCCCAAGGGAACTCCCACCCTGATCTGGGACACCCTTCAGAGCAAACCAGCCAGCCCCCACCCATGCACCAGGCTTCTATTCTGTCTAATAAAAGAGTAATATGCAAATTGACCATCACTCCAACACACAAGATGGCTGCCCCTATGTGGTCAAAAATCCTGCCCCCATGTGGACACAAGATGGCCACCACAAGATGGCCAGCAGGGGAGGGCAGTTAGGAGGGACCAGGCCTGCAAGGGAGGGCAGTTGGGGGCAATCAAGCCTGCGGGGAGGTCAGTTAGGGGTTACCAGGCCTGTAGGGGAGGGCAGATAGGGGCAATCAGGCTAGCAGGGGAGCATCAATCAGGCTGGCAAGGGAGTAGTTAGGGGGTGATCAGGCTGGTAGGCAGAAATGGTTAGGGGCAATCAGGAAGGCAAGCAGGCGAGCAGTTGGGAACCAGCAGTCCAGGATTGTGAGAGGGATGTCCAACTGCCCGTTTAGGCCTGATCTTGGTAGCATCAGGCCTAAATTGGCAGTCAGACATCCCTCGAGGGGTCCCATATTAGAGAGGGTGCAGGCTGGGCAGAGGGACAAATTTCGTGCACCGGGCCTCTAGTAAATAGAATAAAAAGCTTAGAATAAATCTAAACATATATGGTCAAATAATCTATGACAAAGAAGACAAGAATATACAAGGAAAAGACAGCCTTCTCATTAAATGGCGTTGGAAACACTGAACAGCTACATGCTAAAGAATAAAACTGAACTCCAGTCTTATACCATATGAAAAATAAATTCAGAATGGATTACATATGTAAATATGAGACCTAAAATCATAAAAATCCTAGAATAAATATAAGCAGTAAGCTCTTTGACATTGATCTTAGCTTATTTTTTTTTTTTTTTGGACTAGCTTTCACAGGCAAGGGCAACAAAAGCAAAGATAAACAAATGAGACTACATCAAAGTAATAAGTTTGTGCTTCAAAAGTGGACATACAGAAGGCCATGAGACATATGAAAACATGCTCAAAGTCACTAATCATCCAAAAGATGCAAATCAAAAGGGCAATGAGGTACTACTATCTCACACCTGTCAGAATTGCTATCATCAACAAATCAACAAACTACAACTGCTGGTGAGGATGTGGATAAAAAGGAACCCTCGTGCACTGCTAGTGAGAATGCAGACTGATGCAGCCACTGTGGAAAGCAGTATGGATATCCTCAAAAAATTCAAAATGGAACTCCCTTTTGACCCAGTAATACCACTTCTAGGAATATATCCCAAGAAATCAGAATGCCAATGAGGAAGGATATATGACCCCTGTCTTCATAGCAGCGCAATTTGCAATAGCTAAGATTTGGAAACAGCCTAAATGCCCATCAGCAGATGAGTGGATTAAAAAACTGTGGTACATCTACACAATGGAATACTACACTGCTCTAAAAAATAAAGAACTCTTACCATTCGCAATAGCATGGATGGACATGGAGAGCATTATGCTAAGTGAAATAAGCCAGTCAGAGAAAAATAAATATCACATGATCTCACTTATTTGTGGAATGTAATGAACAATATAAACTAATGAACAAAAATAGATCCAGAGACACAGAAGCATGGAACAGACCGTCACACTTCCGAGGGAAGGCATGGGGGTAGAATATCAATCAAAGTACTTGTATGCATGCACATAAGCATACCAATGGACACAGACACTATGGGGGTAAGCACATATGCTGGGGGGTGGGAGTGTCTGGGGAGAGGTCAATGGGGGAAACGGGGGACATAAGTAATATTTTAAACAATAAAGATTTAAAATGAAAGAAGAATCCCAAAAATAAACTTTGAAAAAAAAAAGTAAGCTATTCAATTATTTAAAAAAATATTTTTGGAGTCATGCAGATGTTTGGAAAATTAATCTATCTTAAAGGTCATTGAGTACAAAAATAATAAATATTAACATTTAAAAAACAAATAAAAACCTTTTGCACACAAAAAGACAGCTTACTGAATGGGAAAACATATCTGCAAATCATATATACAATAAGAGGCTAATATCCAAAACACATAGAGAACTTACTCAGCTTAATATTAATAAAATATACAATCTGATTAAAAGTTGGGCAGAGGACCTGAATAGACACTTTTGCAAAGACAGCACATAGATGGCCAACAGGCACATGGAAACATGTTTGACATCACTAATCATCAGGAAAATGCAAATAAAATATACAATGAGATGTCACCTCACACCTATTATAATGACTATTATCACAAGACAAAAAAACAAAAATAAAGAAAAACAACAACAAACAAACAAACCCCCACAAGTGTTGGTGAGGATTTAAAGAAAAGGAAATCGTAGTGCACCATTTGGTGGGAATGTAAAATAGTGTAGCAACTGCAGAAAATGAGGAGTAAAGAAAAGGAAACTGTAGTGCACCATTTGGTGGGAATGTAAAATAGTGTAGTAACTACAGAAAACGGTATGTAGTTTCCTCAAAAATTAAAAATAAAACTACCATACAATTTAGCAATTTTATTCCCGTGTATATATTTTAAAAATATATTCATCCATTTATATTTATTACATTATCCTATATTAAAAAAAACACCCTAATATACAGTGAACAAGCAGTCGCTATGACGTGCACTGACAACCAGAGGGAGACGCTCAATGCAGGATCTGCCCCCTGGTGGTTAGTGCGTTCCCACATGGGGAGCACCGCTCAGCCAGAAGCCAGCCTCACCACTGATGAGCACAGAGGCAGTGGTGGGAGCCTCTTCTGCCTTCGCTACAGGTGGGCAGTAAGAAGTGAGGGGTCCCAGACTGCAAGAGAGCGCAGGCCGGGCTGAGGGACCTCCCCACACAGTGCACAAAATTCTAGTTAACAATAACCAAGACACGGAAGCAAACTAAGTACCCATCAATAGATGAATGGATAAAGAAGATATGGTATATATGTATCCAGTGGCATATTATTTAGCCACAAAACAAGAACGAAATAAAAAATCTTGTTATATGCAACAACATGGATGAACCTTCAGGGTACTATGCTAGGTGAAATAAGACAAAAACAAATACTAGGTGATTTCACTAATATATGCAATCTAAAACAATAAAACAAAACAAGTGAAAAAAACAAAAGAAAACAGAAACAAACTCACAGATTCAGGAAACTGATGCTTACCGCAATGTGAGAAAAGGTTGGGTGGGGCAGATAAAATAATTTCAGAGGATTAGAAGTACATACTTTAATTATAAATTAAATAAGTCATGAGGATGTAAAATATAGTATATAGATATAGTCAATAATATTTTAATAACTCTGGTGACACATGGTAACTAAAATTATTATTATGATAATTTATAATGTATATAAACATTGACTCATTATTATGCATCCCTTAGGCTAATAGGATATTGTACATTAGTTATATATAGATGAAAAAATAAAACTAAATAAAGCAGAAGATAATAATAAAGATAAGAGTAGCAAGCAAAAAGAAACACAGAACAGAAAATTAATGAAGCCAAAACTTATTCTTTGAAAAATTTTCAAAGATTGATTGATGATTACCTAGATTGGTTAGGAGAAAAAGAGAGAAAACACAAATTACCAAAATCTGGCATGAGAGAGGTGACATCTTTAGAGATATTTAAAGGATAATAATGGAATACTTTTAAAGCATTATGCCAATGAACTTGAAAATTGTGTAAAATGAACTAGTTTCACAAACTACCAAATTTCATACTAAAAAAAAATCCTAATAGCTTTATATCTATTAAATAAATTAAATTTGTAGTTGAAAACATTACTTCAAATAATACTCCAAGAATAAATTACTTTATTCATGAATTCTATGGGACATATAAAAAGGAAAAAAATTCAGTCCTACAAAAACTTTTTATAAAAAACTTTTTTTATAAGGACAAAATAATTGTTCCCAAATAATCTTGTGACACCTGCATTGCAAAAATACTAAACTAAGACAAAGAGATTACAAGAAAATAAACTATAGACCAATATCCTTCATAAACATACATGTCACAATTCTTTTTAAAAAAATATTTTTATTGATTTCAGAGATGAATGGAGTGGGGGAGAGAGATTGAAACATCAATGATGAGAGAGAATCACTGATCAGCTGCCGCCTACATGCCCGCTGCTGGGGATGGAGTCCATATGGGGCATGTGCCCTTGACTGGGAATCAAACCCAGGGCCCTTCAGCCCACAGGCCAACGCTCTATGCACTGAACCAAACCAGCCAGGGCACATGTCATAATTCTTAACAAATCTTTTTCAAATTGAAAATACTATGACTAAGTAGAATTCATCCTAGAATAAATGTGATAAAAGTAATGAAGGATATAATATTCAAAATTAAATTCATATAATTTCCCACAATAAAAAATCTAATGAAGAAAACCCACAAGATATTTTCAGTAGATGTTGAAAAGTACTTGGTAAAATTTAACATTTATTCTTGCTTTTAAAATTCTCAGCAAATTCGTAATAGAAGACACTTTCTTCAACTTGAAAATGTATACTAAATTATGAAAAAAACAGTGATGCTAACATCAAATTAAGCATCATAATTATGGCTAAAAGACTGAATAAGTGCTTTTCCTCTAAGATCATGAAGAAAAAGAATGCCCACTCTTGCCACTTCTATTCAACATTATACTACTATGAAATATCAACCAACGAAATAGGGCAAGAAAATATAAAAGGCATTGAGATTTAAAAGGTAGAAGAAAATTTGTCTTTATTTGTAGACAACTTGATTGTTAATGTAGAAAATATGGTAAAATTTATTTAAAATTCCTATTGGAACTGCTAAAAGTTACTATTTTTAAATTTTATTCCTATCACAATTTATCCCCTCTGTGCCCTCTTCCACCTCCAATCTACCTCTGTAATCACCACTCTGTTGTCCATGTCTGTGAGTTCTCTCTCTTTTTTTTCTTTTTTGCTCAAATCCCTCCACCCTCCATCCTCACAACATGCACACAAGAGCTGTCTGCCTGCTCTCTATTTATGAGTTTCTCTATTTTGCTTGGTAGATCAGTTTTTTCATTAAATACCACATATGAGTGAAATCATATGGTACTTCTCTTTCTCTGACTGGCTTATTTCACTTAGTGTAATGGTCTTCAAGTTTGTCCATGCTGTTGTAAAGGGTAAACTCAAAACCATATAAAATCTAAAAGAAAATATAGGCAGTAAAATGTCAGATATTTCTCATAGCAATATATTTCTGATATATCTCCTCAGGCAAGGGAAACAAAAGAAAAAATAAACAAATGGGACTACATCAAACTAAAGAGTTTTTGCACAGCAAAGGAAACCATCACCAAAATTAAAAGACAACCCACTGAATGGGAGAACATATTTGCCAATGATACATCTGAGAGGGGTTAATATCCAAAATTTATAAAGAACATATAAAGCTCAATACCAAAAACAGCAAACAATCAGATTGAAAAATAGGCAAAATAACTAAATAGACACTTCTCCAAAGAGGATATACAGATGACCAGCAGACATATGAAAAGATGCTCAAATCCACTAAACCAACAGAGAAATGCAAATTAAAACTTCAGTGAGATATCACCTCACACCTGTCAGAATAGCTATCATCAACAATTCAACAAACAAGTGTTGGCCAGTGTGCAGAGAAAAGGAAACCCTTGTGCATTGTTGGTGGAAATGCAGATTGGTGTAGCCACTGTGGAAAGCTGTATTGAGTTACCTCAAAAAATTAAAAACGGAACTGCCTTATGACCCAGGGATTCCATTTTTGGGAATTTGTCTGAAGAAACCTGAAACACTAATTTGAAAAAAATATATATGTGTACCCTTATGTTCATTGCAGCTTTATTTACAACTAGAGGCCCAGTGCATGAAATTCATGCACGGGGGATGTCCCTCAGCCCAGCCTGCACCCTTTTCAATCTGGAACCCCTCGAGGGATGTCTGACTGCCCGTTTAGGCCCAATCCTGGTAGGCTTAAATGGGCAGTCGGACATCCCTCTCACAATCCAGGACTGCTGGCTCCCAACCGCTCACCTGCCTGCCTGCCTGATTACCCTTAACCACTTTTGCCTGCCAGCCTAATCATCTCCTAACCACTCCCCTGCCAGTTTGGTCACCCCTAACTGCTCTCCCCTGCTGGCCTGGTTGCCCCTAACTGCTCTCCCCTGCTGGCCTGGTTGACCCCAACTGCCCTCCCTTGAAAGCCTGGTTCCCCCCAACTGCCCTCCCCCGCAGGCCTGGGTCTCCCCCCAAGTGTCCTCCCTTGCAGGCCTGGGTCCCGCCAACTGCCCTCCCCTGCTGGCCATCTCTTGGTGGCCATCTTTGACCACATGGGGGAAGCCATCTTGTGTGTTGGAGTGATGGTCAGTTTGCATATTACCTCTTTATTATATAGGATGGTCCAAATTTGGAAGCAGCATCAAATATCCATCAGTAGATGGATAAAAAACTGTGGTACATATAGACCATGGAATACTACTCTGTGGTAAAAAGGAAAAGGTACTATTAAAATTACTAAAAGTAATAAGTGATTTTAACAAGACTGCAGAATATAAGATCGGTTCACAGAAATTAAACAACAATTGAAATAAAAACAATGAATTTATAAAAAATTAAAATATTAAGAGTATGAGGAATCTACAGAATATGTGCAAGACCTGTATACAAAAAATGATAAAACACTGGTAAATAATAAAAGGAGACCTATGTAAACTAAGAGATATGTTTTGTTAATTATTTGGAGTTTCAATATTGTAAAGATCTTAAGTATCCCTAAATTAATCTATAGGTTCACTATAATCTCAATTAAAAATCCAATATATACCTTACTTTTTTAAGAATTGGCCAAGCTGATTGTAAAAAAATGTATATAGAAATGCAAATAACTTAGAATAGCCAAAACAGCTTTGAAAAATATGAGCAAAGCTGAAGGACTAACTCTACCTTATATCATGACTTATTTTAAACCTACACTAATCCAGTCAGTATGGTATTTCAATTAAGATAGGCAAATAGATTAATACAGCAGAATAAAAAGAAATTAAAAAAGAAAAAGAGATAGGTACACAAATACAGGGATTTTTACAAAGGTATAAAGGCAAATCAATTGACAAAAGAGAGTCTTCTCAGAAAATGGTGCTGGAATAACTGACTAAGGGGAAAAAACCTTGGTTTATACCTGTATCATAATAAAAAAAATTCAAAATGAATCATATACTGCAATGTAAAACTTAAATTCTAATAAAACTTGAAAAAGAAAACATTTTAGAACATTTTTGACCTTTCATTAAGAAAAACTTTCTTGGATATGACACCAAAAGCTAAATTCATAAAAGGTAAAATATGATAAATTTGACTTTGATATTTTGAAAAACACTGCTAAAAGAATTAAAAGCGAAGTCACTAGAAGAAAATAATTGCACCTTACATAGCTGATAAACAACTTGAGTCCATTATATAAAAGGAATCTGAAAACTCAATAATAATTTTTTAAAACCACCCCAATTAAAAATTTGCAAAATATTTGAACAGACACTTTACCAAAGTCGATCAAAAAGAACATGGACATCATATATTAGGGAAATGCAACTTAAAAATTATAATGAGATATCACTACACACTTATTAGAATAGCTAATATCAAAAGATTGACCATGTCAAGTGTTGGCAAGAGAAATTATAACTTTCATATAATTCTGCTGGAAATACAAAATAGAACTCCTTTGTAATATAATTTGACAGCTTCCAAAATTTTAATTGTATACCTGCCTACATATTAATCCAAGAGAAAGCAAGTCAAATAAAGTCATGTATACTGTGTGATTCAACTTATATAATAGTTTAGATATTGCAATTATCTATAGTGACAAAAAGCAGATAAGTGGTTGCATGGAGAATTGCGGTATCAGTAGAAATCTCTGTAAATAAATATTTATCATAGTTACGGCTGTAGCTCTTGTGCATCAGTATCAACTAACAGGGCTTATTTTATTTATTTATTTATTTACTTACTTACTTACTTACTTACTTATTATTTTTACAAAAAGAATCGTTCCTTTTTCCTTTTATTTTTCTTCAATTTTTGCTACCCTGTTTTTAATTTTTTTCTTTTTTTTCCAGAGAGGAAGAGATGGGGACAGAGAGAGAGAGAAACATCCTTGATGAGAGAGAATTATCCTTCAGCTGCCTCCTGCATGCTCCCTGCTGGGGACTAACTCTAAATCCAGACATGTGCCCTGACTGGGAATTGAACAGTGACCTGGTTCATGGGTTGACCCTCAAACACTGAGCCATACCAGCCAGGTTAAAGGGGTATATATATATATATGTATACACACACACACACACACACACACACACACACACAGAGAGAGAGAGAGAGAGAGAGAGAGAGAGAGAGAGAGAGAGAGAGAGAGAAAGAGAGATAATATGTAAATTAGGCTGGGATGTTGTAACAGTCATGACCGGACATGAGGAGGTTGCACACGCAGCAGGCATGGTGGTGGGGGGACTTGCAGCAGCACCCATGACCTACGCACCCCGCCCGGCATCAGTGTCCCCAGCAGGCAGTGCTTCCATCAGCAGCCCATCCTGCACATGCACATGCAGGTGAAGTCACCTGCACTGGCTTTCCCACAGGCCTGAGTCTGGGATGAGCTGGTGATCCCAACAGCCTGACCAAGCAGGCAGCGAAGGTGACATTGGGCCTGGGGACTGGCAAATGGGCATAAGATGGCCCTGATTGGGCTGGTTGCTATGACACCCACTGTAGCCAGCAAATCACTGATCAGGGGGTGGGGCCATCAGCCAACCTCCAGACTCCTCCCCACTGCTGGCCTTCCCCTGATCAGACTCTCACATCCTAAATCAAGAGCATGGCACACAGAGCCTGTACGCTTCCTGGCAGCCCAAGTCCATGGGGTTGAGAATTCTGATGGCCTTGATTGGGCTGGTCACTATGAACCCAACTGTAGCCAACAAACCAGCCTGATCTGGGGCTGGCGGCCAACCTCACAGCCCCTCCACCCTGCCGGCCTGCCTTGTACTCTCCCATCCCGATCAAGAGTAGGCTGCACAGAGCCTGGACCCTTCCTGGCAGCTCCAAGTCCATGGGGTTGAGAATTCTGATGGCCCTGCCCAGAGACTAGAGGTACCTGATGAGCAGGGACAGGGACCACAGGCCTCCAGGGAGCTCCGCAGAGTTGGCAAGGAGAGGAGAGGGCCTAAGAAGGGGGAGGAGGTGAAGCCAGTGGACATCAGCCCAGAATCCAGCCCTTCCCCTTCCGAGGCAGCAGGACCTAAACCCAGAACCCCAGTCCAAATTGGAAGAACCTGAAGGAGGCTTCAGGAAGCTCTATGCAAAGCTGCGCACTGAGAATGAGAGACTTCGTGAGGCCCTGACCCAGACCACGCTGCAGCTGGCGCAGCTCAAGGTGGAGTTGGAATGCACCACGCAGAGGCAGAGCACTTTGCAGAGAGGCCAGCCCTCCTGGAGCTGGAGAGATTTGAGTGCAGGACCCTGGACTGCAAGGCTGCTGAGCTGGAAGAGGAGATGAAGGGCCTGTCCAACCTCCGGGCTGACAACCAGCGCCTCAAGGACGAGAATGTGGCCCTGATCCACGTCATCAGCAAACTGTCCAAGTACCCCAGAGCACTTGCCCCTGTGCCCACATTTATACAGGTACTTCTGCCACACATACCCTTTCCCCTGAGTGACAGGGCTGCCGGGGAGTCTCTGAGAAGCCATAACCTCCCCTTTGTACCTCCAGGCTGGGAGGGGAGGACAGAACCCCCAGGAGCCCAGGGGGCCATCTGAGGCCAAGATGGAGATGGGAGGTTGAGCCAGGTAGGGAGACCAGGGCTGCAGGCAGGACCAGGAAGGAACCGAGGGCCAGGAAGTGCCAGGACCAGAGTGGCCACTCAGAGGTCCCTTCTCACATGTGCTGCCATGAGTCACCCCTCCCGCCCCTGAGCAGGGATTCCAGAATGTGCCAAGCATCCTGCAGGCCTGGGCCAGATGGGCCTGTATATAGGGTCTGTGTGCAGTAGGGAAGGATATCTTCTATTTTTTGCTGTCCCCTCCCCAATGCTGTCCCAGGCAAGGGAAGAAGGTATTTTTGAGACATAGCACAATAGCACAGGCACCACAAATAAAAGTTGTGAAATTGCCAAAAAAAAAAAAAAAAAGAGTGGGCCAGCTGGCCAAACCTCTCTCCCTTCCCCTCCCTCCCCCACACCAACCCCACCCTTAATCAGCCTGCCCCACCACAATAGGCCCGAAGCCCCTCCTGGTGGCTGCCTGCCCCTGATCGCACCCCCCTCACCCCAATAGGGGTAAGGCTGGCGAGCCAATCTATTGCAGCCCCTCCCCATGCCTGGCCCCACCCCAGATCAGCCCCTCCACCCCAATCATGGGCAGGGCTGGCTGGCCAACCACCCATGGCTCCTCCCCCAGGCTGCTGGCCCCTTTGGCATCCCCACCCCATTCAGGGGAGTGGCTGGCCAGCCCACTGACCACAGTCGCTTCCCATGGCCAGCTCCACCCCACTCCCAATTGGCCCCCAAGTCAGAGTGGTTAGGGATGATCAGGCAGGCAGGTGAGTGATTAGGAGCCATCTGTCCCAAATTGTGAGAGGGATGTCTGACTGCTGGTGTGGGATCGGGCCTAAATATGGATCCCCTGAGGCATCCTGGATTGGAAAGGGTGCAGGCTGGGCTGAGGGACCACCCCTCATGCACGAATTTCATGGACTGGGCCTCTAGTCCTATATAAAAGCTTAGCATGCTAAGTGTCCTGTTGATTCAACCAATCAAAGTGTAATATGTTAATGTATGCTAAGGCCGCTCAACTTCTTGCTATAATGTGCACTGACCACCAGGGGGCAGATGCTCCAACTGGCAGCTTAGCTTGCTGCTGGGGTCTGGCCAATCGGGATTGAGTGAGATGTGCTGGACATGCCCTGGGGCTCTCCGATGGTCCCTCCCCAGCTGCCCAACCTCCCGTATCCCTTCCCAGCCCCTATTGTGCACCTGTGGAGTCCCTTGGCCTGGCCTGTGCTCTCTTGCAATCTGGGACCTCTCAGGGGTGCACATTGACTGTCAGGTAGTTCCATCTATATAATAAATGCCTAAGCAACCATATGGTGGAAAAACCAGAATGACTGGTCACTATGATGGCACTGACCACCATGGGGAAGACAATCAATGCAGGAGCTGTACTCTCATGGTCAGTGTGCTCCCACAGGGGGAGCGCCACTCAGCCAGAAGCCGGGCTCATGGCTAACGAGTGCAGCAGTGGTGGCGAGAGCCTCTCCCACCTTTGTGGCAGCGCTAATGAGCAGCAAGCCGAGTGGTAAAGAGCAAGCAGGCAGGCAGTAAGGAGAAAGGGGTCCCAGACTGCAAGAGGGCACAGACTGGACTGAGGCCCCCCCCACCCCACCCCAGTGCATGAATTTTGTGCACCAGGCCTCTAGTTTTAAAATACAGACTTAAGTTCATTGTGCTCAAACCTACTGTATGCTAATTATGCAGAGGATAGTTAAAAAAAGAGCTGAAATGAATTAGTATAGAGTCAGCACAATTGTGAAAACAAATGTGTTTGTCATGTCCAGGTTTGCACTTGTTGGATAATCAACACGTGGTCTGTAGTTGGCTTGATTTAAGAATACAGAGAAAAATAAGAAAGAGAGTTATGTAAACTCATTGAGACTCATTTTTTTTTCATATAAAACTAGAGATAATAAAACTCTTCAAATGTTTAATGGATTAAATATTGTGTGGAAAAGCTCATACAATTCTGCCTCTTCAATTTGTAGAAAGTAAGGGATTTATATTTGTGTATATATCTTTTTAAAATTCTTTTTCTGTGGTTTTAAATTATTCTCGATTTCCATATATTTTAAAATTATTATTTGTATTATTAATTAATTTATATTTTATTAATAATCCATTTTTTCTTTAATTATATTTATATGTGTCCCTTGAAAGACTATACTTTACCAGAGAGATGTGCTAGATTTTATATACGTATGAGCCAATACTCAGTATTTTCTTCTTCTGTGGTTAAAAAAAGTCTTTAAGTTAGAAATCTTTGAAAAGACCTCAACCTTTTAACCTCATTCTTATTGTCCTGGATTATGATTTTCAAATTCCAACTCTGGAACACCTGGCTCATCATCAAATGAAAACCCTGAAGAGGGCTAACAGAATAAATATATTTACCATTTGTCTATTTAATTAACTCATGAGCTTCTAGGGGAACTTGACCAACATGCTATGTGTTTGGATTATAGACATCTGTGTTAATGATAGTTTAGTATTTTCTACCATAACCACCTTATGTCCACCTCCTCTGAATCATTTTGAGATCACAGCCACACCCCATCCAATTGACATTAAAGTCCCAAGATTCCCTACATGAGTACTGAATTGGTACAACATTTTATTTCCTGGCAGGGGTTCTAAATACTAGACATTAATCTCACACTGGCCCAGACTAGAAAGCATTCTGGAAAACCAAGGCTATCAAACACTTCTTCAACTAAGCAATACTATCAAAATTTTATATCTTACTTCCTCACCCAAATTGCTCCTCAGCTACCCCAAAAGTTTCCAGGTCCTGTAATGATACTTTAGACCTGAACCTCTGATCCAAGCTGGGTAAGTATAGTCAAGACTGATATCTTTAGTTTGGCCTTCCTTAGTTTTATAATTTCCCAATGACTAACTTCCAATACATGATATAATTTTATTACACAATAACTAATCATTTTCTTATGAGTATACATTCTATTTCTTAAATGCTCTTATATCAACTAGTCCAAGCAAGGGTGACACTTTTTGAAATCTAGATAGATCAATCTGATACCTTTATCATTCTCAACAAACAAATATTTTTCTTCCCTCCTGTGCCATGCAATGGACTCTAATATTACTCCAGTCTCAGTTCAGAGCTCTCTGTGGTTACTCCTATGTCTAGCCCAATCACAGAAAAAAATTAATTGATGTATTTGTGATTGCATAGTACTGATTAAAGGTCATGGTGCATTATGGGTTATTGGTGATTTATCTCTACCCTTAGAGGACAGTGACTGTGTAATTCATAATTTGCTCCTCATATTAGTACAGTTCTGGGGTTATATTAGGTACTCAGTTCATGTTTAATAATTGATTTATTCTATAATGATTCTTTTTCAAAGCAATAGTTTTAAAAATTCAAGAAACACTAAATTTATTCAGCTTCTTTTAATGAGTATTTGTTATACAAAAGGGAGGTATAAAAATTCATGTCCAAACCACTTATTAATTTAAATCTTGAGTTTTTTGAATTACCCAATTTGAAGTAATTCTCTTTATACCTGAAAAATATGGTTCTATTGAAATATTTGAGATAAAATATGTACTGCAAACAGCATATGACAAATATTTCAAGAGTATAAAATTAGTTGTAGAAATACATAATTTACCAGTAAACCCACATTGCATTAGAAATGTGCAAAACCTTTTGATGTAAAACTATTTTTTGTTTTCTTAATTGAGCACCCTTTTCTATAAGTTAGTTTTTAATGGAGAAGTAACTGATTGCATACATTTTGTCTAGCCACTAAATAAATCCAAGGCTTAATTTTCTGAGTAGGATAATGGCTCACCACTGAGATTTGAATTGTAATAAATCCAGTGATAAGGATTTTTTTTGATGGATCCCGAAGTTGGTCAGAATGTTTAATGTCAAGATTTAAAAGCCTGGAAGGTGTATGAATTCCCTCAGTTCCCATCTCACAATTGAGATTGTAAAGTCCACAATTTCCTTCATTTTCCTAATTAAAAAGAATTAAATTTGCATTCAGAATTGTTCAATGACTGTTTTTTTGTGGTGATGGTTTATTTCCTGAAATCAAAGTGGTTCTTATAATATTTCTTTAATGTCAGGGTTTAGGGTTATGTAAACTTTGTCGTCTGGTCTGGATTTTCACTGAGAATGACCTTCTCTTGATCGTCTTCTAGATCCTGATTAGGAAGAAGGGAGAACATATAAATAGTAAATATAATGAAACATTAGAGTTTAAAAATATGATATTCTATGTATAACTATATCTATAAAAGACCATATCTTATATAATAAAAGGCTAGTATGCAAATCGACTGAATGGTGGAATGACCAGCAGAATGACTGGTTGCTGTGATGTGCACTAACCACCAGGGGGAAGACAGAATACAGGAGCTTCCCCCTGGTGGTCAGTGCACTCCCACAGGGGGAGCACCACTCAGCCAGAATCTGGGCTCATGCTCGGAGCACAGCAGTGGTGGCGGGAGCTTCTCCCACCTCTGCAGCAGTGCTAAGGATGTCCGACTGTGGCTTAGGCCTAAGCCTCAGTTGGACATCTCTGAGGGCTCCCAGACTGCGAGAAGGCACGGGCCGGGCTGAGTGACCCCCCTCATTGAGTGCACAAATTTCGTGCATTGGGCCTCCAGTTTCTTAATAATATCCTTCATTTATGATGATAAAATCAAGGTTATACTTTGTATAAAGGTATATGAAAATGATAATTTAAAGTGGTGATTTTAGTTCTCTAGAAAATTTAAATGAATTTGAAAGTTCAGAAGAAATCCCTGATAAATTTTAATTAAAAATTACATGTATCATTGATTATTTAATTTCAAATGTCTGTATTGGATTAACTTAAAATCAGATATGCCCATAATGCATTTATAAGACTTGTAACTTCTTTTGACTACCAACATGTAATTATTTTAGAAATTCCAAATTTATAATTTATTCCAAGTTCCATAAGGGGAATCTTTGATTTTTTTAATGTATTAGAATGTAAGGTAACCTAAGTGGAAGATTAGAAAGTGCACATAAACATAGTTATAAAGAATATCATATTGAATGGGGGTATAAACACTGAGTAGTCAGATTATTATGATCTCTGAACGCATAATAATCTGGCCACTCAGTGTATATCCTATATAATAAAAAGCTAATATGAAAATTGTCCCCTTAACCAGGAGTTTGACCAGCAGGCAGACCAGCAAACCACCCATGTCAACCACCCATGTCCCTTACCCCTGGCCAGGCTGGCCAGACCCCACCCATGCACGAATTCATGCACCGGGTCTCTAATACACACACACACACACACACACACACACACACACACACACATGCACACACTGAGTGGCCAGATTATTATGCATTCTGAATAGTAATCTGGCCACTCACTGTATATGAGTAAATTATGTATATGTAATCTACACATGATATCAAAATTTTGTACAGTTATATTCACAATTTCCTGTATGTGGACAGTGTTTATACTTCAACTCTAGTCTCATCTCAAAAAATAACATTTTATGGAGTTCAGTCCTGTACTTACTTTTGTTAAGCTTTGATCTTTAAGGATTTCTTTCCATATTAACTCTATTTGAGTTTTCCTAAAGGGTTCAATGTATCTAGCACTTTAGATGAGTATAATTGCTTTTCCCTTAATATTTGTTATTCTTAGATTTTACTAATAGTGCAGAACATAAACAATGTATCTTCTTGCCACCAAAATACTTTGCCCCCATATTGGTTAACTGTTCTCCCTAACAGACAACAAAGTCCAATAAAATATATGAAAGCACTCTCCTTTTATTTGGTTTCTTTTAACAACACATGTGTTACATATGTATATTACTATAGTCAATACATTTACCTTGAACTCTTTTGTTATCTTGTATCTTCTTCACAGGTGTGTCTAAAATTAAATAGTTGTAGTTAAAAAAAAAATTGAAATTACGGCCAGAATCAGACAGAAGACCATAGTTAAGCAGAAATTATGGCCAGCATCAGACAGAAGACCACAGTTAAGCAGAAAAGCATAAAGTTTTAAATAAACAGCACTTAAGTGTGTAGATTTTATTTTGTAGTAGTGAATTTCACAAACATGAGACTTTTGCATTGGCAACAGACAAAACAGAAACTTATTTTCCACGTATCATAATGAATTTTCACCATTTGCAAAATATTTTGTTTCATTATGGCATTTGGAGCTCTGTATAATGTACCACTTCTGCAAAGAGTACATCACTTACATGATTTTTTTTCACTTTTTTTGTAAAAAGCATAACTTTATGATAAAAGGATACTTCACATTATATAAAGTTTAGCAGAAGTATCTTCCCAAAGATATCCACTCATTTCTATTTGTACTGTTATCAGACTTCTGCCTCTGTGAATTATCATTGTAAATTAATTCATGATTACCTTTTAGTACATGAGGACAACAAAATATCATTTGCCTAATAACTCTAGAAATAATAAAATAAGCAATTCAGAAAATGTGTGCCTACATATCTCCAGATTTACTTCTAATCCTACAAGGCCAAAAAAATACCTAGTTAAAAATAATAAAAAAATATTTTTAAGAATTTCAAGTGTCTATAATTGTAGTTTTGGGCTGTTTCAGTTTTAAAATATTTCTAAATTCCCTTGTTTTTCTTGTAATTCATCCATAAGCTCTACCTGGGAGGCATAACGTTCCATTTTTCACTTTGTTGTTGATCATTTGAGATTAAAGAGGTTCCTACAGCAACTTCATATTTTGGCTTACCTTTATTTTTTCTTCAAATTTTGACTTCTTGATTTTTATAAATAATATATATTAGATAATTAAGTCAAACTTTTTCTAATATATATACATATATGAAGTCTCTAATCTATATATATAAAGAGGTAATATGCTAATTGATCCTAGGGTGTCACAGTAATGACCAATTTGCATATTGATAGACCAGCAGGAGGCTATGTATATAGCAGTGGGTGCGCCAGAGCCAAGTTCCTGGGGGTCTGAGGAGAGTGCCTGACAGGAGCCTGGACTTCAAAGAAGGAAGAGGAAGAGGCCACCGGGAGCTCTTCCAATCCCCCTACATGGACACCCTACCCCAGCCCCTGCATCCCCTGGGAGATGGGCAGATACACTATCCCAGCCCCTGAACCTCCAGGAGGATGGGGAGGCTGACACTATGGGGAGAAGACCCAGCCTCAGGGGTAGCTGTAGCCCGCACCTCCAACTCCCGATCTCTTCCCCCGCCACTCCTACCAGGGGCACCCACAACAATAGCATGCTGGCAACCACCCGTCAGCCCCTCAAGGCACCCGGGCCCGTGGCCCGCCACTGCTGGGGTACCTCCACTGGGGCCCGGCACGCCTTTCCTCTCTACAACTGCAGACCTGGGTGGAGACAAGCCTGAGTGGCCCCCCAGGGTCAGACTCTTCCCCCCAACAGCAGCAGCTCCCTCTCCACAGTGGAAGCACACTGAACCTCGATGGGGGTGCAGCTAAACCTACCCTCCTATCCCGCCTGGCTCCACCCTGGTGTGGCCTCCACCCTGCTCCAGGAGATTGGAACCCCGCCCTGAGCAGGTACAACTGCGAAACAGCCACTTACAATTTAAGGAATGGTGCCAAGCAGGGAGGTTTGACCATTACTCCCTCTTGGGCCTTGCCCCCACCCCCTAGCGCCCCCTTAATGCCCGCCCCCCACCAGTGCCTCCAGGGACGACCACCGCTACAGGGCTGCTGGCCAGAGCCTGCCCCTCTGAGGTCTGTGGAATCCTCTGCAAAGCCTCCATAGCTACAGTCCCGGGAAACAATCATGGCCTCCTCCCATAATCAGCACCTGCTACCTGCAAGGGTACCCGTGGGCTTAAAAATAACAATCCCTTCCGATTTAGACATCACTTACTTGATGAAACATTTCTTGGTGTATTAGCTCAAAACCTCCTCATGACAACCCAGTGAGGTAGGCAGAGAAGAGATTACAATTCCCATGGTATATGCGTATGTATTCAGAAATGAAGCTCAGAGAGGGAAAGTGTCAAGCCCACTGGTTCCCAAGGTGCAGCATATGTCCCACGGCGGGGGGGAGGGGGGGTGGGTTGATTTTAAGTGGGGGCAAATTGAGAATGAGTTAACAGTGAAATTTTTGCATTTCTTATGGTTCTAGGGGGTCTCATCTGCAGTGTATCCTACATAATAAAAGGCTAATATGCAAATGACCAAATGATGGAATGACCGGTCACTATGATGTGTGCTGACCACCAAGGGGCAGACACTCAACACAGGAGCAGCCCCCTGGTGGTCAGTGTGCTCCCACAGGGGAAGTCTGGCGAGCACAGCGGCAGTGGTGGGAGCCTCTCCTGCCTTTGTGGCAATGCTAAGGATGTCTGACTGAGCCGTCAGTTGGACAACTCCCCAGGGCTCCCAGACTTCGAGAGGGCGCAGGCCAGGCTGAGGGACCCCCCCCTCCCTAAGTGCACGAATTTCACACTGGACCTCTAGTCTATAATAATAAAAGTGTAATATGCAAATCGATTGAAAGGCCTAACAGCAGAATGACCTTCTGGATGACCTTCCAGACGAAGCTGGGGCTGCCAGGGCTGAGGCAGCAGCCGTTGAAGTGGCTGCGAGGACCTATCCTTGCACAGAATTCATGCATGAGACCTCTAGTATTCCATAAAAGGTAAGGCATGAACCTGTCACCAACAGTAATTTTGGCTATATGACACCAAGTGAAAGAGAAATATTTTAAATTTCTTTTTACGAATTTTATTTCTATGTGGCAGATTTCCAACATGTATTTCCTCTCCATGGAATATATGATGTATATGATTTAATACCATATTAGTGCTATAATAAAATACAGAACTGTGGAAAACTTCGTTAAATTGGATAGTGGAGTAAAGTTTATGTGAGATAGGAACATCTGAATTACAGAATATGTTCCAATTGATAAATTTCTTAACTTTAGAATTATTTGATAACAAAATATGGCTTATAAAATATTGTCAAGAAAAAAATGGGACCCAACCTTTAAATAGTGAATAAGACCATTTTTATAATGGACTTATTAAAAAGTTATTGTACAATTTGTAACAAGATCATAGAAGTGTTTACAACATGACTTTTAATAATTAGCATGACACTTGGATATTTTTTTCAATCACTTGATAGTATCTAATTGAGCATCCAGTTAGCTAATTTGCTAATTCATTACTATTTTGGTATGACAATATCAAAATAAATGTTCATCGTGGCAAACAAACATCTTTAGAAAAAAGTGTGAATGAAGTGCACAAAATCAGAGATCCTCCCAGGGGCACTCTGCTATCTCAAACTGAATAAGAGTTGTAACAAGGCATGTTTAGAGAAGCAAAATGGTACCAACAAAGATCCTTTCTCTACCATGTTTTGTGAAACATGCAAAGCATGTCAGTTCAAATATTTGTGAGATTTTTGCATTTGTATGTGACTATTACTTTGGAAATTTAAAATAAGGTGTAAAATATTACTACATTGACCAGGTTAATGTTCACTGACCAAAATACTGATAGTAGTTAGCATTACTGGGAACGCATATGTGCCGCACATTATTCCAAGCACTTTTCATACATTAACTCTTTTTGATGTAGGTAACGTTACTAGCCCCACTTTTCAGAAGAAGAAACCAAGGCTAAAAAAAAATAAATAAAAATAAAAATTAGCTTACTTAAGTTAGTTTGAGTTGGATCCCAGATTGGGAGTCAGATCTACAACCTGATCCCCTATTGTCTAAAAAAGGCCATAAATCTTTACGGGTTATATAGTCAGATTTATCAAAACCTTCCATAACCTTTTTGGTTCCTTTCTCCATAGTTTGATATTCTTCCTTAACTACTTTAGTATTTTTGGTAAATGCAGTTCTGCCTAAGATAAGAATGAAAAACTTTGTGCATTTTGTGAGAACATTTTTTTTTAGTTAAGGCATCTAATGCATTTTAGTGAAAAATCATAATATTAGTACCCAGGGGACCACTTAGTCATGACTTCAGTGATTGATACCCAATTCATCCAAATGTACCACAATATGAGTAATTCAGATAGAAAACTTCAAGCTTAGAGATAAGGACCAGAGTTTGGATATACATCAATTATCTAGACTCTCAAAGGAAAAAAACCAGTCTTCCATGACCTATTTTTTTTCTTTTAATTTCAGAGAGGAAGGGAAAGGGAGAGAGAGATAGAAACATTCATGACGAGAAAGAATCATTAATCGGCTACCTCCTGCATGCTCCCTACTGGGGACTGAGCCCCAAACCCAGGCATGTGCCCTGACCAGAAGTCAAACTATGATTTCCTGGTTCAGAGCTCAATGCTCAACCAATGAGCCACACTGGTTGGGCATGACCTAATTGCTATTAATACCAGTGTGTTTATAAATCAGTGTCTCTCAAGATCTAGGTAAGAGGATACTGTGACTCAGGCATGACCTAATGATTTTACAGGAATGAAAAAATAACCAGCACATCCAATCAATATCTAGATATATACTAATAGCTATACTGATTATAATGATAAAAAGAAAAACTTTGGCAATCCTATATTAAAGAGGTAATATACAAATTGACCATCACTCCAACACACAAGATGGCCACCCCCATGTGGTCAAAAATGGCCACCCCCATGTGAACACAAGATGGCCAGCAGAGGAGGGCAGTTGTGGGCAATCAGGCCAGCAGGCCAGGGCATTTGGGAGGGACCAGGCCTGCAAGCGAGGGCAGCTGGGGGCAACCAGGCCAGCAGGGGAGGGCAGTTAGGGGTGACTGGACCAACAGAGGAGGGCAGTTGGGGGCGACCAGGCCTGCAGGGGAGGGCTGTTAGGGGTGATCAGACTGGCAAGGGAGGGCAGTTAGGGGCAACCAGGCTGGCAAGGGAGGGCAGTTAGGGGTGACCAGGCCAGCAGGGGAGGGCAGTTAGGGGCCATCGGGCCAGCAGGGGAGCAGTTAAGCATCAATCAGGCTGGCAGGGGAGTGGTTAGGGGGTGATCAGGCTGGCAGGCAGAAGCAGTTAGGGTAATCAGGCAAGCAAGCAGGCGAGCAGATGGGAGCCAGCAGTCCTGTATTGTGAGAAGGATGTCTGAAATTCTAAGGTGGGGCCCAACAACATGTCTTGCAAGTGATTCTGTCTCAGGTGGGATTGGGCCTAAATGGGCAGTCGGACATCCCTCGAGGGGGTCCCAGATTGGAGAGGGTACAGGCTGGGCTGAGTGACCACCCCCCACCATGCATGAATTTTGTGCACTGGGCCTCTAGTGTTTTAATAAAATTTATGGTGTGGAATAGTGGAAACTGATGCTTTATAGATATGCAGAAAAACCATTTAGTGGAAACTAAAGGAATCAACCTCTGCAATTAACAGAAACAGGAGTTAAGGAAGAGTCTGTTAACTAAAAATAGAATATTATGAACTTGCAGCAGGTTATCTTCTTTTCTTGAGTAAAGCTATTCTTGAGAATGTAATTCATTGTTTATAATAGACTTGTTAATGGGACTTTATTAAAGGAAAGAAAACATACTAACGTAAAGTTTAAGCTTAAATAAATTAAAGCAATATACACAGGTATGGCTACTAATTGATTCATTCTCTAAAGATACATTAAAAAATAAAATAAAAATAAGAAGCACTGCCATTCTACAATGCTATTTAATGTGGCAAGGACTAAAAAATTTAAAAAAGAATTTAATTTAATTTTCATAATGTCTTTGCCACTTGACTCAAATTTATATATTTTCTTTGCAGATTATTAAGATTTTCGAGGTGGATGAGCAAAGTCTGTATTAGATCTTACAGAAACCTTTGATTCCTTTAGAGCTTTGGTTGTGTAACATATCCCCTGCAGTCTGAAAGGAAATCTTATATATTTCAGATACATATCTTTCTATTGAGGGGAAATTCAATTAATGTCTGAATAAAAATTATTTTTACTATTGCTGAACAGTTTTAGTACTATATAAGATATTTTTATCTGTATTGAAATAAGGAATAAAAAAGCAATGATTATACATGGTCCCAAGATAATTTATATTTTTTTGGGTAGAGTGATACAATTTTTAAAATTTTAAGCAGGAAAAACCATCTGGACCATACTTTGGCTAAGCATTCTCAAACGTTCTTAATTCATGGTATATTTCAAGGAGACTATTTGATATTTCTATATAGTTTAAATACTTGTTTCTCTAAGACAACCTGCCAACATTTTATCTTTAATAAAAGGAACTAGAAATTAATTTATTGAAAAAAAATTATCTGCATTATATTTATGACATTACTATTTCTTCAAATAATTACTGTTTAGAGTTTGCATAAGATTTTTAATTCTTTTTTTCTCTTTTGCCTTTAAAAGCAGGTCCCTTTAATGGCACAGAGAACATTCCACACTTTAAAGATTAAGATTAATATTATATGCAAAATAATTTACATTCCCAGGTATAGATTATCACTCAGACTGTTAGAAGAAACAGATACACATTCCCAAGAATGCAGTTTTAAGAAAGAAAATGACTAAATGCATTGTTTTTTTCTAGTTCTATGAACTTAAAGATTCCATAAACATGCCTTGTATTATTGTTGTGGGAGCAGTGAATACATTTTAAAAAATATAAAATGTATGTCAACTTGGGTTTGATCAAATAACTACCAATTTTAAGTTTCCCCTATTCACATACTTAAAATACCCTTATAATTATGTGTATCAAAGCAAAAAGATATTGTGTTCCTCAAGCTTTATACCATACTTTTTAAAGACTGCTTAAACTAGTTATAATTTCTTTATAGATACTAAATAAACTTTCATTGAACAAATCAATCTGTTAAGATAACACATGATGCCATCTTTAAAAAAATTGTGAAAGCTTAGTCTTTAAAAAGTTGAAGCATTCAGTCACCACACCTGTTAGCGGGTTAGTTGTTTCTCTTTTACTAACCTCCCTGAAGCAGTCTTTTAATTTCTTCATCTTCAAGTAAATGACCATCACCACCTTCAATGAGTTTGGTGACTTTGGTGACCTCTGAGAGGGTACATGTTTATAACAGAAATTGGTTTATGTAACAAGAAGACAGGAGACCTGATATAAACACATCTGCCCAACAATGAATTCCAGACCAACACTTGGTTCTTTCTGAGATTTTAGTGCTGTTTTTCAATAAGCCTGTTTCCTTATAAATCTGTTGAACAATATATAACAAATATGTAATATAATAATCAATGTGACTGTCATTTAAGTTTCATTCTATACGTTTGGATTTTTTTTTCTCTTATGTTGGTATAAAACTTAAACAAAAAAATGACATAAAAAAAAATGAAGCCTCCCAGATTAGTCTTTACAGACAGCTTAAGTAAAGTCATATTCTTATTTTTTTTTTAAGTATGCTGACCTTCTTGCAACAATTTCTTCAGAGTGTCTTCTGTTTCTCCACCACCAGTAGTAATCCTAGTATATTTTATTTCAGGACCTAAAGGAAAGACAATTAAAAAAAAAATAGGACTAATACAGGGGTAGGTAAACTTCCTCTGTAAAGGGCCAGATAGTAAACATTTTAAACTTTGTAGGTGATATGGCTTGTGTTGCAACTACTCAACTTAGTAGCTATAGTGTGAAAATATCCATGGACATTATATAAATGAATTGACACTGCATTCCAATAAAACTTTATTACATAAGTAGGCAGCATGGGCTATAGTTGCTAATCACTCATTTAAACAAATATTTATAGAATAGTTGTATTCAGAATTTTAGGCTAATTTATTGGTGGGAGACTGATACAGAGGTCTACTGAGATTATTTATTGTTTTATACATACTTGCATATATTCTGGTACGTATATGAGTAGACCTTAAGATTAATGGAAAACCAAAAGAGGGAATGGTTTTGGTTCTAGGATATACTAATACATTATATAATGTGTATGAAGCACATAATAAAAACAAATGCTTATAGATTTTTCTACAAATTTCCAACTCAGAGAAAAACATAGATTATACATTTAAAATAATATTATATCTGCCAAAAAAATAAAGTTACTTCAATAACCACCATGAAAATGACTTAGTTTCTCTAATAATTATTTTTTTAAGATATATTTTTACTGTTGATAGTATTACAGATGTCTTCCACTGTCCTCCCATTTACCTCTGTCTTTCCAGCTCCTACCTATCCCTCCAGGTCTTCACCCCCTTATTGCCCCTGTCCATGGGCTATGCATGCAAGTATATATAAGTTCTTTGGTTTATCTTTTCTCATGTCCCTAATCCCCACACCAAGGTATGTCAGTCTGTTTCATGCCTCCATGCTTCAGGTCTTATATTGTTGGTCAATTTATTTTGTTCCTTAGATTCTACAAATAAGTGAAATAATGTGATATTTGTCTTTCTCAGTTTGGCTTATTTTGCTTAATATAATAATATCCAGGTCCCTCCATGCTGTCCCAAAGGATAAGAAATCCCTCCTTTGTACTGCTGCATAGTATTCCATTATGTAAATGTCCCAAATTTTTTACCCATTAATCTACTAATCGGCACCTGGGCTGTTTCCAAATCTTAGCTATTGTAAATAATGCTGCTATGAACATAGGGGTCCACATATTCTTTATGATTCTTATTTTGGGGGTTTTCAGGATATAATAATTCCTATAGAGATATTTTAGGATTAACTGTAGTTGGATCTTGATAATCTAAGGAACAGTTCCATCTATGGAATTAAAGATTACCTGTAATTATTCGTTCTTCCCTTATCTCTTTTTCAGTTATTTCCACAGGTATTCCATCAATGATTCTGGTGTATTTTTTAATAATTGGCTCTGAAATTAGGGGTAGAAAAATGCATTTGATTTGTCACCTCATGATATTAAAAGCTAGACATTTTAATGAGTAAATGTATTTCTCAAAACAATACCATTTATAACTTAATTATACAATCAAAAGTCGGTTCTCAGACATCTCCCATCTCGAACAATTTGGTTCTTGACCAATTAGTTCACAGAAAAATGTCTTGATTGTGAAACGAAACTTCAGTTTTTGATCTAACAACTGTTTCATGCTGATATAGCAGCATGAAAAAAAGCATCTCTCACCACCCAGGCAGCGTGGCTCAGTGGTTAAGCATTGACCTATTGACCAGGAGGTCACGGTTTGATGCCTAGTCAGGCCATATGCCCAGATTCAGCTCGATCTCCAGTGTGGGGTGTGCAGGAGACAGCCGATAAATTATTCTCTCTTATCATTGATATTTCTACCGCTCTCTTTCTCTCCCTTCCTCTCTAAAATCAATAAAAATATATTAAAAAAAAATCTCTCAAGTCACAAACAAATGAGAGACTGTGAGAGTATGAGTCAGTTTACCTTGAAACCTCCTGTTGTTAACATCTCAGGAAATTGTGCTGGGAATATTTTTTTGGCATTATTGTTGTTTTGTTGCTGGCTAGATGGACAATTAGCACAATTTTAAAATATAAAGAGACCATCAATTGTTGCTAAAGGTGTGGAAGTACTCATGAAACAATGATCTCAGGCAATTGAAGAGGCAGAAAAATTTTTGTTGATTTGGATAAAGAAAAAGCAGTTAGCTGATACTAACATTTCAGAGGCAATGATATGTGAAAAAGGGAAGATGCTGTATACTGACCTGAAAGACACCCCTGGAATGAGTGCTGAAAGTGATTTCTTTAAGGCTAGTAGGGAGTGATTCGATAAATTTAAGAAAAGCAGTGTTTATTTATAGAATAAACAGTACATTAGACATGTACTATATATAATAAAGGATACAACAGGGAATAATTTTGGGGTCTAGAATGAATTAATTCAATTTAATTATTTCTAATAAGAAAAATGATTCTGTTTTCAAACAAATTGCTTCTTGAACAGCCTTCTGGAATGAATTAAATTTGAGAATCGAGGTTCCACTGCAATCATTTTAGGGACACAACTCAAATAAATTCAGATCAACAGATGTTTGAAAATTCATAATTGTGTCCTGAATCTTGGGTACGGGCAAAGGGCATCTAGTAAGCTAACTCTCCATGTCATATTTGTTTCCTGACTGTGGAATGAATATTTAGTGAGAATCCAGAGAGTTCTACATTATTAGAATGAGAACTCTATGATAATCTTGACAGTGGCTTATTAGTCAGTCTAAAACAATGAGATTTTTTTCTTCTAAGTCCAATATGTCCTTTTGTTGAAATTATTGTCATCATTATTCTATATAATAAATAGATAATATGCAAATTGACCATCACTCCAACACACAAGATGGCCGCCCCCATGTGGTCAAAGATGGCCACCACAAGATGGCTGGCAGGGGAGGGCAGTTGTGGGTGATCAAGCCTGCAGGGGAGGGCAGTTGGGGGTCCAGGGCTACTGAGGAGGGCAGTTGTGGGCGACCAGGCCTACAGTGGAGGACAGTTAGGGATGACCAGGCTGGCAGGGTAGGGCTGTTAAGGGCAATTGGGCCAGCAGGGGAGGGCAGTTAGTGGTGACCAGACTGTCAAGGGAGGGCAGTTAGGGTTGACCTTGCCAGCAGGGAGGGAACTTGGGGGTGACCAGGCCTGCAGGGGAGGAGAGTTAGGGGTGACCAGTCCAGCAGAGGAGGGAAGTTAGGGGCAATCAGGCTGGCAGGGGAGCAGTTAGACATTGATCAGGCTGGCAGAGAAGTGGTTAGGGGTGATCAGGCTGGCAGGCAGAAATGTTTTGTTGAACCTGGTGGCTTAATGGTTAAATTAACTCTAACTAGATCTATTAAAGGTCATCTATATTTTATTTGACAGGCTAATAAGAACCCATAACTGAGAAAAATATTCCCATGATTTACATAAAACAAAAGCCAAGAGAAAACATCAGATGTTCAATATATTTAAACCAATTCCTGTGATTAAAATAGTCATAGAGATCCCAACCAGGCACTAGGAAACATACATAACGCACCTCCATGGATTTTTTCAGTTACTGCTTCAACTTCTTTAATCAGTCTGAATTCAGGTTCACCTTGAATTTTCATCTTTGTTATTGTGGGTCCTGAAACATTGTTTTAGGAAACAAATTATCATGTTAAGTAGTCCTTTAAATTTACCAGGACGATAAATTTATTTCAACATTTGGTGTTACTCAAACATGAAAGTGATGTTAGGCTTTATGAATTCAGTTTTAAACAATTCCTATTTTCTTCAAATTAGGAAGTATTTGGTATTCTATTAAAATTACTTTCATCTGCAAGAGGGCTTAAATTGATTTGTAAATACATCCATTCATTAGTACTTATAAAGTATGATCACATGAAATATGTGACTATATTTTGTGAATCATACAGTATATATAAATTTGAGTTGTTCTAATTATTGCTAGTGTTATTTTACCATTCTGAGATTGTCTATTACTACTTCCTTATTAAATTTTAATTACTGACTATCTTAGACTCTTTAATCTAATGAGCATAAGATTGAACATTTAAAAATGCCAAATGTATGCCTACTTTTAAGATACTGAATTCAGGTTTTATGGCTAAATGAATTTGAGTACTTACCTTCTATATGTGAATGATCCAAAAATTTACTAAGTAATAAACAGTCCTTCAAATGCAAAAGTTAAATGTGTTGTATTTGAGTTGCAAAATGATTTTGCTTCCGTAGAAAATAATTTTGAATATTAGAAAGTTGATTACTACATTAGTTAATCAAGACTATTTCATAGAGGAGAAGAAAAATAAAGTTCAGTACATTTAACTTATTCTGTAACAACCTTCAACAGCTGAGGGTAACTAAATTTGCTCATCTTTGAGAGGATTTATTTGCTTTGTCTAGAAATTTTCAATTACCCAGAATTAAATAATCTAGAACAAAATAAAATCAGGAAAACAAAAGTATAGTTATTTTAAACAATAAATTTTTCACACCATGATATTTGTTCTATAAAACTAAGGGATACTGAGTATCAAAATATAAGGCCAGATTTTTAAGATATAAATATTTCAAAAGAAAAGTACACTTAAGGTGTTTAAGCATAGGAAATTAGTTAATAAATTATCTGACTTGACATTTCTTTAAAGGAACTTAAACTGATATTTCAGAAATATCCTTTATAGTGAAGCTCTATGAAGACAAGGTTTTCATCAAAAATATTTCTTTTTCATATTTACTTCCAGCATTTAGGAGAGTAGCCAACACAATAAATGCTCAATAAATATGTACTGAATTGAATTTCCATTGATTTATTCTTTATTCTGAAATTTGATTAAGTATCCTTTTTTAAAATAAGAAACATCTTGGAGTCTAATTTCTTTAGTGAGAATTCAATAATCATCAATAAATCTGCATCAGTATCATTTTAGAGCAGGACATTCATAAATGGCTGCCAAGATAAGCATTTGTCAAGTCACCACATTAAGATGTTTAGACACGGAAATAAAATTTTATTGAAGTCTGACTCTTAGTAACAATTAAAATACATGAGATAAAGGTGGCACAAAGATATTGAAGCTGGCTAACATAGACAGTAAGGATGAAGAGAAAGTGAATGCTTAATGTTCTAGTCTGAAACGTCAGGGGAAATGTTTAACTCATACATATGAGTTCAGGGTTAGAACTAAGGTTTCTAAGATTTGATTCACTGCACCAGCTATTTATCCTTTTTTCTATTTCAAAATATATTACATGTGGTTGTAATTTTAAGTTTTCATCAACGTACAGCTTCTGTACTCTCTTAAGTTGTTGGATGAAAAATGCCTGCACTAAGAGTATATTCTCTGAAGGAATTGAACTACAGCAAAAATGCTCAGCATTAATTTGTTTAGTGACTATCTTGGTACTAGTGCAATAGCCCATTAGGTTCATGTGAAACTACTCTGTTAGGGGGTGATCAGGCTGGCAGGACTATTTTCTCAGTCCAGAACAAGCAAATGTACTGAAAGTATTAAAACTGTACAATCCACTCTGTGAAATAATTTGCATTCCTTCTTTTTAAATAACATAAGCATGCCATTTTTATAGAAATATTTATCATGTTAGTTTAAAAAAGAATGTAGATACATTCATAGAAACCAGTCTACTATATGGGCTTTTTTTCACAGTAAAAGGAAACATGTATAACATTGATTTTTACCTTCAGTTTTGATAATAGGCTGCAGACTGCCTTCAATCACTTTAATTTTTGGTTCTACAACTTTGGTTATAATTTTAGTAGCTGAAAGTATAGAAAGTGGAACATAAATGATGCTTATATATCAACAACCTGAATAAAACAGTTTTTATTTTTTGTTTTTTTGCTAGGTACTGAGGTATCAGATATAGTAATATGTTCATACAGAAGATGCAGGAAATATTCATTGCACATTATCTAGTAGTATCTTCTTATGGCCAGATATTGTACTCTGAAGTCCAGGGACTTGGATTTGTTCCAGTGAAATATAGACTCACTAAGTGGAGAATTCTATCTAGAAATCTATAATTTTGAACTGCACCACTAAAGCTCTTTACCTTCTTTTATACTTCTTGAAAATATTGGCTGCATAGCAACAGAAGACAATAAATAGGATTAATTTCATGCAATTCATAATATCTCAAATTGCATTGTTGAATTCTTTCTCAATTAGAAAAAAATAAAATAAAAGGCAAAATATTTTTCATGCATTTTATAAAATTAGAGAGGAAAATAGAAAAATAGCTCAGCATAATTAAAAGTAAAAATAAATCTCAGCCAGCCAGATGAGCTCTATGCAATAAACATTATATGTTCATTATTTAAGTTACAGGCTAAATATCATTAATTTTTATCTTCACAACATCTTTTTAAAAATTTAAAGGTATGTATTTTGAATGCATGTCATCCACTCAACTAAGATAATAATGTGTAAAATTTATTTAAGATAGTGTAGTCAACTTTTTGGTTGGATTTTGTTGTACGGATTAACTAAAAATGAGCCTCTGGAGCCATATAAGCAGAATTACTGGCTTTTTGTTACTTCTAATTAGAGTCCTTAAAAGATGGCTCCATTAGATAACATGCTGCACTAAAGCTACCTGTGCATTCATATCAGATATATTGACATTTTAAAGGTGAGGTGTTAGCATAGTTTGGGTTTCTGCAACATTCTCACCTCAGTTTTATGAGATGTTTAGTTGTATCCACTTTTGAACTAAGATGGCTTCTAGACCTTAATTGTGACCATGTTTCAGTCATATCAAGATTTTATGCCTTGAGATCTCAAATTATAAAGTTCTAAGGCATAATAAATCTGTGTCCAATTACTGATTTCACAGGTGGTCCTAGAGAAACCTTTCCATGAAGGTCAAATACAGAGGTCATATCCACTGCTACTTTCAAAATGAGTTACTTTTATCTCAAATTTAAACTTCATACTAAGGAACTTGAAGTTTAGGGTGCTTAGTTGATTGTTAGTTTTGTTTCAATCACACTTTCCTGAAGGCAAATAGTTCTGACAGGTCACCAGCCAAGGATTTAATACTGATTTTATTACTCAATGTTATATATTTGACAAAATTGCTAAACAGCAGTCTCCCCAAAAAATTAGAATGTATGGTATTTTGAGGAGCAGAATAATATGTAGCAAGCATATTAAATAAATTTTATATACTAGTCAATAAAGAAACATAAAAATTAAATTTTTGGTTTAATTAGTCTCTATCTTTATTTAACGTATGCTTCTAAATAACAGCCTACTCATCTGTTGTTAAGGAGGAGTTAAAGAAACATTTGACATCAGAATGTAAATCTCAAAGCTGTATCAAGAGCTTTGAGTAGGAAGGTGAGATTTACTAGACTTGCATAATTTCATAAAGTATAACATTCTCTGTGATTGAGGATCTAATTTCAGTAAAGGAAAATAAAGGAATTATAGATGGTGGCTCATTGTAAGCAAAATTTACATTGACATATATGGAAAGTGGTGAATTTATTATGGATTAAATAGGAAAATTAAAAAAAAAAGTAATGCACATATACATTTTTAGTTTCTTATGAAATATATCTTTAAAACATTATATACTTTCATAATGAAATTTATACCAGGTTTAAACAAAAGTATTACAACTAAATCTTTAAAACAATGCTGAGCTGGCTTGATATTGGATTTGCATATATTATCTATAGTAATAAAAAAGCATAATATGCTAATTTAGACTGGACATCCTTCTGGATATCCTTCTGGACAACCTTCTGGAAGAAGCTGGGGCTGCAAGGGAAGCCCGGGTCCCAGGTGCCAGAGGGAAGTAGGTGCTGGCAGCCAGGGAAAGAAGGCCTACTCTTGCACTAATTTTGTGCATTGGGCCTCTAGTTATTATGTAATTGAAGTTAGTAGAGCAGCATGCATTTTGTTTTGCTTCTTATATTGTCTTTACTTCTTTTCCATACCAAGTGTAAATCTTAAAGAAAATTTTCTTAATTAAATAACAGATGCTAATGGTAAAAAATAGAATAATTTTCTAGTCAGAATAAATGTGGGAATTGAAATAATTCTTTAGCTAATATTATACTGCACATTGAGTGTTTATTGTAGAGTCAAAACAAAATTAGAAGAATTTCTGCTTTGAAACTTACGAGAAAGAAAGAAAAAATACAAAAGAAGAAAAGTCACATTGAAAAAGACATGCCACAAGTTATGTTTATGAGAATGACTTATCCTTTACCAATGTTAAATAGTAGGGGTTTAATTTTGATAATCTGGTAGAATCAGGGATAAAAGAACCTTGAGATCTAGAAACTTTATGTTTATTCACCAGGCAAAACTTTTATTTATTTACTTTTATTTCCTTGTACAGTTTTGGATAGAGAGTTTTTGACCAACAAGTCATAAACATTAGGATTCTTTGGCACGTTGTGTCCCACCCTACATTGAGCAGATTGAGGGCTTGAGGGTATAGTAAGTGACAAATCCTTTGGCAATCCTTCGGTAAATTTATTATGGATTAAATAGGAAAATTTAAAAAAAAGTAATGCACATACACATCTTTAGTAGAGAAAGATGACATAATATTTCTGATGACTAAAACCCATAAGGATTCTTTAGTTTTTTATGAAATACTAGAAGCCCGGTGCACGAAATTCATGCACGGGGGTGTGTGTCCCTCAGCCTGCACCCTCTCTAATCTAAGACCCCTTGAGGGATGTCCGACTGCCCTTTTAGTCCCGATCCCAGGGATTGGGACTAAAAGGGCAGTCGGACATCCCTCTTACAATCCGGGACTGCTGGCTACCAACCGCTTGCCTGCCTGCCTACCTGATTGCCCCTAACTGCTTCTGTCTGCCAGCCTGATCACCCACTAACCACTCCTCTGCAAGCCTGATCGACTCCTAACTGCTCCCCTGTCAGCCTGATTGCCCCTAACTGCCCTGCCCTGCCAGCCTAGTCACCCCTAACTGCCCTCCCCTGCAGGCCTGGGTTCCCCCCAACTGCCCTTCCCTGCAGGCCTGATCACTCCCAACTTCCCTCCTCTGCTGGCCTGGTCACCACTAACTGCCATCCCCTGCAGACTTGAGTGCCCCTTACTGCCCTCCCTTGCAGGCCTGGTCCCTCCCAACTGCCCTTCCCTGCTGGCCATCTTGTGGCAACCATCTTGAGTCCACATGGGGACAGCCATCTTTGACCACATGGGGGCAGCCATCTTGTGTGTTAGAGTGACTGTCAATTTGCATATTACTCTTTTATTAGATAGGATATATTTAAAACATTGTATACTTTCATAATAAAATGTATACCAGGTTTAAACAAAACTATTACAACCAAATCTTTAAAACAATGCTGAGCTGGCTTGATATTGGATTTGCACATATTATCTATAATAATAAAATGTGTGTACACACATCTGCATTTTCAGATAACTCTGGAGTGCTTTTTACCTATATCTTCCCTTTAAGGTTTGTATGTCTTTTTTTCTGCTTCTTTACCATACTAGCTATTATATTTTACTATTATCTACACTAATAAAAGAGAAACATGCAAATTGACCATACCTCTGCTATGCCCACAAGCCATGCCCACCAGCCAATCAGGAGCAAGTATGCGAATTAACCCAACCAAGATGGCTTGGATGCTTGGGTTTCCCCAGCAATGGAAGAAGCCAAGCTTCCCACCTGCTCTGGCCGGCCCTGGCCTCCACTCAAGGCTACAAAATTTCAGTTATAGAAGATAAATAAATCCCAACAAAAATGGCAGCAGCCACGGAGCTGGAGAGAGCAGGAGGTTTGAGTTGCCCCCAGCGATGGAGGAAGCCAAGGTTTCCGCACACCCTAACTGGCCTAGGCCTACGCTCAAGGCTACAAAGTTTCAATTATAGAAGATAAATAAATCCCAGATACCAGGGCCTCTGCTTGGGTTGCTGGAGGGTGTGGCTGGCTTGCAAACCACCACAGACCCCTCACCCAGGCAACCCCATGCCCCAAGAGAACCCCCACCATGATCCAGGACACCCTTCAGGGCAAACCAGCCAGCCCCCACCTGTGCACCAGGCCTCTATACTATCTAATAAAAGAGTAATATGCAAATTGACTGTCACTCCAACACACAAGATGGCTACCCCCATGTGGACACAAGATGGCCGCCACAAGATGGCCCACAGGGGAGGGCAGTTGGGAGGGACCAGGCCTGTAAGGAAGGGCAGTTGTGGATGATCAGGCCAGCAAGGGAGGGCAGTTAGGGGCAATGAAGCCTGCAGGGGAGGGCAGTTAGAAGTGACTAGGCCAGCAGAGGAGGGAAGTTGCGGGGAACCGGGCCTGCAGGGAAGGACAGATGGGGGGGGACCCAGGCCTGCAGGGGAGGGCAGTTATGGGCAATCAGGCCAGCAGGGGAGCAGTTAGGCATCAATAAGGCTGTAAGGGGAGTAGTTAGGGAATGATCAGGCTGGCAGGCAGAAGCAGTTAGGGGCAATCAGGAAGGCAGGCAGGCAGGCAGTTGGGAGCCAGCAGTCCTGGATTGTGAGAGGGATGTCAGACTGCACTGGTAGGATCGAGCCTAAACAGGCAGTCGGACATCTCTTGAGGGGTCCCAGATTGGAGAGGGTGCAAACTGGGCTGAGGGACACTCCCTCCCCCACCACTGTGCATGAATTTCATGCACCGGCCTCTAGTTCTTATATATTTTTGGTTGAGTGGGGAAGTGGTTTCTTAGAGTTGGAGGTTATGGCTAAGGCTGAAAGGTCTCATTCTAAGCTCAAGTCTTATTTAAAGTGGGATTCAATTTGCCATTGTTTACAATTCTAAATAACAGATTATCAGTAGTCTTTGTAAATATAAAAAATACTAGAGGACTGGTGCACAAAATTTGTGCAGGGGGTCTCCCTCATCCCAACCTGCACCCTCTCCAATTTGGGAGCCCTCAGGGGATGTCCTCCTGATGGCTTAGGTGACTGGGCTGATCAGGGAAGGCGCTGCCCCCATCACCCTGCTGCTGCTGCCACTGCCGACAGCTGCAGCCACCAAGGTGTTTTCATCAACATGGACTCCAGTCCTTTCATCATGAAAAAAAGGACATCTTTCTTCAGGCATTTTCAAGATGTGTCTTTCATGTCTTCCTCCCTCCCTCCCTCCCTCCCTCCCTCTTTCTCTCTCTCTCTCTTTCTCTCTCTCTCTCTCTCTCTCTCTTTCTTTCTCCTCACTTGAGGATATTTTTCCATTGATATTTAGAGAGTGTGGGAGAGGGAAAGACAGAGAGAAACATCAGTGTAAGAGGGACACTTCAATTGGTTGCCTCCTACATGAGCCCTGACCTGGACCCCGGCCAGGGAGGAGCCTGCAACTTAGGTACATGCCCTTGACCAGAATCAAACCCAGACCCTGTGGTAGGCAGGTCGAGGCTCTATCCACTGAGCCAAACTGGCAGGATATGACATTCCTTAGCCCCTCCAGCAGTGGACCTTCATTTTTTCCTTCAGGAGTGAGGTGGAAAAACCCTAGATCACCTTCTTGGATTCTTATTATGCAAGTTACCAAGAACACTGTGAGTGGCATACCAGGAGCTTAGCCAATGATCAGTCAGAAAAGGTGTTTCCTCTGCAGCTCACATGCAGAGGCAGGACTGCCAACGTGCCCTGGCTGTCAGGCCTTGTTCTCTGTGCACCTGCCTGCTTGCAGCCCCTGCTCCCTGCTCTCTGCAGGCCTGCTTGCTGACACTGCGGCTGGCAAGCCCCGCTTTCAGTGGGCCTGCACCATCCATGGCTTGCCTTACCACATAGCAGCCCCCTCCCACCCACATGCATGCACAGCCTCCTCCTGAGCAGCTGTGACTGTTATGTCATCCTGGCCAATTTGCATATTACCTCTTTATAAAAATATTAATTATATGTATATAATTAATATTTTTTTAATTTTTCCATTTTCATATGATTAATACCCATTATGTACTTACTATAGACAGTCATGGGGATTTCTTTGAAGGTGCTACCACGAACAAACTGAAAATAAATGTTTATACATGAAGTGTAGTAACATGACATGTATACTTAGTAACATAAAACTAAGGTTAGTTGTATTAAAAAATATGGAACCACTGTATTTCTTACTAAGGTAAATAAAATGAAGCTATCATTACACTTAACAGAAATCAAGTCTTCATATGAATCAAATTCCAGTTTCCTGCTATGAGGCTGATAGCTTAAAATTTATCAATTTGTAACTCAGTCTTGAAAATTATAGAATAGTTAATCCAAAGTCATGTGTTTTCTGACACATTGACTCTATAGTAATAAAGAAGAAAAATATTCTTTACCTTTAACTATTATGATTAATAACAACTTTTTATAAGTAAATACTTTTTCTTATATTAAGTAGCAAAGACATTTGAGGATAAAAAAAATTATAGTTGTTATTTTTTTTCCATGTCTTATTTTCCCTAATGGATGGTAAACTTTTTGCATAAAGAGCCATATCTGATTCAACTTAATATTTCACATAACACGTAATACACTGCTTGGCCTCAAGTAGATTTTAATGCATTGTTGTTGAATAAAGCCATAAAGAATTTATGACATTTCTTTATGCTAGTGATGCATAATCAACAGAAAGCAATCCAAGCCTAGTGTCCATCTACTCATTAATGTCTACATTTATAGTTTCTTATGTTCAACACATTATAAATAAATCTAATAATATTCTGTACCTTAATTTGGATATATTTGATCAGTTTATTAAGTATTTCCAGCAGCTGATCACTTCCAATAGGCATATCTATGAAGAGAAATATTAAAGAAATGTTGGCACGAATGTATGAAATAAAAACCTAGGTTTTTATAAAAAAAAGATTTAGCATATTAATGAATTCAATAATTACCAACCTGCTGGATAGAGAAGTTTATCTACAACATGAATGACACCATTTGTTGTCATGATGTCAGATTCTTTTGATTTCAATTCATTTACCAGAAGTGTGTCATTTACCTATCAAAACAAGAGATAATGTCGATGAGAAATTTAATGAAAAATGAATGTTACAATTTATGAATACTATCAGAAGTTCATTCCAGAGAACTTACTCCTTTCAGATAGATTTTGCTTCCTTGTATGGTCTTTAGAATGTTAGTAACACCAGGTTCAAACCCCTTTCCAATGAAAACTCCTGGTGTCAGGTGATAAAGGATAATGTTTTGAAGAGCATTTTTGTTGCCTAGAAAGAAATATATATATATTTATTTAATAACACGTCATCTTGTTTTGGCATTTTGATGCTAAGAATACTAAAGAGAAAAAAATTGTCTTCATATTTCCACACTGTATTTTCTTATGTCATTGTTCTCTCAAGTTGCTATTGATAAATAACATAAATGAACATGTAGCCTAAACACATGACAGTAAGCAGCTAACTAAGAATATTAATGAGTGACCCTTCACATATCTCAAATGAAAATAAAAATAACTAAGACTCTACAAGAATTTTTAAAAAGAACATATATTTGAGGCTGATGTCTGGGCAGAAACCCTTGAGAAAGAAATTAGGTCGTGATATCAAAGGGCAGATATTCCATATTCACTTTTTTAAAAATATATATTTTATTAATTTTTACAGAGAGGAAGGAAGAGGGATAGAGAGCTAGAAACATCAATGAGAGAGAAACATCTATCAGCTGCCTCCTGCACACCCCCCACTGGGGATGTGTCCACAACCAATGTACATGCCCTTGACCGGAATCGAACCCAGGACCCTTCAGTCTGCAGGTGGACGCTCTAGCCACTGAGCCAAACCAGTTTCGGCCATATTCGCTTTTACTTACGGATCAGAATTTCCTTTTCTTCATTAGTCATTCCCTTAAAGGCATCATTGGTTGGAACAAATAAAGTCCAATCCCCAGGTTGTGTTAGGAGCTCTTTCAAGTCTGCAGCTTCTAGAAAGCTAAGGAAGATGCTAAACAGAAAAGACATATGTTTATTGTGTTAGATTTAGATATAGTATGCTCACCTACAGTGCATGGAATAGAATATAACCCATGTATTTTAGAAATAATGAGAAAATTGTTCATACATTTTCATAGGTTTCAAATACAATTTACCTGTTAAGAAAGTTTTATCGTGGGGAAATTATTTAAATGTACAAATGATTTTTAAATTTCCTGAATACTGTTTTTCTCCTATAAAACTTGAGAAGGTCACACTTTACAGCTAATAAACATTTTAAATTTATTATTCTACAAAATAGCCTTTGCTATTAAATATTGTCATTTAAAAATTTAATTATAAGAAACTTGCAAAGAGTAGTTCAGTTTATAAGATTTTTTTTCACTCACCAAATTTTATTATGTTGCACCAGGAAGCAAAATAATGTTGAGAATATATTTTCATTTTGAAAACAGTTTCATAGACTTATTATTCTAAATTTTATGATCAGCAATACTCAATATTAAATGCCATTTAGAATTCTAACTGTGAAACAAAAATATGCCAATACCTCTCATTCTTTTGTGGTGGAGGTGAGACTAATTAAGTTTACCTAAAGCGTTTATCTTGTTTTAACTTTTCATGGAGGGATTTCTCTGCTGGTTTGATGATCTCTCGGAATATGTGAATAGCACCATTTCTCCCTTGCTTGCTTCCTCTCACCATGCAGGAATTTTCAATGCAGACAGCCTAGCAAAGGAAGAAAAGATACAGCTCTCCATTTCCTTATTTGAACTTTCCTATGTGGAAATAATTGCATAATTAAATTTTTAGATCCACTCTCCTAAGAGGTACCCTGACCTATATGACTAGTGGAAACAGCTTCTCTTTTCTGTAATTCCTTGCAAAATCTGACATCACCTTTCTTATTCAACCAGGTTTTCTGCTACTACTCAAGCTACCATAGGTATCAGGCAGATAGTTTTATGAGTAAGTAACAAAAGTTCCATAGAATCCCATTGTTAACATTTTCTACCATTCCTCTTCATGTTCCAACCATTTTTCCAAACTTCTTAGGAAACTTTAACCTTTTAACTCTTTAGGACCTTTTTTAACTGTCAGTTTCCTGACATCAGTGCCTCTTGTGATCCTCAGAAAAATTTTCTATATTTTCTTAACTGTAATATTCTATCAATTTATAAATGAAAGTACTGATTTAGTTATAGTACTTTTAAACAAATAAAGGTGTATGTATAATTTTGAGAACAGCCCATTTTCTGCTTCCTTTGTAATGTTTGTCATGTAATTGTGGAACTATAATGAACAGATACTATGTCAAATTCAATTCTCGGAAATGCTTTACTTTCTGTGAAATATTTTAGCTATAGTTGTATGTGTTTTCTGGACAGGAACCAAACAGCACCACTAGTTGCACTGTGATTTTGATAAGCAATATTTTCTAAAATGTTTTCCTTAGATAAAGTACATTAGAACCATTTTATAGAATTCAAAAATATTTCTGTGTTTATGAAAGTTTATCTTGAAAGTCATTCAAAAAAAGATTCAATTGCTAAATTGTGATCTCACAGTAAAAGATCATTCTACATATTTGATTATATATAAAATTATCTTATAAATTATAATAGACCCTATAAAATGATAAACAAATGGCCAATGGACAGATGAAAAGATGTTTAACATCATTAATTATCAGTAAATGCAAGTCAAAACCAAAATGAAATACCACCTCAGACCAGAGTGGCAATTATACAAAACTCAAAGAATTAAGAATAGAGTTAGATCCAGAAACTCCTCTTCTGTGTATCTAACAAAAATTTTTGAAAACATTTATTCACAAAGATATATTCACCACTTTGTTCATTGCAGCATTATTCACAGTGGCCAAGACATGGAAACAACCAAAGTTTTCTTCCATAGATGATTGGGTAAAGAAAATTTGGTACATATATACAATGGAATACTAATCAGCCATAAAAAAAGATGAAACACTACCCTGTGGGGAGATTAAAAATGGCAGCAGAGTAAGTGGAAACTACATTGACACTCTACTATAACTGTGTTGCTTTTGATCTCTCCCTTTAAGTCCTCAAGAAGTTATATATATATATATATATATATATATATATATATATATATATATATATCTCAACATGATAAAGGTCATATATGACAAACTTATAGCGAACATCATGCTCAATAGGCAATAACTAAAACCTTTTCCCCTAAGAGCAGAAACAAGTCAGTGATGTCCAATTTCACCACTCTTATTCAACATAGTACTGGAAGTCCTAGCCACATCAGTCAGACAAGAAGAAGAAGTAAAAGACATCCAAATCAAAAAGGAAGAAATAAAACTCTCATTATTCCCAAATGACATGAAAATTCTAAAGTCTCCACCAAAAACTTACTAGATATAATCAATGAATTTGGCAATGTAGCAGGATACAAAACTAACATCTGAAATTGATGGCATTTTTATACACCAATAATTGAATTGTCAGAAAGAGAAGTTAAACAAGTAATTCAATTTACCATGGCAACAAAAAATTAAGATTCTTGGGAATAAATGTAACCAACGAGGTAAAAGACTTGTATTTGGAAAACTACAGGTTAAAAAAAGAGAGAGAGGAAGATATAAACAAGTGGAAGAATATACCATGTTCATGGATTGGTAATATTTACATCATTAAAATGTCCATACTACCCAAAGAAATCTACAGATTCAATGCAATCACTATTAAAAAAAACAATAGCATATTTCACAGATCTAGAAAATATTACTCCAAAATGTATATGGAATCAATAAAGACCCCGAATAGTAGCAGCAATCTTGAGAAAGAAGGACAATGTTAGAGGAATCACAATACCCGATACCAAGTTATACTACAAAGCCACTGTAAATCAAAGCAGCCTGTTACTGGCACAAGAACAGACATATAGTTCAATGGAACAGAACAGAGACTCCAGAAATCAACCCAAGCAATTACCCTCAATTAATATTTGACAAAGAAGGTAAGAACATGCAATGTAGTAGAGACTGTCTCCTCAATAAATGTTGAGAAAATTGGACAGACACATGCAAAGAAAATGAAACTAGACCACCAACTTATACTATACACAAAAATAAACTCAAAATGGATACAAGACTTAAATGTAAGTTGTCATGCCATTAAAATTCTGGAAGAAACCATAAGCAGGAAAATCTTAGACATCTCTCCTAGCAATATGTTTACAGATACATCTCCTAGGGCAAAGGAAACTAAGGAAGAAATAAACAAATGGGACTACATAAAAATAAAAATCTTCTTCATAATAAAAGAAACTATCAACAAATCAAAAGGGAGCCCACTGTATAAGATAATATATTTGGCAATGATATTTCTGATAAATATCATTTACAGTTTAACAAATACAGTTTAACAAAAGGAAGACAAACAATCCAATTTAAAAATGGGCAAAATACCTGAATAGACATTTCTCCAAAGAGTATATATAGATGACCAAGAGGCACATGAAAAAATGCTCAAAGTTACTGATCATCAGTGAGATGCAAATTAAACAACAATAAGATATCACCTTATACGTGTCAGAATGGCTACCATCAACAAATTAAAAATGCTGATGTGGCTGTGGAGAAAAGGGAATCCTAGTACACTGCTGGTGGGAAAGCAAACTGGTGCAGTTATTATGGAGTTTCCTCAAAAAATTAAATATCAGCTGCCTTTTGACCTAGTGATCCCACTTCTGGGAATATATCCTAAGAAACCTGAAACACCAATCAGAAAGAAAACATGCATCCCTATGTTCAGAGCAGCACAATTTATAATAGCTAAGACCTGAAAATAACCCAAGTAGATAAAAAAGTAGTGGTACATTTACACCATGAGATACTATACAGCAGTAAAAAAGATAGAACTCAACATTTGCAATACCATGGAGGGACCTGGAGAGTATTATGCTAATTGAAATAAGCCAGTCAGACAAAGACAAATATCACATGATCTCACTCATTTGTGGAATCTAATGAAAAAAAATAAACTGATGAACAAAATAGATCCAGACACACAGAAACATAGAACAGACTGTGGAATCTCAGAGAGTAAGTGGGGGAGGATGACTATGTGGGAAGAGATCAACCAAACAACTTGTATACATATATTCTTTAACCCATAGACACAGACAATAGAGTAGTGAAGGCCTTGGGTGGTGGGTGGTGGTGGACTGGAAGGGGTCAATATGGGGAAAAGGGGGACATATGTAATACTTTCAATAATAAAGATTTAATTTAAAAAAATAAAGAAATACTGCCATATGACTACATGGATGGATCTTGAGAATATCATGCTTAGCAAAATAAATCATACAGAAATAGTCAAGAACCATATGATTTCACTTATATGTAGGATACAAAACTGAAAGCAACAAATGAACAAACAGGAAAAACAAACAAAAACTCATAGACACAGACAACTATGGAATACTTGCCAGAGGGGTTGGGGGTGGGAGGTAGTAAAAGGTAAAAGGGGTCAAATATATGGTGACAGGATCTTTGACTTAGTGTAGTTGGCAAACAATACAATATACAGATGATTAATCATAGAATTATATACTTGGAACCTATATGCCAATGTCGCCCAATTAAGTTTATTTTAAAAATAAATAAATCACATATACTCAACAAATAACTTGTGTTGGCAAGAATGTAGAGAAAAGGGAGCCCTTGTGCACTTTTGGTGGGACTACAAATTATTGCAGCCAATATGGAAAGCAGTGTGGAGACTCCTCAAAAAATTAAAAATAGAACTACCATATGATCTAGCAATTCTATTTCTAGGTATTTATCAAAGGAAAAAAAAAACACTAATTTAAAAAGATGTATACATTTTTATGTTCATGGCAGCATTATTTACAATAATCAAGATATCAAAACAACCTAGATTTTCATTGATAGATTAATGGATAAAAAGTATGTAGTCTAATTTTGCAATGGAATATTACTCAGCCATAAAAAATGAAATTTTACCATTTTTGAGAACAAGGATGGTATTATGCTAAGTGAAGTACGTCAGAGAAAGACAAATACCCATATGATTTCAGTTATATGTGGAATATGAAGTAAAACAAAAACAGGCTTATTGAAACATGGTTTCCAGAGTAGACAAGAGTTGGGAGGGTGGTTGAAAAGGTGAAGGGGAATATGGCCAATAATATTGTGATCAGTTTTCACAGTGATGGATGATTATTAGACTTAGTGTGGTGATCACATTGTAAGATTTATAAATGTCCAATCACTATATTGCATGCCTGAAACTAATTTGTATACCAACTATACTTAAATAAAACTAGTAATTAACAACTTATTTTAGAGAAGTTGTAGTGATTTGTAGAATTGAAATAATGCTTTAGAATATAATGTTATTTATAATTAAACAATTGTAAATTTAAGAATTATTAATACATAGCACTTTTTGTGTAACTTTCTGTCTTCACACATGTTACTCAGTTCCATGATCTTTACTTTTCTTTTTTAATTGATATTTAGAGAGAAGAAGGGGGGGGGGGAGAGAGAGAGAGAGAGAGAGAGAGAGAGAGAGAGAGAGAGAGAGAGAGAGAGAGAGAGAGAGAGAGAAACATCTATGTGAGACAGAACCCACAACCTGGGTATGTGCCCTGACCAGGAATCAACCTGGTCAAAGGGACAAAGCTCCAAACAACTTAGCCACACTGGCCAGGACATTCCCTGATCTTCTGATGCATATTTATTGTTAAAACTGCATAAATAAAATTCTGGGAAACATATGTTGTGACAACATCTTTTGACAAGTGCATGTTATTTAACATTTAGGCCAATGTAGATATTTTATACTGTTTTATTCACTTACTGTTCGATATACAAAGACTCTGAGCTGTTTGCCTCCAATGGTCTCAAGTTTTTGTCCATTGTAAAGCTCATTAAGTCCAACTTTTACTTTCAATATATGATTCTGCAGAATTAATTTAAGAAGGTGCTGATCCATGCTCAGAGTATTATCTATAAATAAATTTTAAAGGAAAAACATATGACGGTATTTAGAAAGCATTAAAGTTTCTCTTGGTATGAAAAAATAATGAAAATGAATCATTCTTATCATTGATATTATGGATCCTACACTCAAAACGTATATAACTCAATTAAATGCTCAGGGCAATAGATTTCATGCACCAACAGAAGCTCTATGAGCTATTTCATCAAGTGACTATAACATGTTTCCAAGAAGTCCAAAAAATGGGTTTCATTTCTGTGAGGGCTACATAGTTTTATGTAGTCATTGGAAAAAGTTAAATTCTAGTGCTGGCCAAGAATTTTTCTGAGAATTTGATATCAAATATCCATATGAAAGACAACTGATGAATCATTTGTAAATTTACCATTGTTACTGAAGAGAAAATTAAAGCAGGTAACATCTTAAAGGTAGGTTAATATTAATGCATATGGAAATCATTATTATAAAGAAGAAAAACATTTCTAGAATTTGAAATTTTTATTTATTGCTTCTGTCATAATTTGGTATTTGAAAAATTGTAAAATCGGTGGCACTTATTTATATATATATAAAAGCCTAAGTGACCATTATGACTGAATGACTAGAACAACTGGTCAACCAGTCACTATAATGTGCACTGACCACCAGGGGGCAGATGCTCAATGCAGGAGCTGCCCCCTGGTGGTCACTGCACTCCTACAGCCAACTTCCTACGGCCTCTTCCCCCACCAGCCATCAGGTGGTCCCTCCTCCCAGCCGTTTGGCCTCCCCTCATAGGCCTCAATCACTGGCCAGGCTAGGGGATCCCACCAGTGCATGAATTTGTGCACCAGGCCTCTAGTTTGTTTATATAATTATTAAATTATGTCTAACAATTTAAATATGTCTTTAAAAATCACTTTTCTAGAAAAAATGTAAGGGTGCATTAATCTAAGACTGTCACTGAATAGCAGCTACTAGGCAAAATATTTATAACAATCATTTATAACAATATAGAAATATATAATATTATCTTGTTTTTATTTATTTATAATTTAACATGTTACTGTCCAATTTTGAGATACAAAATATACCTGTTTATTCCTAAATATTATGTTGGTGTTAAATTAAAAAATCAGACTTTTTTTTCTTAAGATTCATTATATGTGGTTATATTCAGAAAACAACTGAATACCTCTTACCATAAACTTTCACTCCCTTTATGTTATTACCTATTAAAATAAAATGTTTGAAGTAAAGGACATTTCAATAGAGGCTATGTAGTGCTAACACACTGTATGAGTATCCAATACAAAAACTAATCAACAACTTGTAAAACATATATTATTTATTTTTGCAAACAGTCATGGTGAAGAAAAATTGTGTGGATGGGTTGGGGGCTGAAGAGCAGGAATGGCATTGTCCAGTAGTACATACCAGAAAATGCATTATTCACAGGTGCCAGCAAAGTATATTCTCCATCTGGCCTCAGAGCAGATGCCAAACCTAATTGGGCTATGAGGTCTGCAAAAGTGGTTTGTTGATTTCCAGCCAGCTCAATAACTTGTTTGGCTGTAAAATAAACCATCACAATTCCCAAAATGTCATTATTATCATCATCATGAAATTAATAGATCAATTCTTGGCTGTTTCCTATAGGCTATTTGCTGCACTGACAATTTAATAAGACATCCTGCCTTTTCTTAGTAAGAATTCCAACTTCCCTTTTAGGAAATTAATAACATCAAAAGATTTCAGAAGGAAAGTATCTTTCTGTCTTCTTGCTTTTAATGTTCTTTAATTCTCTATTGCTCACCTCTATACTCTACTCTTGTGAGTACCAAAGATCTTTCATTTATTCAAAGATGACCATTTAGTTATATCTTTCCTTTGTGTTTTTAAGAAACATTTGACACTATAAGAACCTTTATAAGTATTAGATATTAGAAATCCTAGAAAACCAAGTTTCCATGCATGGAGTGCCCATGACTCCACAGGTTAACTATTTAGCACTCAGTTCACTCAGTATTTATTTTGTGTTTGTGTCTCACATGCCATTCCTTATACTACATATTGATCTTTCATGGACTTACTCTTGAGGCATCATAATTGATAAACAATAGTAATTAGAAGAATATAAAACTGTTACTCACCGGAATCAGGAATTAGGACCTGATCAATCAAATGAATAACACCATTGTTTGTCACAATATCTTTTTTGTTCACCATTTTGATTCCATTTACTGTTATGCTATCACCATCACATCCTATCTCAATTGTATTTCCTTCCAGAGTCTCAAAGACTGCTCCTCCCATAATAGCCTCAGAACACTGGAGAGTGTTTAAAATGTGATATTTCATGAGAGCTGAAGGACAAGATAAAAAGAGAAAGTATTCATATCAAGGGAAATAGAATTTGATATATCTTATCTAAGGATCAACTAAATGTTTTCAAAGTCTGTTGAAGTTCTTGTACTGTTTTTTTTCATCAACTATATAACTCAGCTCAGTAGGAAGAAGAAAAGAAGATCAGTTGCATGAAATAATTTGTATAATACTAACAAAATGTTTTGGATCAAGTCCCCACTATCATAATGGGGGGTAGGGAAGGCTGAGGGGAGGTCAATGGAGGAAAAAAAGAGAGACATATGTACTACTATTTGTAATACTTCAAACAATAAAAAATAAAATAAAATAAAGATGAAGACAATGAAAAAAAAAAGAAAGCACTTTTTGTTGTGAAAGTAAAAAAATAAACTTATTCCATTCAGAAGGCCTGTAAAGTTATTTGTTAACTGATATTAGTCCCAAAACACCTGAGCAGTATCTTGCATTAGCCACTTATAACAGAATACCTGTACATAAATTTGTAAAGCAATTAATAGAAGCTGAAGGCAAGACAAAGAATTCCCTTATGACAACATATAGAAAGCATCTAAAGTAAAAATTATTTTTGAAGGATATCTCAAGGGATCAATGCTTCAACTATTGTTGGAAGCTGCCCATTGCCTTCACTAGCAGAGAGAGGTGGACAAGGAGTCCCGAAGGCTGGTTAACCTTGAAGGCTCTGGCAAGGGTCAGAGCCAAGCACCCACTGTCTAGTTGAGACAAAGGGAGCTGAAGCAACTTCCACCTTTTAGTCTTATGTAAATCCTTGCTGATGGGCTATCATTGGAATAGCCTGCTAAGGGCTATGGGTGTATCCCAAAACTTGAATAAAAGGGATAGCAAGGCCAGAGCAAAGCGGAATCCTTCCTCTTGAGCTGGGCTCCCTCCTGGCCCCCAATATTTCCAAATTAATATTTTCTAGTCTCTTTCATCTGCGTGCGGCCTCCTCCAGAACCCGAACCCTGAACCTGAACCCTGAACCATGCGGAACGTGGGAGGGATATTCGCAAACTATATTATATTTATATCTGAATTCTCAAAATTCTCATTTTAAATTGGTTAAATGTATTTTGGAAAAGGCTAAGTGAAATGTATTAGTCACAACGTAAAATCTATTTGAAAATAGAAAAGGAGACTAGAAAGAAGCCAAATTTTGTACATCAATAAGTAATGGCCCAAGAGAACCATGCAATTTATTCAACTCAATCATATCTTTTAGCATAAGTTTATAATTAAGAGCATTTAATAATATGTATATAATATTAAAATTTGATGGTCTAAGATATCTTTTCTATACTTGCTGATTCTTTTAATGTTGTTATTTACTTACTTGAAAGTAGTACAAAAGTGTAATGTAATCTTTAGAATATTATTATTTTAATTACTTTATTAAATTAATCTGAATATGCTTTCAAAGACTTTGTTTTTTACAGTTTTTATAGTTCACCTAAATTTTTTTCTTTGTCTTTGCTTATCAAAGCTGATAACATTAGCATGGCAATCTCTTTTTTATTTTATTTTCTTCTTGAAATTCTGGGAAGCTTCCCATATAGGAAAACATTTTTGTACCTTCAGAAGCCACTTTGTCTCCCATGATCCTTTCTAGGACACCTCGTGGAAGTTTCTCAAAGGCCTCATTGGTGGGAGCAAAGAGTGTGAAGTGACCATCTCTTCCCAGGGCTTCCAATATATCAGATGTGATGGCTGCTGCCTAAAACACAAATGTGCTTTTTAGATGCTTGCACATTATAAATTCAAAAGAAAATTATAAGACACTTAGCCTAGGCTGACAAGAATGAGCTCATTCTAGAGAAAACCATAGAAGTTTGCTCTACATACTTTATAGAAATATGATAGTACTTTTTGGCACACCAACTATGTCCTTATCATCTTTTTTCAAACTATGTCTGTAAAAATGACAATTCTGCCATTGTTTGTATGACTGTAGCAATATCCAGCAGTACAGAAAATAACTAAGATATACACATTCTAAATGTACTAAATATACTGCAGTCATGTAACTTATCATTTTTATCTATGTTGTCCACCTAAATATTATTTCATATGAGATGATTTATTCTATGTAAAATGAAAACTTTTCATTTCAAGAAATATATTTGTTGTATTTATGCCAGATTTGTTTAACAGCATTTTATTGTTTTTAGATTCTGACATAGAAAGAGAAGGAATTTCAATGATCCATGACAATCTACTATTGCTTCTTGTTCTTACCCTAAAAGATGAGAGGTCATCTTCTGCTTCAATGAAGTCTTGAATTGAGTTACCAATTTGTGTAAGGACACGGTCAATGACATGTACAACACCATTTGTTGCAATCTGGTTCCCGTGGATGATTCGAGCACAATTAACTGTGACAACCTATAATTATTTGGGAAAATCAAAGTGCAAGAATCAGAGCTATCCATTGACTACTGAGACAGCAAACTCATTCCCTATGTTTAATTTGCACTAATAAAATTAACAAAAAGAAAGAGACATTCTGAATATAAATTCTGAGAATGAAAACTTGCATATTGCTATACATAAAAAAGAAATAAGAGAAAACAGAGCCAGTAGAGAACTCAAATATAGTTACACTTAACATATCATAAAACATAAGAAAAAGCATTTTTTCATTTGAATCATTACTTTGATTCTTTTTCTCTTTTGTAGATACAATAATCAACTATTTCTAATGTAGAGCAATATATAATAATAAAAGCATAATATGCTAATTAGACCGGATGTCCTTCTGGACATCCCTCCGTCCTTCTGGATGAAGCCGAGGCTGCAAGGAAAGCCCGGGTCCCGGGTGCCAGAAGGAAGCTGGTGCCAGCAGCCAGGGGAAAGAAGGCCTACTCTTGCATGAATTTCGTGCATCGGGCCTCTAGGAACTTACATAAAAAGTCTAAATAGTCCTAAAATAAGTTCTAAGAGTGAAAAACAATTATTGTATAAATATACTCAGTTTGAGTCTAATAATGTCCTAAATATTTCATCTTCAGTGACACTTTTTGACTGTTGAAGGAGCTCTATGAACTTGTAAATTTTACACAAAGACTCTTATCTAAATACACAAGAACCTAAATCAGTATAGTAGCCAGAGGCTGAATAAAGGAATTCTCATTCTCTGATTATTCTTTGATACATTCTCAAATAAATTCTTATTTATTATTTTTCTCTGATTACTACTTTTTAAACTCATCAACTACTAAGAACTCTTTTAGAGCATCTAAGTCTATTGTTAATTTAATTTTTCCTCACAATCATTCTTTAGTAGAAATCAGTCACTGAATTGGTAATGTACCTGCCCTAAACATGGGGCAAAGTCATGATATGGCACCTATATTTACTAACTTTTATTAGCTCTGTGAACATTATATAAATAGTACAGAAAAAATGAAGGGCAACTTTACTTAGAAATGTATTGTTTACTAGTGAAACTTACCCCATTAGGATAATGGTTAATGAAAAGCCCCAAATTGTTATACATCGAAGGAGCAATCATGCCATTTTTTAAGTCTTTGGTTAACATTCTCTTATTAACCATGTGGCTATGTAAAGCATTCAATAATTCAACATTTACATTGCTCTCCAAACCTCTACGGATATCCTGGAAAAATTAAAATTATAGAAGTTTATTTTATTGTGATTCATTATTAATATTATTATAATTACACTATCACTTCTCTCATTATTTATCTTTGCATTGTCCAGCTGAGCAAACCAAACTGACATAAATAACTTATATTTTATTATTTAAATTAATTAAGGAATTTTGTAGGTACAGGTATTCATTTAAGGTCCTGAATCTGGTAGAGTGCTTGGGCATTTTTAGAGACAAAACAATATTTTAAATGTATATATTGATAAAGTGACCATCTTGATATAAAGTAAAGGCTTACAGGGATATACAATTATCTGACATTTAAATTTTTTTTGAGTAATAAAACAAAAACATTATATTGCATATAATATTTTAATTTGATAATGATTTTATGTTTATTCAAAAACAAATTTACGAATTCAAACTTTCTGTACCTTTTTATTTATCCAAAATTATATATGATATCATGGTGTACATGGTGCTATGGGAAGTACAATGATAGGTAAGGTGAAACTTCTACTTTTAAGGTACTTATCACATAACAGCATACAAAACTAGCACAATAAGATAGAGGACAGAAGGAGGAAAAAGTATTTCAGTGATCAAATGAGGAAAGCCAACTTTTCAAGGTTTGCAGATAAGCATTGAAAGGTAGATAGGATAGGAATGGTGCAATGATTATTCTGAGTCCAGTTGATAAATATTAAGAGAGCAGAAGTTATCTAGTGAGGTTAACACATATTTGAGTTTTTCTGATAATATTAAGAAAAGTATATGGGACAATAACATATAAAACTTTAATGACTGAGTAAAGTATAAATTAAACTGACAATGGGAAGCCACTGAAGATTTTGTGGCATTGGATTATAATAATTAGAATGGGCCTTAGAAAGGTTAATATGGTGGTAATGCATAGCAAACATGAGGGTATTAAGAATATGAAACATGGGATATGGGTGACAAACTAGTTTGTAAGAACTGGAGAGAAAAGAGGTAAGGATGAACGTAACAATATCCAAGTCTAAACACTGAGACTGCTACTGCCAATTGTGGAAAAAAGACAGAGAAAAACAATTGTTTATGTATATGTTGTAGATACCTTTTGTTTAAAGATACAGATGATGTATCCAGAGAACAATATTAAGATGGACATTAGAAATATTGTCCTGGAGTTCCAAAAAGAGCAAGTACAAGAAACAGATAGCATGTTATTTGCACTAAAGTAATAGCTGAAGTCATCAGAAGTATATATAAAGAGAAAAGTCTACTGCACAGACTTTAATAACACCCATTATTAAGGCAAGGAAGAAGGGGAGTCAGCAAAAGAAATTTGGTTAAAGACAACCAGAAGAGAGAGTTCTATAATGCAAGCAATTAACCACATAGTTACAAGATAATATCCAGAGGAATCTGCCTAAATTTTACCAAATATGTTTTACTGTAGTAGCAATGATCAATTCATCAAGTAGAAGTAGATTATAATCATCAGTAAATATCTCTGATTATTTCATGGCAAAAGTGATATTTTCTCTCATGTTGGCTTAAAGTTCTTAAATAATATGTTATTGTTATGGTACATTTTGATACCAGTTTTACAGATTTGGGAACTGAGTCATGATTTGGTGTAAGTCAGACTATTCACAAAAAGTCTGAAAATAGAATGCATTGTTTACAACACTTCATTTAAATATTCATACATATATTTATAAATCTGTTAATCTCTAAATAGCCATATATATTTACATATATTTCAAATAATAAAGTATATCTATAAAATATAATAAATTTCAAATTTCACTAAGCTTCTTACCTTTCTATTAGATATGTCAAAATTACATTTATTGCCTGGCTGGGTGTGGCTCAGTGGTTGAACATCAACCCAGGAACCAAAAGATTCCATTCCAATTGTATTTCCCTGTTAAGGCATATGTCTGGGTTGCAGCTCGATCCCCAGTAGGGGGCATGCAGGAGGCAGCCAATCAATGATTCTCATCATTGATGTTTCTATCTCTCTCTCCCTCTCCCTTCCTCTCTGAAATCAATAAAAATATATTTAAACATTTTTAAATTACATATATTTTCTCACAACCAAAAAAGAAAGAGTAAAATAGAATAATAATAAGTGCTTGTCCAGTAGTCCATTTTTAGTTTGCCTTTTCTTTATTAGGCTATGAGGATGCTGAATTTTATTTATGGATATGTGAAAATGACTTATTCCTTACCCTCAATAACTCATCCTTTATGTATCTTCATATATGTATAATTGAAAGATATACTAGTAAGCTCCTATTAATTTCCAAGTTAATAAAGCAATTAAAAATAAAATAATAATGGCAACAAAAGTAATTATATTAAAAAAATAATGAATTACAGAATCCAAGTTGTCCCAAGCCTCATTACTTGGTGCAAAGTAAGTGAATGATCCTTTTCCTTCAATCTCTTCTCTCAATTTTGAGACATCAGAATAGTGTTGTGTTGTGGTGGCTCCCACAATGCCCAGAGTACCATAAATATTGTCAATAGGCAAAACTGAAATAATAAAGAAATAAATAAGAATTTAGGATATTATTTCAAGAATATTATTTTTCAAGCATTTAAACTTTACACTATTGGTAAGTTCCCCAACACATTGAATTGATAATTTAGCAATAAAACTCTATGACTCATCAGTTTTATATGAAAACTGCCTTTTGAGTGCTAAATAATAAAATACTATTGAAAACTATCATTTCATATACCCTTTGTGTATATACTTGTGAGGAAAAATAAATTTTAAATCATCATTCTAGTTTAACATATAGTCTGTTTAGGTGTTAATCTTTCTATGTTAATAATAGCTCAATTATAATCATTAGTAAATATTTCCGATTATTTCATTGCAAAAGTGATATTTTCTCTCATGTTGGCTTAAAGTTCTTAAATAGTATGTTATTGTTGTGTATAGAAATAAAATTTTGATAGATTTGGGTCCTTTCTGAAATAGATCAAAGTATCTCACATGTCCAGAATAGTTCTCTTTGACTTCCAGAAGGAAGATTAATAAATCAATGTCAAACTTAAGCTTGGCACAGAAACTTATTTTTTATAACTATTTAAAAATTACTACTTTGGACAATCTCATTGGATAAATGATTATTACAGTTGTGACTATAATAAGAGTAGATGATATAATTAATATATTAAGTGATAAAATCAGGATTTAAAAATACTCCAACAAGATGGAGAAAATTAGTCAAAATTAAAGATTAAATATAGCATGGTTCCATGCAAGTTCTATGCTTAAGTTGAAAATAAAAATCCTGATAATGACCCAACTGGATAGTGCTCATATAAACAAGGCCTGTCATAAATTTTAATTGATTTGCAAATTCAATATGAGCTAATGATATGACATGGTAACCAATTATATTAACCCAACTTCAGGGGCACCCAAAAGTGAGATATTTGTCTTGATTGATATTCTCTCAGCTTCTTGGAACCACATGAATTGTAAACACCAGTCTGGGACCACAATCACAAAAAAGATGACTGGACTGGTTGCTTTTTATGAGTTGATGTCCATGATGGTGAGACATCCAAAGTCTATGCAACATTAGAGAAAGTAGGGTTGGCTCCCACTTCCCCCAGAAAAGAGAAGATTGTGTTGGAGAAGAGAGGGTAGCTGGAGAAATGTTGTGATGGTTGGTGCTGAATATCAGAATAGCTACCATTTCAAAGAGGAAATAGATTAACTGTTTTTTTTTTCTCTAGTAGGCAGGGTTTTAGGAAACCAACTTTCAATATGAGGAACATTATAAAACCAGAGCTGTCCAATTAGAAAAGATGATGCCTTGCTAAATAGCTACATGTTTCTAGACATGTTCAAAGAAATAGATTTTGTAAAGGAAATTTTTGTTTATGAAGGAAAGTTGAACTAACTTAATTTAAGCATCTGTTGCATTGTACAGCATTCAATGTATCCAAATTACATTGTAATACTTTACTGCCATGATAAATTAGTGATTAACACAAATACATGGCGGCATAGTTGGGATGTATCATGATGCTAAACACACAGACACACACACACATTTGACTTCTCTACAAGCTACTTCAACCTTTTTCCTCAAACAATACAAATTCCTCATTTAATTCAGTAACTAAAATTTTACCTGCTGGGCAGCCTTTCACTCCTTCCATTCTCATATAACCAGGGCAACATTCATATAACACAGTTCTGTGCATTAGAAGAAAATCAATATTAAAATGGGGAACTACAGAGAATACATTTTGACATAAACTTTGTAAAGCATATGCTATAAAATTTTTAGAATCCATAAATCAGTCATTTGTTTATTTTTGACACTAAGGTATTTATATTAGTTTGAAGATATAGTAAAGATTTCCCCTAAATATGTCAGAAAATAGGCCCTTTCTTATATACTTACTGTGCATTCCAAATATGCCTCATGGTAATCCTATCTAACAAAGAGGGAATATGCTAATTGACCATCACACCCTCACAAAGATGGCCACACCCACAGCCAATAAGGAGGGAATATGCTAATTGACTTCCACGCCCTCAAAGATGGAAGTGCCAACATCCACAAGATGATGGCACCCAGTCCCCTCAGCCTAGATGAGGTGGCAGGCATGTGGCACGGCTGGGCCCACCCCCAGGCACAGTTGGGCCCACTCCCAGGAGGGTCTGGCCACTCCACGCACCTGCCTCCAGAGTCCCCCAGTCTTCTCAGCCCCCCAGTTACCCAGGGCCAGCCTAGGCACAGGCAAGCCTCAGATGTTGGGTGCCCAGCCACCCAGGGCTGGCCCAAGGCACAGGCAAACCTTGGATGGCAGTTGCCCAGCTGCCCAGGTCCACCCAAGGCTCAGGTAACCAGGGATGGCTGAGGCTTGCTCTGCCAGCAGTGGCAGCAGCAGAGGTGTGATGGGAGCATCACCTTTCCTTGATCACCAGGTTGCCTCCTGCCCCTGAGGGCTCCCGGACTATGAGAGGGGGTAGGCCGGGCTGAGGGACACCCCTCCCTCCAGTGCATGAATTTTCATGCACCAGGCCTCTAGTCAAAAATATAAAAAACAAAGATTTTTAATCCAGAACCTTGGAATTCCCAGAGGGGGCCTGGCTTGCATCATGGCCAAGGTCATTATCACTACTGACTTGTGATTGTAATTGTAAATGTGTGAATGACTCACAAGTCTACCAATTGTCTGCAAACTAAAAGAAATAATGTCTTAGTCAAAAAGTAACACCAGTTGAGAATCTATTAAGCCAATGAGTGGGAAAGGACAGCAATGTCCTCTGGTATCCTATACTTGGTTACCCTGGGAGGTACAGTCCAGCCTTAAATACAGGATTCTTATTTGGAAATAAAAATAATCCTATGTACAACTCTTGTTCCCATCTGCATATATCCATTTGTTTAAAATAGTTAGAATAAAAGGACAGTTGATATTGTGTTAGTTACTTATTTCACATTCATCCATTCAATTTACCTTCAGAAACTCTGTAACTATTAGATCCACATTTCACAGTTTTAAAAAAAAACAACAATGAAGAATCCAAGAGGTTAAATGATTTCACATTTGTTATTTGTACTCATATTTTAAATTTAGGAATAAGTTTTTAACAGTCCTCCAATCCTTCCACACAATTTAGGGTAACTGACGTTTAATGATGATGTGCTAAGCAGGTCCTCCGTTGGATACTCTGCTTCTTAAGGTGTCTCTCACTGAAGATGGGATTCAAATGAATAAGAAGCAAGGAGTCATTTTCACTGTTTCTTGACTAAGGATAAAATCTCTAATAATTTTGACTTAGTAACTTATCCTATCTATGACTCAGCTCCTTAATTTTAAAATGAAGATTTTGGAGCACATGAATGGTTTTCAACATTTGTATGCCCAATAGTGTATTTTTATTAATAGTTAGTAACAGATTAAACAAATAAGCAGGTTTATCAAGCAATAAGACATGCTTTCCAATTTTAAGTTAATCAGTGAAAAATATAACTAAAAGAGTAATTGTCTTTTTGGCTATAGTGGTGGGCTTTTTGGCTATAGTGGTGGGTTGGGAATCCAGTGGTTTGGAATTAAATGAAGAGATGAACTATTCAAATTCTTTTAACTTTAGCTTTGATAAAAACTCTGAGTTCAGTTAGAGTACTTTAGATAATTTCCAAATAACTTTAGGTAAGCATTATTTTGTGACTCAAAACCCCTAATATTTCAGGTCATTTTGCTCTTTTAGCCCATTTTATAAAAATATAAAATAAAAAAATTGAGGCATAAAGGTTAAATGACTTGCCTAAGAGAAAAGAGGGAGTAAAAATTACATAGTCAACCTCTCACACAGATTCTATATTAAATCACATTGCCATGTACTTGCCTCCTTTGAACCTATATGACACATAGGTTCAGGAATGAGAATTCCACTATTATATGGAGAAATGCAGGGAGAATTTCTTCATTCATGTATGTGACCCATTCCTTTTTTTAGAAAGCTCACAATTTGGGAGAGGTTTTTCAGGAAAAATGGAGGAGGTATGCCCAAGGAAAGACATATACATTATGGTATTGTCTTTGGAGCTGGCACATTAAGAAAAAGATGAGACTTACGTTTTCTTTCCACAGATGGCACCTTGATACCAGTTTCTACAAGTGCTGAAGTATTTCTTTTTGGTGCCTAAAATCTGTTGAAGGGCACAGACATTTGGGCTTGAAAGATAGAAGAAAAGAAAGAGAATTAATGTAAAAAAGACTTCTAGTTGTTTTTTTTTTAAATATCTACAGGTAAAATGGTTACAAAAAGAGTTAACATGTGGATTTGATTTTCAAGGATTTAATTAAAGTCTTGCACAAACCTGAATTTTATTCAATCTTATTGAATCATTGGAAAAACTAAAATCTATGGGAAAGAGAAAAGAAATGATACATCTCTGAGAATAAAATGTCAGTGTACCAAAAATTAATCTAATAGCATTATAAAAGCAGCATTAGGTTTAATGCAATTTTTTCACTTATTTCATTACTTTTAATTGTAAATAATCCATTGACTCCTTTTAAGCTAAACATGTGATCATTTTAGGTAAAGGGAAGCATTTAGGGCTCTCTGAAACAATGAGAGATTAGAAAATAAAAGATACAAGTTTTACTATCTCCACAGACACTATATTCTGCAAATTTCTAGGTAAGCCAACATACAATGAAATAAAGGCTAGAATTAACTTAAATAATATTGCTGCACAAAGCAAAATTTATTTCTTTGAATTGAGGTAATAGATTAGAATATCTTTTGCCATAATTTTAAGTGTTTTTCTCTCTTAAATAGATGGAAGTCTTATTTGCACTGTAAAGCATGGAGCTTTTGAGCATTATGGAAATCCCTCTAAGACACAGGAAGAAGTGCCAAGATCCCTTTCAAAAAAATTCTAAATGGTTGGTTAAGATATTAAATTACGACATAACTTTCAAAATGCTAACTTGTAGCTGAATTTATTCTAAGAAATATAAATTGTCTGCAATTTTACTGAATCTAAAATTTAAAAGAATCTTAAATGCTTGAAAAAATTCAGAGACCTTGTTACATTACCTATTATTTAATTTTTATACAAAACTTCAGTAAAAATTTTCCTAACATCATGTGAGATATTTCATAGCTGTTTACATAATGAGAATCTCTAACCACAAATTCTTTAACTTTGAAAATCTTATTCCAGATTTTTGGAAGAAAATAAAAACACGAATAAATTACATCATAAAGAAATGCCCTGTTGAATGTTAATTAGATTAGAATTATATAACATCACATAAAAAGCAATTACACACAATTATTTCGAAAGTATTTCTTAAAGTTTAAAACATAAAATCACAGACTACTCTTTTTTTTCTTATTACTTTGTAATGAGTAGAAAAATATGCATCATTGTACGTACAGTAAGCTAAGGTGGGGGAGGGGCGGTGGGAGGGAGGCGGCGGTTATAACTTGACTTACCCCTGATCTCGTCCTCTGATACGGCTATGAGCCAAAATTTTGTCATAATGACCATTGGCATTTGCAGGGTTAACAACAACCAGCAAGAGCAGAGAAAATATGGATAAGAAAGGAATCATCTTTAGCCTCTCCGTTGCAGTTAGTCCAGGAAGAGAACTGGCAGTAGGCTTTGGAGAGCTCAGAGTTTATATACATGCCTGAGTTGTGGGAGGGAGCACTGTATCAACTCTGGGAATCTGCAAAAAACATCAGCAGCTTCAAATTGCTAGCTAAAATCCACTTTTGTTAGTTATGTTTCCTGAACAGATTGAGCCTCATTTTTACTCATATGAAGATATTTGTTTTTATATTATTTATATTCTCTTTATTTTTAATACCTGGCTCATTTCATGTTCATATTTCAGTTTTATTCTTTGGTAATTTAGAGGGGCTTTTTAATGGAAAATAATTTTGTTTGGTTTTAAGGAATATTCTTCAATCCATCCCTTTCAGAGTACATGTGCTTCATGCAATCATTATTTTACCTTATCATATCTTGTCACATTCATTTCGCATCAAAAGTGAAAAGTTACTATTTTTTTTCACCAGAAAACTGAAGAAGATGTAAGTTTGATAATCACAAAGGAGTAGTGGCTGTTAATTAAAAACAAATGTGGATTTAAACCTTGCATGAAATATGAAACAAGAATTCTAACTTGCTGACAAAAGTGTAGAAGAGGCTACATTTTCCTTGCATTCCTACTGAGGAGATCTCTCCCATTTCACTCCTCTCTTTAAATATCAAAGAATAGATGGAATTTACATAGATCTACTTCTGTCACGTTTTCCTAAGTCTTGAAACAAAGCAAAAAAGGAAAATATTTTAGCTTTATTGTTTATTCATTACATACTTCACATGATATTGAAAATCTCTAGGTAGTAAATCTAATGGTAAGCACTGGGCAAAAGTATCCCATATCAGAAAACAGTATCACTAATATAACCATAACAGAATAATTAAATTCATATTATGAATCAGGGATATTGCCAAAATTAGTCTTCTGATTTTATCAAGAGTAACTAAAGTCTCTTAATGCTACATGTAATTCCTAGCAAAGGGAATATTTTGGATAAAAGAAATCTGAGTTTTAGAAGTCAACAATGAGCTAAAATAGTAAGTTCAGTGAATCTCCTTGAATAAACATGTTACACGCTATTCTAACATCGAAGTGCAATTTAAATCTTTCTTGTGGCAAATTGCTTCTGCTGCAATGGCACATTAGTTCTGCTTCCCTACTGGTAATATGAAGATATTATACAATGAATCTCCATGTTGTCCAATTGGAAGTGTTGTTGGGGAATCTGGATTGGACCAGAGAGAATTCCAGGTGTCGGGATAGTTATATTAAGCTTGTTACAAGATTTTGTCTTGGGGCAATACATAATTTTTCACCTTGCTGCCAGATTATTAAGAAAGTATAAAATGAAACAATAAATTCTGAAGTACGATTCAAAGGCTTTTTTTCAATTTTAAAATATTGGTAGTCACATATAGAAAATAAAAGAGCTATTTAAAAGGAGAGATGAAGAGAAGATGGCATAAAATGTAAATTATATTCTTTCCCTAGTCCCTTGTGGGAAGAAGAGAATTACTGTAGCCTATTTTTTATATTTCTGTGAATGAAATTATTCTAATTTCATCTGTATATTGCTGGCATGTGTTATATAATAGATTTCGATTCCTCTTATGTTGTGCAATTTGCTTATTGAGTAGGATGAAAAAAACTTTTATGAAAATAATTTCTATTTAATATCAGCAAATTAGCTGTTAGAACATTATTGATAACATAGTTATAAAAACTTCAATTCCAGACATTATTGTTTAGACATTATAGTATAGATTATTTATTTTCTTAAAACATAACAATAGAGACTTGGAATTATAGAAAAATAAATCAAACTTAAAATACAGAAGTCTCTCTAACATCATCACAATAAATAGTAATTTACTCTTTACTGGGATGCTTACTAATATTGATGCAACTTTTTAAAATTTTAGGTAACTGTTAGTTTTTCTGTAATAAAGCTCAAATCTGCTCAAATCTGATGTGGCTATTGAAGAGGAAGTAATGGGGTGTAGAGAGAAAGAAATATAGACTTGGATAATATATATTAAGAGGAAAAGAGCTCTTTAAATATAGTCCAGAATAATAACAAATAAACTTGATTATGATTATAACAGTGAAGAAAGAATCAATAATTTCCTGCTATGTCACCCACTTTCTTAATAATGCCTGTAATAAATTGAAAATATATTGATTCTTAAAAACAAAAACAAAACAAAAAATACCAAAACACCTAGTTTTCCTTGAGACCACAGTTTTATCTTCCAGTGGTCTGAATAAGCAAATGATTGCTTAAGATGAGTAGTGAAAATGGAAATGTATTTGTAATTCAAGAGGACTGTTCCTTTTCTGAAAGGACATACATGTTTCCTTTCTATAAAAAAAAACAAAAACAAATATTTACACTCAAGATGAGTAATGTAGTCAAGGAGGATCCTGAAAATGAGAGACACATTGTGTATATAAACTGCATGTAAGTTTAGAGGTTGAAGAACATTCCAAGGAAGGAAAAGTTTAGAGTAAATATAAAAACATTAAAGCACTGCAGCTTAAAAGCTGAGCTCAGCAAAGAAATAGTGGTGGTATTGGTGGAAATCAGACTCTTCCATGGGATCGTAAGAAAAGCATTTCAAGGATCCACACATAGGAGATTGTGGTATGGTGGCATAATTTATTTGTGATAGCTGCCTCTACCCCTGGGTTTCTAATGTGCCATCTCCTTCCATGTACAACATGTCTTCAACAAGGCCAAGGCAAAGGCCAGTGTCCAGAGTTTCTGCTTCATAGTCCTTCAAAGCCCTGTCAATCTACTGTGGAACCCAGGTGGCCACTAGACCCACATGGTTGCATGCTCTGGGCAGGAGAGAACACAATGAACAGGGCAAGTGCAGGTCACCCATAAGAGAGAGAGAGTGAGAGAGTTCTTCCTCTTCTGAGATTTTAACTAGGACTTTGTTCAAAATAACCAATTAACTTCCCAAGATTTTGAGGGATTGCATTGACTCCACCCCTCTAGCCAATGATCCTTTCCCCAGATTATACTGACAGTCTTCTATGGCTAAGTACATACCCCTGTGCCATTTTGACCTTATTGCTTATGTGTTTAATGCCCATTTTCTTCCATCCCTTCCTCAAGTAATCTGTGGGGAAGGTACTGGTGGTTCTCTGGGGGCAGTGTGAAGCTGTAGCTTCCTGGTGAAGCAAATAGGCCTCTGCTTCCCCTGCTGACCATGCCCAACAATTTCTGACTTGCTTCACTCTCTTCCTTTCAATAACTAGCTAATGAAGTTAACAGTGGGAAAAAGTCCAAGCAACTACATCAGGCAGAATCTTGGCTTCAGTGAGGCAAATAATTGAATACTGGTCCATAGCCAACACTTTATTTTAGGGTAAGGAAAGAAATGGGAAATTCCCAAGAGTGGGAAGAAAAGATAGTCTAAATTATAGAGGAGAGATTAAAAAATATTAAGAGGAATACAGTTCTCTCCTTTCAGAGCACTCATCAAGGGTCTCTGTCTCTCTGTCTCTCTCTCTCTCTCCACAGAACCCCCATTCTTCTATTTCATGAAAAGATCCTGCCCCTAGTTTACTACATAATTTTATTCATGGTTTGAAGAAAGATTGAAGTCTTGGGACATTCCGGTTACAAAGTCTGACCCAGAAATGTAAGTCATTAGTGAAAAATAAACCATTTATAATGGAATCCGAGATAAATAATGTGTCCAAAAGACAGAGAAATTTGTGTCTAGCTACCAGGATGCTAATTCACTGTCAGTTCCCAAATTATCCAGTAGATTCTTTTAGTAAGCCTTTCAGCCTCTAGAAATTGTGAAGTCTCTGCAGTAATATGCTTGCAATCACTGGCATGCAACCCATATTAGACTTACACTCTCTAGCATTGGACATGGCATCTGGATTAAAAAAAGATTGGCCCTGGCCAGTGTCACTCAGTGGTTGAGCATCAACCTATGAACCAGGAGGTCACACAGTTTGATTCCTGATCAGGGCGCATTCCCAGTTGCAGGTTCAACCCCCAGCAGGGGGCATGCAGGAAGCAGTCAATCAATATTTCTCAAGATTGATGTTTCTATCTCTCTCTCCCTCTCTTTTCCTCTCTGTCTAAAAATCAATAAAAACATATTTAAAACTAAACTGGATACTCAAGCCAAGAGCAGATTTTTAGGACAGAATTTCCTTGGTTTTGAATGATCCAGAATGGTTCTTTGCCCCACGTTTCTAAACCCCTGCTTTTTAACATGTGGTCTATGACATTTCTTAGTATCATTTTGCTTTTCTACTGGCCTGGATTTAAATTATGATAAGGCCTTGAAGTTGATGCAAGTACCTTGGCCAGGGAGCATCTCAGCCTTCCCTGGCACCTGGGGTCGCAGCTCTGTAAACTGAAGTTTTGGCAAAGACCCAGTTATCTTTGTTTCCTTAGGGTGAAGGAAAATGTTTTCTTAAAATTATTAGATTGTTCTGACCTAAGAAAACAGGATTGCAAATTAAATAAAAATTAAATTTTGTGATCTTTTTTCTTTATAAAATACTCATACAGCCAAAATAAAATTAAATATCAATGTCTGACTTAAGTCGAAAGGGTAATATATAAGCTCAGATTTTTTTCCTGACACACTGTAGAGCTTAGAAAAGGTGGGACTTCCTGAATTCTCCTCACAATATATTTTTAGAGAATTTTCTCCTCTACTCCCAAAGATCTTCCAGTTATCTTCTGGCCTAACATATCTAAGATAATAAACTTATATCGAGAGATAGATATGACTAACTTGACCCCAAAGTAATTATTAAATGATATGTCTTTAATGTTAATTCATTAAGAAGGAGAGCAGAAGGAATTCTTCAATAATATGCCCTCAAGTGACAGATCTTACTCTCATCCTAAGTAACCATTATAACTATTTGTCCCTAGTTGTGATTTTGAAATCTTAAAACTGAGTGTTTATAAGCAGAATTTCTTTTTAGCAGTATTTACTTGTATCTCTCTGGAGACATCTAGTGGAGAAATACAGTATACATTTCTAGAAGCACAGAAACCATCTATTTATATTTTGATTTAAATATAAATATGAGATCAATATAAGATAATCTCAAATATTTTACAGAAATATATACATTCCAAAAAAACTAAACATTAATAATTGCCTTTTATATAAAATATTTTAAAGCTGATTTAGATTGACCAAAATAAATTATTTCAACTCTAAGACAAAAAGTGAAAAATTTACTTTGGTTTTTGTATGTATGTGACTGAAGAATAAATTGCTTTACTTTTTACCTGAGCTTTTGTTATTGTTGTTGTTGTTGCTCTACACTTACATAGACTGGAGACAGGAATAGAAAATTGTGAATAAGAAACTGTAACAGGTTTTTCTACTTCAACTCAGTGATTGGAAATAATCACTTCTGTAGTCTATTTTCATCATTGGTTCCCATCACATTTATGCACCATGTATTTGTCATTGTTGGTATTCTTGATACTGCTAACATTGTGCCTTTCATCTTTTCTCTCTTTCACATTTGAACAATTTTGTTTCAGAGCTAATTAATACTCTGATCATCATCTGTCTCTAACTTACAGATAACTTCCAGTATTCTTTCAGATCAGACTTTAAAATGAGGAGATAATTACTGCAATTTACAAAATTTTGTAGACATTCAGCCTTTATAGTACTGGAATTTCAATATACCATCTGACACAGTTGGTCTGGTGAAACAATAGTCTGAATTATGATAACTCTATAATTCATAATCGCTCACTTATTACCCTCCTGAGACCCTGTCCATCTGAAATAGCAACATTCTTAGGTCCCATATTTAGATCACTATCTGCTTATATTTCCTTTGTGTATTTTTCCATGTTAACATTGTCCTCAAATTCTCTGAATCTTCTTTTTTCAATGTTTATACGGCATTGTCTATATCCTCTCTCTCCATATCTGAAAAGCTTCTTTTACTTCTTCACAGGAAAAATGCCAACCAAAGATATTGTGCTCCAAAATAAACTGTGTTTCTCTACTTCTACAGATATTGATCATATATGATTAATTAACAATTTCAGCTATTCAGCATCATTACTGCAAGAGATTTATTCTTCTTGCTCACTCCATATATGATGATGGTTCCTGCTTTCCTTGCTCAAATTTGCTAAAAAAATATAATTTCTTCTCTAAATACTGCAACTGATAAAGTTTGTTATTCACTACAATTTTCTTACATGCAAACCAATATCAGGGTTCTTTGTTAGTACTGTGGGGAAACAAAAACAGAAAAATATCTTCTATTCTTTTTATGTTAACAAATGCGTAACATTTTTATATTAGTATTCTTATTCCAAGAGACACCAATGCTTGTGGAAAAAAAGTAGAATTAGACAAGTCATGGGACCTCAGGTCATGCCTGCATGCATTACCTGCACAGGGTTTTCATAAGCTCTCAGTAGTTAATGAAAAACAAAAGAGAAGATGATCATATTAGAAAAAGTTCTGGGAAGGAAATTATTCCATTGGGCATTGGAACTAATTATATGGTTCTTATTCAGAAAAGTAAAAGACCTATAATAGCTAATAAATTCTTTGGAATTTCTTTTTTATCATTTTAAAATCTTTATTGTTGAAAGTATTATGTACATCCTTTTTTTTTCCCCCATTGACCTCTCCTAGCCTGTTCCCACCACCCCACCGCAGGCTTTCACCACCCTATTGGTTGTGTTTATATGCATACAAGTTCATTGGTTGATCTACTCCCAACCATGCACCCTCCCCTGCCTTTCCTCTGAGATTTGACAGTCTGTTCCATGCTTCTATCTGGATCTATTTTTGTCCATCACTTTACGTTGTTCATTAGATGTCACATTATGAGTGAGATCATTCTGTATTTATCTTTCTCTGACTGGCTTATTTCACTTAACATAATGGTCTCCAGGGCCATCATGTTGTTTCAAATGGTAAGAGTTCTTTCTTTTTTATAGCTGTGTCATATTCCATTGCATAGATGTACCACAGTTTTTTAATCCACTCATCTGAGAATGGGGACTTAGGCTCTTTCCAAATCTTAGCTACTGTAAATTGCACTGCTATGAGCAGAGGGGTGCATATACTCTTTCTGATTGGTATTTCTGGTTTCTTAGGATATATTCCTAAAAGTGGGATCACTAGGTCAATGGGAGTTCCAGTTTTAAGTTTTTGAGGAAATGCCATACTGCTTTCCACAGAGGATGCACCAGTCTCCATTTCCACCAGCAGGTACTAGGGTTCCCTTCTCTCCACGCCCTTGCCAACACTTGTCATTGGCTAATTTGCTTATGGTAGCCATTCTGACAAGTGTGAAGTGATACCTCATTGTCGTTTTGATTTGTTCCTCTCAAATGATTAGTGACTGAGCATTTTTTCACATGCCTTTTGGCCTTCTTTATGTCCATTTTGAAGAAGTATCTATCAAATGTACCATAGGCAAATATGTTCTCCCATGCAGTGGTCTCTCTTGTTATTTTTTTTTTATGGTTTCTTTTTCTGTGCAGAAGTTTTTATTTTGATGTAGTTCCATTTGTTTATTTTCTCCGTAGTTTCCATTGTCCTAGGAGATATATCTGTAAACATATTGCTACCAGAAATGTCCCAAATTTTGCTGCCTATGGTTTCTGCTAAGATTTTTATGATTTAGCAATTTACATTTAAGTCTTTTATCCATTTTGAGTTTATTCTTGTGTATTGTGTAAATTGGTGCTCTAGTTTCATTTTTCCTTTTCATGTATCTGTCCAATTTTCCAAACAACATTTATTGAGGAGACTGTCTTGACTCCATTGTATGTTCTTACCTTCTTTGTCAAATATTAATTGAGGGTAATTGCTTGGGTTCATTTCTGGAGTCTCTGTTCTGTTCCATTGGTCTCTACACCTGTTCTTGTGCCAGTACCAGGCTGTTTTGAGTACAGTGGCTTTGTAGTATTATGTTCCCTCCAACTTTGTAGTATTATGATCCCTCCAACTTTGCTCTTCTTTCTCAGCATTTCTGTGGCTATTCCGGGTCTTTTTAAATTCCAGATGAATTTTTGGAGAGTTTGTTCTAAGTCTGTGAAATATGCCATTGGTATTTTAATAGGACTGCAATGAGTCTATAGGTTGCTTTAGGTAGTATGGACATTTTAATGCTGTTGTTTTTACCAAACCGTGAAAACAGTATATTATTCCACTTGTTTATATCTTCCTTTCTCTCTTTTTTCAATGTCTTGTAGTTTTCCAAGTACAGGTTTTTTACCTCATTGTTTAAGTTTATTCTTAAGTATCTTAAATTTTTTTGTTGCAGTGGTAAATGGGATTGCTTTTTTAATTTCCATTTATGATAGCTCCTTATCCTATACTAGAGGCCCAGTGCACAAAATTAATGCACAGAATGGGGTGTCCCTCAGCCCGGCCTGCACCCTTTTGCAATCTGGGACCTTTTGGGATATGTCCGAGGCAGTCAGACATATCTCTTGCAATCTGGGACTGCTGGCTCCTAACTGCTCACCTGCCTGCCAGATCGCCCCTAACTGCCTCTGCCTGCCTGATTGCCCCTAACTACCTCCGCTTGCCTGCCTGATCATCCCTAACTGCTCACCTGCCTACCTGATCTCCCCAAACTGCTCTCTGGGGGGCAGGTTCAGCCTGGGCAAAGGGCTGTGGTCGTTCTGGTCATTCTGCCACTTTGGTCACTGGATATATATAGGATAAAAGCCTAGCAACTGAAATGGCAGAACAACCAGAATGACCAGAGACCAGAACGACTGCTGCCCCTCACCCCTGCTGGCCCCACCCCCCAGCGGGTACCCCCACCCAGATCCAGGGATCCCATCAGGGCAGGCCGGCCGGCCCCCACCCATGCATCAACCCTCTATCCTATATAATAAAAGGGTAATATGCAAATTGACCCTAATGGCAGAAGGACCAGAAGGACCACTCGGCCAGTCACTATGAGGTGCACTGACCACTTCTTGGTCCCTTTCCCTGGTAATCAGGCTCTGATCGCCCAATAGCAAATGGGGAACTGGAGGTGGATGACGGGGGTTGCGATTGGTGTCAGGTCAAGGCCCCTGCCCCACTTGTCATCCCACATACAGAGGCAACCCATGGCAGGGGCAGAGCCAGTGAGTGGGTGGAACAGCTGACCTCTTGGTTCCTCCCCCAAGCCGCAGGCCCCGATCACCCGATGGCAAACAGGGAACTTGGGGTGGGAGGCAGGGCTGGCTTCAGGCAGCCAGGGAAGATGGCCCTGATTTCAGGCCAGGCCTAGGGACCATACCTGTGCAAGAATTTCATGCACTGGGCCTTTAGTTGGCATATAAAAATGCAATAGATTTCTGGATGTTAATTTTGTATCCTGCTACATTGCCAAATGCATTTATTCAATCTAGTAGTTTTTTGATGGAGTCTTTAGGGTCTTCTATATACAATATAATTTCACCTGTGAATAATGACAGTTTTACTTCCTCCATTCTAATTTGGATGCATTTTATTTCTTCTTCTTGTCTTATCACTATGGCTAGCATTTCCAGTAGTATGTCAAACTACTGGAAATGCTAGTTTCCAGTAGTGATAAAAGTGGGCATCATTATCTTGTTCTTGTTCCTTTAGGAAATAATTTTAGTTTTTGCCCATTTAGTATGATGTTGCCTGTAGGTTTGTCATATATGGCTTTTATTATGTTGAGGTATAATACCTCTTGTCCCAGGTTGCTGAACATTTTTATCAAGAAAGGGTATTGGATTTTGTCAAATGCTTTTTCTACATCAATTGATATGCTCATGTGATTTTTGTCTTGCAATTTGTTAATTAGCTGTCTCACATTTATTGATTTGCGGATATTGATCCAGCCTTGCATCACTGGAATAAATTGCACTTGGTCATGGTGTATGATCTATTTAATGTATTACTGGATCAGATTTGCTAATATTTTGTTGAGGATTGTAACATCAATATTCATCAGGGATATTAGCCTGTAATTATCTTTCTTTGTTGTGTCTTTACCTGATTTTGGATTAGGGTAATGCTGGCCTCATAGAAAGAGCTTGGAAGTATTCCTTCCTCTTGAATTTTTTTTAATAGTTTTAGGGGATAGATGTTCTTTGTATGTTTGATAAAACTCCCCTGTGAAACCATCCAGACCAGGGCTTTTGTTTGCTGGAAGGTTTATTATTATTATTATTATTATTATTATTATTACTGCTTTAATTTTGCCACTAGTTATTGGCCTATTTAAGTTTTCTGATTCCTCCTGATTGAGTTTTAGAAGAGTGTATTTTTCTGGGAACATCTCCATTTTGTCAAGATTTTCCAGTTTGTTGGAATAGGGTTATTTGTAGTTTTTTTTTGTTTGTTTGTTTGTTTTTTAATGATCCTTTGTATTTCTGTGGGGTCAGTTGTTACTTCACCTCTTTCGTTTCTGATTTTGTTTATTTTGGTCCTCTTTCTTTGTTTCTTGCTGAGTCTGGCTATGGGATCATCAATCGTGTTTATCCTTTCAAAGGACCAGATCTTTTGTATTAATGTTTTTTATTGATTTCTTGGCCTCTATGTCATTTATTTCTGCTCTGATTTTTATTACTTCCTTCCTCCTATTTACTCTGGGCTATTTTTTTGTTGATTTCTTATTAATTCTTTAAGTTGTAGTGTTAAATAACTTATTACCATTTTTTCTTATTTTTTGAGGTAGGCCTGTAGGGCTATGAACTTCCCTCTCAGAACTGCTTTCACTGTGTCCCATAGATTTTGGATTGTTGTATGTTCATTTTCATTTCTTTTCAGAATATTTTCTATTTCTTCTTTGATCTGTTTGGTAACCCATTCATTGTTTAATAGCATGCTATTTAGCCTCCATGTATTTGATTGTTTTTGAGCACTTTTACTGTAGCTGATTTTTAATTTCATGTCATAGTGATCTAAGAAGATGCTTGATATAATTTCAATTTTCTTGACTTTGTGGAGACTTAGATTGTGACTTAACATGTGGTCTCTCTTTGAAAATGTCCCATGTGCACTTGAGAAGAAGGTATATTCCGTAGTTTTGGAGTGAAATGTTCTGGAGATGTCTATTAGTTTCATTTGATCTAGTGTGTCATTTAGGATTGCTGTTTTCTTGTCGATTCCCCCCCCCCTGAAGATTTATCAGGTGATGAAAATGGAGTATTAAAGTCCCCTACTATGACTGTATTGCTGTCTATCTCTCCCTTGATATCCTCCAAATGTTCTTTTTTTTTTTTGAATATATATGTGGTTGTTTCTGTTGTAGGTGCATATATGTTTACCAGAGTTATATCCTTTTGTTATATAGATCCTTTTACCATTATTAAGTGGCTTTCCTTATCTCATGTTATGGCCTTTACTGAGGTCTATTTTATCAGATATAAGTATTGCTACCTCAGCTTTTTTTCAATTCTATTTGCCTGAAAAAAAATTTTCCCATTCCTTCACTTTCAGTCTGTGTGAGTTCTTTGTCCTGAGGCGGGTCTCTTATGGACAGCATATCTATGGGTCATGGTTTCTTCTCCATTTAGCTACCCTATATTTTTTAATTAGAACATTTAATCCATTGATAGGTACTCGTCTGTTGCCATTTTTTTTTAATGCCTGTATCCCCTCTCTTTTTATTTCTTCTTCTTACAACTGTCTCGTTAGGATTTCTCACATTGCTGGTTTGGTAGTAACAAACTCCTTTAGCCTTTTTTTGTCTTCAAAGCTCCTGATTTCACCTTTAATTTTGAATGATAGCCTTGCTGGATAGAATATTCTTGTATTCATTCTCTTGCTTTTCATTACTTTACATACTTTATGCCACTCCCTTCTGGCCTGATGTTTTTCTGTTGAGAAATCAGAGGATAATCTAATAATACATAGGATGCAGGTAATTTTGTTTCTTTCTCTTACAGCCTTTAAGATTCTTTCCTTGTCTTTAACTTTTGCCATTTTAATTATGATGTGTCTTGAAGTGGGTCTTTTGGGTTCATCTTGTTTGGGGCTCTCTGTGCCTCCTGGACTTGTATGACTTTTTTCTTCCCCAAGTTAGGGAAGTTTTCTGTCATCTCTTTAAATAGGCTTTCCATTCCTTGTTCAGCTTCTTCTCCTTCTGGTATCCCTATTATGTGGATGTTGTTTCGTTTCATGTTGTTACAAATCTCCCTTAAACTCTCCTCCTGCTTTTTAATTTTTTCCCAAGTGCTGCTCTGATTGGGTGTTTTATTTCTACCTTGGAAGTGTCGGTAGCACAGTGGCTGTGGCTGATCCATCAGCCTCTGAGACTCCTGAAAGATCTGTCTCTCACTCATACACACACACACACTCACACACACATGCACCAGCAGGCACATCCGCATACTCCCCTCTCATTCCCTTGCTCACTCACACTCTCTCCCTCACTCCCATCCTACTGGTCACCGTGTTGCTGACTAAACACCTATCATGACCTCTTTGGCATTTAAATGAGAAAAGAGAACTGCAGTTAGAAAAGGTCTGTGCCTGCCTGAGAGGGATTGCTCATTGACCCGCCTGCAGGTGGCTACCTGGAATGGAGCCCGGCACCCAACTGGTGAGTGAGAGAAGCAGGAAATTCAGTTATCAAAATTGACTCTAGAAGAGAGAACCCAACAGACCATTAACAATGGGAAAATATTGATAATGTTACCAAAAAGCTACCATTTCTCAAAACACCTAGTCCAGATGGTGTTACAGGGCAGACTTTGGGCCTGCAGTAGTATCCAGTCATAATTCTTCACAACTAAGGGTTAAAAAAAATTATTCATGAAGAAAACAGACCTTAAATCACATGATAGATTCAGAAGTTAATGAAAGGGTTTGTCCATCATAACATCTTCAACATAAAATATATCACTTTATATTACAGATTTTGGTGAAATGAAACATCATTTGTATGAATGCTGTGTAACTTTCAACAATATAGTGATCATATTTCCCATTCAGAAGGTCCTTTTTCAGCAACAGCTATATGTAATCAAAACCAGGAATGTAGTGCTTCAGTTTAGAATGGATGTAATTCAAAACTTGTATGGCAGAATCCTTCCCTCATTAATGCAGAAAATAAATACACTGGCACTTACATTTAGTCTGTATGAGGTTTTATCTTGCCTTCTCCATCAGCATATCAGTAACCAAGGGTTTGCAATCCGTAGCATGACAGCATTACTTGCAGGGACAACAGAAGCAATTTTCACTCCATTGGAAAGAGTTCAAACATTGCTTCACGACCACAAGCATCATAACAAATTTACAAACACTTTTATTAGGCTTTCAAGGGACTGAAATGACATAGAATTGGAGAGTATTATTGAATCTTGTATCATAATGGGTTTAGCAATGTCTTTTTTTTGTTTTGTTTTGTTGTTTTTTTTTGACCTTGAGGGTCCCATTAAGGAGCATCTGCCTACTGCAACTACTCATTGATCAATGATTTTATCTATGGAAGTCTATTTGGTTCCATGTTGGGAATCTTGTTTTCTCCAGTTAATGTTGTAACAACTTGAATGCAATTTCAGATTGAAGGGGAATTTCAGTCTTTTCCTATGGTTTTAAAAATAATCTGGTTAGAACTGGACAGAAAACTGACAAATCTTTTCAGAGGTGCCCATCTGAATTACCATAGGTCCCTCATCTTTTGGGCCATAATCAATGAAACTTAGGAATTTTTGTTAAAGGTTGCATGAAAGAAATAATTGTCACTTACCAACTGAATAGACCTTCAAAGATGAATGCAGTTTGACCTGGTTCCTTATTGGCCATATATAAGTTGGTGTAATAAATTCAGGGTGTTGGGTTTGAGCTAACAGGAACCAGGCCAAAAGACATTGTGATAGCTTAAGAATTTTTTTTTTACATTCTCACACAGCAAGCTGAGACCTGTATATTGGTGTCAGCAAGCAGGAGTAGGGAGTATGGGATATTTATATGTCTCTTTTGAAGGTCAGGGCTAACAGTTAAGCCAGATACAGGTGCAGCTGGTTGCAAGAAGCCAGGTCTAAGCTACTTTTCTCAGCCATTCAGCTGTCTCTTATGACACCAGAAATGAGAATAACAGGAAAACTACAATACTGAGAACATGTGAAAGCTGTGACCTGCGTGGCTAGGGCTCAGGACCTGGAAAAGGGCTGTGCACAAATGAAGAGACTAGACAAGAAATATGAATTTGGAAGTTACAGGGGGCAGGCAGAAAGTCTTTCTCAATAAGAAAGGCTTCACTGGTGCCCAGGCCCTGCTAGCTTTTTATTCAATTTTAGATACAGACAGACTATCTTAAAGGTCAGTAAAGATTCACTTTGAGACTATTAGGTCAGGAAATTGCTTGAGTCACCATTGTCTTGACAGAACAATCAGTGCATAGCTTTAGCCCTTGCCAAAGCTCAAGGTCCATCAGCCTTTTGGGTTCCTTGCTTACACTTTCCTGATAGAGTAGTTCAGTGGTCGGCAAACTCATTACACAACAAAGCCAAATCTCAACAGTACAGCAATTGAAATTTCTTTTGAGAGCCAAATTTTTTAAACTTAAACTTTTTCTAACCCCACTTCTTCAAAATAGACTTGACCAGGCCGTGGTATTTTGTGGAAGAGCCACACTCAGTGGGCCAAAGAGTTGCATGTGGCTCGCGAGCTGTAGTTTGCTGACCACGTGTGCAGACAATGGATAGTTTTCAGCATCTCCCTCTTTTTGTTTCCTTAATAAATCTTGAAAAGTGAATGCTGCCTGAAGGGTTCAAGTCCTTTCAAGACTCTTCATTCTGCATCTGTAGACTAGAAATAAACATATAAGAACAAGAATGAGACAGGCAATAGAGGTTATTCTGAGAGGCAAATGTAAGGAGATCCAGTGGAAGAGATTAAATTCTTTCATGTCCTTTTTAAATTGTTGCCAAGCATCTAAGGAATTAGTTTGTAAGTTTGCCTGGGATAATTGTACAACTTGCTATTGTAATTCTAAAATATCAAGGACTGTTTTACCTTTACCCCAAGCACCAAGAATGTGATTTTTTATTGATTCCCAATGGTGTAAGGTACTATTATAGGGAACAGGGGTAACACAAATCTATGAAAAATTATCATGACACTGCAAGGATATACTTTGCTCTAAGCTGTGGATTTTATCACCCATCCACAAGACTGTAGACTTTAGTGCTGATAATTCTATCTCAAACTGGCTGTCAATTCTTTTTTGTATAGACAAGATCTTAGTTACATTTTCCTTAATTTGTTGTACAAACTGAGAAGTTTGAACAGTTTGTACCATGGGTGAAGCAGCAATACCCACAGAATTAAGTAACATTATGAGGGCAAAGATTCCTACAATTAACATTCCAAGAAATATTTTTTGTCGTTTTAAGATTTTTACCAGATCATGTAACAGTTGATAGGTTTGATGAGATTCCCAAAACTCAGTTAGGTTCTAATGCCACGACCCTTTAATACAGTTCCTCATGTTGTGGTGACCCCCAAACATAAAATTATTTTCGTTGCTACTTCATAACTGTAATTTTGCTAGTATTAATGAATCATAATGTAAATATCTGTGTTTTCCGATGGTCTTAGACGTTCTGGTGGTTAGGCCTGCTAGTGGTTCTCAACCTGTGGGCCACAGCTCCAGGTGCAGGGTCCTCATTAACCTGGTCAGTTCCTCCCTTGGATCCATGTTTAAGTTAAATATTTCTTGCGGGAATCCACATGGGTTTGGAGAAGTTTTCTGGAAATACACAAGCATATCCTCAACCAAATGTTAACAGGGGATTGGGGCCCTTCCATAAACCAGACTCTGGCTCTTTCTATTTAACGAGACCATTTTGCTTTGGCTTATTCTGACACCAGTGTATTTCCATGGGTATCTTGCCATCAGCATTACAAATGAAAAAAAATTAAAGTAATTAAGTCTTGGTGTAGTTTACTTATAAGTGATTTCTCCATAATCCCTCCGTTTTGTTTTTTAAGTTAGGATTTTAGCCTTTGATGTTGGTGTTCTATAATTGCCTGTCTTGGGAATTATATGGTATTCCTGTAATGTGCTGAATTTTCCATTTTTTACAAAATTGCTGGAAATGACAATTGTGTAAGTGGGTCTATTATCAGTTTTAGTAATTTTTGGAATTCCCATGATGGCAAAAGCAGCTAGGCAATGATTAATAACCTGTTTTGCCATTTCCCCTGTAGATGCAGTAGCCCATAGGACCTTTGAAAAGGTGTCTAAAGAGAGAGACATGCAATGCCCCAAGGCGTCCAAAAGGAGTATAGTGTGTTACATCCATTTGCCAAATATGGTCCCTTATCAATCCTCGAGGGTTAATTCCTGTATTAGACCCTTGAGGCAGATGTAACATGCAAGTGGATATGCCTTGATAATCTGTTTTGCCTGCTGTCAAGTGATTGAAAATTGCTTAGATGCTTAGACAACATTTTGGCAGGCTGATGTAAAAGCTGATGAGATTCTGTGGCCTGTTTTAATAAAGCAACCAATTGGTTAGCATGTGCATTTCCTTTTGTTAAAGGGCCAGGTAATATGCTATGAGCCCTGATATGAGTAATATAGAAAGGGTATTGTCTCTGTTGTGCAATCTGCTGAACATGTTTAAATAGTATAAATAGACTTTAGTCATTGAGCTATTTTAATCAAGCAGTTTCAATTCTATTCACCAGGCCTGCAGCATAAGCAGAGTCAGACATAATATTAAGAGGCTCTTGGAAATCCTGCAATGCAGCCTTGATAGCCTCTAATTCAATTCTTTGCACAGAAGTATGACTGGTCAGGATGACTCCGTCTGAATTCATAGTATGATAAGCAGCTTTACCATTAGATGACCCATCAGTAAAAACAGTTAATGCTCCAGGAATAGGTTCCTGCCTAGTATTTTTAGGTATAATAATAGGGGTATAATAAAAATAATTGTAGTAATTTGTTTTTTTAGTAAGTGACAGCTAAGTTCCCCTGAATATCCACTTAGTTCAATTTGCCAATTCAAATCAGTTTGAAATAATATTTCTAATTGCTTCCCAGTGAAGGGAAGATAGATGCATTGGGGCTCTTCTCCTCTAAGCTGTTTGCAGCACTTTCTGAGTTGAGATATTAACTGAGCCATGAGCTCTATATATGTAACCGCAGTTTTAGAAGATTGATGCCTTAGGTGGACCCATTCAATAATAACAGGAGAGTTTTTATTTTGGAAGATGACTCCAGTAGGACTTTTTGCAGTAGGATTAATCTGTCCCAATAAAGGCAATTCAGGCTGTACCCATGCTACTTGGGGTGAGGAGATCGTCTGTTCAATTCTTAGTAACTCCTTCCTAACTTCATTTGGTAATATTCTGGATGAGGAAAGATTAGTCACCCCTAAGTATATTAAATAAATTTGTCTTTCTCCCATAGAGATTTTCAGATAAAGTCTTAACCAGTTAATGCTCCCTAATAATTTTTGAAAGTCATTTAAAGTTGTAAGACCATTTTTTTGTATTTCCACCTTTTGAGGCCTAGTACATTGGTTTTCAATTATGGTTCCTAGGTATTTGAAAGGCTTTTCTTTCTGTACCTTTTATGAAGCAATTTTTAAGCCCCATTTAGGGAGTTCCTTTTTTAATTGGGAAAACATTACTAAAGTCTGCTCTTCCCTTGGACTTGCTAAGAACAAGTCATCCATGTAATGAATAATGTAACATTGGGAATATTTTTCTCCTTAAAGGCTGAACAGCTTGAGCTACATATTTTTGACATAAAGTAGGGCTATCGGCAATTCTTTGAGGCAAAACTTTCCATTGATATTTTTTCATAGATTCTATATTATTAATAGACTAGTGACCCAGTGCATGAAATTCATGCACATTAGAAGGGACTTAATTAGAGGAAATATTTTAATATTGCTATTTGCCCTTTCTCTATAATAGAAGTGTCAAAGATGAAAGAAAATTAGTAAAATGTATATGAAAATCTTCCTCCTGTCAGAGTCTGGGGCATGCCACAGGAACCAAAGTCCAATCCCTGCCCACCCACGTGCGCCTTGAAATCATGTGAGACTCAGACCTGGCTGGCCACACCGCTATTGGGCTGGATCCAGACCCGGCCAGCCCCACCCCCACCAAGCCCTGCCTAGGCCAGGGGACATGGCCTCAGGTCCCCCAGCACGATGTCAAGGCGGAGTACATGGCCTGAGTTTCCCCAGCCCGCGCTGGGGTGAGGGGCGTGGCTTGAGGTCCCCTGTCAAGCCCCGAATGAGGGGGGGCACACAGCCTCAAGTCCCAGCCTGGCGCTGGGGCGGGGGGCGTGGCCTCAGGTCCTGTGGCCCAGCTTTGGCGTGGAGGTTGCGGCCTGAGGTCCCCATCAAGCCCTTCTGGTGGGGTCAGAGCCTGAGGTCCCCTGGCCCAGAACCGGGGCAGGGGGTACAGCCTGAGGTCCCCTAGCCGGGCGCTGGGGCGGGGGGCACAGCCTCAGGTCCCCCGCCCTGGCCCAGCACCATGCAGCCTCAGGTCCCTGCTTAGTGCTCATTAAGGCTCGTTAAGGGAACTGGGCCTCCACTGTGGGTGCAGCCATCTTGTGTTACAGAATCCCTGCCTCCACTGTGGGCACAGCCATCTTGTTATGGCATGATGGTCAATTTGTATATTCCCTCTTTATTAGATAGGATGGCACTGAAAAGGCAAATCTTTGTTTATCTTGAGGTGCTGAGGGAATGGTGGAAAAACAATCCTTGAGATCTAATACTATAAGAGACTAATCTAGAGGGATTTGTGAAGGTCCTGGGAGTCCAGGCTATAAAGCTCCTATGGTATGCATAGTAGTGTTAACAGCTCTAAGATCATGTAACAATTGCCACTTTCCTGTCGCCTTCTTAGGTATTGTAAATATAAGGGTATTCCAAGGACTATTGGAAGGCTCTATGTGGCCAGCCTCTAATTGTTCCTGTATTAATTCATGAATATGACCTCATTTCACCTTGGTTAATAGACACTGATCCACCCATATAGGTCTATCATCTTTCCATTGTATAAGATCAGCATGGGATGAGGAGACTGAGCAGTGACCATTCCTAAAATGGCTGATATCCTAATACTCATCTTCCTGGATTTCCTTTGGCTTAGATGGGCTTTTTAAGTCCATGATTATTTTTTCCTAAGCCTTGACCAGTCTGATATCCCATCTGAGTTATTAACTGTTGTCCCTTGCTGGTAATAATACAAGCTTGTAAGCCTTCTAAAACATCCTTACCTCATAAGTTGACTGCAATTCCAGAGACTATGTAGGGCTGAAACCATCCTGTTTGTCCTTCCTCATCTTGCCACCTTAACACTGCAGCACTCTGTTGTGTATTATCAGGAACTACAACTCCCCTAATAGAGCCCATAGCTTCTACCATTGACCAACTTGGAGGCTAGAATTCTTTACTGATAACACTGACACCCACTACAGTGTCTACTGAACCTTTAAACAGTTTTATCTCTATTCTTTAATCATATCCTATAGATATCTGAGCTTCCAAATTTTTATGTTCCTTTTTTTCCTATTTATAACTTTGCCCTGCTGTATATAAGGTAGAAGTAGGATCTGAGCAATTCTTTGTCCTGGAATAATTTGCATAATATGCTTGCATTCTAGTATCACCTTAATTTCTCCCTCATAGCCTGAATCTATGACTCTAGGCAAAACAGTTAGTCCATTCAGAGTGTTTCCACTTCTCCCTAAGACTAGTTCTAATGTTCCCGGTGGCAGAGGTCCCCAAATTCCTGTAGGAACAGCTTGCTGAGCCATAATGGGGGTCAGAGTGACTGCTATTGTACTGTTGAGATCTAGGCCTATGCTCCCTGGAGTGGCTCGGATGAGGGAATCCACTGTGGGCCTTGCAGGGCAAAAATCCCCTATTGATGATGGGGCTGGCGGTAGCCCTTCTGGCCATTTCCCTGCAGTTGGCCATTCCTTATGTCTTGATCTAATGGCTGCCCATTTTTATGAAATTTCAATCTACATTGACCAGCCCAATGATTTCCTTTCTGACATCTAGGACATAAAGAGGTTGAATCTGCATTGTTTGAATCCGGAGGCGGAATGCTCACGCCTTTCCCTTGGGTTCCACCTTTGTCCTTCTTGGTTGCCTACATTCTTTTTTGAAATGTCCTGTTTTTCCACAATTAATGCATCTTTTATTCCCCACTGTTACAGCAGCAGCTAGTAAGTTTGCTTGAAAAGTGCCTGATCCCACATTATGACATGCTTGAATCATTTCTGTAATGGTACTATTTTTTTCTCAGAGGTGTTAGACATTTCTTACAATCAGCATTGGCATTTTCATAAGCTAATTGCTGAATTAAAATGTCTCCTGCTGTCTCACATTGAATCTGTCGTCTCACTGCTTGAGTGAGGCGAGCCATAAAGTCAGAAAATGACTCTTTAGGCCCCTGCATACATTTACTAAAAGCTCCCTCAGGGCCCCCTTTTGCTGGTAAAGCCCACCAGGCTCTTCTACAAAGTCTAATTTGCTCATAAGCTTGTTGTGCATAATGCAGCTGATTCTGCACGTCACTATATTGTCCTAGCCCTGCTAACATTTCATAAGTTATTTGATCATTCAGCCCACGGTTTGCATGAGCTTGCTCCTGAAATTTCTCTAAAAATTCCCCCTTCCATAATAAATAATCTCCTCCATCCAGAGTTGCATGAGCCAGAGAGTACCAATCATAAGGATATAAGAATGCTTCAGAAATGTTAGTCATAATTTCTCCAGTAAAAGGAGTGGTAGGACCATTTTGTACTATGCTCTCACACAAGGCTTTTATAATTTTAAAGTCAAATTTTTCATGCTGTCTTATTATTTGATTTTGGAGATGTGGGATAGCTACCTGTACAATAGGAAAAGCAAGTCTCTCCTCTACCGTCATGTCCTTTAATCCTTCTTGGATAGCTCTTTGCATAGGTGATTCTATTAGTGGCAAATTAAATGTTTCAGGATCAGGACATGGAGGTGGAGGGGGGCATGAAGGCCACTCCTCCAATTTTTCTTTCTGCTCCTCTTTAGGAGTGGAGGGTGCAAGGGGAGGAGGTTTATCCACTTTTGCCTCTCTAAAAGGTTCTAGAAAATGCAATATTGTGTTCCAAAAGGAGAAACAATTTGGAGGCAAGCTTTTCCCCTGCTGCTGAGCTTTTCTTAAGTTCTGACCTACTCTTTCCCAACATTCAACATCTAATGTCCCTCTTCAGGAAACCAAGGATTATGTTCTATAATCATATGCAAAAACTGTAAGAGAATACCTTCTGACACTTTAATTCCTTTATCCTTTAGCATGCAAACCAAAAGTCTGCAATAAATTTTCTCCCCTTAACTCGAATTCTGCCCCATTAGCTTGGCTAAAAACGATGTTCCCAACCACTTACAGATCTTGACTTCTGCTGCTGCTTTGGGCTTTGTACATGGTGAATTCCCCCACCCCCTTTTCAGTGATTCCTCCCACCTTTCTGGTGAACTTCGTTTTTTGCTCTGGTGAATCTTCTTTTCCAGGTGTCTGTTGTTCGAGGAGCCAGATGTGAAAGCTGCAAGCTGCATGGCTAGGGTTCAGGACCTGGAAAAGGGCTGTGCACAAATGAAGAGACTAGACAAGAAATATGAATTTGGAAATTACAGGGGGCTAGGCAGAGAGTCTTTCTCAATAGGAAAGGCTTCACTGGTGCCCAGGCCCTTCAACTTTTTATTCAATTTTATATGCACGTATTGCCCTTAGTCAGGCAGGCAATTCTGATAGCAGACAGATTATCTTAAAAGTCAGTAAATATTAGTAAAGATTCACTTTGAGACTATTAGGTCAAGAAATTGCTTGAGTCACCATTGTCTCGACAGAACAATTGGTGCTTGCTTTAGCCCTTGCCAAAGCTCAAGGTCCATCAGCCTTCTGGGTTCCTTGTTTGCACTTTCCTGATAGTGTAGACAATGGATAGTTTCCAGCAAGCACAGGGGAAGTGTTCCGAATATGCCTAACACAAAGCACAATGAATTATGGACTATGATCTTTTCATTAAACAGCAACAAATTCAGAATAAAAGATTTCAATAAAAAAATAAGTGAGAAAATAATCTTTCTTTGATTCTTTAAGTCAGTTTTAAAATCTCATAGAAACAAACACACAGTTGTACATTTTTGCCTTTAGCAAATCATTTTAAGTTTAAGTAAACTCTTAATTATGTAGGCTACGTTTAAAATAAAAACAACAAGAGGAATTCATTACGATGGATATATACATGTATATTATCAGTTTATACACAAAGTAAAATGTGGTAGAAAATCTAATATTTTGGGTGGGAATTGATAGTGCTGGTACAAAAAGAACTTTAATAACCAACCAGTGTAAAATCATTGAGGTTGTAAATTATTATTTCTTCAGCATAAGAGAACATTTTAGGAATTTTGAATTTGAAAGATATTATGTTAATTTTTCATTTGTATTTAAACAACTACCACCACATATTTTTACCATGCAGCAGTTTTTTCTTCCCCCTGTTCTTACATAAAACAGACAAAATATTTGCCCAGGTTGACCCACATTTCACGTATTTCTGCTTTACAAAAGTCCAGTAAATTTCACTGTGTATTCCAGTGCTGCCTAAAGCATCACTCCAAACTTATTGGCATAAAATAGGAACATGGTTCCTATGGTCAGGGATTGTGAAAGTGCTAAATGGAGATTTCTTATACAGCAATCTAATAGTGTCCACAGACATCTCCTTTTCTGTGATGTCTGTGGCTTCAGCTGGGATAACCAGAATGGCTAGAGCAATTCCAATGACTGCCAGATTCCACTGCAGACTGGAAGAGGCTCCACTTCCAAAATGGTGTCTTCACTGGCATGTCTAGCACATTGGCAAGGATACTGCGAGGGTGAGCTCACATTGAATTGTCAGCTAGAGCATCTTTATGTGGCTTCTCCAGCATGGTGGCTTCAGAGTAATTGGATTTTGTATACGATAGCTCAGTGATCCACCTAACAAGAAGAATATGTCTGATCTATTATGAGCTGGCCTCAGAGCATTCTTGGTGATCTGCTGCTACATATGCTGTCACAAGTCAGCTCGAATATAGGAAGAGAGCACATACTTGTGGTTATGCTCCCAATGGTATTTAGGTTTGGAAATGCCTAAAGAGTCCTCTAATCTATCATTATTAGATATTGTATGTGGAACTATGACATTATTAATTGTTACTTTAATTTTACTTTATTTAAAAAAATCACCATGCTGATAGTGCTTTCCTTCTGTGTTTCTGGATTACATTGCTCTTTTGAATTTTGCAAGTTGGATTATATATAGTATAACGCAACTATCCAAACAGGAAGGGAATGCTTTGAGCTTTTTTTTAAAAGAAAACAAAAAACTTTTAATGATGTAATAACATTTAGAAAATATTTGAAAATTAGGATACAGAATTCTAGACTGGATGACTTTAGCATTAGAGCATGATATTGCACTTAAATGTCTGACCTCTATTGGTCACAATTAAATTTTCAGCTGTACATTAAGCACTTTTTAAAGATGCATCTTCACAAACTATTTTATGCTGTTTGATGCTATAACAAATAGTATATTTTTAAATTTTTCAATTATTCATTGCTAGCATATATGAATATAATTGATTTTGTATGTTGGTCTTATATTATGCAACCTTGGATATTTTCTATATGTCTTATTGTTATTGATTTTTATCTTATTTCATCTGGCTATAGAACATATTATGTATAATTTTAATATTTTGATATTAACTGTGACTTTTTAAGGCCCAACATATGATCTAGCTTGGTAAATGTGTCATGTCAATAAATGTTAAATGTCAATGAAACCAAATTAGTGCATAGAGTTAAGTCTTCAATATCCTTATTAACTGTGTGAGAACATATTTTTAACTGTTCTTGAGAAGTAGTGTTGAAAAATGTTCTGCTTAGTTTCTACAGAGGCAGGTATAGCTGTCCACTCAGGAATTTATTTGGATGTTGAAACTAATGACACATACCATAACTAATAAAAAAAAAATTACTTAATACTCACAACATGAGTAGATTCCAGTAGAAAAAGGGCTCATTGGGGATCTGGTAAGTAGGTGAGCAAATGTTTTTTTTGTGTGTATGTGTGTGCTTTTTTCTTTAAATTTTTTTTTATTGTGTTTAGAAGGAAGGGCCATGAGGTGGGAGGTTCCCCAAGAAGCTGCCCTATTTGAAATCCCAGAAAGACAGAGAGCCTACCTTGGCTTTTTCTTGACAGGTCACACAGGTGGTCTTGGTTGGGAAGAAGGAGAGATAAACCTCTTATTTTTTTAAAACATTTTTAATTGATTTTAAAGAGGAAGAGAGAAAGAGAGAGAGAGAGAGAGAGAGAATCATCAATGATGAGAGAGAATCATCGATCAGCTGACTCTTGTACTCCTACTCTGGGGCCTTCCCTTTCCTCAGTTCTAATAGAATAAAATACGTATAATATCTATAATCAATATAATTATACAATATGTATAATATATACAATAAATATAATTTCAAAAATTAAAAAAAGGAATAATACTACATCTGGAGCATGTGCCCTGACCGGGAATCAAATTTTTACCTCCTAGTTCATAGGTTTATTATCAATCACTGAGTCATGCCTGCTGGGCAAACCTCTTCTTGATTGCAAAATTTTAGCTATTTGGATGTGTTTACTCCTCAATTCATTTCTCTCCATTTTGCTTCATGTATTTTGAAGATCTGATATTGAGTACACTTTTTTAGGATTTTTATGTCTACTTTCTAAACTGACCTTTTGATAATTATGAATTTTATATCTTTAACTCTTACAATTATCCTTGTTTTGAATTTTCTATTCTCATTATTAAATTAGCTAATCAGCTTTCTGTAGTTTTGTGCTTAAACAGTATATAATTTTCTCTTCTATCTATTTATATATATTTTTTATTTCCAGCTCTATTTAGACACAATTGGCATAAAACATTACATAAATTTAATGTGTACAATACAATTATTTAACATAAATTGTTAAATAGTACCACAATAAGGTTAGTTAACACATCTTTCACCTCACATGATTACCATTCTGTTGTTTTTATGATGTGACCAACATCTTCCCATTGACTGCACTTTTCATCCCCTGGCAACCATCATCCTACTCTCTGTTACTATGAGTTTGATGCTTTTAGATTCCATACATATGATATCATACAACATTTATCTTTCTCTACCTGACTTATTTCACTTAGCACAATGCCCTCAAGGGCCATCCATATTGTTGCAAATGATTTCTTCTTTTCATGACTGAATAATATTCCATTAGATATACTCTTTATCCATTCACCAGTCTATAGATACTTAGGTTGTTTCTATATTTAGGATATTGTGAATAATGGAATAATACTGCAATAAAAATGGAGATACATTAATCTTTTTGAGATAGTGATTTCATTTCTACATCTAGGTCTGGGATTTTTGGATCATATGGTAGTTCTATTTTTAATTTTTGAGTACCCTGCATATTGTTATCTATATAGCTGTACCAATGTACATTCCCACCAACAGAACATTAAGGTTCTCTTTTTCTCCACATCCTCAACAGCACTTTTAATCATTCATCTTTTTTTATAATAGCCATTATAAGAGTTGTGAGGTGATATTGCATTTTAGCTTTCATTTGCATTTACCTGATGTGTAGTGATGTAGCATAAAACTACGCTGTATGAAATTCATTCTTTTTAATTATTTTATATTAGGGGCCTAGTGTATGAATTCATGCACCTTGAAAGGAATTGCGGGCTGCGAGGCTGGATGGGAATAGGGGCAGGTCTTGGCCCATTTTCCTCTGCAACCTGACCCAGCCTCTCCTGCTGCAGCTCCCAGTCCTCTGTCTGCCGGCAGCCCCACTCCCACCACCACTGCTCCCATGCACTGACAGCACTGGCCCTACTCACACTGCTGAGTGGGCAGAGCAATTGGGGCCAGCAGCAGGTGCAAGTGGGGCTGTTGCCATCAGTGGGTGCAAGTGGCGGCTGCTGCTCCAGTTGCCCCTCAGGAGCAGGAGGAGGTGGAGAAGTTCTCAGGGGTGATCAGATCCAGTGATCTGGGCTGATGCTGGGTGCCAGCAGCAGGTCTTGGCACTGGCAGCAGGTGCAAGCACACAGTGAATTTTCAGTAACCAGTAGAGGCTTGTCCTGATGACAGCGATCAGTGCCCCACCTTAGTCTGGCATCCCCACTCACCTGCTCCACCATCCCACTGTGGCTGATGCCTGACATATTCTGCACTCTTCCGCCTGCTGCCGATGCCCACTATGTTCCTCATGCAGCCCCTCATGGTCAGTGCACATCATAGTGACCAGTTGTTTGATTGTTTGGTTGTTCTGCTGTTTGGTCTATTTGCATATTAGGGTTTTATATATATACTAGAGGCCTGGTGCACGAAATTCATGCAGGGGGTGTGTCCCTCAGCCTAGCCTGCACCCTCTCCAATCTGGGACCCATCGAGGGATGTCTGATTGCCCATTTAGGCCTGATCCCCTAAACAGGCAGTTGGACATCCCTCTCACAATCCAGGACTGCTGGCTCCCAACTGCTCGCCTGCCTGCCTTCCTGATTGCCCATAACCGCTTCTGCCAGCCAGCCTGATTTCCCCCTAACCACTCCCCTGACAACCTGATTGATGCCTAACTGCTCCCCTGCCAGCCTGTTTGTCCCTAACTGCTCTCCCCTGCAGGCCTGGTCACCCCCAACTGCTCTCCCCTGCAGGCCTAGGTCTCCCCTAACTGCCCTCCCCTGCAGAGTTGATCACCCCAACTGCCCTCCCTTGCAGGCCTGGTCCCTCCCAACTGCCCTCCCTTGCTGGCCATCTTGTGTCCACATGGGGGCAGCCATCTTTGACCACATGGGGGCAGCCATCTTATGTGTTGGAGTGATGGTAAATCCACATATTACTCTTATTAGATAAGATAGAGGCCTGGTGCATGGTTGGGGTCAGCTGGTTTGCCCTGAAGGGTGTCCCGGAACAGGGTGGGGGTTGCCTTGGGGTGTGGGGAGGCCTGGGCAAGGGGCTTGTGGTGGTTTGCAGGCTGGCTATGCTCCCTGGTGACCCAAGCAGAGGCCATGGTATCTGGGATTTATTTATCTTCTACAATTGAAACTTTGTAGCCTGGAGTGGAGCCAACCCTTCTGCTTGCTCCGTGGCAGTAGCCATTTCTGTTTGGATTTATGTATCTTCTATCATTGAAACTTTGTAGCCTTGAGTGGAGGCCCAGGCTGGCAAGGGCAGGCAGAAAGCTTGGATTCCTCCATTTCCGGGGAAACCCAAGCCTCCCCTGTGCTCTCTGTGGCCATAGCCATCTTGATTCGGTTTATTTGCATATTTGCTCCTGATTGGCTCATGGGCTTGCCTTGTGGGTATAGTGGAGTGGTGGTTAATTTGCATATTACTCTTTTATTATATAGGATTGATGTTAAACTATACTTTTCTAAGAAGGAGGAGTAAAACTTTAATCTGTTACCAACTGGGTTTTTTTTTATTGATTTCAGAGGGGAAGGAAGAGGGCATGAGAGAGATAGACACATCAATGATGAGAGAGAATCATTGATTGGCTGCCTCCTGCACTTCCCCTACTGGGGATCAAGTCTACAACCCGGGCATGTGCCCTGACTGGGAATTGAAACTTGATCTCTTGTTCATGGGTTGATGATTAACCACTGAGCAACACCAGCTGGGCTCACCTTTTAAGTTTTTTAAGGTAAAAGTGAACTGGAGAACCAATATGGCATCATAGGTAAATGCCAGTACTCACCGCCTCCCACAACCATATCAAAATTAAAGCAAAAATATAGAACAACCTGAAATCTGGCTGAATGGAAGTCCTATAACTAGAGAAGTAAAGAAGAAAGCACAATGAGACTGGTAGGAGGGGTGGAGGCCTGGAAAGGTCTGATCTGACACCCACATGTAGTGTTTTTTTAATTGGGAGGGATATCTCCAAAGTTTTCAGTGAGCAGTGAGAAGCAGGGGGTCCAACTCCACACCAGCCCCCCACCCAGCTCAGAGTTCCAGGACTTGGAAGAGAAATCACCGTAACTTTGGGTGGTAAAAACTAGTGGGGATTGTGGCTGAGTGACATGAAGGCTGCTGGAGTCCCAGATATTCCTCTTAAAAGGACCATACAAGACTTACACAGTCCTGTTTTCTCTTACCTCCAGCACCAGGTGGTAGCTTTGGGGGATTCCAGGGACATACAGGGAGGAACTGGACTGTGTAGCATTGGGGCAGGAAGTCATGGGCAGCTTTCTCCCAGGCAGGGGAGCTCACAGGGGTCACTGTTCCTGTGCTGGGACCTTTCAATCACAGAGATGACTGGAAGCCATATCTGAGTCTCCAACAGCTTAGCCTGCACTGTTTGCTCCACCCTTGTGATTCCCTGAGACTCCACTCCATAGAATTTGCACCTCCACCCAAGCTTGAAGTTGCTTTTCTACATGAATGGCCTGTCCTGGCTCAGGCTTCAGACTTTGCTAAAGTCTCTTAAACAAGCATTAACTGGAGTCAAAGTGCCCCAAACCTATCAATAAAAGGCTCAAAACCAGGCACTAGCACAAGCATACCTTGCTTCACAGCTGGGCCTTGTTTGTGCACTTCCTAGCCTAATACAAGTCATAGCTATCTGTAGATCTCTCTGTAGATCCTGCTGGGTATCCTTAAGCAATGGCTGATTTTTAACCTCCCAGAAGGCCCCTGATCCAGTGTACACAGTGGACAGCTTCAAACCATACCAGTTTAAAACTCTACACATCCACCAGCAACACACTCAAGGGGAAGACTCAGGAAGCATCAAAGCCCCACTGGTCTGGCTAGTGTTGCACAGTGGTTAAGTGTTGAACTATAACCCAGGAGGTCATGGGTTCAATTTCCAGTAAGGGCACATGCCCAGGTTGCAGGCTTTATCCCCAGTATGGGTCATGCTGGAGGCAGCCAATCAATGATTCTCTCTTATCATTGATGTTTCTATATCCCTCTCCCTTCCTATCTGAACTCAATAAAAATATATTAGAAAAAAGAAAAGCCCTACTGAATCAAGTCCTTTTCCATAACGGTGTCTTTTGCATACAGTTCTTCCATTGTAAACATAGCTGGTCCTCACAGCCAGTTAGCCTGGAGGTCAATTACTCCCAGTGATGCCAACAGTAATCATGGCTCAACTACAATAAGACAATGCACACAGCCCACACAGGGGTGCACTTTGAGTGTCCAGTTCAGGTGACTGGAGAGGCTGAGCTACTGGCCCCTACAGGAAATCTACTACACAAGGCCATTCTACCAATTCCAGGAGATATAACAGATGTATCTAATACATAGAAACAAACACAGGGAAGCAGACAACTTGGTACAATGAAAGAAATGGAAGCAAACAAGCTATTAGACACAGAGTTGAAAACAATAATTATAAGGTTACTCAAAGATCTTGATGAGGGCTTAAAGGTACTTGATGAGAGCTTGAGGGACTTAGTGAGACTTTCAAGAATCTTTGTGAGAATGTCAAATACCTAAAAAAAGATCAGTCAGAAATTAAGCATAAACTAACTGAAATAAAGAACAATTTACAAGGATTCAACACTAGAATAGAGTATTCCAAGAATCAAATCAATGATATGGAATATGAGGAAGAAAAAAACACCCAAATCAGAAGAGCAAAAAGGAAAAAGAATAAAAAAATAGGAACACAGTGTAAGGACCCTCTGGGAAAATGTCAAGCATACTAACATTCACATTATGGGTTGCCAGAAGAAGAAGAGAGAGCAAGATATTGAGAACCTATTTGAAGAAATAATAACAGAAAACTTCTTCTGCCTGGTGAAAGAAATAGACTTACAAGTCCAGAAAGCATAGAAAGTCCCAAACAAGAGGAACCCAAAGAAGCCCATACCAAGACACATCATAATTAAAATGCCAAGGGTTAAATACAAAGAGAGAATCTTAAAAGCAGCAAGAGAAAACCAATTTGTTACCTACAATGGAGTGCCCATATGACTGTTAGCTGATTTATCAATAGAAACTTTGCAGGCCAGAAGTGAGCGGCAAGAAATACTCAAAGTGATGAATAGCAAGGACCTATAAACAAGACTACTATACCCACAAAGCTATCATTTATAACTGAATGTAAGATAAAGGGCTTTACAGACAATAAAATCCCAGCAGAGTTCATCACTACCACATCGATAACATAAAATATTGAAAGGTATTTTTTAAGAAGAGGAAGAAGAAAAAGAAGAAGAAAAAAATTATGAACACTAAAATGCAATAAATACATATCTATCAATAATTGGATCTGAAAATAAATGAACAAGAAGTCTAATAAACAAAGTAAACTGATGAATAAAATAGAATCAGAGGCATGAAGACATGTAACAGATTGACAAATCTCAGAAGGAATGGAGATGGGCTGGGAAGAGATTAACCAGAGATCTTATATTCATACTAGAGGCCTGGTGCACTGATTGATGCACATTGAAAGGAAATTAATTAGAAGGTGGCCAGCAGGGTGGGACTAGGTGAGATGGGCTGGACACACCCTGGAGCCAACCTCCTGCAGTCCCTCCCCAGTTGGCTGCACCTGGGGTGACGCCAGGGCTTGAAGAGCTTCTGTAGAGTGAGCGGGATCCCTCCAGCATGTGGGGTCCCTCGGCCTGTCCTGCAGGGATCGGGCAAAAACCAGCAGTCCAACATTCCCAAAGGGGTGCTGGAGTACAAGAGGACACTCTGAAAAGTTGCTGTCACTTGACTGCTCCTGTGTTGAGTGTCTGCCCCTGGTGGTCAGTGAGTGTCTTACCTACTGGCTGGTAGGCTTGTTGGCTGGTCACTTTGCTTTTTATATAGATAGACCAGAGGTCCGGTGCATGCAATTCATGTACTGGGGGGGGGGGTCCCCTCAGTCCAGCCTGCACCCTCTCGAAATCCAGGACCCCTCAGGAGATGTCCGACTGCCGGTTTAGACCCAATTCACAGGGATCAGGCCTAAACTGGCAGTTGGATATCCGTCTCGCAATCTGGGACTGCTGGCCCCTAACTGCTCACCTGCTGCCTGATCACCCCTAATCACTCTGCCTGCCTGCCTGATCACTCCTAACCACTCTCCTGCCTGCCTTAACACCCTTAACCTCCTCTGTCTGCCTGCTTGATAGCCCCTAACCACTCACCTGCCTTCCTGATCACCCCTAACCTCTTGCCTGCCTGCCTGATAATCCCTAACCCCTCTGCCTGCCTGCATGATCACCCTAATCACTACCCTGCCTGCCTGATTGCCCCTAAGCACTCTGCTGGCCTCCCTAATTGCCCCTAAGTGCTCACCTGCCTGCCTGTTCACCACTAACCGCTTGCTGGGGGGCTGCTATCCAGGGTGAGGGGCCATGGTTGTTCTGGTCTCTGGTAGTTCCACTATTTCAGTCACTGGGCTTTTATTATATAGGATATGCATTACCTATGGACACAGACAATAGGGTGATGAAGGCCTTGGATGGGGCAGAAACTAGGTGGAGAGGAACTATGGTGGGGGGGAGAGGAACATTTGTAATACTCTCAACATTAAAGATTAAAAAAAGAAAGTGAACTTAGCTAATTTTTCCCCAAAGCTTTTTTAAAATGAATCTTCATTGTTCAGATTATTACAATTGTTCCTCTTTTCCCCCCTTAGCTCCCTTCCACCTGGTTCCCACCTCACCCTCCGCCTTCCCCTCATAGGTGTATGATTTTTGTCCAGTCTCTTCCCGCACCCCCTCACCCCTTTTCCCCTGAGAATTGTCAGTCCACTCACTTTCTATGCCCCTGATTCTATTATATTCACCAGTTTATTCTTGTCATCAGATTTTTTATTCACTTGGTTTTTAGATTCACTTGTTGATAGATATGTATTTGTTTTTCATAATTTTTATATTTATCTTTTTCTTCTTTCTCTTCTTAAAGAATACCTTTCAGCATTTCATATAATCCTGGTTTGGTGGTGATGAACTCTTTTAGCTTTTTCTTGTCTGTGAAGCTCTTTATCCGACCTTTAATTCTGAATGATAGCTTTGCTGGGTAGAGTAATCTTGGTTGTAGGTTCTTGTATTCATCACTTTGAATATTTCTTTCCTTTCCCATCTGGTCTGCATAGTCTCTATTGAGAAATCAGCTGACAATCATATGGATGCTCCCTTATAGATAACTGTTTTTCTCTTGCTGCTTTTAATATTCTCTCTTTGTCTTTTGCTCTTGGCATTTTAATTATGATGTGTCTTGGTGTGGTTCTCTTTGGATTCTTTTTGTTTGGGGTTCTCTGCACTTCCTGGACTTGTAAGTCTATTTCTTTCACCAGGTGGGGGAAGTTTTCTGTAACTATTTCTTCAAATAGGTTTTTAGTATCTTGCTCTCTCTCTTCTTCTGGCACCCTCATAATTCTGATGTTGGTATGCTTGAAGTTGTCCCAGAGCATGGGACAAAATATGAAGACAGTGTCCTTACACTGTCTTCATATTTTTGGATTCTTTTTTCTTTTTGCTTTTCTGGTTGAGTGCTTTTTGCTTCTTTGTATTTCAAATCTTTGACTTGATTCTTGCGATCCTCTAGTCTGCTTTTAGGTCTCTGATTAATATTTTTTATTTCAGTCAGTGTATGCTTAATTTCTAGTTGATCCTTTTTCATATCCTTGAGGGTCTCACTAAATTTATCAGCCTTTTCTAAAAAATTATTGAAAAACCTTATAACCGTGGTTTTGACCTCTATATCCAGTCGTTTGCTTTCCTCCATTTCTTTCATTTGTGACCTGCCTCTTTGTCTCCACATTTTAGCTGCTTCCCTAAGTTGATAGAGTGGCTTTGTGTGCAAGGTGTCCTATAGGGCCCAGTGGCTCAGCCTCCCCAGTTACCTGAGGTGGACACTCTTGGTGCACCCCTTTATGGGCTGTGTGCACAATCTTGTTGTCGTTAAGCCTAGATTGTTGCTGGTATCACTGGGAGGAGTTGACCTCCAGGCCAATTGGCTGTGAGGATCAGCTGTGTCTCCACTGGGAGAGCCTCTGTGCTCAGTGTGGATGGGGCAGGGTCTCAGGGCCGAGCAGACAGCCTTGGTTTCCTGTCAGCCCTGCCCTAAGAAGCCCCTGGGTCTTAGTGTTCCACGGCAATAGCTGCTCGCATCTCTGAGAGAAAGCTGCCCTCGAGTTTTGCCCGCTGCCAGACAGTCCAGTTTCTCCCTGAATGAGTCTGGGTCCCCAGAGTCTCACCCGGAACTGGAGTTCAGTGCAGTTGGGAGGTTTTGTTTCCCTCCTGAACGAGAAAGCCAGCCACGCGCTGAGCTGCCCGCCCTCTCTGTGTGCATGTGCCTCCGCACCTCTGCCTTCCACAGCTCCCCTGAGTCTCAGTGTGCTTCCTCCTGACAGTCCAGTATCACCCCATATATGTCTGGGTTCCCCGAGTCTCACTCGGAACTGAAGTTCAGCGCAGTGGGGACCCTTTGTCTCCCTCCTGTTTGAGAAAGCCAGCCACGTATTCAGCCACCCACCCTTTCCGCGTACATGGGAGTCTCTGCGTCTCTGCACCTCTGCCCTCCACAGCTCCTCTGAGTCTCAGTGTCCTTTTCTCTTTCCTTCTAGTTGTAGAATTTCCACTCAGCCAGCTTTCCGGTGGTTCTGGATGATGTCCGTTTTGTCTTTTAGTTGTAGTTTTGAAATTGTTGTGCGAGGCAGCAGTATAGGTGCCATCTTGGTTTTTCTCCTTTTTCTCAGCTCTTTTTGTTTGAGCTCAGATTCTGATAAGATAAATTAGGAAAAACTCTAAGTAAACTTAAGAAATTCACATTACATCTGTCTTTAATACAGATCATTTTCTCTTCATTTATCTTCTTTCATTTTGCTCTATAGCCTTTATATTAGATCAAATAACTCACATATATTGTTAAATTTTAAAAGGAAATTTGGATAGTAATAAAAATAAAAAGACAGAGTAAAATATTAAAACTTAAACACTTAAGGGATCCTGGATGATGTGGCTCAGTGATTGAGCATCAACCCATGAACCAGGAGGTCATAGTTCAATTCTCAGTCAGGACACATTCCTGGGTTGTAGACTCAATCCCCATTAGGGGTGTGAAGGAGGCAGCCAATCAATGATACTCTCTCATCATTGATGTTTCTATCCCTCTCTCCCTCTCTCCCTCTCTTTTCCTCTCTCTGAAATCAATAAAATATATTTTTTAAAAACTTGGGGGAAAGAGAGAGTGTGCTATATATTTTAAAGTGGCAGCTCCTGGGAAGTCAGGTGACCTGGGTTGAACCCTAGCTTATCCAGTCATCAGTTGTAAGATCATTGGGAAAATTCAATTAATATCCCTTGGCCTCAATTTTCTTAGCTGAATAATCAGCTTAAACTATCTGCCCTTTCAACCCTTTAGAGGTGTTTTTAGAGTTATTTTTAAAGTGTATGTGGAGGGGTGAGTTTTTAAATAAATGCCTAAATGGAATAAGTTTTCCATATTTTTAAAGTTGACAGAAATGAAGAGCACTCTCAAAATTGCCAACTCCATATTTATCTCAAATGAGACCCTCAAAAGGCACTAAACATTACCAGTTTCTCAGCCTTCAGAGCCATGGTAATTGATTTAAGGAATTGTGCAATAGCACCAAAAATAACAGTGAAAATTACTAGTGTTTTTTTGTTGATGACTAGGATGGACTGTATGTAAAAGTGCTTTTGAAACTGTAAAGCAGGTAAAGGAAGATTTGGAGTTTTAAAATTAAGACTTTTCAGTGGGGCGGAGGGAAGAAAATATGTAAAGGTACTTATTCAATCTACTCAGGAAATCAACTCTTGGAGACACAAAGAGACAACCCAGCTGTACAGGAGAAAGGGCAGGCTGAAAGGACAAAAGAAAATTACTTGCTAAATAATTTTACTCTGACAGTTTTCAAGATTAGGTCATGGTGACATTGAGATTTTAAGCTAACAAGTCTTTAAAATATATCCAAATTAAAAAGACATATACAAATAAACTAGAGGCTTGGTGCACGAATTCGTGCATGGGTGGGGTCCAGCCAGCCTGCCCCCATCGGGGTGATCAGTGGCTGGGTCAGTTGAAGGGAGGTGCTGTGGGTGGTTGGCCGGCCGGCCCCGCCCCCTAGTCCAATTTCCAGTTGAACTCCCAGTTGAATCCCTGGTTGAGGGGACAATTTGCATTTTAGCCTTTATTATATAGGATGTGAATATTATTCAAGTGTATCAGAATGATATACAATAATTTTTCATATTTGTTTGTAAATAAATGTAAATTGAGTTTCAAAAATCCCATTTTAGTATTTTTGTCTAGAAAGGTGATTTTTTTGTTTGTTTTTTGTTTTGTTATTTTTTTGGGCTCCAAGAGACATGGATAGTTGCCATTGACTTTAAAAAGGTGCCCTAGCTATTTTTTCTCAGTGATCAGAGCACCCAGCCTGAGGAGTGAAGGGTCTTGGGTCAATTTTGGTCAAGGGCACATACCTTGGTTGCAGGCTCCATCCCCAGCTCTAGTTGGGGTATGTGCGGGAGGCAACCAATCGATGTGTCTCTCTCACATCAATGTTTCTCTCTCTGTCTCTCCCCCTCCCTTCCACTCTCTAAAAATTAATGGAAAAAATATTCTTGGGTGAGGATTAACAACAAAAACAACAAGATAAGGAGTACCTGATGGGACTGATGGTGTTTCTTTTCTGTCACCGTGCTCTGAAAAGGAAACTCTGCTTTGTTTTACTTATTAACCTGTAAAATGAATAAACCAAAAATCTTTTTCTGATTATTTTGTAGGGTGACTACAAAGGCAAAGCTTTATATAACCTTATTAGAAGATGACATTAAATTGTAGCTTAGGTGTTCTGCCTAAGGTCTCTACAGATTGTATCTGTATGCTACTGTGGCATATCAAGCGAAAACTAATTCTATGAGTATATCAGGATCAGTGTTGTTCATTCTGTTGGGGATAATGTTACCGTCCTCTATACTAACAATAGACTAGAGCCATCATGACCAGACAGACGACGGTCACCATGAGGGAACCCCGTCTGGATTGAGGGCGTGACTGGCCTTCAAACCGCCAGTGGCCTCTAGCCCAGACCTGCCCAGCACCCCAGAGGGTATCCCCACCACGATCAGGGGCGCTGCCGGCATGCAAACTGCTGGGGCCCCTAGCCCAGGCTAGGGTGGCACTGGGGGCTGGGCATGTACAGTGCAGTCTTTTAAAAATAAAGAAAGGGCAGCTTCTCTAAGTGCAGTCACTGAGGCGCAGCTCCACACAGGCACACTGGGCCCACTGCCAGGCGTGGGAAAGCTGAGTCTGGGCAGGAGTGGCCAGGTGGCCTCAGGGGCCATGCAGATGGATGGACCTTGCTGGACAGACAACACTGGATGGCGCTGGTGGGCTGCGTGGAGGGCCACAGAGGTACAGAGCTGTTAGGGCAGTGGTCCCTGGGGTCAGCGAGGCTGGGGTGCCCAGTAGGCCCCAGGTCCTCGGGTGCCACCAGGGGAGCATGGTCATTCAGAGTAGGAGAGAAAGCCCTTCTTTCTGGAAGAACGCGGATGGTTTAAACATGCATAGAGAAACTGCAGCAGTACCGACATGGCTATGTCAGTTCCCCGAGCTGCCAGTTGGTGTCCAACCTTAGGTTTCACTGTGGGGCATAGGCCCGGTCATGGGCCAGGATGTGGCCTTGGCAGCTGGACTCACCCCTGGCATCTCCTTGCTTCACAATTTCACACCGTTATCCGCAAGTGGCCACTGCTGCTGGTCTGTGGTCCCCAGTGAGCCAGCACTGTGCATGCTCAGGGCAGTGCTCTCTGTGTTTCCATTGAAAGGACACCATATGTGATGGGTGTTGTTGATTCCTCAAGGTTGAAATGGGGCAGCCTGAACTTGCTTACAACACGATCTTTTCTCTGTATTTTACTGCACAATCTTCTTGGGCTCAGGGAACCAGCAGCCACTGGAGCTCCAGCTTGGCCATCCCACACAGCCAGATGCCACCAGGAAGCACAGAAATGCCAAAGCCCCAACAGAACCTGTTGCGAAACAGACCCCAGTTAACATACTGGAGCAGAAACAAGAAAAGAGTGGCACCTGTTGGAACTCAGCTGGGACTGTCCCCACAAGTCTGTCTGCAGGGTTCCTGCACCCTGGCCATGGCTCAATGGCAGAGGAAGCTTTGCAAGCCTTGATTCTGGAGTTACAGATCTTAGCAAGTAGGCAGGTGCACAAAGGTGGAGTCAAAAATAGCAAGGTTAGACTGTGAGTGAGTATGTGCATTTTTACACATACTAGAGGCCTGGTGCACAAAATTTGTGCACAGGGTGGGTGTGTGTCCCTCAGGCCAGACTGAATACTCTCCAATCAGGGACCCCTAGAGGGATGTCTGGCTGCCCATTTAGGCCCAGTCCTTTTGGACATCCTCTCACAATCCAGGACTGCTGGCTCCCAAATGCTCGCCTGCCTGCCTTCCTGATTGCCCCTAAGCGCTTCTACCTTCCAGTCTGATCAACCCCTAACCACTCCCCTGACAGCCTGATTGATGCCTAACTGCTCCCCTGCCAGCCTGATTGCCCCTAACTGCCCTCCCCTGCAGGCCTGGTCTCCCCCAACTGCCCTTCCCTGCAGGCCCGGTCACCCCCAACTTCTCTCCTCTGCTGGCCTGGTCACCCCTAACTGCCCTCCCCTTCAGGCTTGATCACCTTCATTTGCCCTCCCTTGCAGGCCTGGTCCCTCCCAACTGCCCTCCCCTGCTGGCTTGATCGCCCACAACTGCCCTCCCTTGCAGACCTGGTCCCTCCCCTGCTGGCCATCTTGTGGTGGCTATCTTGTGTCTACCTTGTGTGTTGGAGTGACAGTCAATTTGCATATTACTCTTTTATTAGATAGGATAGAGGCATGGTGCACAGGTGAGTGTTGGCTGATTTGTCCTGAAGGGTGTCCCGGATTAGGGTGGGGGTTCCCTTGGGGCATGGAGTGGCCTGGGCAAGGAGCCTGTGGTGGTTTGCAGGCTGGCCATGCACCTCCGCAACCCAAGCAGAGGCCCTGGTATCTGGGATTTATTTATCTTCTATAATTGAAACTTTATAGCCTTGAGTGGAGGCCAGGGCAGGCCAAGGGGGGTGGAAAGCTTGGCTTCCTTCATTGCCAGGGAAACCCAAGCCTCCTGCTTGCTCCAGCTCCGTGGCTGCCATCATTTTTATTGGGATTTATTTATCTTCTCTAATTGAAACTTTGTAGCCTTGAGTGGATTCCATGGCCGGCCAGGGTGTGCAGGAAGCTTGGCTTCCTCCATTGAAGGGGAAACCCAAGCCTCCTGCTTGCTCCTTGGCTGCAGCCATCTTGGTTGGGTTAATTTGCATACTCGTTCCTGATTGGCTGGTGGGCGTGCCTTGTGGGTGTAGCGGAGGTACAGTCAATTTGCATATTACTCTTTTATTAGATTGGATATGCCCATTTCCCCCAGTCTTTTTCTGAGCTGTTTGAGAGCATCCTCTACACATGACAGGATGCCTGAATACTGCCCTGTGTATGTCCCAAAAGCAGGCACTCCTACATAACAATTCTCCACCCAACCACATGAGGAAATCTCCATTCAAATGTTATTAAGGTTCAATCCACAGACCCCATTTGAATTCTGACAACTGTGTCAACAATTTTCCCCACTCCCCACCCCCAGGATCCCTTCCACCTAGGACAGGTCCTCTGTCATTCCTGTTCCTGACAGTTTTCCCGTTTTAATTAAAAATCATAGATTTTTGCCCTAAAAAAATAATTAAATAAATAAAAATAAAGAAAGACCTACTGGAGCTCTGAGGTGCCTCCTGGAACTGGCTGTCCCGCCCCCACCCCCACCCTGCACGGAGTCCCAGGCTGAGTGGCTGGGGTGGGTGTGGATCGTGTGGCCCCAGGCCCCAGGCCCAGTGGGTGTGGAGAGGTTCACACCAAAGCCGATATAGTGACGCCAGTTAACTTTGCTGGGGAGTCTGAATTGGACTGAATGGACTGCAGCTGGTGGTGCTGGCCGGGTTAAGCTCCAGGAAGATGTTTTGTAAGAAGAGTGGGCAAACCTATTCTCCCAGTAGAGTTCTGATCACTGAGAATGATGTGAAGGGAGGCCTCCAAAAGTATCACTTTAAGTCTCTGCTCCTCTTAAGTCCATGTGGGGTTCAGACCCCAGCGCCTCCCTCTACTGGCTGGCATGCATGCTCGAAGGAGGAGAGAACCCGCTGTATGTGGCAAGGAGGCTGGTGAGGTTTGCCAGTGAAGTCATAGGTCTGGCAGACCCATCCGCATTACCACAAGCAGTGGCTGCCTACCAGGGCTGTCACTTCATAGGCATGCCGGAATGTGAGATGCTTCTGGCCCAGTGTATAGTCTATTTTGCCAGAGCCCCAAAATCTATTGAGGTGTACAGCCTCTACAACAATGTCAAAGCCTGCCTGCGGAACCACCAGGGGCCTCTGTCCCCATCCCGCTGCACCTGAGGAATGCGCTGACCAGGCTCATGAAGGACCTGGGCTATGGCAAGGGCTGCAAATAGAACCCCATGTACAACGAGCCTGTGGACCAGGAATACCTGCCAGAAGAATTGAGAGGAGTGGATTTCTTCAAGCAGAGGCGATGCTGACTCTTTGAGGCTCTGACAGCAGAAGGATGTTTCCTTCCTTCCTCCCTCCCTCCCTCCCTCCCTTCCTTCCTTCCTCCCTTCCCTTCTTCTTCTTCCTCCTCCTCCCCTTCCTCCCTCCCCCCCCTCCTCCTCCTCCTCCTGCTTCTGCTTCTGCTTCTTCTTTAAATAGGAATGGCTAGAAAGAGAGTAAATGGATTGTGAAGTTGGTTTCCTGGTAAAAGTTAAAACAGCCCAACTTTTTGTGCCAGAAATTTGAGAGCTTCTTAAGTGGAGGCACAACTACTTCAGCTAAGTGTGTAATATTGAATTGTGTTCATTTGCACTCTGCAATGGTTATGTGTATGGAAGTGTCTGGCAGCTTTGTGCAATGAATTAATGTTATAAGGAATTATTTATTTTGTAATAGTATTTAAATCATAATGTCATTTCAGAATTCAGTTCTGTAGGATTTTTTTCCCTTTAAAAATGTATATTCTGGGTAGTTTTAATTGGTAAAAAAAAATGCAGTTGTGATTTTAATACTGCATAGTGTTCTGGGGTATTTTAAAAATATTTTTATATGCAAAGGTCTTATGAGCCAATAATACTATTTCAAAGTAAAACAAAACAAAACAACTTTGCTGGGGAGGCCTGTGGGGCTCTGGTGTGTTTGGGGGCAGCTTGTTTGTGCTAGGACCCGGGTGTGTGGATGCACACATGCTGTGGGCATGTGCTGGGAACCCAGCCCAGGCATCATATAGACATTTGTGTGTGCAAAGGTGTGCACATACCTTAGTGTGCATAAATACATTTGTTTCTCAGAAGCGTACCTGGAAAGGTGCTTTATCTGTAATAGGCAGTTTTTAAAATGTAATTGGGAGCAAGGGATCTGTAGCAAAAACACTCACACAAGAAAAGGTTTTTGATACTAAACAAAAAGCTGTAATTAAAGTGTTTATGTCCAAATGTACTGTAAATCAAATATATGGTGATATTTTTCATCTGGTGGGTCTGTATGAAAGGTTTGGTCAATCAGTTCTCATTTCACAAAAAAAAAAAAATAATGTAACTAAGTGATTACTAAACATATACTTGTAAGGCAAAGTAGTTTACACACTTTGTGTACTTTTTGCACGTGTGTAGCACATCAGGGCTATTTATAAAGTATAACTTGGATAATGTGACAATATGGTTAAGGAAGGAGGTGTGGCCGGTTGTTTTTAAAAATTAGGCACCTAACAGTTTTTAAGACAAACGTGTTAACCTAAAATCTTTAGAAGGCAGGGTCAGGGGTCTTTTAAGACCTTTGTATAGGCCTAAGACATAAAAAAGCAGCTAACTTTTTAGGATGTGGCCTAAAAGAAATCTGTTATTTTCAGTTATTACTGTCTTCAAAGTAAAATAACATTTTTGCAGCCTTTTTATGTGAGGAATTTTTTTTTCATACTTTCATTACAATATTTGAAATAGGTGTCATTATTTTAAAGCAATAGTTTTTTCCTCTCAATATCAGAGGCCTAAATTTTCACACACACCTCAAAAATGTTTATTTGAAGTAACTTATGCACTTGGACTCCAGTTGGCCTCATTCAACATTACACACTTAGCTGAAGTAGCTGTGCCTCCACTTAAGAAACTCTCCGGGTGCAGGCAGGGGAGGGCAGTTGGGGGCGATCAGGCTGGCAAGGGAGCAGTTAGGTGTCAATCAGGCCAGCAGAGGAGCAGTTAGGGGGCAATCAGGCTGGCAGGCAGAAAGAGTTAGGGACAGTCAGGCAGGCAGACAGGTGAGCGGTTAGGAACATCATTCCCAGATTGTGGGATCAGGCTTCAACCGGCAGTTGGACATCCCTTGAGGGGTCCCAGATTGGAGAGGGTGCAGGCCGGGCTGAGGGACAACCCACCCCCCCCCCCGGCCCCATGGATGAATTTTGTGCACCAGGCCACTAATACTAATATATTCCCTGTGGCTTAGATAGGACTTATGTTGTTTAAGTACTACTTTTATATTATTCAGAATAAAATAGAGGATAAAAATTTTAATTGTTTTTATTTTGTCTTTAGCTTTAATAGTAATTCAGGTAGAAGAATAAAAGCAATCAATGTATCTCTTTTTAGCAACTTTCTTATACCATGTGCTGGCTCCTCAGGCCAGCATCATCATTAGAATGACCATGTAAATGGAAATTAGTGCCTGTTTATATTTTATCTTCTCTTTCATTTGTGATTATTCTTGAACAGGGGCATAAATGATTCTGCTACCAAATTTGGTTGTCAAGATTGATGATGCCATACATCTTTGAAGTCTAAAGAAATGTATTACTTTTTAAAAAATTCTTTATTGTTTAAAGTATTACATAAGTCTCCTTTTTCCCCCATTGACCTCTACCTGGTCACCCCACCCCCAAGCACATGCCCTCAACCCCCTACTGTCTGTGGCCATTGGTTATGCTCATATGCATGCATACAAGTCTTTTGGTTGATCTCTTACCCCCTCACCCCCTGCCTTCCCTCATAGGTTGGGCAGTATATTCTATGCTTCTATGACTCTGGTTCTAATTTTGTTAATCAGTTTATGCTGTACATCATACTCCACAAATAAGTGATATTTATCTATCCTTGACTAGCTTATTTTACTTAGCATAATGCTTTGTAGTAAGATTGATATTGTGATCTCTCCAACTTTGTTATTCTTTTTTTAAATTTTCTTTATTTTTTATTAATTTCTTTATTGATTAAGGTATCACATATTTGTCCTCATGCCCCCATTCCCATCCCAAACCCCTCCCCTCGCTTGCCCCCACTCCCCTGTTGTCCGTGACCACTGGTTAGGCTTATATGCATGCATACAAGTCCTTTGGTTGATCTCTCTCCCTTACCCCCACCCTCCCCTACCTTCCCTCTGAGGTTTGGCAGTCTGATCGACGCTTCCCTGTCTCCAGGTCTGTTTTTGTTCATCAGTTTATGTTGTTCATTATTTCCCCTAGATGAGTGAGATCATGTGATACTACAAATACACTTATAAGAACTGAAAATGAGACAACCAATAATGGTTATGCTAAGAGGCAAATGAATCAGTCTGTAGTGAGTTTCTTTCTGGGTCAACAGTTCTTTTGAGTCCCAATTTCAATGTCAAACAGTTCCTTATGTGTACATGTCAGCATGATATTTCAGTTCTGGATGGTGGACAAATGGTGGTAATGCAGGTCCGACCCTCTCTGGTTTGGTCCTGGGCAACCTGCCACAATGCACAGCTGCTGACTGCTAGTATGGCAAGGCGTCATCAGCATCTTCTATCTCTGGACTGTTTCTCTTCTGTCTTCATGGCTGGAGCAGTCCTGTCAATTCCTCTCTGTTTCAGGAATCCACATGGTTTTGGAGGTGTTTTCTGAAAATATACATATTCTCGACCAACAGTTAATAAAGGAATCTTTTCTATAAATTTGACTTGGAATCCTTTTTCATTTTTTGCCCAAATGATTTCCCTTTGGCTTGTTTTGACACCATGTGTGTTTTTCATGGGTGTCTTGCTGTTAAGCATTACAAATTAAAGTTAATTTTCTAAAATAAAATTTTTCTAGATGTAATTTACTTACAGGATATTTTTCCTTATGTGATATTTTTCTACTATCCCCCCTTTTCTGATTTAAATATTAGGAGGTTTTTGGAAATTTTTGTAATGTAGTCTTGATAGCTTTTAAATTTTAATTTTTTTGCACTAAAATATGACTGTTTTAGGTTCATTACATGTTACACAATTTTACCATGAGATGAACTACCAATAAAAATTTAAGTTAACCCTTTAGGAACAGCTTTTTGTCCAGTACCATTAATTTCTCTAGAATATTTGCTTATTTCGCTTAGCCAATTTAAATTAGTCTGAGAACTTGGCCACTATTTTACTGTCAAATTTAATACTCTAACAACAATCTTATTTTACCCTATAAATATTAGTGGGAAGGATTGTTTGCCTTCTTAAGTAGGCCCTGAGCATTCCTGGTGCTAGCTTGGATTTAGATATCAAAAACCCACCTCCCCACACCATGGGTACGAGACAACTCAAACAAGTCTTGTTGCAGTGGGAGGGCAGCTGCTGTCGGCCAAGTCTCTGTCTGTTACCTGGGTCCTGATTTGAGCTGGGCATGGGAAGTGAAGCAGCCATGAGGGTAGGAGACCTCTCTCAGAAGGGGTGAGGGTTCAGGCCCCTGCAAAGTTGGGGGGGGGGGTGAGGGTCTGTGCCCCACCTCTGTTGACCCCCAAGTTCTCTCCTGATGGCCCCTCTGTGACTGTGCCTGTCTTAGGTTGTTCCTTCCCTGAGGAATCTTACCCGTCTCTGGCTAACCAGCCATCCACCAGAGCCAAGCAGGGTGATGTGAGGTTCAGTTCTGTCTCCTTGGTAGCCTATGCCCCTGTGGCCTCCACACCCAGCACCTGCCTTGGGATCTCCTGGTCTGCTGGTGGGGCCCCCAGCACTAATCACATATCTTGGGGAACCCAGGTTTCTTCTCCAGGGAGCGCCCAGCTCACCTCACTAGGCGAGAGACAGATCCATGGTACCAGACACCACAAGACTTCAACCTCATCATGAACAGAAAGCACAGGCAACAGCTGTGGGCAATTGGATTGTGAAAAGAGGGTCCCTCTTGGCCAAAAGGGCAAGATGGGCCAATATAGAATGCTCAGGTGCCTTCCCAGGGTGCCCTCTACACAGTGGAAGGGATTAAATGCTTTCATGTCCTTTTTAAATTGCTGCCAGGCATTCAAAGAATTAGTTTGTAAGTTTGTTTGGGATAATTGTACATTATGCTGTTGTAATTCTAAAATGTCAAAAGATGTGTTACCTTTGTCTCCAAGCACCAAAAACATGATTTTTTAATTGATTCCTAAGGGTATGAGGTACTATTATAGGTAATGGGGGTAATACAAATCTGGGAAAAATTATAATGACATTGTAGAATAATATCATGTAAGGATATTCTTTGCTTTAGGCCATGGCAATTCCATTTTAAATTGGTTGTCAATTTCTTTTTGTATAGACAAGGTCTTAGTTATGTTTTCTGCACCTCTCCCAGGAGCCAGTAGTGATAGTCCCTTCTTTTGGTTTCCATGCAAGCCAGAAACCTCTCAATTTTACACACAAAGGAGCAGTAGTTTGATTTTGTGTCATACAAAAGGGAAGCTGGGTGGTGATCCCTGTGTAAATTATACTTCCTTGCCCTACCCATGGTCCTCCTGGATGACCAAGGTGTTTGGTATTATTGGTGACTACATTAGGCGGGGAATCAGCCCACATAAGGGCTCTTACCCATAAAGGGTCAGGAACATAAGTCCAAAATACTTCCCCATTTGCACCAGGTAATATTACCGTACAGCTGATGACTGCTAGCATGGCAAGAAAGACTTTCTCAGGAGTTCTTGGGGTTCTGGTTACCTCACAATTCTTTTCTATTTTTTTATTATTTTATTATTTTTATACATATGTGTCCTTATTCCCCCATTACCCCCACCACCCCCTCATGCTGCACCCACCTGTTGTCTGTGTCCATTGATTAGGCTCATATGCATGCACACAGGTTCCTTGGTTGACCTCTCTCCCTTACTCCCACCGACCCCTTCCTTACCTGAGGTTTGAAGTTCCGATGACTTTTCTCAGTCTCTGGATCTGTTCTTGTTCATCAGTCTATTCCATTCAATTATATTCACCAATGAGTGAGATCATGTGATATTTATCTTTCTCTGACTGGCTTATTTCACTTAGCATAATGCTCTCAATCTCCATCCATGTTGTTGCAAATGGTAGGAACTCCTTCTTTTTTACCATAGCATAGTATTCCACTGTGTAGATGTACCACATTTTTTTAATCCACTCATGTGCTGATGGGCATTTAGGCTGTTTCCAAATCGTAGCTATTGTGAATTGTGCTGCTATGAACATAGGGGCGCATATAATCTTTCTAATTTGTGTTTCTAGTTTCTTGGGATATATTCCTAGAAGTGGGATCACTGGGTTAAATGGGAGTTCCATTTTTAGTTTTTTGAGGAAACTCCATACTGTTCTCCACGGTGGCTGCACCAGTCTGCATTCCCACCAGCAGTGCCCGAGGTTCCTTTTTCTCCACATCCTCACCAGCACTTGTCGTTTGTTGATTTGTTGATGATAGCCATTCTGACAGGCGTAAGATGGTATGCATTGTTGTTTTGATTTGCATCTCTCTGATGATTAGTGACTTTAAGCAGGTTTTCATGTCTCTTGGCCTTCCTTCTGTCTTCTTTCAAAAAGTGTCTATTTAGATCAGTTGCCCATTTTTTTATTGGGTTGTTTATCTTCTTTTTGTTAAGTTGTATGAGTTCTCTGTAAATGTTGGAGATTAAACCCTTATCGTTGATATCATTTTCAGATATGTTCTCCCATGCAGTGGGCTTTCTTGTTGTTTTATTGATGGTTTCCTTTGCTGTGCAAAAGCTTTTTATTTTGATGTAGTCCGATTTGTTTATTTTCTCTTTAGCTTCCATTGCCCTAGGAGCAGTATCAGTGAAGAAGTTCCTTTGGCATATGTCTGAGATTTTGCTGCCTGTGGATTCCTCTAGTATTTTTATGGTTTCCCGTCTTAATTTCAATTAAGGGTGTAAGACAGCAAAAATTGGGACACCACCCTCCACGGCAAATCCTATGGGACACAATGAATTTATAGATTGCTTTGGGTAGTATAGACATTTTGATGATGTTGATTCTACCAATCCATGAACATGGTTCTTCCATCTATTTATGTCTTCCTCTATCTCTTTTTTCAGTGTTGTGAAGTTTTCCATGTATAGGTATTTTACCTCCTTAGTTAAGTTTATTCCTAGGTATCTTAATTTTTTTGGTGCGATGGTAAATGGGATTGCTTTTTTAGTCTCTTTCTGTAAGTTCATTATTGTTGTATAGAAATGCCATAGATTTCTTGGTGTTAATTTTGTATCCTGCTACATTGCTGAATTCATTTATTAAGTCTAATAATTTTTGATGGAGTCTTTAGGGTAGAGTCATTGTGTTCTTTATTGCAGCTATGTCATTCTTCATCTCCTCTTGGTTTCTTTTCATGTTGGTGACATTCTCATTCAGCTCCTTATAGTTCTCATTGAGTTGTATGTATTTGTCATTGAGTTGTGTGTATTTGTCATCCATCCATTTAAACATCCTTCTAACCATTACTCTGAATTCTATCTCTGATAACCTGCTAGCCTCAAATTCATTTAACTCCCTTTCTGGTGGTTCCTCTTGTTCTTTCCTTTGGGGATTGCTTTTTTGTCTTCCCATGTTTTCCTGTAATGTTTTAATTGTAGATCCAATTGCTTTGCTACCCAGGTTCTTTTGGGGATGGTGCTACTTGTGTAATCTCTCAGTTGTCCTGGGCTTGGTAATCTAGTGTAGCTCCCTACTTGAGCTATTTGGATTCTCTTGATGTAGGCTTGCGAGCTTGAGAGGCACAACTGTGGTGTCCAGAAGTCAGCCGCCGTGGAGGGTAGTGTCCCAATTTTTGTTGTCTTGCACCCTTAATTGAAATCACGTGTGCCCAGCAGGGACTCACAGTGGCACCCAGGAACAGTCTGTTGGGGTGATGGGGCTCAGGGGGTCTGCTCTCTGGAAAGGCATGACTGTGGTGCCCATAGTTCTCCAGTATTTGGGTGGGCAGACTCAGCTTTTGCTGTTGCACCTCTGGTGGATAGGTGCTTACTCCCAGTGGCTGCTCACAGGAGCACCTGCGGTACGTTTGCCAGCGAGGCACACTGAAGGACTCTGAAGGGCCCTGGCAGTGTAGCCCTGCAATTGAGGCACCTGTGGGCCGGTATCCAGGATGAGTGAATTAAAAACTTCTACTGCTTGGGGGAGTGCACCCCCGCTTGTTCAAGATCACACCCAGGGAGAGCTCACAGTGGCTCCCACTAGCACCCTGTGGGTAGATGGGCTCAGGGTGCCTGCATGTTGGAACTTTGCCTCTGAGGAGGTGCACTTGCCTGGTTCAGAGTTCTGATGCATGCTGTGGGGTCCTCGCACCTTGGTTGAGCTGCTGGGGTGAATGTGGGCAGTTATCCAGGAAGAGGGAATTCAGAATTTCTACTGTGGAGCTGTGCACCCTTGTCTGTGCAGAATCACACCCTTGGGAGCTCTCAGCGGCTCCCAAGTGCTGCCTAAGGAGTGGAGTGCCCTGCAAAGCAGGAAACACATGAATCCGGATACTAGCGAATCTGGAGTTCTGCCGCTGGGGAGGGGGAGGTTGCACTTACTGGTGCAGAGCGGTCCACCTTTGGAGGTGGAGGTCCCAGTATCCCCGTGCCTGCAGCTGGGGTAGCAGGATTTTGGCTGGAGTGGCTGCTGGGTCGTGGGGCAGTTCCAAGGCCTGTCTGGTTGGTGGTGTTGATGTGTTCATAAAAAAGGCTGTTCTCCCCTTCAAGATGGTGTGGGCACTGTCCAGGGAGTGGCCGCAGTGGTGGTAGTCTCTCCTTGTCAAGGAGAGCCTGTCTGCCAGCTCCTGCTGCTCCTGCGAGATTTAACTTTCCTCACTCACTCATACACACACACCTTGCACATCCACACACTCTCCTTGCATACCCTCACTCACTCACTTCCTCTCCTTCACTTCCGTCCTGCCAGCCACCATCTTTTCTTCTTTTTTTTAAATCAACTTTGTTATTCTTTCTCAAGATTGTTGAGGTTACTCAGTGTGATTTTTGGTTCCATATAAATTTTTGGAATATTTGTTGTCGATCTATGAAATATGCTGTTGGTATTTTAATAGGAATTGCATGAAATCTAGAAATTGTTTAGAGTAGTATGGACATTTTAATTATGTTAACTGTTCAGTCCATGAACAAGGTATATGTCTTCACTTATTGTATGTTCCTTAATTTCTTTCAATGTCCTATAGTTTTCTGAGTATAGGTCTTTTTTTTTCATTTAAATACTTTATTGTTTAAAGTATTACATAAGTCTCAATTTCCCACCCACCCCCTTGACCTCTCGCTGTCTGCCCCCAGCCCCAAGCACATGCCCTCACCACCCCACCCCGTCTGTGTCCATTGGTTATGCTCACATGCATGTATACAACTCCTTTGGTTGATCTCTTACCCCCTCATCCCCACCTTCCCTCATAGGTTGAACAGTATGTTTGATGCTTCTATGACTCTGATTCTAATTTTGTTCATCAGTTATGTTGTTTATTATATTCCACAAATGAGTGAGATCATGTGATATTTATTTTTCTCTGACTGGCTTATTTCGCTTAGCATAATGCTCTCCAGTTCCATCCATGCTGTGGCAAATGGTAAGAATTCTTTTTTTTATAGCAGCGCAGTATTCCACTGTGTAGATGTACCACAGTTTTCTAATCCACTCATCTGCTGATGGGCACTTAGGCTGTTTCCAAATCTTAGCTACGGTGAATTGTGCTGCTATGAACATAGGGGTGCATATATCCTTTCTGATTTGTGTTTCTGGTTTCTTGGGATATGTTCCTAGAAGTGGGATTACTAGTCAAATGGGTGTTCCATTTTTAATTTTTTGATGAAACTCCATACTGTTTTCCACAGTGGCTGCACCAATATACATTCCCACCAGCAGTGCATGAACTTCACATCCTCGCCAGCACTTGTCGTTTGATGATTTGTTGATGATAGCCATTTTGACAGGTTTGAGATGGTATCTCATTGTGGTTTTGATTTGTGTATCTCTCAAGAATCGAGGTCTTTTTTAATTCTAGATGAATTTTTGGAGAGTTTGTTCCAGGTCTTTGAAGTATGCCATTGGTATTTTAATGCAGAGTGCATTGAATCTATAAATTGCTGTAGGTAGCATGGACATTTTAATGATGTTGAGTCTACCAATTCATGAACACGGTATGTTCTTCCATTTGTTTATGTCTCCCTCTAACTCTTTTTTCAATGTCCTATATTTTTCAGAGGACAGGTCTTTTACCTCCTTACTTAATTTTATTCCTAAGTATCTTAATTTTTTTGGTGCAGTGGTATACAGAATTATTTTTTTTTTTAGTTTCTCTTTCTGTGAGTTCATTATTGGTGTATAGAAAGGCCATAGATTTATGGCTGTTAATTTTGTATCCTGCCACCTTGCCAAATTCATTTATTAAGTCTAGCAGTTTTTTGATGGAGTCTTTGGGGTTTTCTATGTACAGTATGTCATCTGGGAATAAAGACAGTTTTACTTCTTATTTTCCAATTTGTATGCCTTTTATTTCTTCTTGTATGATCTCTATTGTACTATATGTGAAAGTGGACATCCCTGTCTTGTTCCTGTTCTCAGGGGAAATGAATTTAGTTTTTGCCCATTGAATATAATATTGGCTGTAGGTTTGTCATATAAGGCTTTTATTATGTTGAGGTATGATACCTCTATTTCCACTTTATTGAGAGTTTTTTTCTTTATCAAGAAAGGATGTTGTCAAATGCTTTTTCTGCATTGATTGATATGATTATGTGATTCTTGTCTCTCAATTTGTGTATGTGATGTATCACATTTATTGATTTGCAGATAATGTACCATCCTTGCACCCCTGAGATAAATCCCACCTGATCATGGTATATGATCTTTCTAATGTAGTGCTGGGTCTGATTTGCTAGAATTTTGTTGAGGATTGTAGCATCTATGTTCATCAAGGATATTGGCCTATAGGTCTCTTTCTTTGTGGTGTCTTTATCTGGTTTTGCTGGCTCATAGAAAGAGTTTGGAAGTGTTCCTTCCTCTTGAATTTTTTGGAATAATCTGAGGAGGATAGGTTTTAGTTTCTATTTGAATGCTTGTTAGAACTCCCCTGTAAAGCTGTCCAGACAAGAGATTTTATTTGCTGGAAGATTTTTGAGTACTGCTTCAATTTCTTCAGTAGTTAGTTTTGGGAGTTTGTATTTTTTCTAAGAATATGGTCATTTTGTCTAGGTTGTCCAGTTTGTGGAGTAGAGTTGTTCATAGTATTTTCTCATGATCCTTTGTATTTCTGTGGGATCAGTTGTTACTTTACCTCTTTCATTTCTGATTTTGTTTATTTGGGTCCTTTCTCTTTGCTTCTTAATGAGCCTGGCTAGAGGTTCATCAATCTTGTTTATCCTTTCAAAGAATCAGCTCTTGTTTTTTTTGTGTGTGTGTATTGTTTTTTGGTCTCTATGTCAGTTATTTCCTCTCTGATCTTTATTATTTCCTTCCTTCTGTTCACTCTGGGCCTTTCTTCTTGCTCTCTTTCTAATTCTTTGAGTCGGAGGGTTGGATAATTTATTACCATTTTTTCTTGGCTTTTTTAAAGAATATATTTTTATTGATTTTTTACAGAGAGAAAGAGAGAGGGATAGAGGGTTAGAAACATCGATGAGAGAGATCCATCTATCAGCTGCCTCCTGCACGCCCCCTACTGGGGATGTGCCCGCAACTCAGGTACATGCCCTTGACCAGAATCAAACCTGGGACCCTTCAGTCAGCAGGCCGATCCTCTATCCAATGAGCCAAACCGGTTAGGGCGTGTTTTTTTTTTTTTGAGGTAGACCTGTAGAGCTATGAATGTCCCTCTCAAGACTACTTTCACTGTGTCCAATAGGTTTGAATTGTTGTGTTTTCATTGTTGTTTGTTGCCAGGATGCTTTTTATTTCTTCTTTGATCTCTTTGGTAACCCAATCATTGTTTAACAGCATGCTATTCAGCTTCCAAGTGTTTGACTTTTTTATTGTTTTTATTGTAGTTTATTTCTACTTTTATTCCATTCTATTTAGCCTTGAAATGTTTGATTTTTTTTCATTGCAGTTGATTTCTAATTTTATACCATTGTGATCTGAGAATATGTTTGATATGATTTTAATCTACTTGAATTTGAAGAGACTTTGCCTGTGTCCCAATATGTGGTCTATTTTTGAAAATGTCCCATTTGCACTTGAGGAGAATGTATATTCTGTAGCTTTGTGGTGAAATGTTCTGAAGATGTCAATTAATTCCATCTGATCTCGTGAGTCTTTTCACATTGCTGTTCCTTTGCTGATTTTTTGTTTAGAGGATTTATCCAGTGGTGTCAGTGGGGTATTGAAGTCCCCTATTAGGACCGTATGGCTGTCGATCTCTCCCTTGATATCTTCCAGAAGTTCTTTTTATGTATTTGGGTGCTCCTGCATTTGGTGCATATATGTTTACCCGAGTTATATCTTCTTGTATTGATACCTTTAGTATGATGAAGTGGCCTTCCTTATCTCTTGTTATGGCCTTCACTTTGAGGTTTATTTTGTTCTGTATACCTAGTATGTATTGCTACCTCAACTTTTTTTTTTCCATTTCCATTTGCCTGAATGATATTTTTCCATCCTTTCGCTCTCAGTCTGTATGCATCCCTTGTTCTGAGGCAGGTCTCCTGCATGTAGTATACATATGGCTCATGTTATCTTATCCATTCAGCTACTCAATGTCTTTTGATTGGAGCATTAAATCCATTTACATTCAAGCTTATTATTGATAGGTACTTGTTTGTAGCCATTTTTATTTTTTGTGCCTGTGTTCCTTCTTCCCTTTTTATTTCTTATTTTTACAATGGTACCTTTAGCATTTCTTGCATTGCTGGCTTGGTAGTGATAAACTTCCTTAGGCTTTTTTTTGTTTGTGAAGCATCTGATTTCCCCTTCAATTTGGAATGACAGCCTTGCTGGACAGAGTATTCTTGGACTCCTCTGCGCAGCATCACTTTGTATACTTTCTTCCATTCTTTTCTGGCCTGATGTGTTTCTGTTGAGAAATCATTTGATAATCTAACGGGAGATTCCCTTGTAGGTAACTCTCTGTCTGTCTCTTGCAGCCTTTATGATTCTCTCTTTGTCCTTAACATGTACCATCATAATTATGATGTTTCTCTGTGTGGGTATTTTGGGTTCATCTTGTTGGGACTCTCTGTGCTTGTGTGACTTTATTCTTCACCAAATTAGGGAAGTTTTCTGACATTATTTCTTTAAGTTTGTTTTCTAACCCGTGTTCTTCTTTTTGTCATTCTGGCACCCCTATTATACATATGTTTCTTCATTTCATGTTGTCCCAAAGATCCCTTAGGCTTTCCTCCTGCCTTTTATTTTTTTCCCTCTAATTGCAGTTCGGATTGGATATGTTTTGTTGCCCTTTTAATTCACTAATTTGGTCCTCCACTTCTTCTAGTCTACTGTTGAAACCTTCCATGGTGTTTTTTTATTGTAGCTATATCACTTTTTATTTCCTCTTGATTCTTACATAAGTTGTTGAATTTCTCAGCCATCTGGTTTATGAACTGTATGACCCTTACTCTGAATTATTTTTCTGACAAATTCCATGCCTCTGTTTCATTTAATTCCTTTTCTTGTGATTTTTTCCTTTTCTTTCCTTTGGTGGTTGTTTTTTGTCTCCCCATTTTTTCTCTCTCTGAAGGATCTAGGCATCTTGTTGCAATGGGCTTGTGTCTGCAGCAGTGGGCTGCACAGTCACCCAGCCTGGGGTCGATACATCAGGCTAGGTGGCGATTTGAATGATCATGTTGCCTGGGGTCACTGTGTGAGGCACCCAGTGTTGATTCATTGGGCTTTGATATTCACTCTTGGTTGTGGCGCTCGGGATTGCTATGTCGGGTTTGGCAACAGCTAGCATGGTTGTGGTGTCCAGAGTTGCAATACAAGGCTTGGCTGTTCATGCATGATTGTGGAGCCTGGGGTTGCTGCATAAGGCTTGGTTTTATGTGCATGGCTTCGGAACCTGGGGTGGCTGTGTAAGGCTTTGCTGTTCACACATGGACTCAGCACCTAGGGTTGCTGCATAAGGCTTGGCTCTTTGTGTGTGGACGAGGCTAAAGCATCTGGCTAGTGGGAGGAGACTGTGCTCCAGAACTCACAGGAGCCCACAGCCAGGGGGGCTGTAGTCTCAGTGTTCGTGGGTCTGCCCCTGAGGCAGCAAGTCCTGGCCAGAGTGGCTGTAAGGTCCCGGGTGGTGTTCAAGGGCCCCCTGTGTGGAGGTGAGGCTGGGCTCTCAGTCATGGAAGCTCTCCCCTTCAAGATGGTGCAGCCTCTGCAGCAGAGCCAGCTTCCCTGGGAAAGGTTGCAGCAATAGTAGAGGCTGCCTGGCTAGGGAAGCCTGGTCTGTCAGCCCCAACAGTCCTGTGGAATGTAACTGTCCCTCCCTCACACACACACATGTCCCACACATCCATGCATTCCCCTTTCATTCCCTCACTCACCCACACTCTCTCCCTCACTACTGTCCTGACAGCCTCCATTTTTCTTCTCTAGAAATGTATTACTTTTATGTATTTAAGTACCAATCCCTACTTTCCTACTCCTTTCAACTTTCCTGCCCCTCTTTTCTTTTTCTTCATTGAATTGGTGGGTCAAAGATAACAATATCCCTTTGTTCATGAAACATTATAGTAGGGAAGTTTATGGCTCTTCCCTTGTTCTGTTTTATTGTTGTCTTCCATTTTTAAAACTCATCCCAAATAGCATTCATATTACTCCTATAGATACTCAATTGATTTTAAGTATTTGTGTGTTGTAAGCAAAAATATTTTATTTTTTGAATGTACACATTATGAATTTATGCAAATATAATTTTATTATATATGTATGTTTTCATTCAATATGTTTAAAAAAATCAACCATATTAGCTATGCAGATTTAGTTCATTACTTTTGACTACTGCACAACATTCAATCAATCTTATGCTTTTAGGATATTATATATAGCCATTCCCTTAGTGATTGACATCTAGAAACCTCTCATTTAGTCTATTTCTTTCTAAGAAAGAGAGAGAGAAGAGAGAGAGAGAGAGAGAGAGAGAGAGAGAGAGAGAGAGAGAGAGATATTCTGGCATTTTTCAATATTTTTCTTGCTTCTGTGTCATCTATAAGTTGAATTTAGCTTATGTTTACCACAGTTTTGCATCTTAAAGAACTTTGAAACACCTGACTTCATTTGATTCTCATAACTGTAAGTCAAGTGCTATGATTAATTGCATTTATTGCTAAGGCAACTAGCTCTTGGTGAAGGTAAGTTAGAATAAGGACTAAATAATGGATTCTGAAGTAATCCTATTGTCTTCCCCATTTCACTCATTAGATTAGCCAAAATAAGCTACTACAAACCAAACTGTGATAAATGGGCCACAGATTGTGATAAAATTTTTAGCATGGTAACTGGTACTCAGTAGTGCCCAGAACAAGTTCTGTAAGAAAATGAAAATAGTATACAATTTCATTCTTAAACTTCCTGAATATGACTTGGTGTAAATATCATGTCTTTCATACCACAAAAACATGATTTAATTATAACTCTGAGGTTTATAGTCTACCACAGGATCACAGCAAATGAGTAAACCCAATCAGATTTCATGTAGAATGAGAGGTTTACACAGAAAACTCTAAAACATAGCATTCAATCAGTGGTATGTACCATTTATTATGATAATTTCGCAATGCTGGTCATGTAGCTAGGACTTAAGATGCTGGCTTTCTTCCATCTCTGACTGACTGTATAACCTTGTAAATACATTTTCATTTCATAAAAACTCTGTTGAAATTAGTGTTAGAGTAGATGATTTTTAAAATTCTCTATAATTTTAAATTCTATAGCTAGTTTATTCAAATATTACTCTGAATAAGGAATTTAAAAAATAATTTATATTTTCATTCATGTTGGTACAAGATAAAAGTGCTGATGATGCTCAATTGTTTTAACAAAATTTTTTATAAAATTTTTGCATTTTAGGATATACTAGTATTGATCAGATTAATATCACTCCATTATGATGTATTAGGTAAGATAATCAATTATGATGATAAGTTTTAGAGATAAAAGGTTATTTCTCTATGGGTCAAAGCAATCATTTCTGATTTTTTAGAGAATTGTATACAAACTTCACATTAAAGGATCCTATCTAATAAAGAAGGAATATGCTAATTGACCATCATGCCATCACAAAGATGGTAGTACCCACAGCCAATAAGGAGGGAACATGCTAATTGACTGCCATGTCCTCAAAGATGGTGGTGCCCACAGCCACAAGATGGCATAGGCCAGTCCCCTCAGCCTTGCTGAGGTGGCAGGCACACAGCATGGCTGGGTCCACCCCCAGGTGGGTCTGGCGCTCCATGTGTCTGCCACCAGAGTCCCCCAGTCCCCTCATTCCCCCTCAGCCACACAGGGCCAGCCCGAGGTGTAGGCAAGCCTTGAATGTCAGCTGCCCAGTTGTCCAGGGCTGGCCCAAGGCACAGGCAAGCCTTGGATGATGGCTTCCCAGACACCCAGGGCCAGCCCAAGGAGCAGGTAACCAGGGCCAGCTGAGGCTTGCACTGCCAGCAGTGGCAGCAGCAGAGATGTGATGGGAGGATTGCCTTCCCCTCATTGCTGGGTCCCCTCCCACCCCTGAGGGCTCCCTAACTGTGAGAGGGGGCAGGCCAGGCTGAGGACCCCTCTCCAGTGCATGGATTTTCATGCACTGGGCCTCTAGTAGTTTTATAATACCAGAAAAGAAACAGAAAGTTAATAGTTATACAGTTTCACAAAAGTCTTCATACTGGAGAGGGGGAAAAGTTTGATATAGATTCACCACCTGTTAAGAAAGAGTCTTTGAATTATTTTTATGACTCAATAATGTGTCTCCATTGAAGCTGTGGGGGAAGAAGTTTCATCTGCTCCTCAGACATTTCTGAGATTTCTTTCACTAGAAGAATCACCACATTCAAACTCTGGATTCCCATGAGCAACCATGGACATGAAAGCAGGATTGAGAAGCTCAAAGCATGCATATGTAAAGGAAAAATGGTAGTTTGTTTTTAACAGTATAGATTATGTGGCATTTTTCTATAATAATCAGCTATTACATGAAACGAATAATCAGAATCTTGGCACAATTCTACTGGCTATTTAATTTTGGAAGACTCCCAGTTTCATCATCTTTAAAATGGGAATAATAAATATTATTTAGAAACTAGAGGCCCAGTGCACAAAATTCATGCACCTGGGGGGCGGTGTCCCTCAGCCTGTCCTGCGCCTTCTCGCAATCCAGTACCCCTCAGGTAGGGTCCCTAGGACTGGCGATCAGGGCCTATTGGGACATTCCTTCCCCTGGCTGCTGCTAGCTGGCCCCGCCCCTGCTGCTGCTACTACTTGCCATCTGTGCAGCACTGACCCTCCCCTCCCCTGCCACCAGAGACCTCCCTCTGCAGGCGACAGGAGTGAGGTGTAATCTCTGGGCTGGCATGGGTCTCCCTCTGTGAGGTGATCACTGACTGACTCTGCAGACCCGCCATAACATCGCTGCTTGGTGGCCTGGACCTGCCTCTTTGGGGCAATCAATCATAGGGCTTCACAATCAATTGCCCAGCAGAGGGAGGCCCCACCCACCCAGCCAGGGATTCATGATCAATTGCCACACAGAGGGTGGCCTGGGCCTCCCACTTTGGGAAGATTGTGGAGCACCCCCTCCCCAATCGATCACCCCTCTGGTGGCCTGGGCTTCCCTCTGCAGGGCAATCATGGGGTGATGGCGAGGGCCCCCCAACCAATTGCATCACACCTGCCTTGGCTGGCCTGGTGCCAGTGCGTGTCATAGCATGGACATCTGGAAGGTCATCCAAAAGGTCATTCTGCTGTTCGGTTGTTTGGTTAATTTGCATATTATGCTTTTATTATTATAGAAGATATTTGAGTATTTTTAAAAGATATGCAGTGTCTGACTCAAATTTTTCAAGCTTTTCTTATTATTTTTAGTATTGATATTTCTTATAAGGAATTTCATGGTACTACTAAACCAAGAGAATGGAAAACTCAAGTCCACTACTGTAAGCTTATACACCACCTAAATTTTTGCCATTGGCAAACTTTTTCCCAGTGGAAAGAATCTATACTAATAAAAAGGTAATATGCTAATTAGACCGAACATCTCTTGGACATCCTTCTGGACAAAGCCTCAGTGGCGGGGGCTGAAGCAGAGGCAGTTAGGAGTGATAAGGCCAGTAGGCAAGAGCAGTTAGGAAGCAACCAGGCTGGCAGGCAGAGTATTTAGGGGCCATCAGGCAGGCAGGCAGGTGAGCCGTTAGGAGCCAGTGGTTCCAGATTGTGAGAGGCTTGTCTGACTGCTGGTTTAGGCCCAGATCCCCTGAGGGGTCCCAGATTGGAGAGGGTACAGGCTGGGCTGAGGGACCCACCCCGTGCATGAATATTGTGCACCAGGCCACTAGTTAACTTTAATAATTTCCCTGAACTGAAAGACAAGCTGTGATTACTCCCTACCTATAATACAGACATTCTTGTCCAGTGCACAAACTTACACTCATATATATGTTTAGAGGTCAAAATCATTTTAAAGTCATCCTTGTAATACTTTCTGCATGATGGGAATTCACAGTTTTTCCTCCCATATTCATGAACAAAGGTTTTGGGACTTGAACACATCACATTGTGTCTCTTCTATGAAACAATTCCCTCAAAGGTGTCACCTGGTTCTTGACAAGGAGTGAAAAGATTGGAAATAAATAGATTGCTATTGCAATAATCTCTGTTAGAAAAGTTAAAACTATGGCAATTGCCATTATTTCTTTCATTGAGTCAGGCTAACAGAGCATTTTGACATGAGAAAAAGGCATTATTGATCCCAAGAACTACTGACTTGTGTGGGTGACAGGTGAGAAATAGACAAAGAGCATTTGTGTTCCTATTCGTTCTCTTCCAATCAGGCAATAGTCAATTCTGTTCAGTAGCTGAAATCATTCTGCATAGGATATGGTATAAATATAACAAATATAGTATTCTGCAAAATCAGTTTGGGTTCTAAATAAAACTGAATATGCATTGTCTTTTTTTTCGCTCTAACTGGCAAAGACTGATATAATTACAAGAACATGGACTTTGGGATTAAAAATATTCTAGTTCAAATCCTAGCTCCACCACCTTTTAGCTATAAGTCACTTGGGAAAATCACACACACACACACACAAATGCTATGACCATCAGTTTTCAATGAGAGGGGAATTGAGTTTATTATACGTAATTCTTGTGAGGTAATGAGGTAAATGTTTATCCCCAAAAGAATTAATTTTTCTGTGTTTAATTTTTCTCCTCTCTTCTTTCTTCCCTCTCCCTTCCTTCTCCTCCTCTCTCTCCTTCTTTTTCTTCCTTTTATGTATTTTTGAACTGAGGTGCATATGTTAAAATCTATTTTATTCCACAAACAAGCCATTTAAAAACAGGGCAAAGTACTAAATTTTCTATTTTTTTCTTCATCTACAAAGCTTATTTTAACAACCTTTGTGAGTTTTATTAAATAAAATATGTGTGAAAGTTTCCTAGAATAAGTAAGTATTCAAAATATATATTTCTTTGCTATATTTTCTATAAAAATGTAATTTCAGAACACTATTAAGTTTATATACATTTTACTCTTTTAATTTTGTTGATTTACCAATAGAGGAAATTGAGGTGGTAAATGAACCTGATAGCATGAGGGAACATTTGAAAACTTTATTTAAAATTCTATATTAGATGTATCTTAATATCCCAGACACTATTCTATGCACTAGAAATATAAGATTGAACAAGATGGATGAATAAAGCCCCTGCCTTTATGTAATAGTATTTTAGAGACAAAGAGGCAGAAAATGCAAACAGAAGAAATAAATAAATAAGTTTTAGGATAGAAAAAAATTAGTACGGTAATATTTGAAAACTGTCATAAAATTAAGAGCTACAAATTAACTTATCCAATCTTCTAGTTAAAAAATCATTGGAAAAGGGGAGAAAAGCCTTTTCTAGGAACTCATCAGCACCACTACCCAGACAGGCCAGGAACTGCCCACTACCCAGCAGCCACTCCAGCCAAAATCCTGCTGCCCCACCTGCAGACCCGCGGACCCTGGGACCTCCACCTCCAAAGGTGCAAGGTTCCTGCAGCAGTAAGTGCAACTTCCCCCCTTCCCAGCAGCAGAACTTCGGACACCACATTCACGCATTTCCAGTGCGCAGGCATCCAGGGCACACCACTCTGTAGGCAGCGCCTGGGAGCCACTGGAAGCCCCTGCTGGGTGTGATTCTGTACAGACAAGGGCAGGCTGCCTCGCAATAGAAATTCTGAATTTCCTCTTCCTGAATAACTGTCCACAGACACCCCAGCTGTGCAACTTTAGTACCAGGGCCCCTCAGAGTGCGTCAGAGCTCTGTGTTGACAAACACACCTCCATAGTCACACATTTCCAACCAGCAGGCCCCCTGAGCCCATCTATCCACAGGGCACTTGTGGGAGCTGCTGTGAGCTCTCGCTGGGTGCAATCTTGGACACAAAGGAATGAACTCCTCCCCCTTTCCCCCCCAGCAGTAGAAATTCTGAATTCCCTCTTCTTGAATAACTGCCCACAGTTACCCCAGCTGCTCAACCTCAGGGCCCCTCAGAGTGGTTCAGAGCTCTGCACCGGCAAACGCACATCCATAGTCATGCATTTCTAACAGGGAGGCACCCTGAGCCCATCTATCCACAGGGTGCTCATGGAAGCCACTGTGAGCTCTTGCTGGGTGTGATCTTGGACAAACAGGGATGCACTGCACCCCCCCTCCCCCGGCAGTAGAAATTCTGAATTCACTCATTCTGGATACCTGCCCATGGATGCTTGAATTACGTGGCTTCAGTGTCAGGGCCCTTCAGAGTCCTTCAGTGTGCCTCACTGGCAAATGCACCACGGCTGCCCCTGTGAGCCACCGCTGGGAGCACATGCCTATCCACCATAGGTGCAGCAGCAAAAGCTGTGTCTGCCCATCCCACAGCTGCAGAACTCTGTACACCACAGTCATGCCTTTCCAGAGAGCAGGCCCCCTGAGCCCCATCACCCCAACAGACAGTTCCTGGGGGCCACTGTGAGTCCCTGGTGGGTATGACTGATTTCAATCAAGGGCACAAGACAACAAAAGTTGGGACACCACCCTCCACAGCTGCTGACTTCTAGACACCACAGTTGCACCTTTCCAGCTTGCAGGACTACATCAAGAGAACCCAGATAGCTCAAGTAAGGAACTACACTAGGTTACCAAGCCCAGGAGACCTGAGAGATCACACTAGTAGCACCATTCAGAAAAGAACCTGGGTAGCAAAGCAATTGGATCTACAATTAAAACATTACAGCAAAACATGGAAAGACAAAAAAGAAATCCCCAAAAGAAAGAAAAAGAGGAATCACCAGAAAGGGAGTTAAATGAAATTAAGGCTAGCAACATACCAGAGAAAGAACTCAGAGTAATAGCTATAAGGATGTTAAAATGGCTGAATGACAAATACACACAACTCAATGAGAATTACACAGAGCTGAATGAGAATGTCACCAACATGAAAAGGAACCAAGAGGACATGAAGAACAACATAGCTGCAATAAAGAACACAATGGAAGGCTTAAACAGTAGACTAGAAGAGGTTGAGGACCGCATCAGCAAATTAGAAGACAACGTAGGAAAAAACACACAAACACAGCAGCAAATGGAAAGAAGACTTAAAAAGTAAGAGGAGAGCCAAAGGGAGCTTTGGGACAACACAAAATGAAACAGCATTCACATAATAGGGGTACCAGAAGAAGAGGAAGAGAAGCAAGGAATAGAAAACCTGTTTGAAGAAATAATGACAGAAAACTTCCTTGATATTGGCAAGAAAAAAACTATGCAAGTCCAAGAAGCACATAGAGTCTCAAATAAGATGAACCCCAAAAGACCGACACCAAGACATATCATAACTAAATTGGCAAACACCAAAGACAAAGTAAGAATAATAAAGGCTGCCAGAGAGAGACAGAAAGTTACCTACAAGGGATCTCCTATTGGAATATCAATGGATTTCTCAACCAGGCCAGAAGGAAATGGGATGAAATATACAGAGTGATGCAAGGCAAGGGACTAAACCTAAGAATACTATACCCGGCAAGGTTGTCATTCAAAATTGAAGGTGGAATCAGGAGCTTCATAGACAAAAAAGGGCTAAAAGAGTTTATCACTACCAAGCCAGCAATGCAAGAAATGCTAAAGGGAATGTTGTAAAAAGAAGAAAGAGAAAGGCAAGAAGAAACACAAACATAAGAATAAATATGACAACAAACAAGTATTTATCAACAATAACATTAAAATTAAATGGATTAAATGCACCAATTAAAAGACATAGGGTAGCTGAATGGATAACAAAACATGACCCCTATATTTGCTGTCTGCAAGAGACCCATCTCAGAACAAAAGATTCACACAGACTGAGAGTGAAGGGATGGAAAAACATTTTTCAGGCAAATGGAAATGAGAAAAAAGTTTGGTTGTGATACTTATATCTGATAAAATAGACCTCAAAGTAAAGGCCATAACAAGAGATAAGGAAGGCCACTACATAATACTAAAGGGAGCAATTCAACAAGAAGATATAACTCTGGTAAACTTATATGCACCCAATACAGGAGCACCCAAATACATAAAAGATCTTCTGGAAGATATCAAGGGAGAGACTGATAACAATACAGTCATAGTAGGGGACTTCAATACCCCACTGACACCACTTGATAAATCATCTAAACAAAAAAATCAGCAAAGAAACAGCAATCCTAAATGACTCACTAGATCAGATGGACTTAACTGATATATTTAGAACATTTTACCCCAAAGCTACAGAATATACATTTTTCTCCAGTGCACATGGGACATTTTCAAAGATAGACCACATATTAGGGCACAGGCAAAGTCTCTTCAAATTCAAGATGATAGAAATCATAACAAGCATCTTCTCAGACCATAATGGCATAAAACTACAAATCAACTCCAATAAAACAATGAAAAAAAAATCAAACATTGGAGGCTAAATAGCATGCTATTAAACAATAATTGGGTTACCATAGAGACCAAAGAAGAAATCAAAAGCATCCTGGAAACAAATGATAATAAAAACACAACAATCCAAAATCTATGGGACACAATGAAAGCAGTCCTGAGAGGGAAGTTCATAGCTCTACAGCCTACCTAAAAAACAAGAAAAAATGGTAATAAATTATCTAACTTTGCAATTTAAAGAACTAGAAAGAGAGCAACAAGAAAAGTCCACAGTAACCAGAAGGAAGGAGATAATAAGGATCAGAGCAAAAATAAATGACATGGAGACCAAAAAAAAAAAAAAAAAAAGAAAAGAAAAGAAAAATACATAAGATCGATGAAACCAATAGATGGTTCCTTGAAGGGATAAACAAGATTGATGAACCTCTAGCCTGACTCACCAATAAGCAAAGAGAGAGGGCCCAAATAAACAAAATCAGAAATGAAAGAGGTGATGCAACAACTGACCACACAGATATACAAAGGATTGTAAAAAAATATTATGAACAACTGTACTCCAACAAACTGGACAACCTCAACAGAAAGGACACATTCCTAGATAAATTTAAGCTTCCAAAATTCAACCAGGAAGATTAAAAAAACCTGAATAGGCCGATAACTACTGATGAAATTGAAACAGTAATCAAAAAGCTTCCAGCAAACAAAAGCCCTGGACCAGATGTCTTCACAGGGGAGTTTTACCGAACATTCAAAAAGAACTAAAACCAATCCTCCTCAGACCATTCCAAAAAATTCAAGAGAAAGGCACACTTCCAAACTCTTTCTATGAAGCCAACATTACCCTAATACCAAAACCACATAAAGACAATACAAAGAAAGAATTACAGGCCAATATCCCTGATGAACACAGATGCCAAAATCCTCAACAAAATTCTAGCAAACCAGATCCAGCATTACATTAAAAAGATTATAGACCATGAACAAGTGGGATTTATTCCAGGAATGCAAGGCTGGTACAATATCTGCAAATCAATAAATGTGATACATCACATAAACCAAGTGAGAGACAAAAATCACATAATCATATCAATTGAAGCAGAAAAGGCATTTGACAAAATCCATCACCCTTTTCTGATAAAAACGCTCAACAAGTGGAATAGAGGGATCATAACTCAACATAATAAAAGCTATATATGATAAACCCACAACTAACATCATACTCAATGGGCAAAAACTAAAACCATTTCCACTAAGAACAGGAGCAAGACAAGGATGCCCGCTTTTACCACTCCTGTTCAACACAGTACTGGAAGTATTAGCCATAGCAATCAGACAAGAAGAAGAAATAAAGGCATCCAAATTGGAAAAGAATAAGTAAAATTGTCATTATTTGCAGATGACATGATACTGTAAATAGAAAACCCTAAAGACTCCATAAAAAATTATTAGACTTAATAAATTAATTTGGCAATGTAGCAGGATACAAAATTAATGCCAAGAAATCTATGGCATTTCTATACACCAACAGTGATGTTACAGAAAGAGAGACTAAGAAAAAATCCCATTTACCATCACACCAAAAAAAATTAAAATACCTAGGCATAAACTTAACTAAGGAGGTAAAAGACAGGTACTCAGAAAACTACAGGACATTGAAAAAGAGATAGAGGAAGACATAAATAAATGGAAGAGCATACTGTGTTTATGGATTGGTAGAATCAACATCATTAAAATGTCCATACTACCCAAAGCAATCTACAGATTCAATGCACTGCCCATTAAAATACCAACGGCATATTGCACAGACCTAGAAAAAACTCTCCAAAAATTCATCTGGAATAAAAAAAAAAATCCTCAAATAGCTGCAGCAATCCTGAGAAAGAAGAGCAAGGTAGGTGGGATCTCAGTACCAGATATCAAGCTGTATTACAAAGCCACTGTTCTCAAAACTGCCTGCTACTGGCATAAGAACAGACATATATACCAATGGAAACTCAGAAATCGATCCAAAACACTATGCTCAATTAAGATTTAACAAAGGATGCAAGAACATACAATGGAGTCAAGACAGTCTCTTCAACAAATGGTGTTGGGAAAATTAGACAGATACATGAAAAAAAAATGAAACTGGACCACCAACTTACACCATACACTAAAATAAACTCAAAATGGATAAAGGACTTAAATGTAAGATGAGAAACCATAAAAATATTAGAGGAATCCACAGACAGCAAAATCTCGGACATATGCTGAAGCAACTTCTTCACTGATACTGCTCATAGGGCAATGGAAACTAAAGAGAAAATAAACAAATGGGACTACATCAAAATAAAAAGCTTCTGCACAGCACAAGAAACCATCAACTCAACATCAAGAAAGCCCACTGCATGGGAGAACATATTTGCCAATGTAATCTCTGATAAGGTTTTAATCTCCAACATCTACAGGGAACTCATACAACTTAACAAAAGATGAACAACCCAATCAAAAAATGGGCAATAGACCTAAATAGATTCTTTTTGAAAGAGGACAGAAGGAAGGCCAAGAGGCATATGAAAACATGCTCAAAGTCACAAATCATCTGAGAGATGCAAATCAAAATGAAAATGAGGTACCATCTCACACCTGTCAGAATGGCTATCATCAACAAATCATCAAATGACACATGCTGGCTAGGATGTGAAGAAAAAGGAACCCTCGTGCACTGCTGGTGGGAATGCAGACTGGTGCAGCCACTGTGGAGAACAGTATGGAGTTTCCTCAAAAAACTAAAAATGGAACTCCCATTTGACCCAGTAATCCCACTTCTAGGAATATATCCCAAGAGACTAGCAACACAAATCAGAAAGGATATACGCACCCCTATGTTCATAGCGGCACAATTTACCATAGCTAAGATCTGGAAACAGCCTAAGTGCCATCAGCAGATGTCTGGATTAGAAAACTATGGTACATCTACACGATGGAATACTATGCTGCTTTAAAAAAGAAGGAATTCTTACCATTTGCAGCAGCATGGATGGAATTGGAGAACATTATGTGAAAGAAGCCAGTCAGTAAAAGAAAAATACCACATGATCTCACTCATTTATGGATAATAAAGAACATTATAACCTGATGAATAAAAAGATAGATACAGAGGCAGAGAAGCATTGAACAGACTGTCAAATTACAGCGGGTAGGCTGGGGAGGGGGTTGAGGGAGGTAAGAGATCAACAGAAGGACTTGTATGCATGCATATAAGCATAACCAATGGACTCAAGACTCTGGGGGCTGAGGGTATGTATGGGAGTGAGGTGGGAGGACTATGGGGAGATATGGATACATGTAATACCTTAATAAAAAAATTGAAAAAGAATTTGGATCCTTTAATCCCTTTAGAATAAGCTTATGTCACAGGAGAAACCAACTTATTTTTTTTTTCTTTCCTTGTTTTTTAGCAACAGTTCTCAAGGTACAAAAAATGTGGATTGCAGTTGCTGCTTTCATTCATTTCATTCAAATGAATAAACATACAGCTATTTGGGACTCCTGTTTAAACTTTTACTCTTTAATTGAACTCATAGGATACTTGCTAGGCTAGCGTCCATTTAGAGATACAATTAATCACAGATGAGGTTTATTATTCTCAGCAAGGAAATTATTTGTAATGTTCCCATTCCCATTCTCTTCCCAAACCCACCAGGAACTTGGAAAATCAGTTATTTTAGGTAATCTTGCAACATACCAGAACTACCCTTTTTTATGTTATTCTCCCTGTCATCTATTTTCTCTTGTGATTTCTCCCCCAAACTGCTCTATTTTAAACTCTGGAACAACTATTTCTTTACTTATTTCATGATAAAGAAACGAGTTTTAAACAATCACCCTTCACTTTAAAAATAATTTGCATGAATTTTCCATTTCAGACTCCTTGGTCCTCACCTGAGGCAATAATCTCCACATGTCACTCTGTCATGGGAGTGTGTGCTTCATTTTCCATATCCCATGTATCTTTTTTCATGTATCTTTTTTCAACGGTATCTTTTTTCAATGGTAAAAGTTAAAACACTTTTCATAACAGCATTCAGCACATGCTCAGAAGTAGATCTGGGTTTAATACAAATGACATAATGCCTAGGCTTCTACGGCTACTTTTATAACTTTATACAGATAATGAATTTGGCTAAAATGCATTTAATATTTGATAGACTTCAGGACCAGTATCTTTTTATCTTAGCAGCAGAAAGTTGGAAGTCTGAATTTTTTTAAATTTGTTATGCACCTTTCAGAATATTGCTCCTCTATCCTGTAATTCTAATTATCATGTTAACTTGTTCTAACCTATTCTGTTCTTCATTTTGTTGTTGTTGTTGTTTCCAGAGAAATTCTATCTTCACAATATTTGACTTCTTGAATCTCTTGTCAATGTAAGCCATTTTCTTCTAAAAAATGCTTTTCATTCTTATGTCTTCTGATTTTCCACTGTCATTCTGGTTGTTCAGTCATTTCCTTTCATTCTGCCCATCCCTTAAACTTTTCATCTGCCTGTGCCAGAGATGTAAGCATGCTTCTTGACATCCATCTTTCTTATCACCAGTTTAAGTTGATCTTTAAAATCAAACACTAGAGCACAGATAAGCTTTATTAGCATGTATGCTTTATTTTATTTCTGTGAATTTTAGAATCAGATATACATCAAAGTGGATAGTATCCATGATCCTTTTACTTTTTTGGTGTTGAATAACTTTGGTCTTGTAAGGCCCCGTTTCTCATATCATTTAACTCTAAATTATTTGTTATTGTATAGTGTTATATATGTGTAATGAAAGGAAAATCACGCACATATAGTTTCTTATTGACAAAATGTTTTCATGTCTATTTTTTTTTAAGTTATGACAATTGAGCTCTTGGTCAGGAATAGTAAGTTGTTATATCAGACAGGCAGGCAGGCGAGTGGTTAGGAGCCAGCAGTCCTGGATTGTGAGAGGGATGTCAAACTGGATCAGGCCTAAACTGGTAGTTGGCTATCCCCGAGGCATCCCAGATTGGAGAGGGTGCAGGTTGGGCTGAGGGATTACCCTCTCCCTCCCACCCCGTGCATGAGTTTCATGTACCATGAAACTAGTTGGTTAATAAAATTATATAGGTTCCAGGTCTACAATTCTATAATACTAGTACATCATCTGCATATTGTATTTTGTGTTCACTACTCCAAGTCAAGTCTCCTTTCGTCACCATTTATCCCTGCTATACCCTCTTCTACCTCCCTACGCTTACTTTCCCTTTGATAATCACCACACTGTTGTCTGTGTCTATGAGTTTTTGCTTAAATTAATTCCTTCACTTTTTTCACCCAGCCCTGCAATTCCCCCCTTCCCTCTGACAGCTGTCAGTCTGTTCTCTGTATCTATGAGTCTGTTTCTATTTTGTTAGTTTATTTTGTTCATTAAAGTCCACATTTAATTGAAATCATGTAGTACTTGTTCTTTACTGGCTTCTGATTTGAGAATTTTACATCATAATTAAAATGTAAATTATAATAGCATCAAAAAGAATAAAATACTTAGAAATAAATTTAACAAAAAGGTGTAAAATTTCTATTCTGAAAAACTATATAACATTGATGAAAGAAATTAAAGTAGATCTAAATAAATGGGAAAAAATCCCATGTTCATGGATCAGAAGATTTAACACCATTAATAGGTTAAATACTCTTCAGATTAACCTATGCCTCAACAAAATCTTAGCTAATTCCTTTGTAGAAACTGAGAAGCTGATTCTAAAATTCATAGAATTGCAGGGACCCATAATAAGCTAAAACAATGTTAAAAAAGAAGAATAAAGTCCAAGAACTCACACTTTCTGATTTCAAAATTACTACAAAGTAGTAATCAAAAAAGTGTGATAATAGTATAGGAATTAACCCCCACAGGGGTTCCAAGATGGCTGCAGAGTAGGTGAAAGCAACATACACCTCCTCTGGGCACCAAAACAGATTTATAGCTTAAATTTAGAGCATTCAACCTGAATAAACAACTGAAGGACACCTGTACAGGAGTATTATATCCAAAGATTGAATAAAGAAGCTACACAGAAACTGGTAAGAAAGGTGGAGACATGGAGAGGGCTGGACCTTGCACCCAGGTACAGCAGCTGTAAGAATAGAAGTGCTTGACCCTGAAAGATGATGCACTTCTATTCTTACAGCACCAGCTGGAGAAACTGCACCAATCCTTTCCTCTAAATATCGGTAACACCACCCTGCCAAGATTGAGTCTGGCATAAAGGACTGTTGGCAGCACCCTACAGGTACCTTATTGAACTCTATTTCTAAAGAAATTATAGACTGACTCTCAGATTATCATTGAACCAAGTAGCTTTGGAACAAGGTCCAAACTTTGCTGCCCCCACGACCCCCCGACCCCATGAGTTAGGCAGGCACCAGCCACAATGAAAGACTCCCTTGTCAGGGTCTCAGACAGCAGTCAGCTGTGGTGCTAGGGGAAGACATGCACTTGCACCACTCCCATAGCCTTGTGCCACTTCCAAGAAAAGGCTGCCTTGATTTGCATTCCAAAATTCTGCTGGCACCAGCCTGTAAAGGACAGTCCTGCAAGGGGTAAGAGGTGTAACTCAGAATGGGGACATTTAACACAATCCACTCAGAGCCCTCTGTCAAGGTATTTGACAGCCTACTATGGAGGCAAGTAGCTCTCACCCCTCCCAAGGGCTGGCACCACACCCAATGGAGGGCTGCTTTGATCTGTTCTTTTAAGCCCTGCTAGCACATGGCAGGGGAAAAGGGATCAACTCAGAACAGGGACATTTGACACAACCCTCTAGGAGCCTCCATTCAGGGACTCTGGAGGTGCACCTCAAGCTAGGAGAAGGCTAGCTTGCTTCCTTCCTGTGGGCCAAGGGCTGAGGGCCAGCACAACACCCAGCAGAGGGCTGCCTTGATCTTTTCCTGCAAGTCCAGCACAGGGAAAGGAAGCAGGGAGCACAACTTGCAGCCAGGAGCTTTGAAATGCAGCCCAGAAGGCATGACTGCAGAGATAGGGGCAGGAGGCATACAGCTTTCTCCCCTCAAGTGGGCCAGCACCACCATCAATGGAAGACTGCCTTGATTTGTTTTCGTAAGTCCTCCTGGCCCCATCTTGCTAGATGTAGCTTTGAGGGGGAAGGAGGCTCTGCTCAAAGCTGGGATATTCAGAGTGCATTTATCTCAGAGGCTACAGTGCAGGTCTTGAGCAGGCATGGCTATAGAAGGAGTAGAGCAGCTTGTCCCCTCTCCCAAAGCACAGTTGGTACCACCCTCAAAATAAGGCTTTCCTGATTTGTTTGCCCAAGCCCCAGTGACCCAATCCTTTCCAGCTGAGATCACTACTACAGTGAGGATAGCTGGCTACACACAACCTGAACCTGTGCTGCACTCCTCCTGGGGGACCTAGAGTTGGAGACTGTCAGATATCAAATGTTATGGCTCCGGAGTAGGGGCCACATTCTCTCATGATGTGCCAGACCATGATGCCTAAAACTAGGTGACCCACTCACCCTGTCTGCTCAACCTGGTCACTACAACCTAACAAGCTTGAGCCTTGTGGAAGGGTCAGTGGGGTATGTCCTGCTTGGGCCCACTCTACAGCCTTTCTGTATAAGACTCAGGAGGAAGTTCAGGAAACCTTGAGGAGGAGCAGAGTAATCAACAGACACCAACATCAGGGAGTCTTGATCTTTTATTTATCTGACCTCAGTTCAGGACTCCAGGAAGCCAACTCATCTACACAGATTGGTCTCTCCCTCTCCATCCACCCCCCCAACACACACAGGTCTTGGAAAGGCAGACACAGACAGTGAATAGTGTGGTAGCTCCAGACAGGTAGCCCCAAACTACTTACAAACATATGACAGTGACATGTACCTGAACCACACCCAAATGGACCCAGAACCACACAACCAGTGGTAGACTTCAGACCGAACCAGAGCTCAACCCAACCAGCCACACAAGGGATACACCCAAAGGAAGATTCCAGCAAGCACCAGACCCTGCTAGGAACAATCCAACCCTGGGGTGCAGCCCCTGCATAGTGTCTCATACAGGATGATAGAGATTTATCTTATAACTAGAGGCCTGGTGCACTAAATTTGTGCATGGTGGGGGGGGTCCCCTCAGCCCAGCCTGCACCCTCTCCAATCTGGGATATCCCTCTCACAGTCTGGGACCACTGGCTCCTAACTGCCCATGTGCCTGCCTGCCTGGTTGCCCCCAACTGCCCCCCCCGCCCCCCGCAGGCCTGGTAGCCCCATGCAGCCTGCTGCTTGGTCGTTTGGTCACCCCTCACTGCCCCCCCCTGCAGGTCTGGTCGCCCCATGCAGCCTGCTGCTCAGTCGTTTGGTGATCCCTCACTAACCCTCCTGCCTGCCTGGTTGCCCCATACAGCCTGTTCGGTCATCCGTGTGGTTGTTTCGGGTGTGATGGTCACTTAGCCTTTTATATATATAGATCACCTAGCCTAAAAGGTCAGCTTCACCCACAAAAGGTCCAACAGCATTTATCAAGATGCAATTAAAATGGTGTGATTCAGTGGTTGAGCGTTGACCTATGAACCAGGAGGTCCTTATTTGATTCCCATTCAGGGCATATGCCTGGGTTGCTGGCTTGATCCCGTGTGGGGCATGCAGGAGGCAACCAATCAATGATTCTCCCTCATCATTGATATTTTTACCTCCCTTTCCCTTCCTCTCTAAAATCAATAAAATATATTTAATAAATAAAACAAAACAAAAACAGAATGTACATAACCTACATTTTGGAACATGGAGCACACATGATCAGAAAGAATGTGACACTGAGCCCAACAAGAACCTCAAAACTGCCCCTACACAGCAGCTTGGATGCCATGGTTGGGACTGAGCTTCAGTCAACCAGTCTGAGCGTTGATCTCACCTACAAATGGGCCAATAGCAATTAAAACCCAATTATAATGTAAGATAACAAATGACCCACAAAATAGACATTCCTAGAGCAACCAACTCAGGAGATCAAGTAGAATGCACCTCTGGGTCCCACAAGACCCTTATCTCAGAAGACCACCCTATCAAGACTTGGAGTCATAGCAGTTTTGTCTAAAACATAGACATAAACACAAAGAAACAGTCTAAATGGGGAAACAAAGTAGCAGGCCCTAAATGAAAGAACAAGAAGAATCTCCAGATAAAGAGCTTAATGAAATGGAGGCAAGCTATATCAGAAACAGAGCTCAAAGCAATGTTTACAAGGATGCTCAAAATCATGAAAAAGGACATACAATCCATGAAAAAATAGTCAAGCTGAAATGAAGAATCCAATAGCAGATATAAGCATACATTGGAAGGAAAAAATAGTAGGCTTGACCAAGCAGAGGGGCAAATCAGTGAATTGAAGACGAGGTAGAAAAAAATCAATCAAAACAGAAAAAAAGTAAGAATTAAAAAGAAAGAGACTAATTTAAGGGAACTTTGGGAAAACCTAAAATGTATCAACATTTGCATAACAGGCATGCCAGAGGGAGAAGAAAGCAAGCAAGGGATAGAGAACCTGTTTGAAGAAATAATGAGAGAAAACTTCCCTAACCTGGTGAAAAAAAGTGACACTAGTTCAGGAAGCACAGAGAGTCCTAATCGAGACACATAATAGTTAAAAGGGCAAAAGTTAAAGACCCACACCAAGACACATAATAGTTAAAAGGGCAAAAGTTAAAGAAAAGGAGAACCTTAAAGGCAGTAAGAGAGAGACAACAACCTACAAGGAAGTTCCCATAAGACTGTCAGTGGGTTTCGTCAGTCCAGAAGAGGTATCATAAAGTATTCAAAGTAATGAAAACCAAGAACCTGCAACCAAAACTGTTCTACCAGCAAGACCAATGGATTAGAAAAGAGAACCCAGATATCAACCCAAACCATGATGCTCAATTAAGATTTGACAAAGGAGGCAAGAACATACAATGGAGTCAAGACAGTCTCTTCAATAAATGGTGTTGGAAAAGTTGGACAGATACATGCAAAAAAATGAAACTAGATCACCAACTTACACCATACACAAAAATAAACTTAAAATGGATAAAGGACTTAAACATAAGATGGGAAATCATAAAAATACTAGAGGAATCCATCAGGCAGAGAAATCTCAGACATATGCTGAAGCAATTTCTTCACCGATACTGCTCCTAGGGCAATGGAAGCTAAGGAGAAAATAAACAAATGGGAATACATTAAAATAAAAAGCTTTTGCACAGCAAAAGAAACCATCAACAAAACAACAAGAAAGCCCACTGTATGGGAGAACATCTTTGCCAATGTTATCATTGATAAAAGTTTAATCTCCAACATCTACAGGGAACTTATACAACTTAATAAAAGGATGATAAATGATCCAATAAAAAAATGGGCAACAGACATAAATAGAATCTTTTCAAAAGAGGACAGAAGGAAGTCCAAGAGGCATATGAAAACATGCTCAAAGTCATTAATTATCCAAGAGATGCGAATCAAAACGACAATGCGGTACCATCTCACACCTGTCAGAATGGCCATTATCAACAAATCAACAAACAAGTGCTGGTGAGGATGCATAGAAAAAGGAACCCTCGTGCAAAGCTGGTGGGAATGTAGACTGGTGCAGCCACTGTGGAGAACAGTATGGAGTTTCCTCAAAAAATTAAAAGTGGAACTCTCATTTCACCCAGTAATCCCACTTCTAGGAATATATCCCAAGACACTAGAAACACCAATCTGAAAAGATATATGCACCCTTATATTCATAGCAGCACAATTCACCATAGCTAAGATTTGGAAACAGTCTAAATGCCCATCAGCAGATGAGTGGATTAGAAAACTATGGTACATCTACACAATGGAATACTATGCTGCTATAAAAAAGAAGGAACTCTTACCATTTGCAGCAGCATGGATGGACCTGGAGAGTATTATGTTAAGTGAGATAAGCCAGGCAATGAAAGAAAAATACCACATGATCTCACTCATTTATGGAAAATAAAGAACATTATTTATTTCCTGATGAACAAAAAGATAGATACAGAGGAAGTAAAGCACCGAACAGACTGTCAAGCAAGACTATAATTTAAAGTCAAAGACAAAATAAAGAGCTTCCCATACAAAAGAAGGCCAAAGGAGTTCAATACCACAAAACCATCGTTGCAAGAAATGCTAAAGAAGGAGAAGAAATAGAGAGAGAGAGGAACATGGGCATAAAGAAAAAAATGACAAACTAATAGGTTTGGCTCAGTGGACAGAGTGTCGGCCTGCAGTCCCAGGTTCAAGTCCGGTCAAGGGCATGTACCTTGGTTGTGGGCACATACCCAGTGGGGAGTGTGCAGGAGGCAGCTGATTGATGTTTCTCTCTCATCGATGTTTCTAACTCTCTATCCCTCTCCCTTCCTCCCTGTAAAAAATCAATAAAATATATTAAAAAAAAGAAAAAATGGCAAAAATAAATATCCATCATTAACAACCTTAAGTGTAAATAGATTAAATGCTTCCATCAAAAGATATGGGATAGTTGATCCCTTGGCAGTTGCTCAGTGGTTAGAGCATTGGCCCACAAACTGAACGGTGATGGGTTCGATTCCTGTCAAGGGCACATACCTGATTTGCAGGCTTGATCCCCAGCTCTGGTTGGGGCTGGTGTAGGAGGCAACCAATCAATGTGTCTCTCTCACATTGATGTTTTTTTCTCTCTCTCTGCTTCTCCCCCTACCTTCCACCCTCTCTGAAAGTCAATGGAAAAAATATCCTCACATGAGGATCAACAACAGCAACAAAAAAGATATAGGGTATTTGAATCGATAAGACTGCCCATATATATGCTTTCTACCAAGAGACCCACACTCAGAACAAAAGATTCCCACAACTGAAAGCGAAAGAATGGGAAAAAAAAATTTATGAAATGGAAACACACAAATAAAAATTCCGGGGTAGCAATATTTATTTCTGACAAAATATACCTTAAACAAAGGCCATGAAAGACATAGAAGGTCACTACATCATACTAAAGTGATCAATCCAACAAAAGGATATAACCCTTACAAACATGTATGCAGCCAATATAGGAGCACCTAAATATATAAAAAATTGTGCACAGGGGGGTGTCTCTCAGCCTGGCCTGTGCCTTCTTGCAATCGAGGACCCATCTGTTTTCTGATGGTCTTAGGCTCTACAGCAGCGGTTCTCAACCTGTGGGTCTCGACCCACACGTTGAGAACCGCTAGCAGGGTCGCCTAAGACCATTGGAAAATACAGATATTTACATTATGATTTATAACAGTAGCAAAATTACAGTTATGAAGTAGCAACAAAAATAATTTTATGGTTGGGGGTCACCACAACATGAGGAACTGTATTAAAGGGTCGTGGCATTAGAAAGGTTGAGAACCACTGCTCTGCAGGGTGATCGCTGGCTTGCCCCGCACACCTGCCACAGCATTACTGGCTGGTGGCTTGGGCCTCCCTCTGTGTCCACCAGCGGGAGGGCCTGGGACTCCCTATTTTGGGGAGATCAATTGCGGATCCCCCCCCCGCCCCCGCATCGATAGCCCCACAGCGGGTGGCCTGGGCCTCCCTCTGCAGGGCGATCATGGGACAATTGCAGGGCCCCTGACCAATTGCATTGCACCTGCCTTGGATGGCCTGGCACCAGTGCGTGTCATAGCGTGGTCATCTGGAAGGATGTCCGGATGGTCATTCTGCTGTTCCATTGTTCGGTCTATTTGCATATTATGCTTTTATTATTATAGATATCCTTGGTGTGCTTTAAGGGAGAGATTGGCAGCAATATAGTCATAGTAGGGGACGTTAATATCTCACAGTCATCAATGGATAGATCTTCCAGAAGAAAAAGTCAACAAGAAAATAGAGAGCTTAAAAAACACATTAAGTCAGATGGACTTAATTATATTTACAGAACATTTCATCCCAAAGCAGCAAAATATACATTTTTCTCAAGTGCATATGGACATTCTCAAAGATAGACCACATGTTAGAACACAAAAATAAGTCTTAACAAATTCTAGAATATTGAAATCATATCAAGCATAGTCTCAGATCACAATAAAAAAATCCCAAAACATTCAAACACATGTTATTAAACAATGAATGGGTTACCAATAAAATCCAGGAAGAAATAAAAATTACCTGAAAACAAAAATAAACACACAACGACCAAAAACCTGTGGGACACAAGGAAAGCAGTTCTGAGAGGGTAAATTCATAGCATTACAGGTCTATCTCAAGAACACGAGAAAAAGAGGGAGAAGATGTCAGCTGAATAGGCAGACCTTTCTTGCATCTCCTCCCAGGGCCAAATGAAATACAATTCAATTGGGGAACATTCAACCACAATTACCCAATTGAGGGCCAGCTGAGGAGGAGAAGTATATCCAGGAAGGACAGAAAACACCTGGAGACTGACAGGAAGGGCAAGGTTATGAAAGGGGCTGACCCAGCTTCCACTGGCAGCAGGCCAAGAGTGAAGAAGGATCTCTTGGTTTTGGGAGGATCTTTTACCTGAGAAGATCAAGGTCTCGAACCCAGGTGGCCCACATAACATCCAGCCGTGAAAAGCAGGCAGGGTTTCTAGCTGCCAGTGAGCTGGTCAAAGGTAAAGCCACAGACTTTGCTTGTTTGGCTGTTTATTTGGTGTGGTTTTTTTTTTTAAAGGAAATAAACAAAAAGAAAACAGAGCACAGGATTTTAATTTGCAGTTATTCAACCGAGGATTCAGTGGAGGGAGGGCAGTGCAGACTGAAGATACCTGAGGAGAGGCTGAAGTAGGAAGCATTGGGAGGAGGTGGCCAGAAGATTTGCATTTGATCACACCACCCCAAACCAAATGGCTATTTTTCCTGAGAGATGCTGGCCCCATCCAGGAGCCACTGCTCAGAAAAAGGAAAAAGAAAAACGTGCCCTAGGTGATACAGCCCACCCTCAGGAGCTCTGCCTGCCACACTGTATCTCGATATTTGCAGAGGAGACAGCAGCTGAGGCCATGCTTATGGGTTTGAACAGTCTCAGGAAGCATCAGTCACTGGCATGGAGTGAGACCTTTCACTCCACTAACCCGGGAAGCTAACTGGTGCTTCTCCGTCGTGGGAGAGCTAATAAAAACTCCAGGTTTCCAGCTGATCCGTCTAGACTGCATTTGAGGATCTCTGCCCAGCCTAGGCAGGGAAATATTCTAGAAGAGGAGTAACGCTAGGATGGGGAAACACACCCATCACTTTCCATGAAATCTGAACAGCACCTCCCCCTCACAGGAGAACCAGAGGTCTAGACTCTAATTCTGGGTAAAACCCTTTCAGAAACAGACTTCTGAGTTATTAAGATTGACAGCTGGCTAGAAGGCAAAGGCAGGTGGAGGCGGAGCCTGGGGAACCTGGGGAAGTTTATGGACCCACCCCGGCCTGTGTTGCTAACAAACTGGCCTCAGAGTGCAACTTGGCCCCTCCCATACACCAAAACGTCCTGTGGAAAAAGACATGAACTGTAGATCACTTGAAGCTTCAAACATGATGAGAGTCAAAGGACAGTTTCTGACAGTGATTAGTTCCTAAGTAGCTCCAGGGAGGTCCAGAATTGGCAGACAGAACAGTCAGCCTCAGTCATCAGAAGAACAGAATCAAAAGGGAGCTCCAGGAGGCACGAAACTCTGCTGAGACTGAGATGAACACCACTTTACATTTTTTCCCCTTTAACTTCCTTCTTTATTGATTTATTATTTTAGTCTCTCTTTTTCTCTTTCATAGATCTCATTTTTCCCTTCCCTTTTCTTACACTATTCTTTTGTTCTTTCTCCTTCTTTCTCTTTGTTTTCCTTTTCTTATTTTTGTCTGTTTTCTCCTCTACTTTCCTTTTCATAATTATTTTCTTCCTTTTTCTTTTAATACTATTTCCTTCATCTCTTCTTTATTCTTATTTTCTGTTTTTTGATGTTTCAATTGTATTTATTTCTTTATTAGTAAATCTTTATTGTTGAAAATATTACATATGTTCCCTTCTAACCTGTCCCTGCCCCCAGGCCCAGGTCTTCACCACACTATTGTCTGTGTCCATGGGTTATGCATATATGCATACAAGTTCTTTGGTTAATCTCTTCCCACCTACCCACTCACCCCACTGTACCTCTGAGATTCGACAGTCTGTTCCATTCTTTGTCTCTGGCTCTAATTTGTTAATAAGTTTATTTTGTTTATTAGATTCCACATATGAGTGATATCATGTGATACTTACTTTTCTCTAACTGTCTTTCTTCGTTTAGCATAATACTTTCCAGGTCCCTCCATGCTAATTTAAAGGGTAAGAGATCCTTCTTTTTTACTGCTGCATAGTATCACATGGGGTAAATGTACCACTGTTTTGTTTTTTTTTTACCCACTGATCAACTGATGGGCATTTGGACTGTTTCCAGATCCTAGCTATTGTAAATTGCACTGTTGTGAACATAGTAGTGCATATATTCTTTCTGATGGGTGTTTTGAGTTACTTAAGATATATTCCTAGAAGTGGGATCATTGGGTCAAATGGCAGTTTTATATTTAATTTTTTGAGGAAACTCTATACTGTTTTCCATAGTGGCTGCACCAGTCTGCATTCCCATCAGTAATGTACTAGAGTTGTTTCCCCCCCCCCCCCCCATATCCTTGCCTGCATTTGTTGTTTGTTGATTTATTGATGGTAGCCGTTTTGGCAGGTGGAAGGTGGTACCTCATCATCATTTCAACTTACAACTCTCTGATAATTAGTGATGATTAATAGTTTTTCATATGTCTCTTGGCCATCTGTATGTCCTCTTTTAAGAAGTGTCTATTCAGGTCCTCTGCCCATTTTTTAATTAGGTTGTTTGTCTTCCTTTTTTTGAGATGTATGCATACTTTATATATTTTGGAAACTAACCCCTTATCAGATGTGTCATTGGCAAATATATTCTCTCATGCAATGAATTCCCTTTTCATTTTGACACTAGTTTCTTTTGCTGTGCGTAAGCTTTCTGTTTCGATGTAGTCCCATTTGTTTATTTTCTCCTTTGTTTCCCTTGCCCAAGGAGATGTATCTGAAAATTCTGTTATGTAAGATGCCTGACCTTTTGCTGCCTACATTTTCTTCTAGGATTTTTATGGTTTCATGACTTACATTTAAATCTTTTATACATTTTGAGTTTATTCTTGTATATGGTGTAAGTTGGTGGTCTAGTTTCATTTTTTGCATGTACCTGTCCAATTTTACCAATGCCATTTATGAAGAGATTGTTTTTACTCCATTGTATGCTCTTGTCTCCATTGTCAAATATTAATTGAACAAAGAGACATATATAAACAAATGGAAAAATATACCATGTTAATGGATTGATAGAATTAACTTCATTAAAATTTCCACACTACTCAAATCGATCTACAGAGTCAATGTAATCCATATTAAAATATCAACATCATATTTCACATATCCAGAAGAAATACTCCAAAATTTATATGAAACTAGAAAAGACCCTGAATAGCTACAGCCATATTGAGAAAGGACAATGTTGGTGGGATCACAATACCAGATTTCAAATTGTATTACAAAGCCACTATAATCAAAATAGCCTGGTACTGGCACAGAATAGGCATATAGATCAATGGTATAGAACAAAGACCCAGAAATCAACCCAAGCCATTAAGCTGAATTAATATTTGACAAAGGAAGCAAGAGCATACAATGGAGAATTGATTGGACACAGACAACAATGGGGTGAGGGCCAGTGGGAGGGATGGAGAGGTCTGGGTAGAGGATTAAAAGAGGGGGGAATGGTGGACATCTGTAATAATGGTAACAATAAAAAATACAATATAACTTTTAGAGATACCAATAGGGAGAGAAAAGTATTTGCAAATCATATATCTGGTAAGGGATTTGTATCTACAATATATTAAGAACTCTTGCCCTAACTGGTTTGGCTTAGTGGATAGAGCGTCAGCCTGCAGACTGAAACGTCCCAGGTTCTCAATTCTGGTCACGGGCATATACCTTGGTTGTGGGCACATCCCCAGTAGGGGGTGTGCAGGAGGTGATTGATCGAGGTTTCTCTCTCATCAATGTTTCTAACCCTCTGTCCCTCTCTCTTCCTTTCTGTAAAAAATCAATAAAATATATTAAAAATAACTCTTAAAATTAAATAATAAAGACAAATTACCCAAATAAATATCAGGTAAATGTAAGTCAAAGCCACATGGATACTTTTATACACTCGCTGGGATGGCTAGAATAAAAAACTGAGAGAAAGTATTAATGTGAGTGTACAGAAATTTCGTACACTGCTGCTGGTGAGAATGTAAAATGATTCAGCCACTGTAGAAAACAATCTGGCAGTTTGTCAAACAATTAAACACAGAAGTACCATTTGACCTAATAATTGCACTCCACCTATTTATTCAAGATAAAAGAACACAGATGTCCAAACAAAACCTAGAATATGGAAGTTTTTAGCAGCATTATTTATCATAGCCAAAATTTAGAAGCAACCTAAATGATCATCAACAAGAGAATGGATATACTAATGCAAAATGTGGTATATACATACATAAAATGGCATGTTACTTGGCCATAATAAGAAATGAAACATTCATACGTGTTATAACATGGATAAGCCTTGGAAACATTATGACAAGTGGAAGAAGTCAGTCACAATACACCATATACATTAATCGATTCATATAAAAATCTAGTATAGGAAATCTATAGTGATAGAAAGGAAATCTATAGTGAATAGTCTGGCTGGCAGGGTTCAGTGGTAAAACCTGGATCTATAAACCAAGAGGTTATGGTTTGATTCCCAGTCAGAGCACATGCCCAGGTTGCAGGGTCAAACCAAAGTGTGTGGCTTGCAGGAGGTAGCTGATCAATGATTCTCTCTCATCTTTGATGTTTCTATTTCTCTCTCCCTCTCCCTTCCTCTCTGAAATCAATAAAAATATATTTATAAAAAATGAAAGGAAATTAATAGTTGGTTAAGGCTGGTGATGTGTGGAATGGGAAGATAGGATAATGATAGCTAAAGGATACAGGTTTTCTCTGTGAGGCAATGAAATGTTCTAAAATTCAATATAGTGGTGATTGTGAATATACAAAAAAACCACTGATTTTTATACTTTAAATGATTGGATTGAATGGTACATAGATTATACTCTCAATAAAATTGTTTAAAAAGATAATTGTTCATTCCACAATTAAGAGTGGCCAGAAAAGTCATTATGATTGAATATAAAATATATTTGGCTTTTTAAAAAGATAAAATATAAAGCTAATTAGAATTATATCTATTTGTTTTGCTTTATAAAATTGATTATCCATTTATCATCTGCAGACTTGCATTTAGTCTATTTAAAATCATTGGCTGAAATCCTAAAATATGTCTTTTCATAAATGAAAGGACTCACTTCCATTTTATTTTGTTGTGTAAATGTGGTGATTTTCACATCTCTTTCTATCTCTACTTCAAGAAAATTTTGTCAAGGCAAATCCCTACATTAAATTCTTTAATGGCTCCCAGTTGTGCACAGGATAAAGACCAGCTTCCAAATAACTATTACTCATAGTTAAGAAGTGATCTAGACATTTATTTTTCTCTATTAGAGGCCCAGTGCAGCCCAGCCTGCACCCTCTCTAATCTGGGACCCCTCAAGGGATGTCCGACGGGCCTAAAAGGGCAGTCAGACATCCCTTTCACAATCCAGGACAGCTGGCTCCCAACTGCTCGCCTGCTTGCCTGCCTGATTACCCCTAACTGCTTCTGCCTGCCAGCCTGATCACCCCCTAACCACTCCCCTGCCAGCCTGATTGCCCCTAACTGCCCTCCTCTGCAGGCTTGATTGCCCCCAGTTGCCCTCCCTTGCATACCTTGCCCCTCCCAACTGCCCTCCCCTGCTAACCATCTTGTTGTGGCCATCTTGTGTCCACATAGGGGCAGCCATCTTTCACCACATGGGGGCAGCCATCTTGTGTGTTAGAGTGATGGTCAATTTGCATATTACTCTTTTATTAGATAGGATAGGGGCTAGCTGGTTTGTCCTGAAGGTTGCCCCGGATCAGGGTGGGGGTTCCCTTGGGGTGTGGGGTGGCCTGGGCAAGGGGCCTGTGGTGGTTTGCAGGCTGGCCACACCCCCCTGGCGACCCAAATGAAGGCCCTGGTATCTGGGGTATATTTATCTTCTATAATTGAAACTTTGTAGCCTTGAGCAGAGCCAAGCCTCCTGCTCACTCTGTGGCTACAGCCATTTTTGTTGGGATTTATTTATCTTCTATAATTGAAACTTTGTAGTGGAGACCAAGACAGGCTAGGGCTGAGGGAGTTTGGCTTCCTCCATTGCAGGGGCAACTCAAGCCTCCTGCTCTCTCCAGCTCCGTGGCTGCCGCCAATTTTGTTGGGATATATTTATCTTCTATAATTGAAACTTTGTAGCCTTGAGTGTAGGCCTGGGCCAGCCAGGGTGGCAGGGAAGCTTGGCTTCCTCTATTGCTGGGGAAACCCAAGCCTCCTGCTTGCTGCAGCTTGTGGCTGCAGCCATCTTGGTTGGGTTAATTTGCATAGTCACTCCTGATTGGCTGGTGGACGTGGCTTGTGGGTATAGCAGAGGTATGGTCAATTTGCATATTACTCTTTTTTAGATAGGATACACAAATAGGGTTAGGTACATATCCTAGATGCTCACCAAGGACATCATTCTTATTATGCTAAATTGTTATTTCCAGAAGTTTTACCTTTATTTTTTTACTTCAGTGACTTTGTTATATTATTTTCCTTTCAGCTGATGAGGTCTAAATGAGTGAAATGCCCAATGTACAGTCACCCATAGGAGCTATGAAAAAATGCAGGCTTCCTGCCTTCCTCCAGATCACAGGACATTTTGCATTCTGAACACAATGAGTTATATCCTGGGATCATATTAAACCTCTCTAAGTGATGTTGGTGACCCGTAGTGAGGCCTCAACCCAGTGCAGTGTCCAGGTTCTTGTTATTGCACAAGAAAGGATTTTAGAGAGAGACAGAAAAATTCAGTGAAATTTAGAGGACTTATTAAAGTGAAAGTGCACACTTGGAGAGTGCAGGAAGACTCAAGAATTAGTCACCCCAAGGGTTTCAAAGGCTAGGATTATATTTTGGACTAGTGGGGAGGAACTCATGAAGGAGTGGATATAGGTGGAGCTGAGGTGAAGCAGGAAAGGGACCGCTTTTCCAGTGGAGGGAGAGGTTATGTCCTTATTTGGTCTAGAACTGTCATGGCCTCGGTGCATGATGAATACTGGTATATCTGAAATGTTAATGATGTTATAATCTATATATATAAAGTGGTACTGTGCAAATTGTCTGGGACACTGTAACATCATGACAGCTCAAGAGGAGGCTGCATGTGCAGGTGGGTGGGAGGGGATTGAGTGGGAGGTGAGGCAAGCCACAGTTGCCGAGGTGGCTTGAGCAGGCCCAGAGTGGAGGCAGACAGGGGGACATGCCAGCACCACCTGCAGTGGCTTGAATAGGCCTGGAGTAGAGACTGGGGGGCCTGCCAGCTGCCATGCACCAGCAGTCCCACCTCTGTGTGTGAGTTGCAGAGTAAACACCTTATCTGAATGCTCATTGGCTAAGCTTCCAGTACACCACTTACAGTGTTCTTGGTAACTTGGGTAATACGAATTCAAGAAGGTGGGGGGTAATGGGAGGATATGGACACATATGTAATACCTTAATCAATAAAGATATATTTTTTTTTTAAAAAGGAGGTGATCTAGGGTTTTTCTATCTCACTCCTGGAGGAAAAAATGAAGGTCCACTGCTGGAGGGGCTAAGAAATGTCATATTTTGCCCTAGCCAGTTTGGCTCAGTGGATAGAGCCTCAGCCTGCCAACTGCAGGGTCTGGGTTCAATTCTGATCAAGAGCATATACCTAGGTTGCAGGCTCTTCCCTGGCCGGGACCCAGGTCAGGGCTTATGCAGGAAGCAACCAATTGAAGTGTCCCTCTTACACTGATGTTTCTATCTTCTCTCTCTTCCACACTCTCTAAAAATCAATGGAAAAATATCCTCAGGTGAGGATATAAGAAAGAAAGAAAGAAATGTCATATCCTATGAAAGAGACATCTTGAAAAAGCCTAATGAAAGTTGTAATTTTTTTCATGGTGAAGGGACTGGATGGAGTCCGTGTTGATGAAAACACCTTGGCGGCTGCAGTGGCTGCAGTGGCCAGCAGTGGCAGCAGCAGTAGGGTGATGGACGTTGTGCCTTCCCCTGATTAGCCCAGTCATTTCCCACAGAGGGAATCCAGACTGCGGCTTAGGCCCACTCCCCTTGAGGACTCCCAGACTAGGAGAGGGAGCAGTCTGGGCTGAGGGACCCCTCTCTCGCCCCAGTGCACAAATTTTGTGCACCGGGCCTCTAGTGCCATAATTGGCTATAATCACTTTTCAGCAAGGGTGTCTGGCCCAACTGGATAGAACTGGTCCTTGTTTATCTCTGTGACTTGCTTCCTAAAGTAAACTTGTTTCTTCTTGCAAGTATGTTTTCTTAGTAAGGGGAGGGAGAAGGACCTGGAACTTCTATTTAGGTTGCCTGCTTCGTAAGTACATTGATGGCCAGAAAGTAGATCAATACAGATAACCTCTTATTCCCAGCATGAGGAAACCTGCAGAATTACTAAAACATAATCTTTATGAAAAATTTTTGGTTAAATAATGAGATATAAAGTAAACCTTAAACACAGATCATTGGAATTAATTAAAATACTGAATTAAATAAAATACTGCACACTAATAACATTTTGGTTCATTTATGTTCCAAGCCTGGAGGAACAGTATTTACAAGTTTGGGGGGAAAGAGAAATATTGGCAGAAGTTAAGTGTACATGAAAGAATGATGCTGATAAATGATGCTGGTACTATTAGACAGTTGGCGCATGGGCAGCCAGCATCAAGGTGAGTACTGGACTGGCTGGCCACCCTAGAGGGTCAGGTCTGGCAGAGGTCATGGGTGTGTCAGAATCCAGGGGTGCATTCAAACTGGCTCACCCTGATGTGCAGGCACCACACCCAGTGTTGGCAGGAGGGTGAAGACTGTGGCATATTTGGGCTTCATAAGGACAGATCCTGCAGCACCTCCCCCGCAAACTGAGTCTGATACTATAGACAGGACATGCCAGCGATTCTCCCCCATTTGTCAAGATGACACAAGGGGAAGTTTTACACCGAGATTGTCAAAAGCTAGATAGATGAATGGACAGGGCCAAGAGCACCAAAATCTAGCAAGATAATTAGATAGAAAAAGAGCCCTCCCTTCCCTATCCCTATAAGAACTGCAGGCTTGAACAAGGAGGGGGAATAGTCTTTGAAATGAGAGTCCACCATTCTCCCATGTTGTGGTACCTGTATAAACCATTTTCCTTTTAAATCAGCACCTATCTCACAAGTTTGGCTTTCATTGCAGCAGGCAGCCAAACCTGCATTTCAGTTATAGGTTTTAGCAATTCTGGTGGGACAACATGGACCTCAGTATGTCCCAAAGTACCTGAGCTGGGGTCCTACCTCCCTGTGGCAGGCAGACCTTGTAGCCAGTCTGTGGGGACTTTCTAGCACTGATGAGAGATTTTTTTCTGGAAATTTCCAAGCCCTCCTTCTCAAGGCATTAGCCACCTGAAATGCTTAGCTGGTGAAAGAAAATGGGTTTCTGGGGAGTAGACACAATTCAAAACTTGGTTAATTTAACCAGCATACACACCAGAAGGCCTCTATCTCTATTGTTTCATTCCACTTGGGCTTCATACAACTTGAATTTTGTGCACTTGGGCTTTGTGCTACCCGGGCTTTGTGCCACTTGGGTCTGGACAGGACCTTCTGTGGTAATAGCTGGCAGGATATAAGACTCTAGGACTTTCTTGTGAGCACTTGTTTGCAATAATTGAATTATGGATCCAAGTTTTATTCATGTGTTCTCACTTTATCTTGGATCTTTCTATGTTTATGGCTTCATGCCTTGAAGGGTTGTGCTGTTTTGACTCCTATGGGAGCACGCTGGGCTGAAATTTTAGCAGATTGGTCCATGTATATCTATGATCCAATGACAAAGAAGAAATATTTTTTTCTATTGTAACACTGCTTGGCATGAGCATACTTTAGACTATGGGAAGAATTCCCCTTACATGGTTCCCTAAATTACTACACCGTCATACAGTTGGAATCGTTTTGTCAATGATCAGGGACATGGGACAAAATCCCTTATTTCTAAGTGTTTATGTCTTTACACAATAAGGATTTGGCAATGAAAGGGAACAACCTAATGATGAAGAGAAAAGAACTGGCTTCAAAACCCCTGCCCTATAGTAAGAAACAGGAAGAAAAGGAAAATGAGGATATGAGTTTCTTTAAGGTCCTGAACCTAGGGGACCCAGGATCAGTAGAAGAAAGATTTCCCCTGCCACCATCCCCACTGCTAGAGGGGCAACAGCACATCACCATATGAGGAAGGAATGATCTACCTCCCTCTTGAAACCTGGCAGGGCACCCAATTTAGCCAGGGAATACCCATATACTGATCAGAACAATGCCCTTTGAGGCAATAGGTTATAGGCAGAATAAACCAGGAAGGTTAGCCTGCTGGACAATACTGGGCCCATAGTCCATTTTCTACTTCAGATTTACTGAATTGGAAGAATTTCAATCTCTCATATAGGAAGGATCCTCAGAAAATGGCATATCTTATCACCTTTATTTTTGCTACTTACCATCCAAACTGGGCAGGTATACAAACTATTATTAACATCCTGCTAATGACAGATGAAAGGTGCCTAGTTTTAGATAAGGCTAATAAAGGGCTCATCACCTTCATCAAGAGAATCCCAAAGGGACCCACAACCTAACTGGGGTGATGCCCTTGATAAAGCCCAACTGGGACCCGAATGGTGGGGACCTAGGCTTCCTAGAACATTACAAAAGATGCATATTGGAAGGGCTTAAAATTGGATGCCTAAACAAAAGAAATTGAATATGATACAGTCCATTCCGCAAAAAACAAATGAGGATTATTCTGAATTTTTAGAAAGGATTTATCAGGCCTATAGAAAGCACACTGATGCTGATACAGAAAATGTCTGGATAGTAAACATGACTTTTATTGGACAAAGTGTGCAGATATCAGAAGGAAGTGTTATTGTTTAGATGGGGTATTGGTGGACATAGCCATTAAAGTTTACAATGCCTGGGAAACAAGGAAGTTGAAGCATGCCACCATTTTCTTAGAAACAGTGCGGGGAACCCAGAAGGAGAGGACAGACCCAAAAGGAAAAGGGAAAGACCCACTAGGCCCAATTAAAACACCTATTGCAAAGAGGAAGGTCATTGGAAAAAAGATTGCCCAAAACTGAAAGAGAAACATAAAAAGGCTAGAATCCCTTACCAAAATATTAGAAAGGAATGACAAAAACAGATCCAGAGTCAGGGAAGCATAGATCAGACCATCAAACCTCAGAGAGAAGGTAGGAAAGGGTGGGGGTAAGGGGGAGAGATCAACCAAAGGACTTGCATGCATATAAGCATAACCAATGGACACAGACACCAGGGGGGTGAGAGCCTGAGTGGGAGTGGGGGTGGGGAAGCAATGGGGGGATAATGACACTTACGTAATACCTTAATCAATAAAGAAAAAAAAAAGTAAAAAAAAAAAAAGGGGGATGACAAATCTGATAAAAATTGGACGGCCCAGGGACTCTCCTAGACAATTAACTACTTATTACTATTTCCCCACAGGAGCCCCAGGTACAATTGACTATGGGGTACAAGCTAACTGACTTCCTCATAGATACATACTCAGTGCAAAATACAAAACTAACCAAAAAAAGTTCAGCTGTGATCTCAATTACTGGAGTGACCAGACAATTACAAAAAAATAGAGCATTTCTTTAACCTCTAGAATGTCACTTTGATGATCAAAATATATGCAATTTTCTTTACATGCCAGACTGCCTCATTTCAACATTGGGCTAAGATTTATTTTCTAAATTGCCTGTAAAGAAGTGGCATGGATCCCATGGAAGAAACAATACCCCCTTACAAAGAACTCTTCAGAGGGAATTCAATCAGTATTGCAGAAATTCTTAAAATCAGGATTAATTCAGCCATGCCAGTTTCCCTATAACACCCCATTTTTTCAGTCAAAAGGCCTCACTCTGATGAATATAAATTTGTACAGGATCTCAGGACCATAAATGATGTTGTCTAAGACATTCATCCTACAGTGCCCAACCCTTATACTTTGTTGACCACAATGCTTGAAAGTAGCAAATGGTTTTCAGACATAGACTTGAAGGATGCCTTTTTCTGCATCCCAATAGATGAACAGGTTCAATAATTATTTCCCTTTGAATGGAAGGTCCAGAAACTAAAACCATGCTCCAATACTATTAGACTGTATCGCCACAAGAAATTCCCTGACCATATTTTGAGAAATATTAGCAAAAGACTTAAGGAATATGCCACTGAAATTGGGAATTCTTCTTATAGTATGTAGACAACTTATTAGTAGCCAGCAATATTTTCTCAACACCATCACAGTCCTGAATCATTTGGGCTTTGTGCTACTCATCATTTATGTTTTTTACATCCCAAGAGAAATTTATCCCAAGAAATTTCATCATATGGGTCTATGTGTTTTATTACTGTGTCAATTTGCTATCTGGGTCAAGTGAAAAAAAATGAAAATGACTTTGGAGTACTTTAATTACCAGCCAGTAAATAAAATATCTAATTTAAGAAAATTTGATATACAAATGTCTAACTTATGAAATAGTTAGTATTTTGAGGATAATTATCACTTTGAAAAATAATTTATCATTTTACAAAATAATTCACTACCTTTATTTTTTTATTTTTTGCTTTTACATAGTTTACCTACTAAAGTTAATATACATTTATTTACATGAATATTTTCAGGAATACATCAATCATAAACAGGGAGATAAATCTTTATAGCATTCTTTCTTTTTTAAAAATTATGTATTGATTTTTGTTTGTTAATTCTCACCTGAGGATATTTTTCCATTGATTTTTGGAGAGAGTGGAAAGGAAGGGGAGAGACAGAGAGAAACATTGATGTGAGAGAGAGACATTGATTGGTTGCCTCCTGCACACCCCCTGACCAGGGCTGGGGATGGAACCTGCAACCCAGGTACATGCCTTTGACTGGAAATCGAACCCTTCAGTTCTCGGGCTGATGCTCTATTCACTGAGCAAAACTGGCTAGGGCTATAGCATTCTTTCTTGAAAATGAGTTTTTCAAACTATATCAAAGATAATTGAAGGGCTTTGAAATTTAACTTTATTTTATTAAAATTAAACTAAGTTTTCTAAACACACTTCCACTCAACCCTGGCAATAAATAAATAATTAAATGCATGTATGTGAGCCATAGCATGATCAAGAGGGTGTGAAATACAAGAAACAGTATACAAATGAAGGTGTATTTAGGATTTTCTGTTGATAGGAATCTGAGTAGAAATGAAAAGAAACCCCAAATTTATCATTTAAAGACCTCAGAAATATCATCCTTAACTTGCAGTCGTGCTCTTGTTTTATGTTTTCTTATTTTTCCCCCTACTGTTCATCTTCCTTAATGTTAACTAATATCATCACATATTTAGAATAATATTTAATTCTAGAACTTCTGGTACTAACAATATCCAACATTTTGTTTAAATTCTCAGTGACCTCAGGGGCTGTTAGAAACCTTCTTTTCTGGAACATTGAAAAGTAAGATGTTACTGGCTCCAAATAAATTCCTCTATGATCACCATGTTCACCTGTAAAATATTATCTCCCTAACCCTGAATATAAGTAAACTAGTGGGAAAAAAATTATTGTTGCCCGCATTGTTGTTGGTGTCATTTGAAAGAACAAAAAAAATTTGAAATTACGTTCTTATAGTTTATATATAATAGTGATGTATATGATATTTATTTTGGGGAACACAACAAAACTAAACAAAAAACAGCAGCAAAAAAGAAATCATTGGAAAATACACCAAGTATTGAGAATAGGCCTACAATTCCCCTATTACTGTCTGTCTCATTTAGAACAATTTAGATATTTCACTATCCCCAGGGCTTATTTTGAGTCCTAACATACTTGAGATAAAGGTAAGCTTGAAGCAAGAAGAACATTCATTAGCATTATTGTTTTCTCCAAACCTACCTGTCCCATTCTTAAATACATAGGACAAAACCAGGTTTAGGAATAAGCAGTTATCAGTGCCCATAGCTTCTCTGAAAACTAAAATCTAATATATCAAGTTGAATTCTGATATTACCTACCAAATTTTTAAAATCTAGATTAAAATTGAGTCTAAGGATTCACATATATTACATTGTTAATTTTGTGCCTCTTGCTTTACAACAAGAGTCACAGATGTATGGAGTTTACTCATTTTCTCTCAAAACATAGCATTTCAGAAGTGGTAAGAATAACCCAAAAAGTCATGGGACTAGAGAATCATTCACTCATTTAAATCCTAGTATTATTACATGCACATGTTTTTGCTTATTCCATCACTTATTATAAACCCAGTTTAATTAGTATTTGCCTCATTCTCTTAATCTATTAAGTGGGGATAAGAATAGTAGCTACCTCAGAGTGTTGTTATGAGCAGTGCATATGTTAATACCTACATAGTATGTAAAACTGGCTGGCATTGTTATTGCTGTTATTCATTATTTTTCATGTATCATAATTAGAAACTAGAATTTGTAGCACTATGCAGTTTTTGGTTAATGATAAATCATATATAATTTGTCTAGTACATGGAGGTAATTTTTAAAGTAAAACAAACTCAGCATTCTTCTATTGATTTGAAATAAATGTTAATTGCATGTGGTGAAGGAACTTGCATTTCCATGATGGCTTAAATAGACACAAGTTATACAACTTAAACTTTAAAAAGTTTCCAGTACCTCAGGTGAAATACTACACTTTCCTTTTAGTAGTTCATTGAAGGAATGAAATATTGCTAAATTGCCTTAAAAACAATATATTACCACAAAATTTAATTACTACAAAATGTATAACTGGAGGAAAGAAGATGAAACTACTAGGTTTATAAATGTCTTTAGACTTGACAACAATATTGCACTAATTAAAGGTAGAATTTAGTTTTGCTTAATTATTAGAATTAATTTTCATATGAATATTATGAAAACACAATCAACCATCTTGCTCTGTTTAAGGTACTTAAACTATTCTTATTGACTGTGATTCTTTTCTGGCACCAACAACTTTTGTCACCTTTTTGAAATACAGTTCTATTCATAAAGCCTCATATTAATACTGCACCTGAAAAAGGCTGTTTAAAAATAAAACTTTAAGTAAAACTTTTTTTTGGTAAAATGTTAAAAAATCACCAGTCATCCAAATTTATTAGGACATTTATTTACTTTCTGAAAGAAAAAACTGGTCACACTAAAACTCTATGAAGTATACACTTACATTTTTAATTTTTTTTAAATCCTCACCTGAGGATACCTTTATTGATTTTAGAGAGAAAAAAAAAAAAAAAAGGAGGAGGAGAGAAAGAGAGGACAAGAGAGAGAGAGAAATAGAGAGAGAAACATAGAACCCTCATAATCAGGGTATGTCCCCTGATGGGAATCAAACCTGCCAACTTTCTGTGTACAGGAGGACACTCCAACCAACTGAGCCACACTGGCCAAGGCCCAACTTTCATTTTAAAGAAAGAGTTTGATCATGACCCCATAAGAAGCCTTCCTTGCTTTAATTGTGTACTATAATTATTCATTTTTTCTTAAGAAATAATTTGCTAATATTTGTGTTTTATAGCTAAACCGTAGGGCTGAGTGAAAAGTCCTTAATAAGTACCAGTCTCTAGAGGCCCTAAAAATTTATGAAAAGCTCTAATATTTTAGCTACATTAATTTTTGTATATAAAAATATCTATTACAGGAGTCAACTAAATCACGACATTGAATTTGTTTTAATTGAAAATGATAGCTAAAAATTGCCTATGTTATTGCAACAGTGCAAGATACAAGGTGAGTTTATTTATTAACAACAAAAAATGTAAACCAAATTGTGAAAGCAAAAGTGGGCTGCAAAACAAGGGTTTTTGATAGCTTTTGCCTTATTTAAACTTTACACATTATTATGCTACAGTTGATAAATGCTATAGAGTGTAAGTCAGAATTTGCTTATTTACTTTTAAACACTCCCCCCAACTCAGAGCACTATAGAAAATATATATATATGTCTGATAAACGCTTCCTCCTTCCTTCAAGTATCACAATCTTGTAGTCACATAATCTTCTTGAATGACTGTGTTTGTGAGGGTTGCATCATAGTCTGTACTAGAGTCCTCTTTCCTTGCATGCTTCTCCTTTGGTATTATTGGAACAGTGTCTTCCACCATTACCTTCTCTGATTTGAAGGCACACATTCTCTTTCCAACTTGTAAACCTAGACTGTCCATATTCCTTTCTCGGTGGTCTACTAATATGCATTGTTCACTGAGACCAGGGATGACCAGGTCACCCCTTGAAGATAATCCTGGATATTCCAGTTGAATATTTCTCTTCAGTGATGCCTCAGCCTGTTGACGAGCAACCTCTTGTGAAACAGAGAAGATTTGGTTTGCATTTTTCTTGGCAGCATTTTGTTTTGATCGTCTATAAAATAACCCAAAGTTTTTTATATCAGTCACAAAATTCATTTTTCTCTGTTTCTCCTGCAGGCGTTCCTGCACCACCAGTGCAGAACCATTGCTTATGTTGTGCCTTTCTGCGGTAATTGCTGCTGATCGAGGATGGATCAGGGTGGTTAAATCGAAAAGGCTGAAGTTCTTCTTGTCTTTGCTGTTACCTTCGTTATCACTCTTTTCATCTGAGTCTACTGAATTAGAAGTGTCCTTCGTGGTCTGAGCAGATTGTATTGTAGAGAGTTTGCTTCCTCTTAGTAACCCCAGGACTTCAAAGCGGAAACTAGAAATGTCTTGCTTTAGTTCCTAAGTGAAATTTAAAACGATGAAATTTGTGACTTAAGTAAACATTAGTAAACATCATTTGTTCATTTCATACATGGGGCTGATGTGTTTTCACACATTTTTAAGAACTAGGATTCCACTCTGCTGTGGTTCTATCTAGAATTTCTAGTTTTCTTCCTGCTACTTGTATCATTGTGATATCTATTAATTTCCTATTCAAGGTCTGTATTAATAAGGAGACTTCCTAAGGTTCATATGAAAAGAAACAGGAAGACTTCTTTTATTGGGGGGCGGGGGGCAACACTTTCAAATACTTATCTCCTTTCAAATCACTTCACACTCTCTCAGGGATACATTTTGCAAATGTTTTTAACATAGGTATATTTTGCCGTCCAAAGGGATATATATAGCAAAAAAAAGTGAAGCCTGCCCTTTTTAGGGTTGGCAGTAACTTTCCATTATTTACTACCTTAAAGTTGATTTTTACCCCAGCATCTCAGTTAGCTACTAAATCTTGCAAATTGGTTCATTCAATCAGATAGCATTTCTGAGATTCACCCTTTTTCTTCTCTTTTTGGACATCTGAATTCTCAGCTCTAATCTAATGGTGGCCTTTAAGGTGGGCCCCTGCCTCCAACCTATCTCCCAAAGTACCAAGGACCATTTAATTCTAAAATTTGGATGTTGTGCCAGTAAAGAACATTTTGGATCCTAGCCAACTATAAATGTGCTTTAAGTTTTGCAATTAATCTATCTTCTAATCTAAGTGGCTGGTTATATTTGTTCTCTGTCAAACTTGCTACTTTTCTCTGTTAAAAGTCTCCTGTAGGATTTTTTTTGTTTTGTTAGATTTTGCCTATAAGATCTTATTGACTTTAATCATTCCTCCAAAATATCAAAAAACTCAGGCAGAATAACAGAGGTATTTTACACACAGGATATATTTATATTTATTTATATATTTCATGTATTCCACCTATTTCCTCTGGTTACAATAAAAATAAAACTCAGGGAAAAACACTAAGTTTATAAGTTACATTTAAGTGCAAAATTTTCTTCAATCAAAGCTGTGCAAAACACAAAGGTTTTGTTTTTGTTTTAAGCAAGTTGGTTACTAAACATTTCAGGATTAGAAATCAGCCTGAAATTTCAAAAACTAAAGCTCACTCAGTAGTAGGATAGGCAGTCAGAATGCCAGGATTTTCTCTGCCTTCAATAAGTCATCTCGACATTTGAGAGTAAGTATGTTTGAAAACAATGCATTTTGAGAAGAAATGCCATCATTCTTTTGGATAATACAATAGTGCTTTAATTTAGAAGACACAAAATGGAGCTGGAAAACACAGCTGTGTTTCCAGTTTTGATTGTGCTATGTCAGATTCCGTGCTCTGCAGAATCAGCTTCTTGGTGATTTCATCATTAAAGTAAAAATAGGTACCTTAAAGTTCTCTTCAGTCAGGCCTTCTTCAGTTTTGGCATCTCTAATCATTGCAGCAACATATCGCTTCACCAGGTTCCTCATAACTTCCTGAGGTATTTAAAAATAACACAATAGTTATTCAGTGCATATATATGATTTCTTTCTTTAGTTAGTTCTGAAGACTGGACGGTATTTTAATGCAAATTTCAAGATACAATATATGATTAACTTACTTGATACTGGTGATGTCTTCTCAAATTATCAGCAGCTCGCCTCTGAAAAGGGAAAGGATGTTTACCATTCTATAAAATAATTAATTTGTTCTTTTAATGAAGAATATTTTTTAATTTTTTCAGAGAGAGAATTTAATTAGACAGAGGACAAGTGCCATAAAGTGCTTCACATGAATCAAAAGAATGAGTGAACCAAAAGAGCAAAGTGCAAGGTTATAACCTGTATGGAATTTGATATAAAAAATAAGTTTAAAATAATGTGAATGTTGCTTTTCTAATATAAGAGGATAGGGAAATCAGTAATTATATTTGACACACATCTGAAATCACTTGAAATGATGCTAAGAGAAACAGATGGGCCATATCAAATTGAAAAATAAAAAAAATGTCAAATAAAAATTCAATAGAATAATAGCTATTATTATCTACACTAATAAAAGAGAAATATGCAAATTGACTGTACCTCCACTACACCCACCAGCCAATCAGAAGCGAGTATGCAAATTAACCCAACCAAGATGGCTGTGCCACGGAGCAAGCAGCAGGCTTGGGTTTCCCCGGCAATGGAGGGAGCCAAGCTTCCCTCCCACTCTGGCCAGCCCTGGCCTCTGCTCAAGGCTACAAAGTTTCAATTATAGAAGATAAATAAGTCCCAGATACCAGGGCCTCTGCTAGGGTCGCCGGGGGCATGGCCACTCTGCAAAACCACCACAGGCTCCTCACCCAGGCCACTCCATGACCCAAGGGAACCCCTACCCTGATCCGGGACACCCTTCAGGGCAAGCCAGCCCCCACCTGTGCACCAGGTCTCTATCCTATCTAATAAAAGAGTAATATGCAAATCAACCATCACTCCAACACACAAGATGGCTTCCCCCATGTGGGCACAGATGGCCACCACAAGATGGCCAGCAGGGGAGGGCAGTTGGAAGGGACCAGGCCTGAAAGGGAGGACAGTTGGGGACAATCAAGCCTGGAGGGGAGGGCAATTAGGGGTGACCAGGCCTGCAGGGGGAGGGCAGTTAGGGGCAATCAGGCTGGCAGGGGAGCAGTTAGGCATCAATCAGGCTGTCAGGTTAGGGGGTGATCAGGCTGGCAGGCAGAAGCAGTTAGGAGTAATCAGGAAGGCAGGAAGGTGAGCAGTTGGGAGCCAGCAGTCCTGGATTGTGAGAGGGTCCCAGATTGGAGAGAGTGCAGGCTGGCCTGAGGGACACACACCCCCGTGCACAAATTTCATGCACTGGGCCTCTAGTAATAATATAAGTTCTTTATAAATATCAACATAGCAAGATTAAGTATTTAATCATGATATCTAACATGCAATAAGAAATATTGTTACACAATAAACACTTCAACAATAATTTTAATCAGATGCACATTAACAGGAAATTGCTGTTTTAATTATGTGGTTGGATTTAACCAAAATATGGCTTAATTATGTGGTTGGATTGAACCAAAATAAATAAATAACAGATTCTGTTCAAACATAGGGTTACTTATTTTATACTTATTTTTTACATAAATATGACTGCAGATATCATTTTGAAGAGATAAGAATAGTTTGGAAGCAAAACTAAGGTTAGCACAAAACAGTGATTCTGGAGTGCAGAATGGATAGAGATGTTTAACGACTGAAAAAAAGTCCATTAAAAATTGAGTTAAATAATAAATTATACTAAAATTATGAATTTGCAGGTTCACAACTAATCTAAAGATAGTAAGAAAAAAACTATTAAAATTTCTATTTTATGTTTGTTAAATAAATATCATAAAGAAGAAAATTGTCCAAAATAATCTAAAATAAAATTATTTCTGAAATAAAGGAATGAACTTGGTAAATTGTGAGAAAAAAAAAGAACTAATATATATCAGGTGTTTTTTTTTAATTTATTGTCTAAAATTTGACATATATCTCCTTTTTCCCACAATTGACCCTCACCCCCACTCACCCCCCAGCCGTTCTCACACCCAGCAGGCCCCCACTGCCGCAGTGTCTGTGTCCATTGTTTATGCTAATATGCATGCATACAAGTCCTTTGGTTGCTCTCCAAACCCTCTCCAATGCCATTTGTCTCCGGATCTATTTTTGTTCATCAAATTATGTTGATCATTATACCCCACATATGAGTGAGATCATGTGATATTTATCTTTCTCTGACTGGCTTATTTCGCTTAGCATAATGCTCTCTAGTTACATCCATGCTGTTGCAAATTGTAAGTTCCTTTCTTTTTTTAAAGTGGTGTAGTATTCCATTGTGTAGATGTACCACAGTTTTTTAATCCACTCATCTGCTGATGGCCACTTGTCTCCAAATATTAGCTATTGTAAATTGTGCTGCTATGAACATAGGGCTGCATATATCCTTTCTGATTTGTGTTTCTGGTTTCTTAGGATAGAGTCCTAGAAGTGGGATTACTGGGTCAAATGGAAGTACCATTTTTAACTTTTTGAGGAAACTCCATACTGTTCTCCACAGTGGCTGCACCAGTCTGCATTCCCACCAGCAGTGCACCAGGTTTCCTTTTTCTCCGGATCCTCACCAGCACTTGTCCTTTGTTGAATTGTTGATGATAGCCATTCAGACACTTGTGAGATGGTATCTCAATGTTATTTGATTTGCATATCTCAGTTGATTAGTGACTTTGAGCATGTTTTCATAAATCTCTTGGTGTTCTGTATGTCCTCTTTCAAAAAGTGTCTCTAAATGTCCTTTGCCAATTTTTTGATTATATCATTTATCTTCTTTTTGTTAAGTTGTATGAGTTCTCTGTAAATTTTGGAGATTAAACACTTATCAGAAATAGCATTGGCAAATATGTTCTCCCATGCAGTGGGATTTCTTGTTGTTTTGTTTATGGTTTCTTTTGCTGTGCAGGAACTTTTTATTTTGATGTAGACCCATTTGTTTATTTTTTCCTTAGTCTCCATTGCCCTAGGAGCTGTGTCCGTAAATATATTGCTATGACATATGTCTACTATTTTGCTGCCTATGGAGTCTTGTAGGATTTTTATGGTTTCCCATCTTACACTTAAGTCCTTTACCCATTTTGAGTTTGTTTTTGTGTATGGTGTAGGCTGGTGATCTAGTTTAATTTTTTTGCATGTATCTGACCAAATATCCCAGCACCATTTATTGAAGAGACTGTCTTGACTCCATTATATGTTCTTGTCTTCTTTGTCAAATATTAATTGAGCATAATGGCTTGGGTTGATTTCTGGGTTCTCTGTTCTGGTCCATTGGTCTATATGTCTGTTCTTGTGACAGTACCAGACAGTTTTGAGAACAGTGGCTTGGTAATATAGCTTGATATCTGGTGTTGTGATCCCTCCAACTTTGTTCTTTCTCAGGACTGCTGTGGAAATTTGCAGTCATTTTTTTATTCTAGATGAATTTTTGGAGAGTTTGTTTTAGGTCTTTGAAATATGCTGTTGGTATTTTAACAGGGATTGTATTGAATCTGTAGATTGCTTTGGGTATTATGAGCATTTTAATGATGTTGATTCTACCAATCTATGAACATTGTATGTTCTTCCATTTGTTTATGTCTTCCTCTATCTCTTTTTTTAATCTCCTGTAGTTTTCTGAGTATAGGTCTTTTACTTAACTTAGTTAAGTTTATTCCTAGGTATCTTAATTTTTTTGGCGCAATGGTAAATAGGATTGTCTTTTTAGTTTTGTTTTCTGTGAGTTCATTATTGGTGTATAAAAAGGTCATAGATTTCTGGGTGTTAATTTTGTATCCTGCTACATTGCCAAATTCATTTATTAGGTCTAGTAGTTTTTTGGTGGAATCTTTGGGGTTTTCTATGTATAGCATCAAGTGATCTTTTGGATGCCTTTTATTTCTTTTTGTTGTCCGATTACTATGGCTAACACTTCCAGTACTACACTGAATAGGAGTGGTGAAAGTGGGCATCCTGTCTAAGGGAAATGATTTTAGTTTTTGTGCATTGAGTATGATGTTGGCTGTAGGTTTGTCATATATGGCTTTTATTATGTTAAGGTATGATCCCTCTATTCCCACTTTGTTGAGAGCTTTTTATCAAGAAAGGGTGTTGGATTTTGTCAAATGCTTTTTCTGCATCAACTGATATGATTATGTGATTTTTGTCTCTCAATTTGTGTATGTGATGTGTCATATTTATTAATTTGCTGATATTGTACCATCCTTGCATCCCCGCTATAAATTCCACTTAGTCATGGTGTATGATTATCTAATGTAATCCTGAATCTGATTTACTAGAATTTTGCTGAGGATTTTAGCATCTATGTTTATCAAGGATATTGGCCTGTAGTTCTCTTTCTTTGTGGTGTCTTTATCTGATTTTGGTATTAGGATAATGCTGGCTATATAGAAAGAGCTTGGAAGTGTGCTTTCCTCTTGAATTTTTTGGAATAGTCTGAGGAGAATAGGTTTTATTTCCTATTTAAATGCTTGGTAGAACTCCCCTGTAAAGTCTTCCAGACCAGGGCTTTTGTTTGCTGGACGATTTTTTATCACTGCTTTAATTTCTTTGGTAGTTATCAGCTTATTCAGGTTTTTTTTTTCTTTCTGATTGAGTTTTGGGAGCTTATATTTTTCTAAGAATATGTCCATTTCATCTAGGTTATCCATTGTGTTGGAATAGAGTTGTTCATCGTATTTTTTCATAATCCTTTGTATTTCTGTGGGATCAGTTGTTACTTCATCCCTTTCATTTCTGATTTTGTTTATTTGGGTCCTGTCTCTTTGCTTCTTGGTGAGCCTGGCTAGACATTGATTATTGTTGTCTATCCTTTCAAAGAGCCAGCTCTTGTGTTTTTTGTTGTTGTTGTTGTTTTAATCTTTTATATTGTTTTTCTTTTTGTTTGTTTTGTTTTGTTTTCTCTCTATGTCATTTATTTCCTCTCTGTTCTTTATTATTTTCTTCCTTCTGCTTACGCTGGACTTTTCTTGTTGCTCTCTTTCTAATTATTTGAGTTATAGGGATAGAAAATTTATTACCATTGTTTCTTGTTTTTTTCATAGCTGTAGAGCTATGAACTTCCCTCTCAAGATTGTTTTCACTGCGTCCCAACAATTTTGGACTGATGTGCTTTCATTGTCATTTGTTGCCATAATGCTTTTTATTTCTTCTTTGATCTCTTTGGTAACCCAATCATTGTTTAATAGCATTCTTTTTAGCCTCCAGGTGTTTGATTTTTTCAATTGTTTTTAATGTGGTTGATTTCTAATTGTATGCCATTGTGATCTGAGAAGATACTTGATATGATTTTAATCTACTTGAATTTGAAGAGACTTTGCCTGTGTCTCAATATGTGGCCTATCTTTAAAAATAACCCTTGTGCACTTGAGAAGAATGTATATTCTTTGGCTTTGGGGTGGAATGTTCTGAAGATGTCAATTAATTCCATCTGATCTAGTGAGTCATTTAGGATTAATGTTTCTTTGCTGATTTTTGTTTAGAGGACTTGTCCAGTGGTCTTAGTGGGATATTAAAGTCCCCTTCTATGACTGTATTGCTATCAATCTCTTCCTTGATATCTTCCAGAAGTTGTGTGTTTTTTTTATGTATTTGGGTGCTTCTTTATTGGGTGCATATATGTTTATCAGAATTGCTCCCTTATGAAGTGACCTTCCTTATCTCTTGTTATAGCCTACACTTTGAGGTCTAATTTGTCGGATATAAGTATTGCTACCCCAGATTTTTTTTCCAGTTCTTCAGTATCAGTCTGTGTGAGTCCTTTTTTCTGAGGTGGGTCTCCTATAGACAGCAGATATATGGGTCATGTATTCTTATACATTCAACTTCCCTATGTCTTTTCACTGGGGCATTTAATCCATTTACATTTAAAGTTATTATTGATAGATACTTGTTTGTTGCTATTTTTATTCTTTATTCTGGTGTTCCTTCTTAAACCATTCCTATTTCTTCTTTTTACAGCAGCCCCTTTTTAGCATTTATTACATTGCTGGCTTGGTGATAATCAACTCCCTTAGTCCATTTTTGTCTGTGAAGCTCCTGATTTCACCTTGAATTTTGATTGATAGCCTTGCTGGGTACAGTGTTCTTGGATTCAGACCCTTGCTTTGCATGACTTTGTATATTTCATTCCATTCTCTTCTGGCCTGATGTGTTTCTTTTGAGAAATCAGTCTATTGTCTGATGGGAGATCCCTTGTAGGTAACTTTCTGTCTCTCTCTGGTAGCCTTTAAGATTCTTGCTTATCATTGGTGTTTGCCAATCCTAATAATAAAAGCCCAGGGTTGTAACTTGTAATGACTGATCACGACTAAAGGCTGATCAAACTGGATGTCAGTGCTGGGTTGCCATGTTGACCTTCACAGCCGTTGCCACATGCTGTGGGCTCAACTGGTCGGCTCCCCACTGCCCATAGGAGACTGGCGAGCTGAAGCTGGTGGAAAGCAGTGAGCCCAGGCCAAGCCACCCTGTGATCACGGGGTGAACAGGCCAGGCTGAGCCACTCCTCAATCATGGGGTGAATCAAGCCGCCCCACGATCATGGGGAGAACAGATATAAAAAAATCAAAGATCATATTTAAAAAAAATAACTTTAAGTTTATTTTTATGGGGAAATTTTTTTAAACCCAAATTGTCTGAGAGAAAGAACAAAAAAAGCTTACTTGTTAATTGTTTCCCAACTTACATGCTAATACTACAAAACTATTTTTAGTCTTTAAGATTTCAGCCAACTGAACTTCAATATTCTAAGAATATAAGAGTGGATGACATTAACCACCTTCTGAATATTTTATTAAAATGAATCCAAGAAATTCACCAATGGTAAATATTAAATTATGCATCTCAGATATTCCTCATGTCTATTTAATATCTCCACAATTGATTCTTGTCTTATTGACCATTACTATTGTGCCTGTTTTCTACTTTTTTGGTGGTAGAGTGGTATAATATTAAAAACATGGACTTGGGGTTTACACCTGGGTTTGAAGTTGACTGAGCCTGAACAAATAATTTATCTCTGAGGTCCTCTCTCTTGCCCTTGTTTTATTTTGCAAGGTGAAGATAAGCCCCCTGGGTGATTTTTAAGATTAAATGAGATAATAGATTGAAAGCATTATTACTAGCTGATGTTAGTTCCCATCATCTTTCTTTCTTTTTTTTCTGGATTAGTAGCATGATTTAATGGTTTTAAAAAATTATTCTTGAACTAAAAATTTTGTGGATAGTTTGACATATATCAGGATTACTTCTGAGGAAGTAAAAGGATATATTTAGATGTAATTGTCTCTCAGCCAAAGTGCTACTCTACCACTGTGTGGTTAGCATGGCATTTCATACTTGAGGAGAGCATTTTCTTTAGTTATGGAGCTGCATGCTTTTAACCTAGGCATATGGATGCTTTTAACCAGGTTTGGAAGTAAGAAATGTGCATTTAAGTAGTAGGGTGAGGGGATGGTTCTGGTAAATATGGCTAGATTTAACACATTTCTATAGGCAGTCATTTTTGTTTTATTAAAACTTTATCTTTTAGAGCAATTTAAGGTTCATGGCAAAATTAAGAAGGAGGTGCAGAGATTCCCCATATGCCCCCTACCCCAACACATGCTTAGGCTGCTCCATTATCAATATCCTCTACCAGAGTGGTACATTGGTTACAATTGATAAACCTACATTGACATATCACAATCACCTGAAGTCCATAGTTTATATTATGGTTCACTCTTAGTGGTATATTTCCCATGGGTTTGGACAAATGTATACTCTAGTGACATGATTTTTGTGGTATCATACATAGTATTTTTATCACCCTAATCTCTGCCTACTTACCCCTCCTTCCATCTCAACCTTTGTAAAACATTCACCTTTTTACTGTCTTTTCCAGAATGTCAGATAATATGTTGCCTTTTCAGATTGTCTTCTTTTACTTTGTAATATTCATTTAAGGTTCCTCCATGTCTTTCCATGCCTTGATAATTCATTGCTTTTTAGTTCTGGAGAATATCTTATTGTTTGGATATGCCACACTTCATTTAGCCATTCACCTACTGAATGACACATTGTTTTTTCCCCTCATTTTGGTAACTAAGAGTAAAGCTGTTATGTGCATCCTTGAGAAAGATTTTTGTGGATATCAGTTTTCCACTCCTTTCTATGAATACCAAGGAGTGTGATTGCTGGATTGTACAGTAAAATTATATTTAGTTTTGTAAAAAAACAACAACACATCAAACTGTCTTCCAAAGTGGATGTATCATTTTGCATTCCTACCAGCAATGAATGACACTTACTGTTATTTCACAACCCCATCAGCATTTGTTGGTATTAGTGCTCCTGTTTTTAGCCAGACTAATAGGTTTGTAATATAGTCTCCATATTTTGGGAGGTGCAAAAAGTTTATGAACATCTATACATTGCCAGAAGCTATCCATTGTTTACACTATCAGGAAAGTCTAAACAAGGAACCCGGAAGGCTGATGGACCTTTAGCTTTGGCAAGGGCCAAAGCTATGCACTGATTGTTTAATCGAGATAATGGTGGCTCAAGCAATTTCCTGTCCTAATAGTCTCAAAGTGAATATTTATTAATATTTACTGACCTTTAAGATAGTCTGTCTGCTACTGGAATTGCCTGCTTGACTAAGGGCAAGATGTGTATCTAAAATTGAATAAAAAGTTATCAGGGCCTGGGCACCAGTGAAGCCCTTCCCAAGGCCCTGATCCAGGTCCTGAACCCTAGCCATGCAGGTAGTGGCTGTCACATCTTTCACAATACATAATATTGGATTTTTGTTATGACCTCTGTGAGTTTTCCTTTGTGGGTTTCTATATCATGAATCTTAGCTCACAGGGCCAATTTAAGATAAGTATAATAAGCAACTATGTGGTCATGGCAGTGGACTGCAAGAAACCAGAGATGAATAAAGCATACTTTTTTTGCCTTAAATGGCTTGTAGTATATTAGATAGAATGCTAAGAACACATACACTTACTGGCCAGATTATTATGATCTCTGAACGCATAATAGTCTGGCTACTCAGTGTACATCCTATATAATAAAAGGCTAATATGCAAATTGTCCCCTCGACCAGGAGTTCGACCAGCAAGCAGGCTGGCCAACTGCCCATGTCCCCTCCCCCTGGCCAGGCTGGCCAGACCCCACCCATGCACATGCACGAATTCATGCACTGGGCCTCTAACACACACACACACACACACACACACACACACACACACACTGAGTGGCCAGATTATTATGTGTTTTGAGACCATAATAATCTGGCCACTCAATGTAAGTCTATAGATGAATGCAAAATACAAAAGAAAACATGGGAAGTGCTATAAGATTGTTATTAGAGTACAGGGAAGGAAAAGATACTATTGCACTAAGGTAGGCACCTGGGATTTTTGACTACATATGATGAATGTTCAATTTTTGTGATAGTCATTTGGCTGTAGTATAAGGCAGAAAGATATGTGGGAGAGAATCATTTGATGATGGCATTAACCATTATGTAACTAAAGGATATAGTAAGAGTGAGCTAAAATGATAACAATATGAGTAGAAAGGAGGGGATAGGAAATGTTGAGGGGCTTTGATGCTGGGCTGGGACCATGATGGCAAAGATTTTCAGCTTGGCTGCTGAGATGTTACAGACACTTAAAAAAACATAACAAAGAATTCAATTTTGGAGATGTTGATAGATTACATTAAGGTAGAAATGCCACTGTCTAGTTTACATAATTAGGAGTAGGTTAGGACTAAAGAAGATTTGAGGATTATATGCACAGATACAATAGCGGATAAGATCACTATTCCACATTTCTTGACATGAACAAAAGGAATCCATGATGGATAATAAATTCATTGCTAAATTGTGAATATATCTATTAAAAATACATAAACTGATCCTCTTTCTTTTTAAATAAGCTTTATCAGACTAACACTAAAGTTAATTCTCTAATTTCCTAAGGTAAAAAAAAAAATAAAAGACTGGGATTTAAATTTCAATACATGACAATTGACACATAGGCATTAAGAATAGATGTATTACTTATAAGAACCATTGAGTTTTTCCAGTCTCATCGCCTCATTTATAAGAAAGAAAAACAAGGCCCACATAGTTGAGTAAGTAAAATACCTTAATGTTCTCATGGCAGTGCCAGTTCTAGAATCCTGGGCTAGAACTCACCCTTTATTCTATGCTCTTTCTACCAAAAAGACACTAAGAGACATCTGAACACATCCCTCTCCCAACACATCTTAATTTGAGAATCAGCATTGTTACCATACTGGATCTATATTTATTTTAATAAAAATTGATAACCATAAAATACAGGGTATATGTTGTATTATTTTCTTAGGGCTTCCACAAAGTACTTCGAACTGGGTGGCTTAAAACAACAAAAATAATTATATCGTACCTCTGGAGGCCAGAAGTCTCAAATCAAAAGGTTGTCAGGAATATGTTTACTCTGATAATGGATAGAATTCTTCCTCTACTCTTCCCAGTTTCCGGCTGTGCTGTCAATCCTTGGTGTTTCTTAGTTTTCAGCTGCATAATTCCAAACTCTGCTTCCATTTTCATTCATATGGTATTCTCTCTGTGTCTCTGTGTCTTCACCTGATCATAATCCTATAAGGGCTCTACTCCAATAAGATCTCATCTTAACTAATTACATCTGCAAAGATCCTATTGCCAAATAAGATCACATTCTGAGGTATTGGGGATTAGGACTTTAACATATCTTTTTTGGGAGGCAATTCTACTTATAATATGTACTATTTTGCAATAAACATGATGATAATTTTTGACAGTTAGTGGCATCCTTGAATATTATATACTAGAACTGTTAGGTCTGATCAAATAATTGAATCAATACCCTCTCCCCTGGGAACTGACCTTTAGACTACTTCATAATAAACATTCCACTTGCTTAAACCACATTCTACTTGCTAAGACCACCATTTCTTCCCTCTGGACTTTCCCAGAATCTGGACCTGCCCAGAAAAAGGTTACCTAGAATCCTTTAAAAACCTCTAACTCCTCATCATTGGGTGCTGGCGCCATTTTGGGGATCAGCCCATTTGGTATCCAGATGACCTAATAAATTCATAATTCTTCACCCCTTTTGGCCTCATGCATTTCTCCTTCAGTGACCCTAAAAAGAACTACTGATAGTACCAAGTATGCTTGCAAAATTTTTATTAGGTAAAGACCAGCTGGGCTTCAAAGGGATTTACACTTATAAGGGAAGCCATCATTACAGGTTATAATTATCACTGGGAATAACCAAGAACAGAATTGACAAATTTGTGTTTATGAAAGTAACATAATAAATGATATTTCTTTAAAAATTATCTAAGTGGGTAAAGGGTATTTAATTTTTCAAGCCACTCACATGTTAAATTTTTATTAATGAAGTAATCTGCAATGATTTTGTGTTCTGTATCTTTGTTAAGAAACTAGAGGCCTGATGCATGGATTCATGCACTGGTGGGGTCCCTCGGCCTGGCCTGTGGGGATTGGGCCGAAACTGGCTCTCTGACATCCCCCAAAGGGTCCTGGATTGCGAGAGGGTGGTTCTTAGGTGACACCCCCAGAATCAGGCTCCCTCCTCTCTGGTTCCTGGTACATCACCAGAGAACCACAGCTGCCAATCACCAAAACTTGGCAGCTCCTTCATTGAACATCTGTCCCCTGGTGGTCAGTGTGTGTCATACCTACCAGTCAGTCAGCCGGTCGCTTGGCCTTTTATATCCTACACTAGTGGCCCAGTGCACAAAATTTGTGCACAGGGGTTGTCCCTCAGCCCGGCCTGCACCCTCTCCAACCTGGGACCCCTTGGGGGATGTCCTACTGCCGGTTTAGACCCAGTCGGACATCCCTCTTGCAATCCAGGACTGTTGGCTCCTAACCGCTCACCTGTTTGCCTGCCTAATCACTCCTAATCACTCTGCCTGCAGCCTGCTTGCCCCCAACTGCCCCCCCTTGCCGGCCTGCTTGCCCCCAACTGCACTCCCCCTGCCAGACTGCTCACCCCCAACTGCTCTCCCCTCCTGGCCTGATCACCCCTAACCACCTCTGCCTTGGTCCTGCCACCATGGCTTTGTCCGAGAGGTCTCTGGTTTAATTAGCATATTACCCTTTTATTAGTATAGACTGGAGTCCCAGTGCATCACATTCATGCACGGCGGGGGGGAGGGGGCACGCTCCCTCAGCCCGGCTTGTGCTCTCTCGCAGTCAGGGACCCCTTAGGGGATGTCTGCTTGCTGGCTTAGGCCCGCTCCCCTGGGGAGTGGGTCTAAGCTGGCAGTCAGACATCCCCAGACGGGTCCTTAGCACTGCTGTGGAGGCAGGAGAGGCTCCTGCCGCTGCTGCTGTGCTTGCCAGCCATGAGCCCACCTTCTGGCTGAGCGGCACTCCAGCTGTAGGAGTGCCCTGATCTCCTGGGTGCAGCTCCTGCTTTGAGTGTCTGCCCCTTGGTGGTCAGTGTGTGTCATAGTGATCGGTTGTTCTGCTGGTCATTCTGCCATTTGGTTGATTTGCATATTAGGGTTTAAAACCGGCCTAAACTGGCAGTCAGACATCCCCTGAGGGGTCCCAGATTCTAAGAGAGTGCAGGCCAGGCTGAGGGATTCTCCTCCCGCCCCCCCCCCCCCCCCCATGAATTTCATGCAACTGGTCTCTAGTATATAGATAATAAACTGGGTGGAATTATAGCATGGCAGACCTAGGCTAGAATTAATTTCTCCATGAATGAGTTAATGAATACAATGTTACTGAAAATTTTGCATTTTTCAGCTTTTTAAAAATAATAAATAGGTTGTCAGTTATGTTTAAGACAGAAAAAAATGGACCACATGACCAATTAACTTGGTGTCCAGGAAGAATGTTTCAGAGGAAGATGAGCCTTTTAAATTGGCAGCTTTCTTTGTAAATTCTACCAGAAGTTTAGCACTATGAACAGAATCTTCCCTAGGTGGGTAACTTCAGAAATGCCAAATCACATCTATGTGCCACATTAGCATAACTCTGAGTTTGCAGATTTCTCCTGAATTGTTAGTGTAAGACAAAGGTAGTATTTGTATCACTGAGCTAATGATAAAGGAAAATACCAACTAGTGAGAACCCTCTGCTGTTGTGAAGTAATTCTGCATTTCAGTAGAGATGTTGTTAGGTTGCTTTAGAACATGAAGGTTTTTGCAACCCTGAAAGAAAGGTCTCTGGACAATCAGCCATGACCTTTTTCTAACTCTTTTTCTGAGTTCTCTCCAGGTCTACCATGTGGGATATCAGGCTTATTTCATGTAGCTGGTTCCCTGCAGTCAATTGTCCTTTTCTCTCTTTTCCACTCTAGTGTTGGTTGATCACTAATTTAAAGCCCATAAATTATGCCTTTTATTCTTTGCTTTCCTCAATGAGTCCCTTAAGAGATGCAGCTTACTGTGTTCTCTTTTTTAAAATAACTAAAAATGTGAGGGGCTATTCCAAGATGTTATCTCTTTTTAAAAATTGTAGTTTTGCTTATTTACTGTTAGGTTTGATCAAGCAATTGAGTTGATAACCTTCCCCTGGGAACTGGCTTTTCAGGTCATTTCACTATAGACATTCCCTTTGCTGAGACCACATTTCACTTGCAGTGACTACAGCCCATTATCTCCCCTCCAGGTATGCATAAAGAAGTCTCTGCCCAGAAAAAAGCCCACCAAAAGTCCTTTAAAAGCTGCTGACTCCCATCATTGGGTGCTGGAGCCATCCAGGCTCAGCCACCTGGTGTGTGGTTGATCGAATAAATTCATGATCCCTCACCATCCTGGCCTCATGTGTTTCTCCTTTGACAACCTAACATTTACAAGTGGCTCTACATATCGTTCTCTAAGCATATAAAATAAATAAGATAAAAATTTTGAATGTGACCTTGTCAAAACAACTATTTGAGATCTCATTCTTAAAATACCAAGAATATAAAGAAATTCATTCCTCTATATCCCCACTTGGGAAAGAAAATATAAGTAAAAGGCCCACTCAGCAAATCTTCCAGCTGTAATTAAGTTACTTACAGATGTATACTTTAAAATCTGTAAGATTTGTAGGTAGGCCTACTGAAAGTGATGACAATTAAGGAACAATACAATTCGATAAATTTCCACTAAAATAAAGTCTGAAACGCATGCACTATTAGCATTTTTTTCCTTTAGTGATTATAGGTGGCACCAACCCAATCACAGTTTCTAATTCTTTTGTAGTGACTTAACTGAGCATTTTTGTGGCAACTCCTTAGGCATGAGTATTCTACCCATAGCTCCAGAACTGTGGGGTTCCAAGTTACCCAAAAAGTATAGTGTTTCATATAATCCTCACTATGTAGTTCAGAGAAAACTAGAAAGTGGAAAACACTAAATTAAAGAAATAGAAGTCATTTTTAATTATATTTTGAGAAGTCCTAATATTTTTTGTTTTGGTATACTGACCTATTTATTAACTTAAGCATTTGATTTGGAAAATCAGTCTATGGCATTAGACACATTTCATATTGAGAAGGAGCCAAAATGGCTGTGGAGTAAGTAGAAACTATACTCATATCCTCCCAGCACCTAACCTATTAAGAACTAAATTATAGATAAATCAATCTGAAAAACCAACTGAAGGCTAGCTGAACTGAAATATTATAACCAAGAATCTACAGAAGGAGCCACATAGAGACTGTAAGAAGGGCAGAAATATAGAAATGGCTGTTCCTACATGCACATACAGCAGTTGGGAATCCAGAAGGGAATCTTGCCTGCAATGGTCCTCACTTCTAAGAGAGGTATTTCAACCCTATTTTGGGATCCCCAACCAGAGTGCCAGAATTAGAAACAGGAGTCTAAATAACATCTGGCTGTAAAAATCAGTGTGGGTTCTGCCTGCCAGGGAGACATGGGAGTCTGCTAGAAATCCAGGGGCTTTCTTAAAGGGTCAGTATAACCCTTTGCCATGCACCCAGGACTCTGATAGAGGAATGGTGACTCAGCACAAACTAGAGTCATACAGAGAAGATCTGGGTTGCATGGCCCCCAAAATAAATCTGGAGAGTCAGACACAGAGATCTCTGTCCTGAGTCTTTCTCCCTCACCATCCACAGATGCCATCTTCCTTGAGTCAAGCACTCCTATCCTTAAAGCACCAGCCTGAGGAGTTCACTAGCCCAGCCCTCTAACTAGCAGCAACACCATCCTGCTGACTATCTTCCACAGGAAGTCTGCTGCACCCAACCAGGACGTTTGGAGTCCTCATTTTCTTGGGAAGCTCTTGTCAGAGACTCAAACAGTTGTGTGGCTCAAGAGCAGGGAGCATTTGTTCCCCATTTTGTGCCATCAGCACCTGTCCCTTAACAGGAGACCCACCTGTCTAGTTCTTCCAACTTCCAGTGACCCTGCCTTTCTGAGCTCGAGTCCTCCAGAGGGGTTGGCTGGCTGTGTCTAACTGAGATCTTTGATGTACTTTTCTTTTTGAGGAGCTCTAGTTGGGAACTCAGACAGACACCTACTTGAGTGGCTACAGAGCAGTGGCCATTTCCCCCACACTGTTAGACACCAACAGCAGTTCCCCAATAAGAGACCCACTTGTTCTAGCCTTCCAACTCCCAGGTGGCCTTATCTTGCTAAGTTCCTATCCCAAAGAGAGCTTGGCTGGCTGCCCCCAGTCCAGAACCTGTGTTGTGCTCTTTTTGGGGAGCTCTGGTGTAGAGACTCAGAGAGAGACTAAGTGGTATGGCTCTGGAGTAGGAGCCATTTTCTCACCACTGAGTGCCTGACCCTGAGCTTCTAAACAGGAGATCCCTAGGTCCTTCCTCTTGACACTAGTATCCCCGCCCTATCAAACTTGCACCTTGTGGAAGAGACAGCCAGGTTGGGGTCACTCTACAGACTTTATTTAGAAAACTTTGAGATAGTCCAGGTAACATCAGGGGGTGGTAGAGCAGCAGACAGGTGGAGCAGATCTTGGGATTCACAGATCTTGGCCTTTTACTGTCTCGGCTAAGAGCTGGTGGAAGCTCATCTTTGCACATAGCTTGGATCCTCCCATGCTCACCCAGGCCCATTACAGGTAGCCACAAACTGTGGATTTCTAGGTAGCTGTAGACAACTATCCCAGAGTCTTAAATGGACCTGCACTGGAGTCCCTCCCAAGTCAACCCAGACACAACATAACCAGTGATGTGCTTCAGACCACATCAGAGCATGACCCAGCTAACCACAAAAGTGGCACAACCAAAGGGAAATCCCAGGAGGCATTAAGTCTCTTCTGGGACAAATTCCACTTAGGAGGGCAGTTTCTGCATTGTCACTCATACACTGTGGTTGGGTTTGATTTTCATAGTCAGCCAGACTGAAGGTAAACCCCTCTCACAGACAGGCCAACAATATTTATTCAAGACTCAAGTACAATAGGAGGGCTAACATAACTCACACAAGAATAATCCTGGAGCAACTGCTCACATTACACACACAAGAGATGTTCCTAGAGCAACTAGCTCAGATGATCATAAAGATTGCACCACTGAACCTCAGAAGAATCCTACTATAGAGATAACAATAGAGAAATACAAAAAGGCAGACAAAATGGGGAGACAAAAGAAAATGCCCCAAATGAAAGTAGAAGAGAAATATGCAGAAAAATAACAAATGGAATGGAGGCAATCAAACCACTAGATGCAGAGTTCAAAACAGTGGTTATATGATGCACAATGTACTTAGGGAAAAAATGGATGTTCTCAGGGAGAATTTAAAAATATAGGAACCATTAAAATAAATAGAAACCATAAAAGATAATCAGTTAGAAATGTAGAATACAACATATAAAATGAATAATTTATTAGAAGGAACCAACAGCAGGTTAGATGAAGCAGAGGACTGAATCAGCAAATTAGGGCACAAGGTAACAGAAAACACCTAATCAGAGCAACAACAACAAAAATGTAAAGGAACAAAGTCTAAAGGACCTCTGGGGCAACATCATGATTAACAAAATCCACATCAAAGGGTTACCAGAGGAAGAACAAATGATCAAAAACCTATTTGAAGAAATAATGGCTCAAGTTGCCTCAAAAAATTAAAAATGGAACCACATTTTGACCTAGCTTCTGGTTATATATTCTAAGAATCCTGGAACACCAATCAGAAATAATATATATACCTCTATGTTCATAGCAGCATTATTTACAATAACTAAGATCTGGAGACAGTGCAAATGCCCCTCAGTAGATGAGTGCATAAAACAGCTGTAATACATTTACACAATGGAATACTACATGGCTGCAAAAAAGAAGGAACTCTTACCATTTGCAGCAGCATGATGGACCTGGAGAACATTATGCTAAGTGAAATAAGCCAGTCAGAGAAAGATAAGTATAACATGATCTCACTCATATGTGGAATCTAAAAAACAAAATAAACTGACAAAATGGGACCAGAGGCATGAAAAAATAGAACAGCCTGACTGATCTCAGAGAGAAGGTGGGTGGGGAAGACAGGAATAGATCAACCAAAGAACTTATATACATATTAGAGGCCCAGTGCACAAAATTTGTGTACTTGGTGGGGGTACCTCAACCTGGCCTGTGCCTTCCTGCAATCCAGGAGCTCTGGAGGAATGTCTGACTGATGGCTTAGGCCCACTAAGCCATAAGTTGGACATCCTTAGCATTGCCATGGATGCGCGAGAGGCTCCCACCACTGCCAGCTGTGAGCCTGGTTTCTGGCTGAATGGTGCTCCCCCTGTGGGAGCACACTGCATGGAGTGCCTGCTCCGTGGTGGTCAATGTGTGTCATAGTGACCAGTCATTCCACCATTAGGTCATTTGCATATTAGCCTTTTATTATATGAGATATGCTGTAGATAAGACCTCCTAGAACCATAAGAAATGCAAAAAAATCACTGTTAACTCATTCTCGAATTGCCCCCACTTAAAATCAAATTGCTCCCCTGTGGGACATGTGCTGCACCTTGGGAACCACTGATACGTTTCCTCTCTGAGCTTCATTTTTGAATACATACACATATACCATGGGGATTGTAATCTCTTCTCTGTCTACCTCACTGAGTTGTCATGAGGAGGTTTGAGCTAATAAACCTAGAAATATTTGATCACGTAAGTGATGTCTAAATAAGAAGGGATTGTTATTTTTAAGCCGACGGGTACCCTCGCAGGTAGCAAGTGCTGATTAGGGGAGGAGGGCATGATTGTTTCCTGGGACTGTAGCTATGGAAACTTTGCAGAGGGTTCTGCAGGCCTCAGAGGGGCAGGCTCTGGCCAGCAGCCCTATAACCATGGTCATCCCTGGAGGTGTTGACCAGGGGGTGGTAGGCGGGTGGCGAGGCCAAAGGGGTAGTAATTGTCAAACCTCCCCGCTTGCCACCATTCTTTAAATTGTATGTGGCCATTTAATAGCGGTATGTGCTCAGGGCAGGGCTCCAATCTCCTGGAATGGGGTGGGGGCCAGGGAGGTGAAGGGGGAGTGGGGCGGGGCCAGGGCAGGGCCAGGCAGGCTAAGAGGGCAGGTTTAGCCACAGTCCCTGGCGAGGATCAGTGCGCTTCTGTTGCAGAGTGTGCTTCCACTGTGGAGATAGCAGCGCTGCTGTTGGGGGCATGGGTCTGACCTTGGGGGGCCTCTCGGGCCTGCCTCCACCCAGGTCTGGAGTTGTAGGAAGGAGAGGCATGCCTGGCTCCAGCCAAGGGGGCCCGGCAGTGGCAGGCCGTGGGCCCCAGATGCCTCGGGGGTACTGACGGGTTGTTGCCAGCGTGCTATTGTTGTGGGCAGCCTTGGTAGGGGTGGTGGGGTAAGAGATCAGGAGTTGGAGATGCGGGCTGCAGCTACTCCCCAGGTTGGGTCTTGTCTCTGTATGGTCAGCATCCCTGTCCCCCCAGGAGTGCAGGGGCTGGGGTAGGGTGTCTATGCAGGGGGATTGGAAGAGCTCCCCGTGGCCACTTCCTCTTCCTTCTTTGCAGTCTGGGTTCCTGTTAGGTGCTCTTCTCAGACCCCTGGGAACTTGATTTTGGTTGCCCTGCCCCTCTATGGCTCCCTGCTACCCCAACCCCACTCAGCTCTCCCCAGCCACCCGCCTGTCAGGAGGCAGCCACCCACCTGTCAGGAGGCTGTGGGCAGCATGGTCCTGAGGCAGGGGGTGGGGGTGTGGGGAGCAGCTCCAGTAAAGTTTAGTAAACCCAGGGTCTGCATCGGGATTCAGCTGCAGGGCCAGGGGAGTCTGTCTGAGTGGGACGAAATCATGCCAGACTTGGAGTCCCATCCTGCGGCCCTGCAACCCTGCCCACCCTGCTGAACAGTCATGACATTATGGCATCCTGGCTAATTTGCATATTCCTTTATTATTAGTATAGATATTCTTAGCCCATGGACACAGAAAATACTGTGGGGAAGGCCTAGGGAAGGCAGGTGCAGGGTGGAGAGAAGCAAAGTGGAAGAAAAAGTGGGACATCTGTAATAGGGTCAACAATAAAAAAAAAAAAGAAAAAGAAACTAAGAAGTCAATGCTATTTATGATTGCATAAAAAAAAAAGTACCTAAGAATAAATTTAGCCAAGGAGATAAAAAACTTGTACTTAAAATATTATAAGATATTTAAGAAAGAAACTGAAGAAGATACAAATAAGTGGAAGTGTATATTGTGCTCATGGGTAGGAAGAATTAACATCATTAAAATGTCCATACTACTCAAAGCAATCTATATATTCAATGCAATTCCTATCAAAACACCAATGGCATTTTTTACAGAGTCAGAACAAATAATTCAAAAAGTTATATAAACCCACCAAAGACCCAAATAGCCTCAGCAATCTTGAGAAAGTAAAACTAAGTATGAGGTATCACACTACTTGATATCAACCTATACTATAAGGCCATAGTAATCAAAATAGTATGCTACTGTGAAAAAAAAACAACATATAGATAAATGGAACAGAATAGGAAGCCCATAAATAAACCTATGCCTATATGGTCAATTAATATTTGACAAAGGAGGCAAGAACACAATGTGGTAAAGAGTTTATTCAATAAACGGTGTTGGGGAAATTGGACAGATACATTCAAAAATGAAACCTGAGCACCTTCTCACACCATAAGTAAGAAAAAACTCAAAATGGATTAAAGACTTAAATGTATGACTTGAAACCATAAAAATTCTAGAAGAATACATCAGCAGTAAACTCTTTGGCATTTCACTTACCGATATTTTTTTTCCTGATATATTTCTAGGGCAAGGGAAACAAAAGAAAAAGTAAACAAATGTGACTACATCAACTAACTAAAATCAAACTAAATGTTTTTGCACAGCAAAGGAAACCATCAACAAAACAAAATGACAATCTACTGAATAAAAGAGCATATTCACCAATGATACATGTGATATGGGGTTAATATTCAAAATCTATGAAGAACTCAGACAAGTTAACAACAACACACACACAAAACAAAACAAAAAACCCTAAGTAGGCAGAAGACCTGAAGAGACACTTCTCCAAGGAGGACATATAGATGGCCAATACACATATAAAAAGTTGCTCAAAATCATTAATCAGAGAATTGCAAATCAAAACCACAATGAGATACAACGCCACTCCTGTCAGAATGGTTATCATCAGCAGCAAATCAACAAACAAGTGTTGGTGAGGATGCAGAGAAAAGGGAACCCTTGTACATTGTTGGTGGGAATGCAGATTGATGAAGCCACTATGAAAAGCAATGTGGAGGTTTAAAAAAATTTTTTTAAATGGAACTTCTTATGATCTAGGGATGCCACTTCTGAGGATATTGTATCTAATAAAAGAGTAATATGCAAATTAACCATCACTCTACTACACCACCAGCCACGCCCACCAGCCACGCCCACCAGCCAATCTGGAGGGAATATGCAAATAAACCCAACCAAGATGGCTGCAGCCACAGAGAGCAGGAGGGAGGCTTGGGTTTCCCCGACAATGGAGGAAGCCAAGCTTTCCGCCTGCCCTGCGGACCCAGGCCTCCACTCAGTGCTACAAAGTTTCAATTATAGAAGATAAATAAATCCTAACAGAAATGGCAGCAGCCAGGGAGCTGGAGAGAGCAGGAGGCTAGGGTTGCCCGCTGCAATGGAGGAAGCCGAGCTTCTGCAGCCCTGGCCTGCTTTAGCCTCCGCTTAAGGCTACAAAGTTTCAATTATAGAAGATACATAAATCCCAACAGAAGTGGCTGCAGCCACGGAGCAAGCAGAAGGCTTGACTCCACTCCAGGCTACAAAGTTTCAATTGTAGAAGATAAATAAATCTCAGATCCTAGGGCCTCTGCTTGGGTCGCTGGTGCGTGGCTGGCCTGCAAACCACCACAGGCAACTGGGCAGGCAGGAGAGGTCAGTTGGGGGCAATCAGGCTGGCAGGGGAGCAGTTAGGCATTGATCTGGCTGGCAGGGGAGTGGTTAGGGGGTAATCAAGCTGGTAGGAAAAAGTGGAAAAAGTGGCCAAGACTTGGAAGTGGTTAGGGGCAATCAGGCAGGGCAGGCAGGCAGGCAAGTGGTTGGGAGCCAGCAGTCCCAGATTGTGAGAGGGATGTCCAACTGCTAGTTTAGGCCTGATCCTACAGGCAGTCAGACATCCCCCGAGGGGTCCCAGATTGGAGAGCATGCAGGCTGGACTGAGGAACACCCCTCCCCAGTGCATGATTTTTTGCACTGGGCCTCTAGTATTATGATAAATATGTTTGGGGCCAGGTGCGTACTTGAAGCAGTGGGGATAACATTTGCTGTATATCTGAAACTAATACAGAATAACATTGAATGTCAATTGTAATTGAAAAAAATTATATATATTTATATATAGACCTTGATGCTGGGGCCCTGACAGCCCTGAAACTGGTTCACCCACACCCAGGACCCAGACAGGAGGTAGGAGGGAGCCCAATTCCTTACAAAATTGGCAGTTGGTCCCTCCCACTGGCAGTCTAGCCTCCATGATTGGCCCTGATTGGGGTGTGGGGGCTGGCTGGCCAAGCTGGCTAAGCAGTCCCTCTCCTCCACCAGCCGGTCCCCCTGATGGACCCTGATGGGGGGCTGGCTGGCCAACCTCCCGTGGTCCTTCTCCCCCTGCGTGCTGGCCCCCCTGATTGACCCTGGTGACAGGCCAGGCCAAGGGACCCCTCCCATGCACAAATTCATGCACTGGGCCTCTAGTGTGTGTGTGTGTGTGTGTGTGTGTGTGTGTGTGTGTGTGTACATAAAATGTTTTATATTAATTAAACACTTTGGTGAAGTATTGCATAACATCTTTTTACTTTAATTACGTGATCCAAACTCTGGAGCCACAAGTAGAAACACTAGTTTTGTTTTAGTTTAAATAACTGATCTAGACACCAGTGATTTTGTGAACAGGAGTTTCTAATTAAAGCTACAAGCTGTAAGTGCTTGTTAAAATGGAGATTCCCTATGATTCCAGTACACATTAAAGTTTGAGAACCAGTGTTTTAATACTGAGAGGGTTTTGCTGATAAAATGAGATTAAGCAAAAAATTCCCAAATAGGTTGCCTCTTTGGTAGAATTTTTATGATTTCCCAGAGAGAAGCCATTTCTCAATAAGTTTTCTTCCTATAGTAAAGGTTTTGATCAAGAAAACATTTCTGCTTCATTTATGCTTTCCCCAAAAAAGTATTCCAAATGAAAGGTTAATTTACCTGGAATACCTAATTATCCATATAAGAAAGTCCTGTTAGTTCTGATCAAATAATTGAATTGATATTCCCTCCCCTGGGAACTGACCTGTAGACGACTTCACAGTCATTTTCTTTTGCTTAGATCACATTCCATTTGCTAAGACCAGTATTTTTCACCTCAGGACTTGCCCAGGATATGGACCTGCCCAGAGAATTCCCTGCCAAAAAAGATTGCCTAGAGTCCTATATATGAAAAGATGTTCAACCTCACTGCCAATCAGGGAAATGCAAGTGAAAACTACAATGAGATACCACCTTACATCAGTTAGAGTGGCCATTATCAACAAGACAAACAACAGCAAGTTTTGGAGAAATTGTGGAAAACAGGGAATTCTCATTCACTGCTGGTGGGAATGTAGACTGGTACAACCACTATGGAAAGCAGTCTGGTGTTGACTCAAAAAATTAAAAATAGAGCTACAATATGACCCAACAACCCCAGTCCTAAATACATACCCAAAAAAACTCAAAATCATATATATGCAAAGATATATGCACCCCTTTCCTCATTGCAGCATTATTCACAGTGGCCAAGACTTGGAAACAGCCAAAGTGCACTGTGATAGAGGACTGGATAAAGAAGATGTGGTACATATACACAATGAAGTACTACATGGCCATAAAAAAGGATGAAACAATATGGATGGACCTTGAGAACATTATGCAAAGTTAAATAAGTCAGACTGAAAAAGCTAAGAACTATATGATTTCACTCATATGTGGAATATAAAACTGAAACTTATGAACACAAACAGCAGTGTGGTGGTTGTCAGAGTGAGAGGGATGAGGAGAGAAAGGGGTCCTAATATGAGGTGACAAGAGATTTGACTTTGGGCTGTGGGCACACAGTCCTATATACAGATTTTGTAAATTAGTAATCCACACATGAAACCTATATGTTCATGATGAATAATGTCACCCCAATAAAATTTAATTAAAAAAAAAGAAATCTATACTAATAATAGAGAAATATGCAAATTGACTGTACCTCCACAACACCCCACCAGCCAATCAGGAGTGAGTATGCAAATTAACCTGACAAAGATGGCAGGTTAATTAACATGCACAGGTGCCCAGCAGCCTGGGTCCCGGGAACATACTCAGGACCCAGGCCACTCAGAGCCTGTAGGCCTGCACATAGGCCCTGAGCAGCTGGGGTCCCAGAAAGCCCCTGGTCACTCCTGGCCCACAGACCTTGGTGCCAAATGGCTGGGGGCACGGCGACAGAGGCTTGAGCAGGGCCGGAGTGGAGCTGGGGGGACCTTGCTGAAGCCGTGGCACAGGCTTGATCAGAGCTGGGGGGCCCTGCCTAAGGCACAGCGGAAGCATAAGCAGAGCTGGGGGGGCCCTGCCCAAGCCGCAGTGGAGGCTTGAGCAGGCCCAGAGATGGGGGGTGTGCCAGCCTCAGCTTGCCAGCAGTCCTGCTTCTGCATGTGAGCTGCAGAGGAAACACCTTATCTGACTGCTCATTGGCTAAGCTCCCTATACTCCACTGGTAATGTTCTTGGTAACTTGGGTAATAAGAATCTAAAAAGGTGATCTAGGTTTTTTCCACCTCACTCCTGGAGGAAAAAATGAAGGTCCACCGCTGGAGGGCTAAGAAATATCATATCCTGCCCTAGCGGGTTTGGCTCAGTGGATAATGCCTCAGCCTGCTGACCGCAGGGTCTGGGTTTGATTCTGATCAAGGACATATACCTAGGTTGCAGGTTTCTCCCCAGCCAGTGCCCAGGTCAGGGCTCATGCAGCAGGCAACCAATCAAAGTGTCCCTCTCACACTGATGTTTCTTTCTGTCTTTCCCTCTCTTTTCCACACACTCTAAAAATCAATGGAAACATATCCTCAGGTGAGGATAAAAAAGAAAGAAAGAAATGTCATATCCTATGAAAGAGACATCTTGAAAATGCCTAAAGAAAGTTGTCATTTTTTCGTGGTGAAGGGACTGGAGTCCGTGTTGATAAAAACACCTTGGCAGCTGCAGTGGCTGGCAGTGGCTGCAGCAGCTGGGTGATGGGGCTGGTGCCTTCTTCTGATCAGCCTGGTTGCCTCCCGCAGAGGGAGGCCAGACTGTGGCTAAGGCCCACTCCCAACACAGGGCTCCCAGTCTATGAGAGGGGGCAGGCTAGGCTGAGGGATCACCCTACCCCAGTGCATGAATTTCGTACACCGGGCCCCTAGTAATAAAATAAAAAATAAAATAAAATCTCTGACTCCTTGTCCTTGGCTGCTGGTGCTATTTGGGGGCTCAGCCCATCTGGTTGCCAGATGACCTAATAAATGTATGACTCTTTACCACTTTTGCACTTTTGGCCTTGTGCATCACTCCTTCAGTGACCCTAACAAGTCCAAAGTTTTTTTTTTTTTTTTTAAAGTGTTATTTAATTCTTCAGGGTTAGTTGTTACCCAATGGTCATAAATAGCCAGATAAAATCACCAGTGATGGAATCTAGAGAGGACCAATGGTGGTAACCCTGAAGGGCAGGGAAGAGAATGAGCATCTTCTAGGTGACAAGAGTCAATAAGTGAATCACAAATAGGAAGGTTAGAGAAATTGACTCAAAAAAATGCATAAACTCTACCTAGAGTTTTGTTTCAATTTTCTGTTTCAAAAATGTGGCTTAAATATAAGCAAGTTAGGATGAGAGCAGAAGGCATGCCATCTTCTTAAATGAGAACTTTAAGATACAGGAATCTAAGAGGAAACTTAAAACAGTGATAGGATCTGTAAGACCTGTTGATAAAACTTAAAACATAAATACACAACATGGAGGGTATTGTTGCATGCTCCTCAGACTTTTCAGGGAAACAAGGAAAGGCAGTGAAAAGCACATTAGACTGGGAAACAATCATCCAGTTTTTTCCCCAGCTCTGTCACCAAGGGATCATGAAATGCTGAGCAAGGTAAATAAGTTCTCTTTTAAAGGAAATGGTTGAGTTAAATTATTTCTAAAGTCCCTTTGAAGTGTGATTTGATATTCTAGGCCATATCTTGGTTATACAAAGTGACTTCCACCTTTTTTTTTTAATGAGTATGTGTATATCTCCTTGTCTTAATGTTTATACAAATAACTATCAGAAAGATTATCCAAACTGAAAGGAATTCAGAGCAAAAGCAATTACTTTTGATTCTCATTTAACTCCTGTTATTATTAGAACCTTCTTAACTTGGCTTTCGCTTATCTTATATTTTTTCTTACAAATAATATGTAATATTTATTTTCATCTAAAATATAAGTATGTAAAACTCAATTATGAGTATGCAAACCAAAGTAATATAACCTCATTCTGGAAATAGAGTCTAGATAAAGAGTAAACATAACATTCATTTATATTGGGTAAAAGGGCAAAGATTACATGGGGAAGTAGGAATTAACATGGATAAGGAAAAGAAATGGTTTGACATTACAGTTAATCTTTAATTATCTTTCTGTGTGTTTGGGGCAGAAATAGAATATTGGGGACCAACTGTAATTATGAGTAATATTAATCATGTTCTGTTAACCATGATGTTTTGTTCTGATTAAAGAAAGCACATTCTGCTTCCCAGTAACATTTTTCAAAGGAAGTACAATTTTCCAGTATAAGAGAAATATGGTTCTGAGCAGTCCTAATGTTTTTTTACAAATACAACTTCTTGGCATTTAATATGATTGAGAGTAGAAGCAAAATGTTGGACTATTAAACATATTCTGAAATTGTTAGAGGAAGACATAATATTCTCCTAGCTATTAGTTATAAGAAATAAAATAATAAACATTAATCATGCTCTGTTAACTATGAATGTTTTGTTCTAATTAGAGAAAGCACATTCTAACCTGGCTGGGGTTGTACTCCTTGGGACATGGGAGCTAACATCGGAATGCAGTCCATCCTCCTTCCCGAGAACTGCCTATTACTATGTAAAGATTCACAACTTCATAGCTGAAACAATCTAGTCCGGGAGGTAACTGCTCTTTACAACCTCCAACCCCTATTACCTGTAATCTGATCCCAGAGTGCACAGAGGTACCTGCCCTCTTGCGACCCTTGCCCACCCTGAGCTCGCATGACTTGTAACCTGTAATGATTATCCCATGTCTACTTTCCCATGCCTGTAATTCCTACTTCCCCATGTAATCTTTGCCCTTTTACCCAATATAAAGCAGCTGGTTTATGGTTGGGTGCAGAGCAGATTTTTTGTGGATGACCTGCTGCTCTCCCATATTGCTAGCATTATTGGAATAAATACTCATATATGATCCAACCCTGCCTCTGCTTAATTGGCTGAAGTAGTGACAGAAAGCCCGGAACCCTTGGTTGTCAGGTTACATATCTGGCGACTCTGGTAGGATGTAAGTGAGCAACTCCTCTATGGTGAACACTGGCAATCCTGCTTGCTGCCTGGATTGGGGGTTCCTGGGGCTGAGGTCTGGACTCTTATTTGCAGCACTGCCAGGAGTTTTCCTGGTTTGAGTACTGGCCCCAGCCTCAGCAATCTCCATCATCTCACATAAGATGTAAGTTGAATCAAGCATTTCTGTATGACAGAAGAATCAATCATGCTTGTATGGCATGAGAAGCATTTGCTGCCTCTCATCTGGTTTTAAGGCATGCATTTACTGGGTGAGCCTGACCAGGTCCTGGTAGCAAGAGACCTCTAGTGGTCCTTGCCTGGTATTCGAGCCCTTACTCTGATCCATTCTGGGACTAGAGACATTGCTCTGCTTCAGTGTTTTGTTTTTTTGTTTTGTTTTGTTTTGTTTTGTTTTGTTGTTTCTTAATGCAGGGCATTCTGAAGTTTCTGTGGCTGGACATGTAAATATGGTGCATAGAGTGTCTCTGTTGATTGTTATTTTGTGACTCTTTGTTATTTGATTTATTTGTTTAAAGATGGGGCACATCCCACTTTTCTGGGGGCCCTAGCTGCTTGTGGCAGGCTGAACCGGTGTCATGAATTACAGGAACTTCCCAGCAGCTGCTAAGAATTCTTAATATTGGGGACCCTCCCTGCTCTCCTTCTCAAAACATCTGCCAATCTAAATGCTTTGCTAGTGAGAGTTTTGTCTGTCTGTAATGTAACTTTGGTTAAAGATGTTCTTTGTTTCCTTTCTTATGTTTTGGGGACTTAGTTTACTCTTTGTTGTTTTATGAAACTGGGAATCATCTGCATCTGCTGTTCAGGCTTGCACCACTCAGAACAAAAGGTCATTTGCTGTGCTGGATTAGTGTGAGATAATATTCTAAAGCTAATGTCCCAGTCTCTCCTATTGGGCATACTCATCTATTTACTTTAGGGTTGTTTTTGTTTCTATTTTGAAATAGGATAAGATCTCTTCTTATATGCAAGATTTCATGTTGTTACAATCTACTCAGAAAGAAAATTATGGGAAATAAAACTTCTAAACTCCCTAAGTTTTTCTCCTAGAAGGGCCTGACCTTCAGAAGTGCTCTCAAGGAAGGGGGGCACTCCCACTTTGTAAAGAAAAAAATAGTAAAGTCTTTGGTAACTTAAAACTTTGGTTCTGCTGGTTTAAATAGTAGAAATTATTAAATATCTGGGTCGTTTGAAATAACAGGATACTGAAATATTAAGTAATCTGAGTTTGCCTGCTTTTGACCTCTTATTACAGAAAAGCTAGAAAATACACTTGAAACTGCTAGTGAATGTTTTACAATAGAAATATGTCTCTCAAAAGTGTAAATATATTTGCCAATCTAAAGAATGATGTTTACTTTTTAGTGGTCACCTAAAAATTAAGGTTTCTGAGAATTAAGCATTCTAACCAATTGGAAAGAAATTATATAGTTTTGGTAATAGAAGGAATGAGGCATGGAGATACATTTTGAAGAAAAAAAGAAAGTGAGTTCTAAAGCTGGTTATTTCTGAATGCATAAGAAGGTTTGTAAAAGTTGTAGAATGGTTTATGAAAGTTATGGGAGAGTTGTGAAGAAACATATTGAAAGGAAATTATAGATAATCTGAATAATAAATTTAATGTCATAAATGAGTCTAAAGTAAGCTAATACAGAATTTGTTTACTCTTATATAGTCTGCTAAAAGGTAAAAAAGAAAAAGCCTTTCCTGTTTTTGCCCAAAAAGCAAAAGTTCTATAAATTATATAAATCGTTATATATTATGTTATACTAGTGGCCTGGTGCACAAAATTTATGCATGGGGGGGTCCCCTCAGCCCAGCCTGCACCCTCTTCAATCTGGGACCCTTTGGGGGGTGTCCGACTGCTGGTTTATCAGGCCTAAGCCGGATCCCTCTCACAATCCTGGACCACTGGCTCCTAATTGCTCACCTGTCTGCCTGGTCACCCCTAACTGCCCCCTGCTGGCCTGGTCACCCCTAACTGTCTCCTGATGCCAGCCAGGTCATCCCCAACTGCCCCCCCTGCTGGCCTAGTCGCCCCTCACTGCCCTCCCCCACCAACCTGGTTGCCTCTTACTGCCCCCCCTGCCGGCCTGGTTGCCCCCAACTGCCACCCCCCCCATTGGCCTGGTCACCCCATGCAGTCTGCTTGTTCAGTCATTTGGTCATCCCTCACTAACACCCCTGCTGGCCTGGTTGTAGGCAGCCATCTTGTGAGGGTGTGATGGTCAATTTGCATAGTACCTCTTTATTATATAGGATTAATCAGGTACATGATTGCTTAAAAAGTCCACCATCTTAATTGTGGAACTGAAGTTTTGCTAGCCTATGGTTGTGTTTAATACTTTTTGTCACTTTGATTGAATAATCTAATACTGTTTCATAATAATAATAAGGATGATATATAACCTTTTGGTAAAATAAGTTTGACAACCTTCCCCGGGTTTGAATTTTAAGAAATGTCTTAACCTAGAATTGGCTTTAGGTCATTCCAATTGGCCTTGGAATGTCTTAAGGATTTGTTTCCTCATCTTATGCAGGAATATTTTCTGCTTAAGGTACATGGGAAACTTTTTCAAATAAAGAAATCATAACTCTGGTATAATTTCATTTATAACTTGTTATTCTGGAATATTGTGTCATTTTATTTATTTATCCTTTTTAAAGATATATATTTTTATTGATTTCAGAGAGGAAAAGAGAGAGAGAGAGAGAGAGAAAGAGAGACATCAATGATGAGAGAGAATCATTGATTGGCTTCCTCCTGCATGCCCTCACACTGGTGATCAAGCCCACAACCTGGGCATGTGCCCTGACTGGGAATTGAACCACAACCTCCTGGTTCATAGTTTGACACTCAACCACTGAGCCATGCCAGCCAGGCTGTAATATTGTATCATTTTAAATTTCTTCTTGTCATTTAGAGACAGTCACTGTTTTGTTATAATGCATTTGGAAAAATGTTACATCTTCTGAGGAATCCATGGAAAGGACTCTGACATTTTCAGATCATCCCCTTCGAACTGGATGAAAATTATTAGAACTCTATAGAGTATATAGATTTATAGAAGTATTGGCAGAAAAAAATCAGGAGAAACAAAAAAAATGATTGTGGGACTGAATGAACTGAAAAGAATTATATAGTTTTTGTAACTTTTGTGGAAAAAATTGCTGATTTTTAATCTTTTTTGTTTTTCAGACATAAGGAAACTTTTTTCTTTTCTTAAAGCAATTTGGTAAATTATATATTTTTCTCCCTACCTTATCCCTCCAGAATTTGGCAATTCTTACTAAGTGAGTCATGGCAAAATGCTTCATTGCGTGAATTCTATAAGACCTATTTCCAATTGTTGTTTTATGAACCAAGACTTTGAATGGGATGTCATGTCTGAAAGAGAAATGCCTGGACTCTGGATGTCACCAGAAAGCTTTAAGGAATGAAGACTAACTTTGAAGCCAATAAGTGAGCTTTCTATAAATAGCTTGGTACCTTGATTGGTCTGTGGTTCATGGCAGTCTTTCCAGGTAAGAAACAAAGGTTGCTTTCCTGAGAGATGGCAAGGAAGGAACCTAAAGGCATATTCGGAATCTCAAGAATATGAAGAAATTCACCCAAGTCTGCAGGTACTGCAGGAAAACCTGATGGCACCTAAGTGGCTCAACTTCTTTGCCCTGAGGGGCTAATTAAAGCTCAATCATGAAACTCCAGCAAAGAAAAAATTTTAAAGGCCTATATGATCAATTGCTATTCTTATTGTGTTCATTTAAGTGATCAGGCCAAATTAAAACTAGATTTAATACAATAAGTCAATTGGTCTTAATTTGGCTCCTTAATAAAGATGAGGGTGATTTTAGGGAGAGTAATTGTGTTTCAGTAAATTCTATAAGACACAATTGTGAATATTAGACTCAAAGCTTTACTTTTTACCTATGAATTGAACTGGATCCTGAATTTATCTCTAGCTTTTACCCCAATAATACAAAAATTTATAACAAAGTTTGTCTCCACCAGGTTACAAGTCCTACTTGTACTCAAGGAATACCACCTCTAGACATCATTGCCACCTTTTTCCATGCCCAGGCTTCATTGTCTCTCTGACAGAGAGGAAGGATCTCTTCGCTCTGAAAGAAAACTTCATCCCTCTTCAACTTGAAGCAGCTACAGAAGAAACCCTGTACCCCTTTACTCTGAAAGAATTCAGAGCAGGATCCTTGAAGGGGGATGTGGTAGTCAGACAGACATGAGCAGAGCAAAGATGATAGGCCAACTGGGGCAGAAATGGATGGGACCCTGAGACATGTGTCTCACCACTCCAACTGTTCTGAAGCTGGCAATTGAGGAACCTATGTAGAATGGAACTTGACATCTTGCCTAGTAGGAGTTGGGATACCTATTGCTAATATATTGAATTGTACTCATTCTATTCATTTTGGAAGGAAAGTCATATACTGGGACCTTTATTTGTTGAGACCCATTGTTTGAGAAAAGGATACAGGGATGTTTTCTCTAAAGGTCACCGCAGTAGTTACCTGAGGCAAATATCAGACATTTTACTGGGGGTTCTTATTGTCTTTTAGTATCTAATAACTACAATATAAATTGTTTTGATAATTATACCATCCCTTATAATAATGGACATACTAAGCTACCAGCTGGTTGGTTTCTGATATGTGGGGTAACTGTCCATTCATATATCCTTGCTAATAGCACCTGTTGCTTAGGATGACTGACTGTCTTTATGTCTCAGAAACATCCCAGGGTCCCAACCAAAAAGACCTTCTCATGGCCATAGCACCAGATTACAACAATGATCTCCATCTGTGGAGCCTTGCTGAATATATTGCTTTAAACATTTTTGTTACACTGGTAATGGTAGGCTCCCTTAATGTAGAAGTGACCTGGCTGGCTTGTAGCATGGTAAAAGCCCCAAATGCCACTTCCAGGGCTATTCAAGGGATACATAAGAGTTGAGAAATGTCGGGGAGCAGTTATAGAGAATTGAGCAGCAATAGATTATTGGTTGTTGCAGCATAAACACAATTGTGAGGAATTGAAATAAATGTTCTGTTTTAATCTTTCTGACAATTCTCAGTTGATAGAAAACAACATTCATTAAATTAGGGAAACCATATTCAAGATTGTGCATTCACTGTATTCTATCCCTGGGAACTGCTTTCAAGGCAAAAGCAAATATAGTCCAGCAGGATGAGATTTTTCATCTAAACCTAATCTCATATATATGAGACTAGTGGCCTGATGCATGAATGAAGATTCGTGCAAGAATGGGCCTTCATTCTCCTGGCTGCCGGCACCACCTTCTCTCTGGCTGGAGCTGCCTTTCTGCCTTCCCATGCTGCCCAGAGGTCCGGGGCGGCTGGGGTGGTGTGGAATGCCTGCATCCTGCCCTGTGCTTGGCACCTGCATATGCAAATTAATCCTACAGCTTTGTTGGGTTAATTTGAATACTCACTCCTGATTGGCTGGTGGGTGTCGCGAAGGTATGGTCAATTAACATGTTACTCTTTTATTAAGTAGATGATAAAAAGAAACAGTGGGGAATGTTAGGGTTAGAAACATAATATTGGGGACTAGCTATTCGTTATAAGAAATAAAATAAGAAATATTAATCATGCTCTGTAAACCATGATTGTTTCATTCTGATTAAAGAAAGCACATTCTAACCTGGCTGGGAATTGTACACCCCGGGAGATGGGAGCTAACATTGGAATTCAGTTCATCCTCCTTCCCAAGAACTGCCTGTCATTATGGAAATATTTACAACCTTGTGGCTGAAACAATCTAGTCTGGGAGGCACCTGCTCTTTCCAACCCCCAGTCCCTATTACCTATACTCTGGTCCTGGAGTGCCCGGAGGTGCCTGCCTTCTTGCGACTCCCCTCCCCCTGCTCCATGCCTGCATGACTTGTAACCTGTAATGATTATCCTGTGCCTACTTTTCCATGCCTGTAATTCCTACTTCCCCACATAATCTTCATCCTTTTACCCAATATAAGCAGCTTGCTTATGGTGGGTTGAAGAGTAGATTTTTTGTGGATGACCTGCTGCTCTCCCATACTATGAGCATTATTGGAATAATTGCTCATATATGATTCAACCCTGTCTCTGCTTAATTGGCTGAAGTAGTGACAGGCTCTTTGGTTGTCCAGTCACAAATTCACTGTGCTTGAATATGGCACAGTATTTTCTAGTTATAATATGTATCTAATCATTTAATTGAGAACATTTTATCAAGCATAATATGCTCTTAAAGGAGCCCATGTTACAAACTAAGAATAACAGAAATATTCAATATGAAATACAAATATATTTAAATATACAATTCATTTTAAATTATTCTTTGATGATGCTTTCCTAGAAATGAATTATAGTCATGTAGGTTTCTGTTGCTGTTTTATCTTTATTGTTGAAGGTATTACATATGTCCTCTTTTTTTCCTCATTGTCCTCTTCTAGCCCACACCTGCCCCTGACCCCAGGCCTTCAACACACTGTTGTCTGTGTCTGTGAGTTATGTATATATGATTAAAAGTTATTTGGTTAAAAAACAATTAAAATAAAGAGTAATACTAACGTGTTATGCTCTTACCCCTATTGTTCCAAAGCTTTCTGGCTTTCTTCTTATCTTTTTCTTGCACAGGTGTGTCCATATCCATTTGATCAGGTACCAAAGAGATTTGGGGCTCGGAATAACATTGAAGGGAGTAGGCAGGGTACCTCCTTCTTCAAAATAACTCATCCAAAGCTTTGTTCGAGCAAATTTCCATTCTATATCAGCATGGTCCTGAAGAGAAGAACATGATAACTGCTGACGGGTTTCTTAATTATTGATGTCAGATAAACATCACAGAGAGCCTGTAACCTGACTTGTGTAGCTCTTGGAACATTAATTACTCATGAAAACAGTGCTGACTCTTGGAGACAGTCATCTAAACATTTCAGATGATGGCTTATCCTGGTAAGAGTCATTGCTTTCTTGTAACTTTTCATCTTTCCCTCTTCCATGAAATAGACATCTAAAATAATTTCATGTTAAAGAGACTAGCAGTAATTACTTATGCCTCAAGGATGAATTGTAGGTTTCCATTAGCTTAGTTTCATTAGATTCTGGCCACAAACAGGGCTTTATGTATTATCCAAGACTTTGAACCCCTACTTACCTGAATGTCACCCTCATAGCTCCTCATGGCTTAGCCTCCTGGTATTTCCAGGAAAAGTCTTACTTGATACATTTCCATGTGAATAATTAGTGAACACCTTTAGGGAATAGACATAAACTCAGAGAGAAGTTCCTCTAACAAATGTAGAGTTGGGACTATGAACCTTGACATAATCCTGGCCAAATGGCACCAGATAGGAGTATGACTGGTGGTTACCCACAAGCCTGAGGTTATCCTTCATTGTCATTTATATATCATTCTACTAGAGGCTTGGTGCATGAAATTTGTGCATGCTTAGGGTCCCTCAGCCTAGCCAGCGATCAGGGCAAATCTGTGTGGCAACCAGTGGGGCGATCAGGAGGGCCCCACTGGCACCCGCCTTGGTTGGCCTGGGGCCTGCAGGCTGGAGGCAGCTCCTGCATTGAGAGTCTGCCCCCTGGTGGTCATTGTACATCATAGCAACTGGTCATTGCACCAGTCATTCCGCCATTTGGTCAATTTGCATATTATCTTTTATTATATAAGATATTAGCTTTTATTTATCTCCTGGGAAAACTTAGGAACATTTATGGCATTTAGTTAGAGAGCAGTCATTCTCCTCTTGAATTAGCCATAAATTGAATTAAGTAGACAATCTGGGAAGTAGAAAGTGCTAGAAACTAGGCACACATACAATTAAATAATTCAAAATAATTCATTTTAACCTGTTACTATTATAAAAAGGAACTCAGATTTTAGAGTAGGATAATATTAGACTATACATAATTCTAATATTACTAGATTTCTGTGTGCCAATGAATGCAATAGGTTGTATATATCTTTCTACTATGAACAATATATATTTTAGTCTAGGCACTGGACAAATTGTACTTTCAATAGGAATCACTATATTCAGAAAATGCCTGGCCTCCATTGTTGCTTAGCAAATGTCTGATTGGAGGCTTCAATGATTAGATGGAAGCACAGAAGCTACAGTTTCCCACCCATTTTCCCTCCTGTTCCTCTCCTCTAGTTCCCTCTTGTTTACTTTCTTTCTAAGCAAGCTTACAGATTCTAACTTAATGAAGAAAAGTATATTTGTTTGCTGCAGTTATGGAGAATCAGCTTAAGATAATAAAAAGGTAGTCACCTAAAGTATTGGTTTAGTCTGGCCAGTGTGGCTCAGTGATGAGCATTGACCCATGGACCAAGAGGTCACCAGTTCAATTCTTGGCCAGGGAACATGCCCCAGTTGTGGGCTCAATTCCCAGTAGGGATCGTGCAAGAGGCAGCTGATCAATCACTGACTAATGTTTCTATTCCTCTCCCTTTCTCCCTTCAATAAAACATATTTTAAAAATAAGTAAATAAATAAATAAATAAAGTATTGGCCTATGAGTAGCTTCTGATCCTCCTGATTCTCAAGGAGTCATATATTAAGTGTTATCTTGATTTCATTATTCTATTTTACTACTAAACAAAGCCTGTGATTCTGAAAGAGTCTAAACAAAGTCTCCAGTGGTTAGAAAAATTGGAACAGTTGATAGATATGTATTTATTGCCATTTTATTGTTCATATTATTGATCATCTTCTTCTTCAAGAAGATCCTTCAACCTTTCATACAATACTGGTTTGGTGGTGATGAACTTCTTTAACTTTTTCTTGTCTGGGAAACTATGTATATGTCCATCAATTTTAATGATAGATTTGCAGGATAGAGTAATCTTGGTTGTAGGCCCTTGCTTTCATCACTTTGAATATTACTTGCCACTCCCTTATGGCCTGAAAAGTTTCTTTTGAGAAATCAGCTGAAAGTCTTATGGGGCTTACTTATAGGTAACTGTTTTCTCTTGCTGCTTTAGAATTCTATCTTTATCTTTAACTTTTTGCATTTTAATTACAGTGTGTCTTGGTGTGGGCTTCTTTAGGTTCATCTTGTTTGGGACTCTCTGCACTTCCTGGATTTATATGTATATTTTCTTCTCCAAGTTAGGGAAGTTTTCTGTCATTCAAATAGGATTTCAATTTCTTGCTCTCATTCTTCTCCTTCCACTCCCCTATGATGTGAATGTCACTACACTTAAAGTCGTCCCAATGGCAATAAATGCATATCTATCAATAATTTAATCTACAAAAAAATGAATAAGCAGAACAGAAACAGACTCATAGATACAGAGAAATTTTTGTTGATTGCTAGATGGGAAGGTGTGGGGGATTGGGCAAGAAAGGTTAAGGGATTAAGATGTACAAATTAGTTGTTACAGAGTAGCCATGGGGATGCAAAGTACAGCATAGGGAATATAGTCAATAGTATTTTAATAACTAGGTGTGGTGCTGAATGAGTATGGGATTTATTAGGGTGATCCCTTATTAAATTATGTAATGTCTGGTCACTTGGGTGTATACCTGCAACTAATTTAATGATACATGTAACTGTAAATGAAAAAGAAAGACTGGAACTGAACTATGATGATGACTAAAAATCACCTTCTGCTACTCATCTTCTAACTTAGTTAATATTTAAAGCTTCACTTAGCTATTTGCTCTCATAGGAAGCCTGCCCCAACCACCATCAATTTCAGCTACCTCCCACCCCAGCATGTATGGTCCTTCTCTTCTGTACTTTCATCATATTAGCAAATCCCTTTTCTCAATATTAAAATCATTTACTTATTTTATTCCTACTACATCACATTTTTCTTTAGGGCAGAGACTTCCTTATTCTGTGTATCCGTAAAAGCAAGCATATACTTGGCATATATTAGATGCACAATAAATATTTGTTTAAAGAATACATGAGTGAATGAGAAACAGATTTTAGATATGGCCTGCATGATTGATTTTGCCTTTTAACCATTAAACTTTACTCCTTTTTAAATACTTTATCCTAAAGCTCTGAGTTAGGACTAGTAGGACAAAAGAAAAAGCCCTCAGGGTAAATTCTGGTATTTTAGGTCAGGAGGAAATAAAATACTTGGCATGTTCATGCTCCAAGGAGGTATCATATGCAGGATCCTGGAAAGGACACCTGGTTCAGCTTCTGAGGGCCTGGTCTCCTCTCAAGTAGTTTTAGTATTTGGGTCAAACAAAAATAGAGATTTGAAGCTAATTCTCATCTCTGTAAGAATTAATACTCTACAAAGCAGCAAAAAGAAAATGTCATACTATTCTTGAATAGTGTTCTCTTCATAAACTTCATACACAATACATGTCTTATAGAATCCAAATTGTATATACAACTTTATATACAATTTGTCTATGGATTTATATTTAGAGGCTTCCTAATGTTTTTGAAGGGGCAGTTTGGAAAATAGAATTCACATTAGGGAAATATGTTGACTAGAAGAATACAGAAGTTCTGATACAAATATATAGGGAGTATCTAAAAAATTTCAGATTTATAAGATACTTAAATGAAGCTCCACAAATTTTGCTATTAACAAGTAAATTCCAGACCTAGGTATATCCAGATGGGAATATGTTAGACTGTGAATCAGTAAATGAAAGTATTTTTCTGATATTTATGCAGTTTTTCATCTGTGACAGGTTTAAGTAAAATTCAGAATGTTGCCTCTCAAAAAATAATAACATTTCAGAGTTTTAGCAATAGATTCCAAAATGCAATATAATTGTAGTTATTTATGGAGAAACAACTTGTCTAAAGTCTAAATATTAAAGACTTAAAACATACTTCTTTTTTTAAAAAATATATTTTATTGATTTTTTTACAGAGAGGAAGGGAGAGAGATAGAGAGTTAGAAACATCGATGAGAGAGAAACATCGATCAGCTGCCTCCTGCACACCCCCCACTGGGAATGTGCCCGCAACCCAGATACATGCCCTTGACTGGAATCGAACCTGGGACCTTTCAGTCTGCAGGCTGATGCTCTATCCACTGAGCCAAACCGGTTTCGGCTTAAAACATATTTCATTACAGCATTATTTACTTTATTACTATTGTGATTGGCTATAGATATACATCACTAACATGTAAGCTCTATGGGATAAAAGGCTTTATCTTCTTTGTTTGTTGTTGTATTTCTAGTTCCTAGAACAGTACCTGGCAGCAGAGTAAGTATTCAATAAGAATTTGTAGATTGAATGAATAAATAAGTTAAACTGTTTGGGTTCCAGATTCAATATACAATATACAATATTGAATATACAATGTATACAGAATATACAATATTCTGCTACAGAAATCAGGCTTACACTTATATTGCTTTTGCTAGGCTTTAAGAAATGAAAAATCCTGTGACTTTTCCCTTCATATTCTCCTGTCTACTATTTTTTGTATCTTGCCAAGCTGGCCTGAGTTTTCTTATATCAAGATTGTAGGTTAAATGAATAGACACAATGCAAAGTCCAAAGGGCACTTACCTGTTGCTTGCCATAGCAAATGACTATCTGAAAGGATAAATCTAGTTTATTTTATAATCATGTGTAAAACACTAAATTAGTATCTAGTTAAACATGGTGAATACTGCTTAGAAACTTCAAATTAACCATTTATATTATACTTTTGTCTTATCAATAGCCAATTCCAGACCTTATTTACAGTGATGACAGAAAGGAGTATACCTAGGAACAATGCATTCTAGGGTAAAATATTGCATTAAAATAAAATTATTCAACTTACAGCAATAAGTTGGTAAGAATTATTCATCATAGCTATTAACATATTGAGTAGGACAACCAGAGAGATGACATTGTATGTCCCAAACATGGTGGCACCAACAAACTCAGTGAATTTATGCTGTGCTTTAACATTGGTCACATATAAATTGATGAGCCCAAATATTGACCAAAACAGGGACTGGAGTGTCTCAAATAACCTGGAATAAAGATAAAATGAATTAATAACTATGTTAATAGAACCAATATACAAAGACATAACAGTAAAACTGGAATGCTATTATGTATATAAAATTAATTTAAAAATACATGTCCAAGACTGCATTATAAAAATTACAAAAGCCTCCATTAATCAAAAAAAAGGAGGGATAGTAGGGTAATATCATGTAAGGAAAAATATCCTATAAGTAAATTACATCTAGAAAATTTTTACTTTACCAAATTAATTTTCATTTGTAATGCTAACAGCAAAACACCCATGAAAAACACATATGGTGTCTAAACAAGACAAAGAAAAATCATTTGGGCAAAAATAAAAAGGATCCCAAATCAATTATATAGAAAAGATTCCTTTATTAACTTTTGGTTGAGAATATGTTTGTATATTTTCAGAAAACAACTCCAAGACCATGTGGATTCCTGCAACAGAGAGGAATTGACAGGTGTGTTCCAACCACGAAGACAAGAGGAGAAACAGTCCAGAGATGGAAGATGCTGATGACACCTTGCCACACTAGCAGTCAGCAGCTGTACATCACTGCAGGTTGCCTAGGACCAAACCAGAGAGGGTCGGACCTGCATTGCTACCATGTACCCACCATCCAGATATCATTGCTGACATGTACACATAAGGAACTGTTGGACATTGAAATTGGGACTCAAACATTTTTGGTTATTATATGTTTATTTCTAGTCTGCAGAGGCAAGATTTTTTAAAGGAAAGAAATGGGGGAAAAATAGATACAGAGGCAAAGAAGCATTGAACAGACTGTCAAACTACAGCAGGAAGGCAGGGGAGGTTGCGGGAAGGGCTGTAAGAGATCAACCAAAGGACTTGTATGCATGCATATAAGCATAACCAATGGATACAAGCCACTGTGGAGGTGGGGGCAGGTAAAGGCATGTACTGGGGGGTAGGGGAGGCCAGGGGAAAGTCAATGGGGATAAAAAAAATAAAGGAGACATAGTACTACTATTTGTAATACTTCACACAATAAAAAAAATACATGTCCTCCACTGGGTATCTATACAAAAAATTTGAAAACATTTAATCACAAAATATATGTATCTCTATGTTCATTGTAGCATTATTTAGGATAACCAAGATATGGAAACACAGAAGGGTCATTTGGTAGATGGTTAGAAAAAGAACATATGATATTATACACACACACACACACAGACACACACACACACACAGACACACACTAGAGGCCTGGCCTGGCCTATGCCCTCTTATAATCACCCCAAAGAGATAGGCCCTACCTACCTGGCCAAGGCTCCATGATGGATCAGCCCTGCAGAGGGAGGCCCCTCCCACCCACCACAGCCCACTGGCCAGTGGCCTAGACCTCTCTCTGCAGGGTGATCATGGGGCCATGGCTGGACCCAACCAATAGCCTTGCACCCACCTTGGATGGCCTGGTGCCAGTGCATGTCATAGTGTCATTGTCTGGAAGGTTGTCAGGATGGTCTTTCTGCTATTTGGTCGTTTGGTCAATTTGCATATTGCTTTTATTATAGATATTATGAAATACTACTCAGTCATAAGAAAAGATGAAATACTGCCATTTGCAACAACATAGATGGATCTTCAGAATATCATCCTAAGCAAAATAAGTCAGTCACAAAAAGCAAGAACCATCTTACCTAATAATAGACAAACATGCTAATTGACCAGGCCTTCTTGACGCCCACCAGCCAATCAAAAATGACTATGCAAATTAACCCAACAAATATGGCACATTGATTTGCATACATGGCCACCAAGCAGCTGGGGGCCTCTGAGCAGTGTAGGAAGGCAGGAAGGTGGCTCCAGCCAGAGTGAAAGCAGTGCTGGCAGCCAGGGAAAGGAAGGCCCATTCTGGCACGAATCTTTGTGCATTGGGCTTCTAGTATGATATAAAACTGAAAGCAACAAATGAACAAACAAGAAAAACAAACAAAAATCATAAACACAGACAACAGTATGATGGTCACCAGAATGATAAGGGGGTAGTAAAGGCTAAAGGGGGTCAAATATGTATTGGTGGAAGATTTGACTTTGGGTGGAGGGCATGCAATGCAATATACAGATTATGTATCATAGAAATGTACATTTGAAATTCTATATAATTTTATTAACAAATATCACCCCAATAGAGGAGAAAAATGGCAGCGGAATAGACAGACGTGTTCCGAGCCTTGTCCTGGAGCAGAAAGAAAGAACAGCTGAGGGTTGCACGAGGAGTGTTTGTTGGAAAGTTAAGGGACAGCTAAACTCCAGGAGAAGGGTGAGGGATTGCTAGACGGGGTTCCCCTGACCTGCCCCCCCTATGCAGCTGGGTCCCCTCCTGGAGCTACAGGCTTGGACACGGAGACCGTGCCATCTTGATAGGGAAAGTGGAGCTTAACAGAATCCTGAAAATCCACAACTGCAGCAACCACCAAACAGCTGCGAGCCCCAGAACACCAGTCCCCAATTGGTGCAAACTTATGGATTCAAAGGAGCTCTCCATTCCGCCACAGAAATATCAGATTTTGCCTGGGGTAAGGTGAGGTCCCTGGTCCCCGTGGGAGAGAGAAACATGCGTTTTGCGGGAGATGGAGGACCAGGGAAGTCTGTGCCTAGAAAAATCCGTGGCTGTTGGGGCTGGCGTGACCCATGAATGTGGAAGGGGGTCCTCAAAGCTGCTAACAGAAGGGATCCCTAAAAAGCAACCCATTTTGATCTGATGTGCTGGGACAGCCTAAGAATTTCAAATGTGTGCCGGCTGCTTAGACTTGCGCGCAGACCCATTGTTCGCTCACTTGGGCTTTTTCCTCTTCAAATCCTTGCTTCTGATTACTAAGCCCAATACATAGGATCACCCAGTTGGGGCCACCCTGGGAGACTGCAGGGGAAAGTTGTTTTTCTGGAACCTGGGGGTCGGAGCTGGGAGTAACCATCGGAGAGCCAGCTCTGAGGCAGCCCATTCCCACAAACCGGTATTGAGTGCCACAGGGATAAACACAGGCTAGGGAGGCTGTATATAGACCCGGAAGTCAATCCATAAACACTGCCACCCAGGGGCTGAATCACAAATTGACTCTTGTGTAATCAAAAATAAAGGAATGAGAGAAATTAAGACACCACCTGCTTAAAAATCAGGACTGGCTTACAACACCGAGGAACAGTAGAATGCAGGGAACTGCAATACTGTCCGGACTGAGAAACGGGTGTGCCAAACAAAACAATAGAGGAAGTGAATGACTTTCACTATTGCACATTATATATATATATTTTTTCATCTTTTACTTAAACTATTTTTTTCTTTTTTTCCTCACTTGATTTTAAATTTTTAATTATTACATTTTTATTTTTAATCAGTATTGTTACTACTAATATTTTACCTTTTTTTTAAGTGTCATTTTATTTTCTCTTTATTTCGGGACTAGTGTTCTACATTCTATTTTCATCTTTCCTTTAGCATCGTTTTACTCTATCTCAACTCTACCTTTATGCCATCACTCTCTTCCTAACCTTTCCCCTTTTAGTGTCCTGTTTATTTTACCCCTTTCTTGCTTTAGATTTTCCCTATTCTTTCTGTTTACCACCTGTTAAAATTTCACCATACATATATATCTAATTTCCAATCCCGTGCTCCAAGTCCATACACACCTCTCTCTTCACTGTCTTAACTACCCAAAAAATTGTTTTTCTCCCTGTCCTTTAGTTGTTGTTTGCTTGAATGTTGATTATATCGAATTTTTATGCTTTTTTGTGAGATTGTTTTGCTTATTCTTTTTTTTTGTTTCTTTGATTTTGTTTGCTTTGTTTTTGTTTGTTTTTTGCTTCTGTTTTCCCGTGCCTTGCTTGATATTAGTTGGTGTTGTCGTTTGTGTTAATCCCCAGGTACTTGTGGCTGGCATTTGCTGGGAGTAGTGGTTGTTCTATTGGATTTTTCTTCCCATATATATAGTTTGTTCCCCTTTTCTCTCTTAGTCTCTTTCTTGTCTCTCTCTTATTTTTCTTTCTTTTCCCAATTTCATTTTGACACTCCTTTTTTTTTCTTTCTTTTTCCTCATCTTCTTTCTCTCCTATCCCCTAATTTGCCTTTCTCTGGTGGTCACCTTTATTGGAGGTTATTAATATTGTGAATACATTTCTGTTCAGTGACTTGGGTGTTGTACCTGGTTGTGTTGTATTTTGTGCCTTTAAATCACGCAGGGGAGAGAGAACTACATAACCAGACATCTGGAGAAGAGAGAACATGGGGAGACGAAGAAACAATCCACATATGAAAGAAAAGCAGGCATCACCAGAAAAGGAAGTAAACGAAATAGAGTACAAGCAACCTGCCAGAGAAAGAATTCAGAGAAATGGTCATAAGGTGGCTGAAAAGAATGGAAGACAAATTCGACAAAATGAGTAAGAACCAAGAGGAAATAAAGAAGAACCAAGAAGAAATGAAAACTGACATTGCTGCTGTAAAGAACTAAATAGAAAGCATCAAGAGTAGACGAGAAGAAGCAGAGGACTGCATCAGTGAGCTAGAAGACAAAATGGAAAAAAATACCCAAGTAGAGCAGCTTCAAGAAAAAAAAAATTAAAAAGCAGGAAGAGAGCCTAAGGGAACTTTGGGACAACACAAAACAAAACAACATCCGCATAATTGGGGTTCCAGAAGGAAAGGAAACTGAGCAAGGAATAGAAAACCTGTTTGAAAAAATAATGACAGAAAACTTCCCTGATATAAGGAAGAAAAAACCCACACAAATCCAAGAAACTCACAGAGTCCCCAGAAAATGAACCCCAAAATACCAACGACAAAGTAAGAATCTTACAAGTGGCCACAGAGAGACAGAAAGTTACATACAAAGGAACCCCTATCAGACTAGCAACTGATATCTCAACAGAAAGTCATCAGGCCAGAAGGGAATGGAATGAAATATACAAAGTCATGCAAATGAAGGGTCTGAATCCAAGAATACTGTACCCAGCAAGGCTATCAATCAAAAATGAAGGTGAAATCAGGAGCTTCACAGACAAAAAAGGACTAAGGAAGTGTATTCCCACCAAACCAGCAATGCAAGAAATGATAAAGGGTCTGCTGTGAAAAAAAAAAGAAATAGAAAGCGAAGAAGGAACACAGGGGTAAAGAATAAAAATGGCGACAAATGAGTAACTATCAATAATAACTTTAAATGTAAATGGATTAAATACCCCTAAATACCCCAGTAAAAAGATATAGGGTAACTGACTGGATAAGAAAACATGACCCATATATCTGCTGTCTACAAGAAAGCCACCTCAGAAAGAGATGCACACAGACTGAGGGTGAAGGGATGGAAAAAGGTTTCCCAGGTGAATGGAAATGAAAAAAAAAGCTGGGGTAGCAATACTTACATCTGACAAATTAGATCTCAAAGTGAAGGACATAATAAGAGATAAGAAAGGCCACTTCATTATAATAACGTAAGCAATCCACCAAGAAGAAATAACTCTGGTAAACATATATGCACCCAATACAGGAGAACCCAAATACATAAAAAAACTCCTGGAGGATATTAAGGGAGAGATTAACAGCAATAAAATCATAGTAGGAGACTTTAATACCCCACTATCACCATTGGACAAATCCTCTAAACAAAAAATCAGCAAAGAAACATCATTCCTCAATGACTCACTAGACCAGATGGAATTAATTGACATCTTCAGAACATTTCACCCCAAAGCCACAGAATATGCATTCTTCTCAAGTGCACATGGCTCATTTTCAAAGATAGACCATATGTTGGGACATAGGCAAAGTCTCTTCAAATTCAAGAAGATAGAAATCATATCAAGCATCTTCTCAGACCACAGTGGCATAAAACTGGAAATAAACAACAATAAAAACAATCCAAAGAAATCTAACACATGGACACTAAACAGCATGCTATTAAACAATGACTGGGTTACCAGAGAGATCAAGGAAGAAATAAAAAAAAACACATCATGGCAGCAAATGACAATGAAAACACAACAATCCAAAATCTATGGGACACAGCAAAAGTGGTCTTGAGAGGAAAGTTCATAGCTCTACAGGCCTACCTCATAAAACAAGAAAAAATGGTAATAAATTACCTAACCCTACAACTCAAAGAGTTAGAAAAAGAGCAACAGGAAAAGCCCAGTGTAAGCAGAAGGAAGGAAATAATAAAGATCAGAGCGGAGACAAACGACATTGAGACCAAAGAAACAATACAAAATATCAACAAAACCAAGAGCTGGTTCTTTGAAAGATTAACAAGATTGATGAACCTCTAGCCAGGCTCACCAAGAAGAAAAGAGAGAGGACCCAGATAAACAAAATCTGAAATGAAAGAGGCAAAATAAAAACAGACCCCACAGAAATACAAAGGAATGTTAAAAAATCCTACAAAAAACTATATTTCAACAAACTGGACAACCTGGAGGAAATGGACACATTCCTAGAAAAATATAACCTTCCAAAACTCAATCAGGAAGAATCTAAACAGCTCAATATGCCAGTAACTATGGAAAAAATTGAAGCAGTCATCAAAAAGCTTCCAGCAAACAAAAGCCCGGGGCTAGATGGCTTCACAGGAGAGGTTTACCAAACATTCAAGGAAGAACTAAAGCCTATCCTCCTCAGACTATTCCAAAAAATTCAAGAGGAAGGAACACTTTCAAACTCATTCTATGAAGCCAGCATACCCAAACCACATAAAGACAACACAATGAAAGAGAATTACAGGCCAATATCCCTCATGAATGTAGATGCCAAAATCCTCAACAAAATTCTAGCAAATCAGATTCAGCAGTACATCAGAAAGATCATACACCATGACCAAGTAGGATTTATCCCAGGAATGCAAGGATGGTACAATATTCACAAATCAATAAACGTGATACATCACATAAACAAATTGAGAGATAAAAACCACAGAGTCATATCAATTGATGCAGAAAAAGCATTTGACAAAATCCTACACCCTTTCTTAATAAAAACTCTCAGCAAGGTGAGAATAGAAGGATCATACCTCACCATAATAAAAGCTACATATGATAAACCCACAACTAACATCATTCTCAATGGGCGAAAACTAAAACCATTTCCCCTAAGAAAAGGAACAAGACAGGGATGCCTACTCCCACCACTCCTGTTCAACATAGTACTGGAAGTATTAGCCATTGCAATTAGACAAGAAGAAGAAATAAAAGGCATCCAAATTGGAAAAGAAGAAGTAAAGCTGTCCTTATTTGCAGATGACATGATATTGTACATAAAAAACCTGAAAGACTCCATCAAAAAACTAACAGACTTAATAAATGAAATCGGCAATGTAACAGGATACAAAATTAATGTCAAGAAATCTATGGCATTTCTATACACCAATAATGAACTTACAGAAAGAGAGACTAAAAAAGCAATCCCATTTACCATTGCACCAAAAAAATTAAGATACCTAGGAATAAACTTAACCAAGGAGGTAAAAGACCTATACATGGAAAACTACAGGACACTAAAAAAGAGATAGAGGAAGATGTAAACAGATGGAAGAATATACCATGTTCATGGATTGGTAGAATCAACATCATAAAATGTCCATACTACCCAAAGCAATCTATAGATTCAATGCACTCCCTGTTAAAATACCAACGGCATATTTCACAGACCTAGAAAGAACTCTTCAAAAATGCATCTGGAATAAAAATAGATCCCGAATAGCCACAGCAATCTTGAGAAAGAAGAAAAAAGTAGGAGGGATCTCAATAACAGATTTCAAGCTGTATTACAAAGCCACTGTTCTCAAAACAGCCTGGTACTGGCAAAAGAACACACATATAGATCAATGGAATAGAATAGAGAATCCAGATATTGACCCAAACCACTATGCTCAATTAATATTTGACAAAGGAGGCATGAACATACAATGGAGTCAAGACAGTCTCTTCAATAAATTGTGTTTGGAAAATTGGACAGATACATGCAAAAAAATGAAACTAGATCACCTACTTATACCATACACCAAAATACTCAAAATGGATACAGGACTTAAACATAAGACGGGAAACCATACAAATCTTAGAGGAATCCACAGGCAGCAAAATCTCAGACATATGCCGAAAGAATTTCTTCACTGATACTACCCCTAGGGCAATGGAAGTTAAAGAGAAAATAAACAGATGGAACTACATCAAAATAAAAAGCTTTTTTGCAGCAAAAGAAACCATCAACAAAACAACAAGAAACCCCACTGTATGGGAGAACATATTTGCAAATGTTCTGCAAATATGATAAAGGTTTAATCTCCAACATCTATAGGCAGCTTATACAACTTAATAAAAGGAAGATAAATGATCCAGTAAAAAAATGGGCAACAGACAAAATAGAATCTTTTCAAAAGAAGACAGAAGGAAGGCCAAGAGACACATGAAAACATGCTCAAAGTCACTAATTATCAGAGAGATGCAAATCAAAACGACATTGCGGTACCACTTCACACCTGTCAGAATGGCTATCATCAACAAATCAAGGAATAACAAATGCTGGCGAGGATGTGGAGAAAAAAGAATCCTCATGCACTGCTGGTGGGCATGCAGACTGGTGCAGCCACTGTGGAGAACAGTATGGAGTTTCCTCAAAAACAGAAAATGGAAATCCCATTTGACCCAGTAACCCACTCCTAGGAATATATCCTAAGAAACTAGAAACACCAATCAGAAAGGATATATGCACCCCTATGTTCATAGCAGCACAATTTACAATAGCTAAGATTTGGAAAAAGCCTAGGTGCCTGTCAGCAGATGATTGGATCAGAAAATTATGGTGCATCTACACAATGGAATACTATGCTGCCATAAAAAGGAAGGAGTTCTTACCATTTGTAGCAACCTGGATGGAATTGGAGAACATTATGCTAAGTGAAATAAACGAGTCAATGAAAGAAAAATACCACATGATCTCACTCATTTGTGGATAATAAAAAACACATTATAAACAGATGAACAAAAAGATAGATACAGAGGCAGTAAAGCATCAAACGGACTGTCAAATTACAGCGGGAACGTTAGGGAGAAGTGGGGGAAATAAGAGATCAACCGAAGGACTTATATGCATGCATATAAGAATAACCAACGGATGCAAAACATTGGGGGGTGAGGGCATGTATGGGAGTGGAGTGGGGGGGGGGAGACAATGGTAAGATATGTACACATATAATACCTTAATAAAAAAATGGAAAAGAAAAAAGAAACGAGAAAAACAAACAAACCAACAAACAAATATCACCCCAGTAAATTTAATTAAAAAAAAATGAATGACAAAAGAAAAAGTGCAGGTCAGTAGTAAAATAAAATTTAGGGTAATTATAAAATTAAACTTTTATAATTACCCTAAGACGCTGACAACGCCTTGCCACGCTAGCAGTCAGCAGCTGTGCACCGCTGCAGGTTACCTAGGACCAAACCAGAGAGGGTCGGACCTGCATAGCGAACATGTGCCCACCATCCAGATATCATTGCTGACATGTGCACATAAGGAACTGTTAGACATTGAAACGGGGACTCAGAACTGTTGGACATTGAAATTGGGACTCAAACATTTTTTTTGTTTTATCTTGTTTTGTTATTATATGTTTATTTCTAGTCTGCAAAGGCAAAACTTTTTAAAGGAAATGGTGGGAAAAAATACAGAGGCAAAGAAGCATTGAACAGACTGTCAAACTACATTGGGAAGACAGGGGAGGTTGGGCGAGGGGGGCTGTAAGAGACCAACTGAAGGACCTGTACGCATGCATATAAGCACAACCAATGGATATAAGACACTGGGGCGGAGGGGGGGAGGGTGAGCAGGTGAAGGCATGTACTGGGGGATAGGGGAGGTCGGGGGGAGATCAATGGGGGGGGGAAAGGAGACATATGTACTACTATTTGTAATACTTAAAACAATTAAAAAATGGTAAAAAAAATAGAAAGAAGAGTGATATTTTATGACATATGAAATTGAATGAATTCACAATTTAATGTCCATAAAAAAGTTTTTTTTAGAGTTTATTTTTATTTTTTAAAATCTTTATTGTTGAAAGTATATATATCTGTCCCCTTTTTTCTCCCATTGAACCCTTATTGCTCACCCCTGCCCCAGGCCACCTTATTGTGTGTGTGTCCATGGGTTTGGTTGATCTCTTTCCTGCTCCCTCTTCCCTCCCACCCCCTGACCCACACCAGCCTTCCTTCTGGGATTCCACAGTCTGTTCCATCCTTCTATGTTTCTGGATCTATTTTGTTTAACAGTTCATTAGATTCCACATATGAGTGCAATCATGTGATACTTGTCTTTCTCTGACTGGCTTATTTCACTTAGGATAATACTCTCCAGGTGCCTCCATGCTGTCTCAAAGGGCAAGAGATTCTTCTTTCTACTGCTGCATAGTATTCCATGGTATAAATATACCACTGCTTTTTTACCCACTCATCTACTGCTGGGTACTTGGGCTGTTTCCAGATCTTAGCTATGAACATAGGGTTATGTACATTCTTTCTGATCAGTGTTTTGGGTTTCTTAGGATATATTATTAGAAGTGGAATCACTGGATCAAATTGTAGTTTCATATTTAATTTTTTGAGGAAACTTCATACTGCATAAAAAAAGTTTTATTGAAACACAACCATAGTCATTTATTTATGCATTACCTATTATTTATTTTGTATTACAATGGCAGAGTTAACTGTACCAGAAAACATATGGCCCACAAAAGCCTCAGATATTTACTATGTGTCTTTTTCATAGAAAGTTTGTCCCACCTTAGGGCAATTAGTAATAGTTAACAAATAATTGACCTTCAAGCTTAGTCTTTGAAAAATGTCATTTCTTTTACCTGATTTTGCTTTTAGTTGTAAGAAGATTAAGAATAAACTTATCAGCTAGCCTGCATGGCACAGTGGTTGAGCATCGACCTATGAATCAGGAAGTCATTGTTCAATTCCCAGTCAGGGCATATGTCCAGGGTGTGGTTTGGTCTCTGGTAGGGGCCATGTGGCAGGTGGCTGATCAATGATTCTCTCTCATCATTGATGTTTCTATATCTCTCTCTCCCTCCCTATTTGAAATCAATAAAAATATATTTAAAAAAATAAAGTTACCAATATTAATTTCCACATTGGCTATTTAAATTGCACGTAATGAATGCTGTAAGATCGCATAGTGTCTAAGAATGCTGAGATAATAAAATTTATTATTTTGTAAATATTTCAGGGAACACTTAATCCTGTCAATGAATGAATTAGGTGATTTAATTAAAAGTTAAGTTTCTTTCACTTACTGCAAGAAATAGAATAAGAGGAAGAATGTCTGAACTTAATGAAGAATTGTTTGTTTCAAGAGGACCATTTTAATACCTCAATATAATGCCATAAAAAGACAACAAAAGTCGTATACTCTTTGATAAATGGTTACAATAAGACTTTACTTAAATTATATTGTAAAAACAAAAACAAAAAAATATCTCATACATAACAAGTAATTAGGATTTCAATCTTTAGTGAGATTGGCATTAGTTTGGAATCATAATGTAGGACCAAGTCAATAATGTTTTCTGGCAGCTCCCAGCCCCAGTGACATTACTCCATGTGTACCCTTTCACACAAGGGTGGTCTTTATGTAGGTCTCTGACCCTCCCTACCCAAAGCCACATGGATTAGATTGGTCAAGATCAAATGACCTAAGCAAGGACATGGCCTAATGTGAAGATGAGCCGAAACAAGCAGATTTGTTCTGTAAATGAGTTTATCTTAGAAATATCAAGAGAATGTGGTAGTTGTCAAAGTGACTGAAATGACAGGAGTTATTATCTAGGGTCAGGATCACTGGACTTATGAGAAGTCAAAAGTTTGAGATAGCACAAACTAAGAAGCAGAGAATTGAGGATGAAAAAGCTGGTAACATCAAAGAGAATATACACATGGACTAGCTAAATCATGTTAATGTTGGTTCTCATGGTAAAACGTCCTGTGGTCCAGCACTATGTCAACTCCTGCTTTTCCCAAAGCCATGTTTTGTTCTAAGTTTGCTCAGAGGATCAAATGACTGTAATTCTATGTGTCATTGTTATAACAAAACTCCTGTTACTTGAAACAATTCATGAGCTACTGGTCTGTATAACCAGAAGAATCTAACTAAGGGTGCCTTAATTAGAGTTCAGGACTTCTTTTCTCAAATTGATTGCTTTTTTAAAAAATAAAGTACTTTATATTTTTAATTGTATAATTACATTTTAATCACGGGATGTGAAATTTAATTATGTGTCTATTGGTGTATTTTGCTAGAGCTGTTTAACAATGGGGAGGAGGAGGAATAACTTTTGAGGGAGAAACTCTGATGAGTTTTCTTTGATTAGGTTTATATTTTTAGGAGATATACATGGAGAGGTAGCTAATAGACAGTTGGGCCTACAAATCTTGGGGATCTGTGCTAGTGATATGAATATATCAAAGGCATTGGGCCAAGTCCATAATCATAGCTGTTTTCACAGAGATATTGCAATAGGATTTGAGGATAGTTAATAAGGCAGACCACTTTTGGGGGTTGGGACAGCTGGGGAGAGGTCAGTGGGAGGAAAAGAAGACTTATGTAATACTTTAAACAATAAAGAATTTAAAGTAAAAATAAATAAATAAAAGCAATAGTTGAAATATAATTATCAGAGGAAAATGAAAAAGACTAAAGTAAGAGATAAACTATAAAAGCAGAGTAACATAATTTAAAAAGGACAAGATTTCAAAAATGAAAGTGTTACTAATAAAAAATGTTGAATATAAACTATAATTGAAAAAATAAAATAATGTTAAAATAGGAAAGTGTTAAACAGAGTCAAATGATTCAGACCTTTTGAAGATAATATTAAAGAAATAAAATCCATTGATAGTGGTGAAATGAAGGCTCCAGATATTTTCTAGAGTAGTTCTGATGGAGTCGTGGAAGCAACAGCCAAATTGCAATTGGGTGAAGAATGAATAAGAAGCAAGAAAACCAGATATCACGTTCAGGCTTCATTTCAGGGTTGTTTGGATGAAAGAAAGAAGAGAGACAGGAGTGGTAACTAATGAGAAACACAAGGTTCTAAAGTGTTAGCATCTATATTTACCCTCAGGGAAAGGAGTAAAAGAGAGTAATCGTTTGAGATATAGATGAGAGATAAACTGTACTATTATCACTAATGATAAAAAGAAGTAGAGTAGCTAATATTTTATCATATTATATGACAGCTGCTGTATTCAGGTACTTTATATGAATTATTATGTTTTTTTAAATCCTCACATGGAATAAAATCTCTGAAAGAGTGGTTAGTATAAGAAAGTTTGAAAAAAGTTTTTTAATAATCCTCACCCGACGATATTTAGCCATTGATTTTTAGAGAGAGTGGAAGGATGGGGAGAGACAGAATGAGAGAAACATCTATGTGAGAGAAACATATTGATTGGTTGCCTCCACATGTGCCCTTAACCAGAATTGAACCTGGGACCCGTCAGGCTGACACTCTATTCACTGAGCCAAATTGGCTAGGGTGAAAGCTTAAAATTTATAGCAGTTATATAATTATGAAAAGAAAACTGAAGACAACAAAAGGACAGAAATAAAATGTACAGCAGGAGCCCTGAGGGCATTACTAGTTATCCACTCACAGTGATAGATACCCATTTAGCCAAACAGGGTCATTAAGGAATAAGTGATTCATGCCTGCCTAGTACATCCTATATATTCTAGTATATTACAAAATGAGAAGTTATGATTATATTTTTTAGCTTTTGAATAACTTTGAACAAAAATAATTTGTTCCTTGAAAGTTTGCATTGAAAAATTTCAGGTAGAACACTTGATTTATTTAGGTTGAATGATTTGGGTCTACAATATTTGAGTTATGCAATTATATTTTGTTTTTTATTATAACAGAGGAAACCATCAGTATGGACACAGTAAAGTAATACATAATTCAAAAATTCAATACAGTTGCTTTTAAAATACAATTTATATTAGGTATCTTACATCAGAATTTTTTAGCCATACATTCTTAGATGGCGATTTAAATTGGTTAATAATATTTAATCATTTACCATGAAGCTACTAATAGTGTAAAGGGATTCCTGGAAATCTTAGGGAACATAAATTAGGATGTGGTTAAGTATAGTTCTGTTGGCTGCAGATGAATCAGATTTCTGAGAAGGGGTTGGGGTCTTGGAACCAGAGCTGTTCCCTGAATTTAAAAAAGACATGGGAGTTTACTCACTTCCAGGTGCTGTATAGAAATTCATTCTGGAAGACAAAGCATGGAATCAGAAGGATATGGCAACAAATATAGATGGAATGGTCTTAGCAAGCAGTTTGCATTAGGGCATGCAGTACAAAGTAGCAGAGGATTTGTGCAAGACACAATGTACATAAAAGCTCTCCATCAGAAATCCAGCAGTCCAGTAAGTAGACAGACAATATACAGGAAGCTTGTTGGAGGTAGAATTCTAGGGGAAGGTGGTAGGACCTGGCCATTGTAAATCCCTGGACCTAGTTGCTAGGGGAAAATACCAAGACAAGGATCACAAATGAGTGGGGAAAGATAGGTTCAGGTATCAAAACTGAGACACAGTCCAAAACCATGTTAGTCACAAGGATGTTGTTGCAAGGGATTCATTGAACCTGCCCTATCCAGAGTCAGAAAAGAATATAAGGAAGACAACAAAGCCAAGCAGGCTGTTCAGCTGAAGAAATGCTGTTTATGCCCAGAAGAGGCTGGGAGCAGGAGTTGACAAGGCAAGGAGAGGCTGGAATGACTTTTTGTTTTATTTGTGATTCATGGTTTGTAGCAAATCTATTTATGAAAATATTTAAGGCAACTAAGGCAGCACTTAAAATCTTATGTGCAAATAATCAGATCTTGATTAATTAAAATGGAGTCTTAGTACTGGAATCAGAGATAAAACAGACAGAATTTAATCAACAATTTTTTAATTAGTTCATGTGAAGTTATTAATTTTCTTATACTTGAAAAATTACCGTACTCTCTTATATTACATAAAATCCTGTAATGGCCCATGAATAGGGTCTGACTTTTAAAAGACAACTACAAAAGACCATGTATTCACATATGGTTACTGTGTAGATGGAAATTACCCAACTTCTCCATTAATCTGCTAATTAACTGTTTACCAGAGTGGGAAGGAAATGGACACAGATATGTAGAGATGTATTTTATGAGGACTGTGTGAACATCATACACAGTGATCAAGAATCTGTGGTCTCCAGCAAATCTGATTGTAAGATATAGATGGTGATACTACACAAGGCCTATTGCTTCTCAGGTGGAAGGGCACAGAAAGTTTTGTGTGCATAATACGATTTGGATTATTTCTATATGCTTAGATTTTCATATGGAAAACTAGAGAATCAAAGAGATATGTGAAAGGACTTTAACATCTGAAAATCACCTGAAAAAGGACTGAAAAGCACTTGACTTTTCTTATATGATTGCTTTAACATGTACACATTCTATTTTTTAATGGGTGTGTAAGCTATCAATAGGACACAGATTTCCATTTTATTCCACATTTTATTTATGCATTTATTTACTTATTTTTAATTATCTTTTTATTGATTTAGAGAGGAAGGGAGAGGGAGAAAGAGAGAAACATCAATGATGAGAGAGAATCATTGACTGGCTGCCTCCTGCATGCCCCACACTGGGGATCGAGCCCACAACCCAGGCATGTGCCATGACCGGGTATTGAGCTGTATCCTCCTGGTTCACAGGTCAACATTCAACCACTGAGCCAATCTGGTGGGCTTATTCCACATTTTAAAAGCATATACATGGACCTTGAGAATATCATGCTAAACAAAATAAGTCAATCAGAAAAAGCTAAGAACCGTATGATTTCACCCATATGTGGGATATAAAACCAAAATTCATAAACACAGACAACAGTAAGGTAGTGAAGGGGGTGTGGAGGTAGTAATAGGTAAAGGAGGCCAAATATATGGTGATGGAAAATGACTGACTGTGAGCACAAGTACAGATTATGTATCACAGAAATGTATACTTGAAACCTATATAATTCTTTTAACCAATGTCACCCCAATACATTTAATAATTCAAAAAATTATATATAGGTGTCTTTAATGAGGTCATTTTGAAAGAAATTACCATTTTACTAAAACTTAGCTAAGGAACATATATGCACAACCAACAATATAGTGATAACCAGAGGGAAGAGGGAACAGGGACTGGGTAGAGATAGGCAAAGGGAGAGGGAAATGTGGACATCTGTAATAATGATAATTATAAAAATAAAGTTACAAGAAAAGGACTATTTAGTTTAAATACCATGAAGATAACAAAATAAATTATAATTTTATTATTTTTCTTTTCACATACTATGTGACATCATTTATATGAAGCACTGAGAAAAGCAAAATGAATGAATGAATTAAATATTTAAAGGCATGTTAATTCTGTTCTCTGCCTTATGCATACTTTTCTTTACAACCAGTTGTCAATGATTTTTCAAATCCATAATGTATTGCAATCTAAGTTTTTGCACGTTATTGATAGAAATGTTTGGACTTACGTTGAAAATGCATTATTCTGCTTTTCGCATCGTATGCCTTTGCAGTTTAAACCTTTTGTTTCTTCATAGTAGAAATATAATTGATTTAGGCCATTCGCAAATGCTAACAACACAAGGCAGTATATGAATAGAAACTTCAAAATGTCCAGGAGCATTCTTCCCAAAGATATCTGCAGAGGGCCCAGGTGAGAATTTGCAGTAAACAGTGAGATCAGGCGTAGGGAACTGAAGATGTTTGCAATCGCAAATAAAGCTTCAGCCACCAGAGTGGGATGCCACATGTCCCAAGATTCTCGAGGATTAAGAGCACTATACTGAAGAAAAGAGAAAACAAAAAATTAAACAAACGTATACATATGAATATGTCAGGCCAGGATATTTTTTTGAGAAGCTGATGTCCTCCACAACAATGGCAGCAATACTAATCTGGAAAAAAAAGGTATCCTACATAATAAAAGTCTAATATGCTAAGTGTCCGCTCGCTATAACGTGCACTGACTGCCAGGGGGCAGACAGTCGACCAGTATGTTAGCTTGCTGCTGGGGTCCAACTGATCAGGACTGAACAAGATGGGCCAGACATGCCCTGGAGCCCTCCTGTGATCCCTCCCCAGCTGGCCAACCTCCCGCATCCCTCCCCAGCCCTGATCATGCACCAGTGGGGTCCCTCTGCCTGGCCTGTGCCCTCTCGCAATCTGGGACCCCTCAGGGGGTGTTGGAGAGCTGGTTTCAGCCCAATCCTGCAGGCCAGGCTGAGGGACCCCACTGGTGTATGAATTTGTACACTGGGCTTCTGGTTAATTTATAATTTATAAACTTCAATTAAAGTGCCTTCCTGATCTGTCCTTTTCATTTGTAGTATTCATTAATATGTGAATTACATCTCCTCTTGCCTTTCCAATGGAATTTCAAAAAAAGAAGTGTTACATGGGGGGTGGTAATCTGATTTTACATTAGGAAAATATAGCAATATCATTGTAACAAAGAAAAATCTTATTTAATCAAAGAGTAATATGCAAATTAACAGTCACTCCAACACACAAGATGGCTGCCCTCATGTGGACACAAGATGGCCGCCACAAGATGGCCAGCAGGGGAAGGCAGTTGGGAGGGACCAGGCCTGCAAGGGAGGGAAGTTGGGGGCGACCAGGCCTGCAGGGAAGGGCAGTTGGGGGGATCCAGGACTGTAGGGGAGGGCAGTTAGGGGCAATCAGGCTGGCAGGGGAGCAGTTAAGCATCAATCAGCCTGGCAGAACAGTGGTTAGGGGGTGATCAGGCTGTCAGGCAGAAACAGTTAGGGGCAATCAGGAAGGCAGGCAGGCGAGCAGTTGGGAGCCAGAAATCCTGGATTGTGAGGGGGATGTCCCAGATTGGAGAGGGTACAGGCTGGGCTGAGGGATATCCCCCATGCACAAATTTTGTGCACCAGGCCTCTAGTGAATTATAAATGAAAGGCACTAAATTTTTAACAAAATAACAATGACTTTACTTACCATATTTGAAATACTTGGCTATTCTAGAAATGCATGTATGATACAAATTACATATAAATGACTGGAAGTAGTGGTCTTGTTGTCTTGGAAATAATAATGGCCAATATGGGCATAACAGTTAGTACTTTGTATCTGTTATATCCTAAATTAGAGCCCCGGTGCACAAAATTCGTGTGTGTGTGTGTGTGTGTGTGTGTGTGTGTTCCTCAGCCCAGCCTGCACCCTCTCCATTCTGGGATCCCTCTCACAATCCAGGACTGCTGGCTCCCAACCACTCGCCGGCCTGGCTGCTTAATTGCACCTAACTGCTTCTGCCTGCCAGCCCGATCACCCCTAACCACTCCCCTGCCAGCCTGATAGATGCTGAACTTCTCCCCTGCCAGCCTGATTGCCCCTAACTGCGCTACCCTGCAGGCCCGGTCCCTCCCAACTGCCCTTCCCTGCTGGCCTGGTCACCCCCAACTGCCCTCCCCTGCTGGCCTGGTCCCCTCCCCAACTGCCCTGCCCTCCCCTGCAGGCCTGGTCTCTCCCAACTGCCCTCCCTGCTGGCCTGGTCTCCCCCAACAGCCCTCCCCTGCCGGCCATCTTGTGGTGGCCATCTTGTGTCCACATGGGGCCAGCCATCTTTGACCACATGAGGGCAGCCATCTTGTGTTTTGGAGTGATGGTCAATTTGCATATTACCCTTTTATTAGATAGGATGTAGATAAAATCTAGAAATCATCCTGGATATCAATGAATTGCTATTTTAAAAATATTTAATGTGTCAATAATGTGATATTTATTTTAACATTCCTTAATTATATAACGTGATTTGAGAAAAATATTTGCTAGGTTAAACTTTGACCAACAATTATTTTGTGTTAAATAAATGTAAGCTTTGGATTATCTTTATACTAGTATTAAGCTATATAAAGAGCACAATATGATTTGTTCCTTGTAGTATTAAAGTAAATTTGTTGTGTGTTTTTTTAAAGGGAGGTCAAATGCACTCTTTGAAATATTCCATTATGAAAACCTATAATTATACATGTATAGGAAGTAAATAATAAATTGAATTTTCTTCTCCGTATAAATCACTAAAAAATATGTCTAGACAACTGTATCTTTTTCCTGTCAGAACAAACTTTCTGCATGTGTATGAGTCCAATCAGAATATTTTCCTTCTCTTTATATTTTATTTTATACCATAAAAAAAGAAGGAATTCTTACCATTTGTAACAAAGTGGATGGATCTGGAGAGTATTATGCTAGGTGAAATAAACCATTACAGAAAGACAAGTATCATATGATTTCACTTATACATGGAATCTAATGAAAAAAGTAAACTAACAAACAAAACAGAAACAGATTTATAGATACAATGAACAAACTGGAAGCTGTCAAAGGGGAAGGTGGCTGTGATAGGGAGGGGCACATAGTAGAATTAGAGTTATTTAATAGCTACTCACTGTAAAGAAGTATTTTCTTACAGACCCTGGGAAACTGAAGGACATATTACAAGAAGGAGAATAGACCCTGGAGATAAGACAGCCAGGAACCCAGTTAACAGACAGAATCTATCTGAAGGGAGACAGTGTTCTGGACTAATCTTTCCAGTGTTCCAGGGCTAACCTTTGCAAGGACAATAAAAATGGTAGGAGAAGAGAAAATGGCATCTGAATAGTCAGACCTGTCAGGCACCTCCTTCCAGGGCTGGGCTGGGAATACAACTAAATTGGAGAACATTCACCTGGAATTTCCAAATGTGGTCTGGTTGAGGAGTTGGTTTCTAACAAGGAATATCAGAAGGTATCTGGAGACCAGTATGAAGGGTGAGATCAGGAGAGGTGGGGAGCCCAGAGTGGAGGAATCTGAGCTATAGGGAGAACTGTTACAGGAGCACAGGCAAGGCTCACACACTCGCCCAAGACTACAGTGGTGGCAGCAACCAAACAGGCAGTGCTTCCTCACCAGCAGTAGCAGGGTGACCTGCAGCACCTGTATCACCCAAGCATCTGTGAAAAGTAGCAGGACTGCTGGTGGCAGCCAAGTCTAGACCCAGCAGACCAGTACCAGTGGGGGAGAGAGCCACAGTTTGAATTGCTTTTTTTTTTAAATCTCTAAACCCAGAGCACAGGAGTTTTCAGTTACAACTACACACCCCAAACATTGGCACAGAGATGGAGGCTGAGGACTTCAGGTGCTTGAGGACAGGCAAGGGTGGGAAGCAGGGCAGGGAGACTTGGAAAAGCAGTAACCAGGAATTCTGCATTGGGTCGTTTATATGCTTCCAAACCAAAATGGTCATTTTCCTTGGGAGAAGCTATCTGCACCAAACATCCAGAGGGCAGGTAAAGGAAAAAAAAACACAAAACTCTGCCCTAGGTGTTACAGCCTGCCATACCCTGCATTTTGAGCTTTACTGAGGAAACAAAGGCAGAGGCCAAGCTTACAGATCTGAACAGTCTCAGGGATCCTTCAGTGACCAGAGTGGAGGAGGGGCCATCTGCCCTACTATTCTAGGTACCAGATTGATAAAAACTCGAGTACCAGCTGACCCCATTTGTCTAGACACAGTGACCTCTGGGGAAGAAAAAAGTCACACAAGTACAATAGGCACAGAGAGTCCTAATCAAGATGAACCCAAAAAGACCTACACCAAGACACATCATAATTAAATTAGCAAACATTAAAGACCAAGAAAGAATCTTAGAGACTGAAAAAGAGAGATAGAATGTTACCCACAAAGGATCTCCCACTGGACTATCAACTGATTTCTCAACAGAAACACATCAGAACAGAAGTATACAAAGTGATGAAAAGCAAAGGAATACTCTATCCAAAAAGGCTATCATTCAAAACTGAAGATGAAATTAAGAGCTTTGCAGGAGCAAAATAAAGTTCAAGGGAGCTTAATACTAATAAACCAGCAATGCAAGAAATCCTGAAGGGAATGTTGTAAAAAGAAAAAAAAATAGAGAATAAGGAACATAGGCATAAAGAGTAAAAATGGCTACAAACAAGTACCTATCAATAATAATGTTAAATGTAAATGGACTAAATGCTCCAATCAAAAGACATAGAGTGGCTGAATGGATAAGAAATAGATATATGCTGTCTACAGGAGACCCACCTCAGAACAAGGGACTCTCACAGACTGAAAGTATAGGAGTGGAAAAAATATTTTTCAGGCAAATGTAAATGAAAAAAAAAAGCTGGGGTAACAATACTTATATCTGATAAAATAGACCTCAAAGTGAAGTCCATAACAAGAGATGAGGAAGGATACATCATAATATTAAAGGGATTGATACAAAAAGAGGCTCTAACTCTGGTAAAGATATATGCACCCAATACAGGAGTATCCAAATATATATTTTAAAATCTGGTGGGATAGAAAATGGCAGCTAAATAGGCAGCAGCGTCATGCACATCCGTCCAGGGCCAGGCCAGAAAAGCAACTAAATCAGAGAACATTAACCCTGAATTAACAAATTAGACACAGCTGAGGAGACAATTTTCAATAAGGAAGGGCAGAGGATGCCTAGAGAATGCTGTTTGCCAACCGTAACCACCACCATGCCATGGCAGTGAATGGTGAAGTACCTACTTGGCAGGCTCCCATATGTCTGTAAGGAACGCATGCTGCCAGAGTGAGCTCCCACACCAGTCCTCCTCACCAGCCCACTGGGACCCAGAATCCTAGGATCCGGCTCCAAGACCCTGTAGTGAGTGCAAGCCAAGAAAAAGTCTATGTCCCACCCTTTCCCCAGACCACAGAACCATGCTGATAACCTGACCCAAAGCCACCTAGCATCCACTCAACCCCAAGCTCTGGGACCTGCTGCCAGGGTAACACCATAACCAAGACTACACCCCACTCCAGGCTACAGGAGAGTGAAGAATGTGCAACCCATAGCAACCTGTGACCACTCCACCATGGCCACCTGGACAATCTTGCTGTGGCAATCCAGAGCAACCCAAAGGTTACCTGACTCCAGTGGACAGGACAGCATGGACTGAGTGACCCAAGGCAACTGACCCCAGCTCCATATAAGGAGGGGCAAACTGGAGCAACCTAGTGCATATCTCACTCCAGGCTACAAGAAAGTGAGGATTGTGCAACCCAAAGCAAACTGTATCTGGTCCCTGGAACAGTCCTGCAGGGGCTACCCAGAGCACCCCAACACATGCCTCATTCTGGGCCACAGGGGAGCACTGCTGGGGTGACCCAGAGAAAGACAGTGTGCCCAGCCAGGTAACATAGGACACTACTGTAAGTGCACTGCCAGAGGGACCTATGGAGTGAGCCAGCCACGAGTGCTGGGGCAACAAAACAAATGGCATGGCAGAGGGCTCTGGGTCCTCACAGGAATTCACAAACCAGAGGAAGTGTGCAAGTGCTCTCACCACCCTGAGCATCTGAAGGAGACAACTGAGAAACAAGATCCATTAAAGAAGGGGACACAACTCAGAGAAGAGAATATAAAGGAGTGAGACTCAACACAGACCCAGCCTCTGAGATAACAATTTCCAGACCATTGCTTTGATAGGGTCTTCAACTTCTCAAACCTCTAACAGGTTGCCAAGGGCCAGAAAGAGACAGCAAAAACGGGGAGACAAAGAAACAACCCCCAAGGAAAGAAAAAAGAGGAATGATCAGAAAAGGCACTAAATGAAATGGAGGCAAGCAATATGTTAAAAAAATCAGAGTGAGGGTCATACACTTTATCAACCAGATAGATGAGAAAAATCAACAAATTATGTAGGAATCAAGAGCAAATAAAAAATGATATAGCTACAATACAAAACATGATTAAAGGTTTCAACAGTAGACTAGGAGAAGTGGAGGACTGAATTAGTTAGTTAGAAGATAGGGCAGCAAAATACACCCAATCTGAACAGCAATTGGAGAAAAAAAAATAGAAAGCAGGACGAAAGCCTAAGGGAGATTTGGGACACCATGAAACAAATTAACATATGTACAAAAGGGGTGCCAGAAGGACAAGAAGTGGAGCAAGGATTAGAAAACCTTTTTGAATAAATAATGAAAGAAAACTTCCCTGATTTGGGGAAGAAAGTCACATAAGCACAGAGAGTCCCAAACAAGAAGAACCCAAAAAGACCCACACTAAGACATATCATAATTACAATGGTAAACATTAATGACAAAGAGAGAATCTTCAAGACTGCAAGGGAGAGGCAGAGTGTTACCTTCAAACGATCTCCCAATTGATTATCAAATGATTTCTTAACAGAAACACATCAGGCCAGAAGGGAATGGAATGAAATATACAAAGTGATGCCAAGCAAAGGACTGAATCCAAGAACACTCTATCCAGCAATTCTATCATTTAAAACTGAAGGGAAAATCAGGAGCTTCACAGACAAAAAAAGGCTAAGGCAGGTCATCACTACAAAGCCAGCAATGCAAAAAATGCTAAAGGGACAGCTGTAAAAAGAAAAAAAAAAACATAGAAAGGAAATAAGGGACACAAGCAACTATACTAATAAAAGGGGAATATGTTAATTAGACAAGATAGACTGTACATCTTCTGGATGTCACTCTGGACATCCTTCCTGACAAAGCTGGGGGTGTGGCCCACCTGCAAATCACCCACAACCACTCACCCAGACCAGCCCCATCCCCCAGCTGGAATCCTAACCCAGATCAGGGGCATGGCCAGCCTGCAACCCCCCGCCAGGCCTTGTCCCGGCCCCCCTCAGGCCCCCCCAGCTGGGACTACCCACCCCAACCTGAGGCCCTCTTCAGGGAAATCCAGCAGGCCTCCACCAATGCCCTAGGCCTGTATCCTATATAATAAAAAGGTATATGAAAATTGACCCTAATGGCAGAATAACCAGAATGACCGCTGGACCAGTAACTATGAGGCAAACTGACCACATCTTTGTCCCTCTCCCCAGTTGGCAGTCTCTGATTGCCTAATGGCCACCCATGGCAGTGGTGGGGCCAGTGAATGGGCAGGAACAGCTGAACTCTCAGTCCCGTCCCCTGGCCTACAGGCACCAATCACCCGATGGCAAATGGGAAACCAGGGATAGGTGGCAGTGGGGGGTGGATCCAGCTGAGGGCAGCTGCGGAAGGTGGCTCTGATCCCAGGCCAGGCCTAGGGACTGTACTATGCACAAATTCCATGCACTGGGTCTCTGGTAGAGTATAAATGGCAACAAAAAAGTACCTATCAATAATAACCTTAAATGTAAATAGATGAAATGCTTCAACGAAAAAACATAGATTGGAGACAACCAAGATGGTGCCATAGGTAAACACCTGAACTTGCTGCTGCACACAACCATATCAAAACTACAACTAAAAGACAAAACGAATATCATCCAGAACAATGGGAAGGCAGGCTGAGTGGAAATTCTACAACTAGAAGGAAAGAGAAAAGTGTATTGAGTCTGGTAGGAAGTGCGGAGGTGTGGAAGTGTGGCGGTAAGGAGGCACGCATGATAGGGGCTGGCAACTGGGTATGCTGTTGTCTTTTTCAATTGGGAGGGAGATACAAGCTCCTGACTGTGCTGAACTCCAGTTCCGGGTGAGACTCTGGGGACCCAGACTCATATGAAGAGAAACTGGACTGTCTGGCATTGGGCCAGAACACGAGGGCAGCTTTCTTTTAGAGGTGCTTGCAGCAATCATTGTTCCTGCATGGTGTGGCGGGACACAGAGACCCAGGGGCCTCTTTTGGGCAGGGCTGACAGGCAGCCATTGCTATTTGCTCCACCCTGGTGATTCCCTGAGACTCCACCTCATCCAATTTACAACCCCACCCAAGCTGTGTGCAGAGCTTTTGCATATGAATGGACTGGCAATTTTCAATCTAAAACCTAACAAACTGCAGCAGGATCAGAGAGTTCCAAAGCTTCCAAAAGAAGGCCTAAGGCCCAGCAGCAGCAGCCTGCATTGATTCACAGCTGGGCCTCATCTGGGTACATCCAAACCCCATACAAAGAGGAGGAATCTGCAGATCTCTCTGCTGGGTGGCCTCAGGCAGTGGCTGACTTTGCACCTCCTTGGAAATCCAAGAGCCAGTTTACCCAGTGGTCAGAGTGAGACCATCCAGATTACAACTCTTCACATCCATAAGAGTCACACTCAGGGGGAAGACTCAGTGAGCACCAAAGACTCACTGAAGCAAGTCCTGCCTCATAAGGGTGTCTCCAGCAAAGACATTCTTCCATTTAGGCACAACTGGTCCTCACAGCCAATTGGTCTGGTGGTCAATTCCTCCCAGCGATACCAACACCAATGAAGGCTTAACTAAAATAAGACTGTGCACATAGCCCACAAAGGGGTGCACCAAGAGTGTCCACCATGGGTAATTATGGAGACTGAGCCACTGGATCTTATTGAACACCTAGCACATAAAGCCACTCTATCAACACAGGGAAGCAGCCAAAACACGGAGACAAAAACTAAAAATGGAACTCCCATTTGACCCAGTTTTCCCACTTCTAGAAATATATCCCAAGAATCCAGAAACATGCATCAGAAAGGAAATATGCACCCCTATGTTCATAGCAGCACAATTCACCATAGCCAAGATTTGGAAACAACCTAAATGCCCATCAGCAGATGAATGGATTAAAAAACTGTGGTATATCTATACAATGGAATACTACGCTGCGGTAAAAAAGGAGTTCCTACCATTTGCAACAATATGGATGGAGATGAAGAATATTATGTTGAGTGAAATAAGCCAGGCAGAGAAAGATAAATATCACATGATCTCGCTCATTTGTGGAATATAATGAACGGCATAGACTGATGAACAAGAACAGATCCAGAGGCTGAGAAACGGTGATCAGAACATCATACCTCAGGTAAGGTAGGGGAGGGTGGGGGTAAGGTGGAGAGATCAACCAAGGGACTTGTATGCATGCATATGAACCTAATCAATGGACACAGACAACAAGGGGGCAGGGCGTAAGTGGGGAGTGGGGGATTATGAGGAAATAAAGACACAAATGTAAAAAAAATAAAAATTAAAAAAATTAATTAAAAATTATAAAATACTAAATCTAATCAATACTAGTGGTCACCATAACTTTAAGAGAGATTGCTTCATGTGACAAAACATTTTTAAATGAAACTCTCTGTAGACTGAAAATTATTTTGGAAGGAAACAAAGAGAAGTTTCCTTCAAAAGTCATAAGGATTGTAATTGAAAGTCAATATATTTGGCCTCTTGAACTAAAGTAAGTAATTTGTGTTTTTGCCTCCCTGACAAAGTTTATATAAAGCTACAAAAAGAAATTGACAGCCAGTTTGAAATGGAATTGCCAGGGCCTAGGGCAAAGAATATCCTTACATGATATTATTCAACAATGTCATTATAATTTTAGATATTTTACAACAGCATATTTTACAATTATCCCAAACAAACTTACAAACTAATTCCTTGAATGGTTGGCAGCAATTAAAAAAAAAAAAAGAGGACATGAAAGGATTTAATCCCTTGCAGAAGGAATTAAGGCACTGGGAAGGCACTTGAGCATCCTATATTGGCCCCTCTTGCCCTTTGTGCCAAGAGGGACCTTCTTCTCACAATCCAATTGCCCTCAGCTGTTACCTGAGCTTTCTGTTCATGCTGAGCTTGAAGCCTCATTGGGGCTGGTACCATGGATCTGTCTCACACCCAATTGTGTGAGCTGGGCCCTCACTGGAGAAGAAACCCGAGTTCCCCGAGACATGTGATCAGCACCGGGACCCTGCTAGCAGGCCAGGGGTTTCCAAGGCAGGTGCTGGGTGTGGAGGCCATGGGGGCATAGACTACAAAGAAGACAGAACTGAACCTCACACCACCCTGCTTGGCCCCGGAGGATGGCTGGTTAGCTAGAGACATTGAAACGGGGACTCAGAACTGTTGGACATTGAAATTGGGACTCAAACATTTTTTTGTTTTATCTTGTTTTGTTATTATATGTTTATTTCTAGTCTGCAAAGGCAAAACTTTTTAAAGGAAAGAAATGGTGGGAAAAAGATACAGAGGCAAAGAAGCATTGAACAGACTGTCAAACTACATTGGGAAGACAGGGGAGGTTGGGAGAGGGGGGCTGTAAGAGACCAACCAAAGAACTTGTACGCATGCATATAAGCACAACCAATGTATGTAAGACACTGGGGCGGGGGGGGGGGAGGGCGGGCAGTTGAAGGCATGTACTGGGGGGTAGGGGAGGTCGGGGGGAGATCAATGGGGGGAAAAAAAGAGACATATGTACTACTATTTGTAATACTTAAAACAATAAAAAATGGTAAAAAAAATCTGGTGAACAAAATAAACTAGTGAATATAATAGAATAAGGGGCATAGAAAGGGAGTGGACTGACAATTCTAGGGGGAAGGGGGTGGGGGGGTGTGGGAAGAGAGTGGACAAAAATCTTATACCTATGGATGAGGACAGTGGGGGTGGTGGTAAGAGCAGGAGGTGGGGTGGGAACCAGGTGGAGGGGAGGTATAGGGGGGAAAAAAGAGGAACTATTGTAGTAATCTGGACAATAATTATGCACTCGTCCTGGCAGTAGAAATTCTGAATTCACTCATCCTGGATACATGTGCACAGACGCCTCAATTATGCAACTTTAGTGCCAGGGCCCTTCAGAGTGCTTCAGTGTGCCATGCTGGCAAATCCACCATGGGTGCCCCTGTGAGCTGCCACTCGGACCATGCACCTATCCACCACAGGTGCAGCAGCAAAAACTGAGTCTTACCACTCTACAGCTGCAAAACTCTGGACACTACAGTTGCACGCTTTTATAGTTCACAGGCCTCCTAAGCCCACCACTCCACAGGCAGCCATACTGGGCATGTACTTATACAAACAGAGGTGCATTGCTGGGCTTTAGAAACGCTGAATCCCCTCTTCTTGGATCTCTGCCCACAAACACTGCAATCCCTTGGTTTCAGAGCCAGGGCCCTTCAGATTGTGTCAGTATACCCTGCTGACAAATGCACCATGGGTGCCCCTGTGAGCCACCACTGGGGTCACGTGTATCCAACCATGACAGCAGCAGCAAAAGTTGAAACTGCCCACACCACAACTACAGAACTCTGGACACCACAGTCACGCCTTTCTAGAGCACAGGCCTCCTGAGCCCCATCACATCAACAGATGGTTCCTGGGTGCCACTGTGAGTCCCTGCTGGGCACAGGCAATTTCAACCAAGAGCACAAGATAGCAAAAATTGGGACACCCTCCTCCACGGCTGCTGACTTCTAGACACCGCAGTTGCACCTTTCCAGCTCACAGGCCTACATCAAGAGAACCCAAATAGCTCAAGTAAGAGCTCCGCTAGATTACTAAGCCCAGGAGACCTGAGAGATCACACCAGTAGCAACATCACCAAAAGATCCTGGGTAGAAAAGCAATCGGATCTACAATTAAAACATTGCAGCAAAACATGGGAAGACAAAAAAGCAATCCTCAAAGGAAATAAAAAGAGGAATCACCAGAAAGGGAGTTAAATGAAACTAAGGCTAGCAACATATCAGAGAAAGAATTCAGAGTAATCATTATAAGGATGCTCAAATGGCTGGATGACAAATACACACAACTCAAGGACAAATATAAGGAGTTGAATGAGAATGTATCCAACATGAAAAGGAACAAAGAGGAGATGCAGAATGACATAGCTGCAATAAAGAACACAATGAAAGGCTGAAACAATAGACTAGAAGAGGCTGAGGACCACATAAGTGAATTAGAAGACAACGTAGAAAAAACCTCACAAACACAGCAGAAACTGGAAAGAAGATTTTAAAAAGCAAGAGGAGAGCCTAAGGGAGCTTGGGGACAACACAAAATGAAACAACATTCTCATAATAGGGGTGCCAGAAGGACAGGAAGAGAAGCAAGGAATAGAAAACCTGTTTGAAGAAATAATGACAGAAAACTTCCCTGATACTGGCAAGAAAAAAAACATGCAAGTCCAAGAAACACATAGTCAAATCAAATATTTGATTTGTCCCAGACAAGATGAACCCCAAAAGACTGACACCAAGACACATCATAATTAAATTGGCAAATACCAAAGACAAAGTCAGATCCTTGGTTGCCAGAGAGAGACAGAAAGTTACCTACAAGAGATCTCCTATTAAAATATCAACTGATTTCTCAACAGAAACACACCATGCCAGAAGGGAATGGAATGAAATATACAAAGTGGTGCAAAGCAAAGGACTGAATGCAAGAACTATACCCAGCAAGGCTGTCATTCAAAACTGACAAAAAAAGGGCTAAGAGAGTTTATTACAGCAAGGTAAGAAATGCTAAAAGGACTGATATAAAAAGAAGAAATGGAAGGCAAGAAGAAACACAAACATTTAAAAAAAATGACGACAAACAAATACTTATCAATAATAACATTAATCATAAATGGATTAAATGCTCCAATAAAAAGACATAGGGTAGCTGAATGGATAAGAAAACATGACCCATAAATTATCAGTCTGCAAAAGACCTACCTCAGAACAAAGGATTCACACAGACTAAGAGTGAGGGGATGGAAAAACATTTTTCAGGCAAATGGAAATGAGAAAAAAGCTGGGGTTGCAATACTTATATCTAACAAAATAGACCTCAAAGTAAAGGCCATAACAAGAGATAAGGAAGGCCACTACATAATACTAAGGGTAGCAATTCAACAAGAAGATATAACTCTGGTAAACCTATATGTACCTAATACAGGAGCACCCAAATACATAAAACAACTTCTGGAAGATATAGAGGGAGAGATTGATAGCAATACAGTCATAGTAGGGGACTTTAATACTCCAATGACACCACTGGATAAATCTTCTAAACAAAAAATCAGCAAAGAAACAGCAATCCTAAATAACTCACTAGATCAGATGGATTTAATTGACATCTTCAGAATATTTTACCCCAAAGCTACAGAATACACATTCTTCTCCAGTGCACATGGAACATTTTCATAGATCGACCACATATTAGGATACAGGCAAAGTCTCTTCAAATTCAAGAAGATAGAAATCATAACAAGCATCTTCTCAGATTATAATGGCATAAAACTAGAAATCAACTATTATAAAAACAATGAAAAAAAAAACAAACACTTGGAGACTAAATAGCATGCTATTAAACAATGATTGGGTTACCAAAGAGATCAAAGAAGAAATTAAGAGCATCCTGGAAACAAATGACAATGAAAACACAACAATCCAAAATCTATGGGACACAGTGAAATCAGTTCCGAGAGGGAAGTTCATAACTCTACAGGCCTACCTCAAAAAGACAAGAAAAACTGGTAATAACTTATCTAACCTTGCAACTTAAAGGATTAGAAAGAGAGCAACAAGAAAAGCCCACAGTATCCAGAAGGAAGGAAATAATAAAGATCAGAGCATAAAATAAATGACATAGAGACAAAAAACAAACAAACAAAAAAACACAATATAAAAGTTCAATGAAATCAAGAGCTGGTTCTTTGAAAGGATACATAAGATTGATGAAGCTCTCGCCAGGCTCACCAAGAAACAAAGAGAGGGGACCCAAATAAAATAAAATCAGAAATGAAAGATGTGAAGTAGCAACTAACCCTACTGCTATACAAAGGATTGTAAAAAAAATACTATGAATAAGTCTACTCCAAAAAACTGGACAATCACGAAGAAATGGATACATTCCTGAAAAATACAAGCTTCCAAAATTCATTCAGGAAGCATCATCAAAAAACCTGAATAGGAAGATAACTACTGATGAAATTGAAACAGTAATCAAAAAGCTTCCAGCAAACAAAACCCCTGGACCAGATGTCTTCACAGGGGAGTTTTACCAACCATACAAAGAAGAACTAAAACCAATCCTTCTCAGACTATTCCAAAAAATTCAAGGAGTAGGCACACTTCTAAGCTCTTTCTATGAAGCCAGCATTACCCTAATACCAAAACCAGATAAAGACACCACAAGGAAAGAGATTTACAGGCCAATATCCCTGGTGAACATAGATGCTAAAATCCTCAACAAAATTCTAGAAAACCGGATCCAGCAGTACATTAGAAAAATCATACATCATGACCAAGTGGGATTTATTACAGGGATGCAAGGCGGGTACAATATCTGCAAATCAGTAAACATGATACATCACATAAACAAATTGAGAGACAAAAATCACGTAATCATATCGATTGATGCAGAAAAGGCATTTGACAAAGTCCAACACCCTTTCTGGATAAAAAACACTCAGCAAAGTAGGAATAGAAGGATCATACATCAACATAATAAAAGCTCTATATGATAAACCCACAACTAACATCATACTCAATAGGCAAAAACTAAAACCATTTCCCTTAAGAACAGGAACAGGACAGGGATGCCCGCTTTCACCACTCCTATTCAATATAGTACTAGAAGCACTAGCCATAGAGATCAGAGAAGAAGAAGAAGAAATACAAGGCATCCAAATTGAAAAAGAAGAAGTAAAATTCTCATTATTTGCAGATGACATGATACTGTACATATAAAATCCTAAAGACCCCATAAAATTATTAGACTTAATAAATGAATTTGGCAATGTAACAGGATAAAAAATTAATGCCAAGAAATATATGGCATTTTTATACACCAATAGTGAACTTACAGAAATAATTTAAAAAAAAGATCTCATTTACCATTGTACAAAAACAATTAAGATACCTAAAAATAAACTTAACTAAGGAGGTAAAAGGCCTCTACTCAGAAAACTACAAGTCATTGAAAAAAAGATAGAGGATGGCATAAACAGATGGAAGAACATACCGTGTTTAAGGATTGGTAGAATCAATATCATTAAAATGTCCATACTATCCAAAGAAATCCATAGCTTCAATTCACTTCCCATGTAAATACCAAACTCTCCATTTTTATATTCCATAATATAATTTTTATATTATGGAATATAAAAATACCAATGGCATATTTCACAGATCTAGAAAGAACTCTCCAAAAATTCATCTGGAATAAAAAAACAACCCAGAATACTTGGAGCGATCCTGAGAAAGAGGAACAAAGTAGGAGGGATCTCAATACCAGATATCAAGATGTATTACAAAGCCACTGTTCTCAAAACTGCCTAGTACTGGAACAAAAACAGACATATCAGCCAATGGAATAGAATAGAGAACCCAGAAATCAATCCAAACCACTATGCTCAATTAATATTTGACAAAGGAGGCAAGAACATACAATGGAGTCAAGACAGTCTCTTCAATAAATGGTGTTGGGAAATTTGGTCAGACACATGCAAAAAAATGAAACTAGACCACCAACTTACACCATACACAAAAATAAACTCAAAATGGATAAAGGACTTAAACATAAGAAGGGAAACCATAAAAATACTAGAGGAATCCACAGGCAGCAAAATCTCAGACATATACTGAAGCAATTTCTTCACCGACACAGCTCCTAGGGTAATGGAAATTAAAGGGAAAACAAACAAATGGGACTACATCAAAATAAAAAGCTTCTGCACAGCAAAAGAAACCATCAACAAAACAACAAAAAACCCCACTGCATGGGAGAACGTATTTGCCAATGTTATCAATGATAAGGGTTTAATCTCCAATATTTACAGGGAACTCATACAACTTAACAAAAGGAAGATAAACCCCCCCCCCCCCCAAAAAAAAGGCAATGGACCTAAATAGATACTTTTTGAAAGAAGACCTAAGGAAGGCCAAGAGACACATGAAAACATGCTCAAAGTCACTAATTATCAGAGAGATGCAAATCAAAACAACAATGTGGTACCATATTACACCTGTCAGAATGACTATCATCAACAAAGGAACAAACGACAAGTGCTGGCCAGGATGCGGAGAAAAAGGCACCCTCATCCACTGCTGGTGGGAATGCAGATGGTGCAGCCACTGTGGAGAACAGTATGGAGTTTCCTCAAAAAGCTAAAAATAGAACTCCCATTTGACCCAGTGATTCCACTTCTAGGAGTATATCCCAAGAAACTAGAAATACCAATTAGAAAGGGTATATGCACCCCTATGTTCATAGCAGCACAATTCACCATAGCTAAGGTTTGGAAACAACCTAAGTGCTCATCAGCAGATGAGTGGATTAAAAAATGCTGGTACATCTACACAATGGAATACTACTGTGCGGTAAAAAAAAGATGGAACTGGAAAGCATTACGCTAAGTGAAATAAGCCAGTTAGAGAAAAATAAATATCACATGATCTCACTCATTTATGGAATATAATGAACAACATAAACTGATGAACAAAATCCAGAGACAGAGTAGCATCCATCAGACCATGAAACCTTAAAGGGAATGGGGGGGAGGTAAGGGGGAGAGATCAACCAAAGGACTTGTATGCATGCATATAAGCCTAACTAATGGACACAGACAACAGGTGGGTGAGAGCATGAGTGGGCGGGAATGAGGTGGGTAAAAGGGGGATAAGGAAACATATGTAATACCTTAATCAATAAAGAAAAATTTTAAAAGTAACACCTAAAAAATCTATTTTATTTTAGAAACCAATAATGGACTCTCAGAAGGATAAACTAACAAAAAAAAAATCCCATTTACCATTGCAACAACAACAACAAAGAAAACAATGAAGATACTTAGAAATAAACTTAACTAAGGAGGTATAAGACCTGTACTCCAAAAACTATAGGATATTGAAAAAAAGCGATAGATGAAGATACAAATATATGGAAGAATATACCATGTTCATTGATTGGTAGAATCAACATAATTAAAATGTCCACTCGACCAAAAGCAATCTACAGATTCAATGCAATCCATATTAAAATACCCATGGCTTATTTCACAGATCTAGAACAAACACTCCAAAAATTTATATAGAACAAAAAAAGACCCTGAATAGACACAGCAATCTTGAAAAAGAAGAATAAAGTTGGAGGGATCACAATACCAGATATCAAGTTATACTTCAAAGCCACTGTAATCAAAACAACTGGGTATTAGCAAATTAGCAGGCATATAGATCAATGGGGCAGAAACCCCAGAAATTGACCCAAGCCACTATGTTCAATTAGTATTTGACAAAGAAGGCAAGAGCATACAATGGAGCAGAAACAATCTCTTCAATAAATAGTGTTGGGACAATTGGACAGGTACATGCAAAAAACAAAAATGAAATTAGACCACCAACTTACACCATACAAAAGACTAAACTCAAAATGGATAAAATACTTAAGTTTAAGTTGTGAAACCATAAAAATCTTAGAAGAAAACATAGGCAGCAAAATCTCAGTCATTTCTTGTAGCAATATGTTTACTGATACATCTCCTAGTATAATGGAAACTGAGAAAATAAATGGGACAACATTAAAATAAATAGCTACACAACAATATAATAAGAGAGCCTACTGAATTGGATAACGTATTTGCCAAACCCTTATTCTATAAGGGTTTAATCTCTAAAATATATAGGGAACTTATAAAGTTAACAAAAGGATGAAAAAATTTCAATTAAAAAATGGGCAAAGACTTAAAATACACTTCTTTAAAGTGGACACTCAGAAAGCCAAGAGACATATAAAAAAATGGTCAAAGTCACTAATCATCTGAAAGATGCAAATCAAAATGACAACGAGATATCAGCACACACCTGTCAGAATGGCTATCATCAACAAACCAACAAATGACAAGTGTTGGCGAGGATGTTGAGAAAAGGAAACCCTGCTGGTGGGAATGCAGACTGGTGCAGCCACTGTGAAAAACAGTGTGGAGTTTCCTCAAAAACTTAAAAATGGAAATCCCATTTGACCCAGTGATCCCACTTCTAGGAGTATATTCTAAGAAACTCGAAACACTGAAACACTCATCAGAAAGAATATATGCACCCCTATGTTCACAGCAGCACAATTTACAATAGTTAAGATTTGGAAACAGCCTATATGTCCTCAGCAGATGAGTAGATAAAACAAAACAAAACAAAACAAAACAAAACAAACAAACTGTGGTACATATACACAATGCAATGCTACACAGCAATAAAAAAGAAAGAACTCTTACCATTTGCAACAGCATGTATGGACCTGGAGAGTATTATGCTAAGCCAGAGAAAGGTAAGTATCACATGATCTCACTCATATGTGGAATCTAATGAACTAAATAAATTGATGAACAAAAAGAGAGCCAGAGACATAGAAACATGAACAGACTGTTGAACCTCAGAGGAAGGCAGGGGAGAGTGTGCGGGAATAGATCAACCAATGAACTTGTATGAATAACCCATGAACACAGACAATGAGGTGGTGTGGTCCTGGGAGGCGGGGGAGTAACAGGAGTGCTCTGGAAAAGGTTAATGGCAGCAAAAAGGGGACCTATGTAATACTTTCAACAATAAAGATGTTTTTTTAAGGGCAGATCTTGTTAATTCACTAACTTTAGATTTTTTTCCAACCTACTAACCCTATATAAGAGTTTGTTTAAAATGAAATGTCAGGGAAGGGAGCAGGTATGTTTTGCCAGGGAATCATCCCTGCTGCTCTCTCCATATTGGTGACAATATGAAATAAATGTTCATAAATGATTCAACCTTGCCTCTGCTTATTAGCTCAGTAGTGATAGGGAATGACAGATTTGATTTTGGGGTACAGTTTAAAATTTGGTGACTGTGGCAGGACTGAAAAGTGGGACTTTTCCCCAGGTAAGTACCAGAGATCCTGCTGGCTGCCTGGACTGGGAGCTTATAGGGCTGAAATTGGGACTCTTTTTCTTACTTGCAGTGCTGCCATGAATTTTCCTGTTGAGTTCCACTTTCACAGCAATCTCCATTATTTCAGTTAAGTTGAATAGAGTATTTTTTGTGTGTCTGGATATGGGAAGCATCTGCTGGTCCCTGATGGGGTTGAGCCTGATCAGTTCCAGGTTGCAAAACACACCTCCACTCCCAGGATCCTTGCTTAGTCTCTGAACCTGACTGGCTATGGGTTGAGATATTGCTCTGCTTCAGTTGGCTTCCTAATTCAGAGCATTCTTTTTTATTCTGTGACTATCCAGATAAGAGGGCATGGTTAGCCATCAAACTCTCATCTGTCTGTTGTGCATACTTGAAAATATTGTCTCTGTTGATAATTGTTTTGTGTCTCTTTGTTACTTGGTTTAATTTGTATGAAGATGGGGGCATATCCCACTTATCTTGGGGGACCAGCTGCTTGTGGCCGGCTGACCCCATGTCAAGATTTGCAGGAACTTCCCAGTAGCTGCCAAAAATTCTTTATTTGGGGGACTCTTCTTGCTCTCCCTTCCAAAGCATCCACTGCCTGAAAAGCTTAGCTACTGAAAATAAACAGGTCTCTGGGGAGTCAACGGACTTCAAGTTTGACTAAGTCAAACCAGTGTCCATGCTGGGAGTCCTCTATCAATGCCATCTGGACTTTTTAGCCATCTGGCACTTGACAATGAGTCATCTGCAGTACTCTTTTGGTAGGGGAAAGACTCTGTGACTTTAATCCCACTTCCTCTGTGGGAGGAAGTCAGTTTTGGTTTGGTTACAGATGTTCTTTGCTTGGTTTCTTATCTTTTGGGGACTTGGTTTGCTCTTTGCTGTTTTATGAACCAAGGAAATTCTCTGTCTCTGTCATTTGGGCTTGGTGCTTATTTAGACCTTGTGAAAGTCATTTTCTGTAACAGTTGGTGTGGGATTAGAAGGCTAGTGTCCCAGTCCCTCCTTTTGAGAGTGCTCATTGCTTTATCTTTTAAAAATATATTTTTATTGATTTCAGAGAGGAAGGGAGAGAGATAGAGAGAGAAAGAGAGAGAGAGAAACATCAGTGATAAGAGAGAATCATTGATCGGCTGCCTCTTGCAAGCCCCATACTGGGGATCGGGCCCACAACCCAGGCGTGTGCCCTGACTGGGAATCGAACTGTGACCTCCTGGTTCATAGGTCAACACTCATCCACTGAGCCATGCAGGCTTGGCTCATTTGTTTGCTTTAGATGTTGTTCTTGTTTCTGTTTTGAAATGGGATAAGATCTCTCATGTACCAGTTTTCATGTCGTTACATTATAAGAATTTTACTCAGAAAAAATATATAGGGAACTAAATATTTTAAACGCTCCATGTTTTCCTCCTGGAGGGCTATAGCTGTGGAGGTGTCTTTATGAGGCTGCTGAAGCAAGGGGGTGGGGGACACGCCCTACCTGTAAGGGGGGGAAAAAAAGTATTTTTACATTAAAACCCCTGGAGATCCAGTAGTTGCTGCAATCCTGGTAAACAAGCTATGGAGCCTACTTCTTACTTCTCCCCCTGCCTTTTCTCCAGCCTCCTAAGTGTTGCCAAGATTATGTTATCTCTGTTATGCCTCTTAAAATGTAAATGAATATTCCAATGGACAAAAAAGCCTGTTTCTGAAAGTTATGAAATATTTTCATGAATTTCCCAAAAGAATGCTATTTGCTTGCTTTTAGTTGTCACTAAAAATTAAGTTTTCTAAAAATTGAAAAAATAAAAAAAGTGAAAAGGAATACTCAAGGATATAGAAAAGAGAAAAAAAAAAAGGTTTTTCCTGTATCTGCCTAGAAAGCAAAAGGTCTATACATTATTAAAATGGTAATATGTTATGTTATTATAATCAGGTACTTGATTACTTAAAAACCCATCTTCTTAATCCTAATAACTGAAGTTTTGCTAGCCTGTGTTTGTGTTTAATACCCCATTGTTGTCATTTTGGATTAATAAATAATTTAATATTATTTCATAATGATATATGATTTTTGGATAAATATGTTTGAAAACCTCCCAGGGTTTGGATTTGAAGAGACTTTTTGTTGACTTAGAATTGGATTTGGGTTATTCCAATGGGCCCATAGAATGCCTCCAGGATTTGTTTTCTCTCCTTATAAAGGAAAAATTTATACTTAATGTGCATGGAAAGCTTTGTCAAATAAAGAAACAATTACTATATACAATATTTAAAAATATATTATAGAGATAATATAAAAATCTCCAAGAGTCTACAAGATACTGATATACTTTTATTTATAACTTTGATTGTTATTTTGAAATGTTGTATCTTGAAGAAAGGGCAGGGTTTCATGTCAATCACATTATAATCAAATCTATAACCATGTTATTTTAAGATTTTTTTTGTCATTTAGAGAAAGTCACTATTTTATTATAATACATTTTCAAAAATGTTACATCTTCTGAGTGATCCATGGAAAGGACTCTGATTTACTTTAAATTACATGCCTTTGAGAATAAATTTTCAGATCATCTCCTTGAACTGGGTGAAGATTACTAGAACTCTGGGGAACATCTGAATGTATGGAAGTATTGATGAATGAGCAGGGAAACAAAAATTGATTATAGGACTGAATAAACTGAAGATTACTGTAGTTTTTATAACTTTTTGTTGAAAGTATTGCTGATTATTTATTTAATTTTTGTTTCTCAGACATAATGAAACTTAAATATTAAAGCAAATTAGTAAGTTATACCTTAATTAGGCCCAGTGCATGAAATTTGTGCATGAGAGGGGGTGCCCAGCCTGCACCCTCTCCAATCTGGGATTCCTCGAGGGATGTCCAACTGCCTGCCTCAATCCAGGACTGCTGACTCCCAACTGCTTGCCTGCCTGCTTTCCTGATTGCCCCTAACTGCTTCTGCCTGCCAGCCTGATCACCCCCTAACCACTACCTTGCCAGTTTGATTGATGCTTAACTGCTCCCCTGCCAGCCTGTTTGTCCCTAACTACCCTCCCCTGGAGGCCTGGTCACTCCTAACTGCCCTTCCCTGCAGGCCTGGTTCCCCCCAACTGCTCTCCCCTGCAGGCCTGGGTCCCTCCCAACTGCCCTTCCCTACAGGCCCAGTCACCCCCAACTTCCCTCCTCTGCCAGCCTGGTCACCCCTAACTTCCCTCCCCTGCAAGCTTGATTGCCCCCAACTGCCCTCCCTTGCAGGCCTGGTCCCTCCCAGCTGCCCTCCCCTGCTGTCCATCTTGTGGTGGCCATCTTTGACCACATGGTGGCAGCCATCTTATGTGTTGGAATGATGGTCAATCTGCATATTACTCTTTTATTAGTAGGCTAGAGGCCTGGTGCACAGGTGGGGGCCAGCTGGTTTGCCCTGAAGGGTGTCCCAGATCAGGGTGGGGGTTCCCTTGGGGTGTGGGGTGGCCTGGGCGAGGAGCCTGTGGTGGTTTGCACGCTGGTTTTGCCCCCCAGTGACCCAAGTGGAGGCCCTGGTATCTGGGATTTATTTATCTTCTATAATTGAAACTTTGTAGCCTTAAGTGGATGGGAGGCCAAGGCAGGCCAGGGTTGTGGGAGCCTGGCTTCCTCCATTGCCAGGGAAACCCAAGCCTCCTGCTCTCTCCATGGCCGCAGCCATCTTGGTTGGGTTAATTTGCATATTCACTCCTGATTGGCTGGTGGGCATGGCTTGTGGGTGTAGTGGAAGTGTGATCAATTTGCATATTACTCTTTTATTAGATAAGGTAAGCAATAGTAAAGCACTTATATTTTCCTCTCTATCTTAGCTCTCTAGAATTTGAAAATTTTTAATGAGTGAGTACTATTTAATTTTCATGGCAATATGGTTGTTTGTATGAATTCAAAGAGAATCTGTTGTCTTTATAACAGGATGTAATTTAAAACTTATTTTATTAACCAAGACTTGAAGTGACCTGTCATTTTGAGAGAGGCATGAACAGACTCTGAATGGCACCAGAAAATTTTAAGGAATTAAGATTGGCTTTGACTGAGTCCAAATACTGACTGTTGTAAATGAAAAACTCACAATCAACAGTATGGAGATTACCAGAGGGAAAAGGATGGGGGTGAGTGGGAGAAAATGGTATAGAGGGAATACATTGTAATAAGAGACTTGATTTGGTGTGGTGAACACACAATGCAGTATGTGTTGTAGAACTGTGCACCTAAAACCTTTGTATGCTCTTATAAGGAATGGACAACAGCAGGTTTGGCAGGAAAAGCAACAGCTGGTTCATAAGGAGGCAAAAGAGCAATCAAACAGGTACAGGCACTTGGTATCTTGGTATCTATAATCCAGTACTACCTGAGGAGTTGGATGTACATGTAACCAAGGAGGGGATGTCATGGGGTTTCTGGTAGAGACAGGAAAGACATTACATCCCAAAAAGGTTTTGGTACCAGGTATGGAAAAAGGTTGAAAAAAGATACCGTCTAATAGAGAAACAGCTTTATGCCACATACCATGTCCAGCAAGCAACAGAGCCTACAACTGGAAGTTCTATCTAATGGTGCAGACCACCTATCCCATCATGGGGTGGCTACATGATGTATCTCACACCCCAGATCTGTTGCAGATAGGTACAAACTATAATGAGATAGAGTGTTTACCTGCAGTGGAGACATGTCCACTCAATCCCCTCTTACCCAAAAATTTCAGACACTGTTGAAACTGGTCACATTTGTGTCAGAAGAAGATGCTACAAAGACACTTGAGGAGAAGCCTTGTTACTTTGGCAGTGAAAGCAGGTACAGTTCCAGTGTCACCTGAAGCATGGTATACTGATGGCCCATGCAAAGGAAACGCCCCTAAATATCATTTTTAGGACTGGACTATCAACAACAGACCCTTGTGGAGACAAACTGTGTAGGCTGACATATGGACAGTTGTATAGACTAAGGAAACAACCTTCTGTCATGTTCCAAGACATCAGTCATTACAATGTCCAGGGAAAGATGAAGGGAATGCATGTGCTTGTATTCAGTGGCTAGAAGAGGCCTAGGAGAAGACCTGGATACACAGGAAAATTAAAGGTACGGGGTAGAACATCCTATAAACAATAGCTAAAGCCTAGGACCTGCCACTTAAAATGATAGACATCATAACAGTTTGTCAACAGTGTTCTGTATGTGCAGAGCAGCATTTGTGTCCCTTGCTGGCAATTACAGAACACTTTGTGCAAGGCTAGGCTGAAACATTGAATGGCATTTACACCTCTGTTATAATTCAGCTAGACCTGGACTGATAGAACATTATATTCGACTTTTGAAAAACTCCCTGAAAACTGAGAGAGGGTTGATACAAGGATAGACCATAAGACTCTGATTTACTACCAACCATGAATGAAATGCCCCAATCAGATACAGTAGCAGATGTGGGCATCCCCACTGAGAATGCAGGCTCAAGCAACAGTTGCTAAGATAAGACCTTGTTGGGGCATGGAGAATAACTTCCTGTTGCCACTGTATTAACCTGGCTCTCAAACACTGGAAGACCTCTTGAACAGTCCACTATTATTACACAGGATAGAGCAATGGCTTGTATACGACCAACTGGTCCTGATTTGTCTGTTGGTGCCTACAAAACATTTCTTATTCTCCTTAGTTCAGTGCAGATTGATATCTTTACAAGATGAACTGATGAAATGGCTCTCCAGTCCAATGTTTCAGACTGTTGGGTATGTTCAAAGATGCCCCTCTCTGCTACTGCTGGGCTGCCTTGGAAAACAAATCCAGTCAACCTGACGGAATAGTCCAATCTCAACATGATTTGAAAAGTTTTCTTGGGAAATCTGCTTTATATATTGTGATACTAATATGTATAAGTCTGTTATTCCTTTACTGTCTGTTATATTATTACTATAAAGTATAAATGCAATGTCTGACCCATTCTCCTCACTCCCCAGAATACATGAGGAAGATATAGCAGACAGATTGTATGGGAGTGGAAAAGAAAAATTCCCATATTATGGTAGTGGTATAAGAAATAGTAAAATAGGCCCTATCCCATGCTCCAACTCCCCCTCTCACCTGTGGAAAATATAATGAAGGCCATCTATAAGCTAAATGTGATACCTTGGGATAGGCAGAACTCAGACCCACTTAAGCAGCAAGAAGCTTTCCATATGAAATTAATCTCATAGATATATGGTAAGATTTAAAACTAACACAGGGTGGGGATAATAGGAGAGGATCACATAAAAGAAATATAATCACAGTTCTTTAATAGCTAGTCACTATAAAAACGAGATTTTCTTACAGATCCTGGGAAAAGGAAGGGCATGTTTGTTACAAGGAGAATGGGTCCTGGAAATAAGGCAGCCCAGAGCCCAGGTAACTGACAGAACCTATATGAAGGGAGACAGCACTTCATGCTAATCTTTGAAGTGTTCCAGAGATAATCTTTGCAGGGACAATGAAAAAAGGCAGATCCTGAGAACTCACTAACTTTAGATTTTGGATTTTGTTCTACCCACTCACCCTATATAAGATTTTGTTTAAAATCAATCATCAGGGGGCAGGGTTTTTTGTGTTTTTTTTTTCAGGGAATCATCACTGTTGCTCACTCCACATTGTTGGCAATATGAAATAAACACACATCAATGATTCAATCTTGTCTCTGCTTAATGGCTCAGCAGTGACAGGCAGTGATGAACTTGATTTTGTGGTCTGGTTTAAGTTAGGGGGTATTGGTGAAAAAGGTGAAGGAACTAAGAAAGAAAAGAAAAACCTCAAAGACACAGACAATATTATGCTGATTACCAGAGAAAAAGGGGGGATGGAGGGAGGTAGAAGAGGGTAAAGGGAAGATAAATGTTTGTAAAAAGAGACTTGACTTGGAGTCATGAACACACAATACAATGTACAGATGATGTATTATAGAATTATATAACTGAAACCTATATAATTTTATTAACCAATGTCTCCCCAATAAATTCAATAAAATAAAAAAAAAAATAAATATAGCTCTTGAAGCTGTCAAGAATATAGTGGAAGCTGCACGGGCATTCACCTAGGACCAAACTGTAATAACAACTAAAATGTGGAAAAATCATCCTGAATAAACAACTGAAGACTAGTAGAGAATCCTTATAACCAAGAACATGAAGAGAAGGCCACATCAAGACTGGTAGAAAGTACAGAGGCATGAGAGGGATCAGTAGGCCCTCATGGGCAGCAGCTGAGGTTCTGGAGGGATATCTTAGCTGCTGGAGGTTTCCTTGAGAAGTCTTGGTTCTAAACCCCAAGCTGGGATTCCCCTCCAGAGTAACAGAACTGGGGAAGTGGCCCACATAACACCTGGCTGTAAAAAGCACTGGGGGTTTTGTCAGGCAGAGAGAGATGGCTAGAAACAGACAATCACTTAAAGGGTCAACACATTAAATTTCATTTGCAGCCACTCACTTTGGGATCCAACAGAGGGGTAAAAGAGTGGACTAGAGCTGCATGAGGAGAACATGGGGTTGATGGCTCATTAGAGAGAGGTTCATTAAGTTATTGAGACTAACAGCATGTAGGCACAGGCAGATCTTGGGATGCTTTGAGTATTTGCCTAACCTGCTTCTGGGACTGGGACTAGGAAAAGCAGACCTTTATATGCATTTTGGTCCTTTCTGCATGCACCCAGCCCCAGCAGAGGGAGCCACAATTTGTGGATTGCTGACAGCTCCAAACAAGGTACTCCAGGCCAGTCAAAACAGCACCTGATATTGACCTGTGCCAGACATCCTCCAAAGAGACCCCAAACCAATAAGCCCAGTGGTCAGCTTTAGACAAGAACAGAATAGGATCCAATAATCTTCACAAGCAGTATATCAAAAGGAAGATATTGGCAGGCTATAAAACCTATGGAGGTGAATTCCACTTTCTGTAATAAGCATCTGCATAACAGCCTGCACACTTTATTGGAGTTGAGCCTTATTTTCAACCTGATGGTCAAGCCCACACATGGCAGCTTAAAGAGTGGGCCATCTTGAAGGCTTGACAGGGTCCTCCTTGAGAGGAGGCTGTGGGGAGCAGCTGTGGCTAGGTATCCTGGGCCTGTACCTACATGCACCCACAGAGGTCACAACCCAAACCAATATGCCTGCAACAAACTAGAAACCTCTGCATGCCTGGCATGTATCCAGCCTGCACCATGTGCCTGATAGGACCCACTCTGGACATTGTGCCACCTCTGTGCGACCACCATTGACCTGGCAGGGCTCTTCCCTGGCCTTATACTTACCCTCTGTGCTGTCACTGCCACCCGAGAGCTCAGCAGCTCAGCTCCGCCACCAGGAATCAGGGGCAGGAACTGCATGTAAGGCCGGGATGTTGATGTAGACTCCCCTAACATGGACCTATTGAACTGAGGACATGAAGAGACTGAAGAGGCTGCAGATCTATAGGTGAGACAGGAGGGCCTGAGTCTGAGAGAAGAGGCCTGAGAGCACTGGCTGTGGAGACTGTGGAGTGGGTGCAGCAGTGGAAGCCTGGGGCTGAAGTTCCTGGATAGAGCAGTGCTAGCATACCATCATCCTGAAGCCTGGGAAGCTCCTCTGACCAGTGAGAAGGGGCACACAGTGGATCTCAGGGCCAGTCTACACTGGAGGGGTCTGAAGGATACATTTAACATTGAATCTGGGGGGCCTTTTATTTCTTGGAAGAACTCATGATGGTGAGGAGAAAGGGGGCTAGACAATAGGTCCAGGAAGGTCATCCCTGCCCACCTGGAATGCAGGGGAGATACCCTCTTTCCCGCCAGCAAAAATTTGCTTCTGACCCAACCTGCAGTGACCTGAGACAAGAGGGAACAGCCTGCAGCAGGAAATATGTGCCCCTGTAGGTAACAGAGAGGAAATGCCAGCAAACCTGAAAGAGCTGAGGCACTAGAACAAGCATGTCAAACTCGCAGCCCGCAGCCCACAATGAATATTTTTGCAGCCCAGTCAATATAACGGTATGTAAGAAACATTTTAATAAAAATTTCTCAACTTAATTTTTACAATATCCTGTTATACATAATTATTAATAATGAACTACAATGTTCGCTAATGACTACTATAATTGTGTTACATACATTTCCCTTACAAGCCTTACATGTGGGCACACCATTTCTCTCCACTAATACTAGCAGCGAATATTTTAGCAGCCAATTGCCACATCATTAGTCTTGTACTGACTTGTTTGGTGTGCACAACAGGAAATAGTTCACTTTAGGAAAACAAGAAAAATAGGTTTATTTGTGTTACACTTATTAATTTGTGCAGTATTCAGTGTCTGGTAAGATAATGTTCAAGAAAAAATATTTATTTTTATTAAAATTTTCTATTATTTTATGTTAATGATTACTCATTTATTTCAGCTCTTTGTATTCAGCATGTCTCTATCTAAATAAACCTGCATTTCTATGAAAATTGAAGCTTTTGTTTTTTTTTGTGGCCCACATAAACTTAAACCTTGTATATTTGCCCCATGTTAGCCTTTGAGTTTGACATGCTTGCATTAGAAAAAGAGGCAGCCCACCCCCTACCCCCTTTTAAAGGCTACCGGCACCTCCCTCAACACAAGTCTTCTCAAACCATCCTGGCCAAGAACAGGATACCCCAGCAGAGCCCAGCTCCATGGGGGAAGGGAGTACAGCTCAGAACAGGGATAATCAAAGTGAGAGACTCCACGAAGCAGACCTAGTCTTTGGCCCAAGGAGTCACTGCTCATGGGATTACCAGAGGCTTCAACCTCTTGGACTTCAATCAGGTTCCCCAGGGCCAGAAAAGATAGTGACTCACATTGACCTGCACCAGAGAAGCTTCCAGGGTGGCTAGGATAGATACACCAAGGGGCCAGCTACAAAAACATCAGAGCTCCACAAATAGTGGACCCAAAGGTTTTTTAGCGTAAGAGTGTGAGCGGTTTGTTAATTGGGCTATATATGTGTGATTGGATTTTTGTTGTTCTTTTTTTTGTGTGTTCCACCCTCTTTTTTTCTTTCTTCCCTTTTCTTGCATATCTCTAATTCCTTTGTTCCCTTTGATTGTATTCTACTTTGTCTATTCTTATTGTTATTACTAATTTTTCTTTTGTTTTTATTTTATTATCCTTTCTTTTAGCTTTATTGTTTCTATCTATATCTAAAGTCCATTATTAATACATTTTAAATTCATTATTATTTCATTTATTTTCTGTTTCCTTTTCTTTTTTTCTCCTATACTATTTCTTTTAGTTTCCTTCATGCATACATATAGCCATTTTTCAACTTCTTCTTTCTCCCTTTTTCTTTATATCTCCTCTAAGAATTTGGTTGCATGCCTTTTAGTATAGTATTCTTTTTATTTTTTATTTTATTGCTTTCTCTTCCCTTTCCTTCTTAGTCTTTCCTACTATTGTTGCATTGAGCAGCCTGATTATTGTGGTATTTTTGGTTTGGTCCTGTTGTGTCTTGTTCTATTCTGTCAGTGCCTGTATAACAACTGACACACAATTGGGGTTGAACCTCACTGGCAACAAGTCAGAAGGGAGATCCCTCTCACAAATGGGACATGAACAATAAAGTCCAAATTACAACAGGAGAGCCAAAATAAGGCACACAAGGGCAATTCCTACAGCATCCAGCTCAGGTAAACAAAGAGACTGCACCACTGGACCCCTTAAGATTCTTTCTACATAAGGCCAAACCACAAAGACTGGGAGCCATAACAGTTCTATCTAATACATAGAAGCAAATACAGAGAGACAGATAAAATAGGGAGACAAAAAAAAAAAAACCTCAAATGAGAGAAAAGAAGGAATCTACAGAAAAAGAATGAAATGAAATGGAGGCAAGCAACCTATCAGACAGAGTTCAAAGCAATGGTTATAAAGATGTTTAAGAAAATTACAACATTAAAAAGAAAATAGAGGCCATGAACAAGAACCAGAAAGAAATGAAGAATGATATACCTGATATCAATAACACTTTGGAACAAATTAAAAGTAGATTGGAAGAAGCAGAAGACCAAATCAGCAATTTGGAAAACTACATAAAAAGAAATACCCAATTAAAGCAACAAATAGAAAAAAAAGAATTAAAAAGCAGGAAGATAGCATAAAGGAGCTCAGGGAAAACATGAAACATAACATCCACATTATAGGAATGCCAGAAGGCAAAAAGAATAAGCAAGGAACAGAGACGCTATTTAAACAAATAATGACAGAAAACTTCCCCAACCAGTTGAAGGAAAATGTCACACAAGTTCAGGAGGCTCAGAGAGTTCCAATAAAGATAAACCCAAAGAGACCCACACCTAGACACATCATAATCAAAATGGCAAATGTCAAAAGAAATAATATTAAAGGTAGCAAGAGAGAGACAGAAAATTGCCTACAAAGGAATGTCAGATGAATTCTCAATGGAAACACTTCAAGATAGAAGGGAGTGGCATGAAGTATTCAAAGTAATGAAAAGACTACTGTATCCATCAAGGCTATCATTTAAAATCAATGGTGAAATAAAAAGCTTTCCAGACCAAAAAAAAAAAAAAAATTTAAAGGAGTACATTACTACCAAACCAGCAATGCAAGAAATGTTAATGGGACTGCTTCAAAAGAAGAAAAGAATAAAAAGAAGATCATAGGCATAAAGAAAATAACAATGGCCATAAATACATACCTATCAATATTAGCTTTAAATGTAAATAGATGAAATGCTTCAGTCAAAAGACATAGGGTGACTGAGTGGATAAGAAAACATAACCCATATATATGCTATGTTCAAGAGACTCATCTCTTAACAAAAGATACACACAAACTGAGAGTGAAGGGATGAAAACATATATTCCATTCAATACCCTACTGATACCACTGGATATATCTTCCAGGAAAAAAAAAATCAACCCAGGAACAGAAGCCTTAAATGACACACTAGATCAGATGGACCTAACTGATATTTATGGAACATTTCACCCCAAAGGAACAGAATACATATTCTTTTAAAGTGCACATGGAACATTCTCAAAGATAGAACACATGTTCAGATACAAAACAAGCCTATACAAATTAAATAAGATAGATATAATACCAAATATCTTTTCAAATCACAATAGCATGAAGTTAGAAATCAACTACAGGAGGGAGACAAAATGGTGGCGGAATAGAAGGACGTGTCTTGAGCCTTGTGCCGGAGCAAATAGAAGGAGCAGCTGAGACGAGCGGAATACAGCCCAAATTGGCGAAGGAGGCACAGCTGGCAAACTTACCGCCAGTGCTCCTGTGAGCTGCCACCTGGAGAAAGCGCCTACCCACCACAGACACAGCAGCGAAAGTTGAGTCTGCCCACCCCACAACTACAGAACTCTGGGAAACACAGTCAACCCTTTCAAAAGTGTAGCCCCCTGAGCCACCCTGACAGACGGTTCCTTGGTGCCACTGTGAGGCCCCACTGGGCACATGTGATTTCAATTAAGGGTGCAAGACAGCAAAAATTGGGACACTCCCCTCCATAGCAGCTGACTTCTAGGCACTACAGTTGTGCCTCTCAAGCTCGCAAGCCTACATCAAGAGAACCCAAATAGCTCAAGTAGGGAGCTACACTAGATAACCAAGCCCAGGAGAACAGAGAGATTTCACTAGTAGCACCATCACCAAAAGAACCTCGGTAGCAAAGCAATTGGATCTACAATTAAAACATTTCAGGAAAACATGGGGAGACAAAAAAGCAATACCCAAAGGGAAGAAAAAGAGGAATCACCAGAAAGGGAGTTAAATGAATTTGAGGCTAGCAGCTTAACAGAGAGAGAATTCAGAGTAATGATTATAAGGATGTTTAAACGGATGGATGACAAATACACACAACTCAATGACAAATACACACAACTCAATAAGAACAATAAGGAGCTGAATGAAAATGTCACCAACATGAAAAGAAACCAAGAGGAGATGAAGAACGACATAGCTGCAATAAAGAACACATTGGAAGGCTTAAACAGTAGACTAGAAAAGGCTGAGGACCGCATCAGCGAATTAGAAGACAAAGTAGGAAAACACACACAAACACAGCAGCAAATGGAAAGAAGACTTAAAAAGCAAGAGGAGAGCCTAAGGGAGCTTCAGGACAACACAAAACGAAACAATATTAGAATAATAGGGATACCAGAAGGAGAGGAAGAGAAGCAAGGAATAGAAAACCTGTTTGAAGAAATAATGACAGAACACTTCCCTGATATTGGCAAGAAAAAAACTATGCAAGTCCAAGAAGTACATAGAGTCCCAAACAAGTTGAAACCCCAAAAGACCGACACCAAGACACATCATAATTAAATTGGTGAATACCAATAACAAAGTAAGAATCTTAAAGGCTGCCAGAGAGAGACAGAAAGTTACCTACAAGGGATCTCCTATTAGAATATCAACTGATTTCTCAACAGAAACACACCAGGCCAGAAGGGAATGGAATGAAATATACAAAGTGATGCAAAGCAAGGGACTGAATCCAAGAATACTATACCCAGCAAGGTTATCATTCAAAATTGAAGGTTGAATCAGGAGCTTCACAGACAAAAAAGGGCTAAGAGAGTTTATCACTACCAAGCCAGCAATGCAAGAAATGCTAAAGGGACTGCTGTCAAAAGAAGAAAGAGAAAGGCAAAAAGAAACACAAACACTAAGGGGAAAAATATGACAACAAACATGTACTTGTCAATAATAACATTAAACGTAAATGGACTAAATGCACCGATCAAAAGATATAGGGTAGCTGAATGGATAAGAAAACATGGCCCATATATTTGCTGTCTATAAGAGACCCACCTCAGAGCAAAGGATTCACACAGACTGAGAGTGAAGGGATGGAAAAATATTTTTCAGGCAAATGGAAATGAGAAAAAAGCTGGGGTAGCAATACTTATATATGATCCAATAGACCTCAAAGTAAAGGCCATAACAAGAGATAAGGAAGGCCACTACATAATACTAAAGGGAGCAATTCAACAAGAAGATATAACTCTGGTAAACATATATGCACCCAACGCAGGAGCACCCAAATACATAAAAAAACTCCTGGAAGAGATCAAGGGAGAGATCGACAACAATACAATCATAGTAGGAGACTTTAATACACCACTGACATCACTGGATAAATCCTTTAGGCAAAAAATCAGCAAAGAAACAGCAATTCTAAATGACGCACTACATCAGATGGACCTAATTGACATCTTCAGAGCATTTCACCCCAAAGCCTCAGAATATACGTTCTTCTCAAGTGCCCATGGGACATTTTCAAAAATAGACCACATATTGGGTCACAAACAAAGCCTCCCTAAATTCAAAAAGATTGAAATCATATCAAGCATTTTCTCACACCACAATGGCATAATATTAGAAATAAACTATAATAAAAACATTCTAAAAAATTCAAACACGTGGAAACTGAATAGCATGCTATTAGACAATGATAGGGTGATCAACGAGATCAAAGAAGAAATTAAAAACATCCTGGAGAATAATGACAATAAAAACACAACAATGCGAATGCTATGGGACACAATGAAAGCAGTCCTGAGAGGGAAGTTTATAGCTCTACAGGCCTACCTCAAAAAACAAGAAAAAATGGTAATAAATCTCCTAACACAACAACTCAAAGAATTAGAAAGAGAGCAACAAGAAAAACCCACAGTGAGCAGAAGGAAGGACATAATAAAGATCAGAGCAGAAATGAATGACATAGAAACAAAAAAAAAAACAATACACAGAATCAACAAAACCAAGAGCTGGTTCTTTGAAAGGATAAACAAGATTGATGAACCTCTAGCCAGGCTCACCAAGAAGCAAAGAGAGAAGACCCAAATAAACAAAATCAGAAATGATAGAGGTGAAATAACAACAGACCCCACAGAAATACAAAGGATTGTTAAAAAATACTATGAACAACTCTATTCTAACAAACTACACAATCTGGAGGAAATGGACACATTCCTAGAAAAATACAACCTTCCAAAACTCACTCAGGAAGATTCTAAAAATCTCAATAGGCTGATAACTATGGAAGAAATTAAAGCAGTCATCAAAAAGCTTCCAGCAAACAAAAGTCCAGGGCCTGATGGCTTCACAGAGGAGTTTTACCAAACATTCAAGGAAGAACTAAAACCTATCCTCCTCAGACTATTCCAGAAAATTCAAGAAGAAGGAACACTTCCAAGCTCCTTCTATGAGGCCAGCATCACCCTAATACCAAAACCAGATAAAGACAACACAATGAAAAAGAATTACAGGCCAATATCCCTCATGAACATAGATGCCAAAATCCTCAACAAAATTCTAGCAAATCGAATCCAGCAGTACATCAGAAAGATTATACACCATGACCAAGTAGGATTTATCCCAGGGATGCAAGGATGGTACAATATTCACAAATCAATAAATGTGATACATCACATAAACAAATTGAGAGATGAAAATCACATAGTCATATCAATTGATGCAGAAAAAGCATTTGATAAAATCCAACACCCTTTGTTGATAAAAACTCTCAGCAAGGTGGGAATAGAAGGATCATACCAGAACATAATAAAAGCCATATACGACAAACCCACAGCCAACATCATACTCAATGGACATAAACTAAAACCATTTCCCCTAAGAACAGGAACAAGACAGGGATGCCCACTCTCACCACTCTTGTTCAATATAGTGCTGGAAGTACTAGCCATTGCAATCAGACAAGAAGAAGAAATAAAAGGCATCCAAATTGGAAAAGAAGAAGTAAAACTGTCCTTATTCGCAGATGACATGATACTGTACATAGAAAACCCTAAAGACTCCATAAAAAATTATTAGACATAATAACTGAACTCAGTAATGTAGCAGGATACAAAATTAATGCCAAGAAATCTATGACATTTCTATACACCAATAATGAACTTACAGAAAGAGAGACTAAAAAAGCAATCCCATTTACCATCGCACCAAAAAAATTAAGATACCTAGGAATAAACTTAACTAAAGAGGTAAAAGACCTATACGTAAAAAACTACACGACACTGAAAAAAGAGATAGAGGAAGACATAAACAGATGCAAGAACATACCATGTTCATGGATTGGTAGAATCAACATCATCAAAATGTCCATACTACCCAAAGCAATCTATAAATTCAATGCACTTCCCATTATAATACCAATAACATATTAACATATTTCAGAGACCTAGAACGAACTTTCCAAAAATTTATTTGGAATAAAAAAAGAACCCGAATAGCTACAGCAATCCTGCGAAAGAAGAACAAGTAGGTGGGATCTCAATACCAGATATCAAGCTGTATTACAAAGCCACTGTTCTCAAAACAGCCTTGTACTGGCACAAGAACAGACATATAGATCAATGGAACAGAATAGAGAACCCAGAAATTGACCCAAATCAATATGCTCAATTAATATTTGACAAAGGAGGCATGAACATTCAGTGGAGTCAAGACAGTCTCTTCAACAAATGGTGTTGGGAAAATTGGACAGATACATGCAAAAAAAATTAAGCTAGATCACCAACTTACACCATACACAAAAATAAACGCAAAATGGATACAGGACTTAAACATAAGACGGGAAACCATGAAAATACTAGAGGAATCCACAGACAGCAAAATCTCAGACATATGCCTAAAGAACTTCTTCACTGATACTACTCCTAGGGCAATAGAAGCTAAAGAGAAAATAAACAAATGGGACTAGATCAAAATAAAAAGCTTTTGCACAGTAAAGAAAACCATCAATAAAACAACAAGGAAGCCCACTGCATGGGAGAACATATTTGCCAATGATATCAATGATAAGGGTTTAATCTCCAACATATACAGAGAACTCATACAACTTAACAAAAAGAAGATAAACAACCCTATCAAATAATGGGCACCTGATCTAAATAGACACTTTTCGAAAGAAGACAGAAGGCAGGCCAAGAGACATATGAAAACCTGCTCACAGTCACTAATCATCAGAGAGATGCAAATCAAAACAACAATGAGGTACCATCTCACACCTGTCAGAATGGCTTTTATCATCAAACAACAAGTGTTGGCCAGGATGCGGAGAAAAAGGAACTCTTTTGCACTGCTGGTGGGAATGCAGACTGGTGCAGCCACTGTGGAGAACAGTATGGAGCTTCCTCAAAAAACTAAAAATGGAACTCCCATTTGACCCAGTTTTCCCACTTTTAGGAATATATCCCAAGAATCTAGAAACATGCATCAGAAAGGAAATATGCACCCCTATGTTCATAGCAGCACAATTCACCATAGCCAAGATTTGGAAACAACCTAAATGCCCATCAGCAGATGAATGGATTAAAAAACGGTGGTATATCTATACAATGGAATACTATGCTGCAGTGAAAAAGAAGGAGTTCCTACCATTTGCAACAATATGGATGGAGATGGAGAATATTACGTTGAGTGAAATAAGCCAGACAGAGAAAGATAAATATCACATGATCTCGCTCATTTGTGGAATATAATGAACGGCATAGACTGATGAACAAGAACAGATCCAGAGGCTGAGAAACGGCGATCAGAACATCATACCTCAGGTAAGGTAGGGGAGGATGGGGGTAAGGTGGAGAGATCAACCAAGGGACTTGTATGCATGCATATGAACCTAATCAATGGACACAGACAACAAGGGGGCAGGGCATAAGTGGGGAGTGGGGGGTTATGAGGAAATAAGGACACATATGGAAAAAATAAAAATTAAAAAAAAATAAAATAAAAATAAAATACTAAATCTAATCAATACTAGTGGTCACCATAGCCTTAAGAGAAATTGTTTCATGTGACAAAAAATTTTAAATGAAACTCTCTGTAGACTAAAATTATTTTGGAAGGAAACAAAGAGAAGTTTCCTTCAAAAGTCATAAGGATTGTAATTGAAAGTCAATATATTTGGCCTCTTGAACTAAAGTAAGTAATTTGTGTTTTTGCCTCCCTGACAAAGTTTATATAAAGCTACAAAAAGAAATTGACAGCCAGTTTGAAATGGAATTGCCAGGGCCTAGGGAAAAGAATATCCTTACATGATATTATTCTACAATGTCATTATAATTTTAGATATTTTACAATTATCCCAAACAAACTCACAAACTAATTCTTTGAATGGTTGGCAGCAATTAAAAGGAAAAGAAAGAAAGGACATGAAAGGATTTAATTCCTTGCAGAAGGTATTAAGGCACTGGGAAGGCACTTGAGTATCCTATATTGGCCCCTCTTGCCTTTTTTGCCAAGAGGGACCCTCTTCTCACAATCCAATTGCCTCAGCTGTTACCTGAGCTTTCTCTTCATGCTGAGCTTGAAGCCTCGTGGGGGCTGGTACCATGGATCTGTCTCACACCCAATTGTGTGAGCTGGGCCCTCACTGGAGAAGAAACCCGAGTTCCCCGAGACATGTGATCAGCACCGGGACCCTGCTAGCAGGCCAGGGGTTCCCAAAGCAGGTGTGCTGGGTGTGGAGGACACGGGGTCATAGGCTACCAAGGAGACAGAACTGAACCTCACAACACCCTGCTTGGCCCCGGAGGATGGCTGGTTAGCTAGAGACGGGTAAGATTCCTCAAGGAAGGAACAACCTAAGACAGGTACAGTCACAGAGGGGCCATCAGGAGAGAACTGGGGGGGCAACAGAAGTGGGGCACAGACCCTCACCCCCCCAACATTGCAGGGGCTTGAACCCTCACCCCTTGTGAAGGAGGTCTCCTGCCCCCATGGCTGCTTCGCGCTTTCCACACCCAGCTCAGATCGGGACCCAGGCAACAGAAAGAGTCTTGGCCCAGCTCAGATCGGGACCCAGGTAACAGACAAGAGACTTGGCCGACAGCATCTGCCCTATATCTAAATTCAGGCTAGCATCTGGAATGCTCAGGGCCCACTCAAGAATGCAAATAATCCTTCCCACTAATATTTACAGGGTAAACTAAGATTGTTGGTAGAGTATTAAATTTGAAAGTAAAATAGTAATCAAGTTTTCAGATTAATTTAAATAGGCCAATTGAAATAAGTGAATATTCAAGTAAATTTAATTGTACTGGACAAAAAGCTGTTCTTAAAGTAATAACTAAAATTAATATTGGTAGTTCATCTCATAGTAAAATTCCTGAATATGCAATGAACCTAAAGCAGTCATATGTGTGGGCAAAAAAAATTAAGTTTAAAGTTATCAAGACTGCATTATAAAATTTACAAAAACCTCCATTTATAAAAAAAAGGGGGGGGTATGGTAGGGCAATATCATGTAAGGAAAAATATCCTATAAGTAAATTACATCTAGAAAATTTTTACTTTACAAAATTAATTTTCATTTGTAATGCTAACAGCAAGACGGCCATTAAAAACACACATGGTGTCTAAATAAGACAAAGGAAAATTGTTTGAACAAAAATAAAAAGGATCCCAAATCAATTATATAGAAAAGATTCCTTTATTAACTTGTGGTCGAGAATATATTTGTATAGTTTCAGAAAACAACCCCAAGACCAGATGGATTCCTGCAACAGAGAGGAATTGACAGGTGTGCTCCAACCACTAAGACAAGAGGAAAAAACAGTCCAGAGATGGAAGACGCTGACAACGCCTTGCCACGAGAGCAGTCAGCAGCTGTGCACCGCTCCAGGTTACCTAGGACCAAACCAGAGAGGGTCGGACCTGCATTGCCACCAAGTGCCCACCATCCAGATATCATTGCTGACATGTACACATAAGGAACTGTTAGACATTGAAACGGGGACTCAGAACTGTTGGACATTGAAATTGGGACTCAAACATTTTTTTGTTTTGTTTTGTTTTGTTATTATATGTTTATTTCTAGTCTGCAAAGGTAAAACTTTTTAAAGGAAAGAAATGGTGGGAAAAAGATACAGAGGCAAAGAAGCATTGAACAGACTGTCAAACTACATTGGGAAGACAGGGGAGGTTGGGGGAGGAGAGTTGTAAGAGACGAACCAAAGGACTTGTACGCATGCATATAAGCACAACCAATGGATACAAGACACTGGGGCAGGGGGAAGGGCGGACAGGTGAAGGCATGTACTGGGGGGTAGGGGAAGTCGGGGGGAGGTCAATAGGGGGAAAAAAAAGAAGACATATGTACTACTATTTGTAATACTTAAAACAATAAAAAAATCAACTACAATTAAAAGAAACACACACACACACACCAAAAACCTCAAATACATGGAGGCTTAATAGGATGTTATGAAACAATGAAACAATGAGTGGGTTACCAGTGAGATCTAGCAAGAAATAAAAACTTTCTAGAAAGAAATGAAAATGAACACAGAAGCATGCAAAAACTATGGCACAGTGTGAAAGCAGCCCTGAGAGGGAATTTTATAGCACTATAAGCTTACCTCAAGAAATAAGAAAAAGCACTAATAAACTACCTAAATGTACAACTAAATGAATTTGAAGGAGAGCCCAAGTAAGCAGAAGGACGGAAATAAAGATCAGAGTGGAAATAAATGACATAGACAAAAAAAGTACAAAAACAATCCAAGAGCTGTTTCTTTGAAAAGATGAACAAGGTTGATGAACCCCTAGCCAGACTCATCAAGAATCAAAGCTAGAGGACCCAAATAAATAAAATGAAAGTGACCATATAATAGTGTACACAAAAACACAAAGGATTTTAAGCAAATAGTATGAACATTTATATGCCAACAAACGGTACAATCTGGGTGAAATGGAAAAATTTTTAGAAATATACAATCTTCCAACACTCAAGATGAATCAGAAAACCTGAATAGGCCAATAACAAGTGAGGAAATAAAAGCAGTAATCAAAAACCTCCCAATAACAAAAGTCCTGGATCAGACTGATTTAAAGAATTTTACCAAACATTCAAAGAACTAACATCTATCTCCATCCATATTGGAGATAGATGTTAGTTCTTTGAATGTTTTTACAGGGTAAACTAAGACTGTTGGTAGAGTATTAAATTTGACAGTAAAATAGTAATCGAGTTTTCAGATTAATTTAAATAGGCTAATTGAAATAAGTGAATATTCAAGTAAAGTTAATTGTACTGGACAAAAAGCTGTTCTTAAAGTAATAACTAAAATTTCTATTGGTAGTTCATCTCATGGTAAAATTCCTGAATATGCAATGAACCTAAAGCAGTCATATGTGTGGGCAAAAAAAAAAAAAAATTAAATTGAAAGTTATCAAGACTGCATTATAAAATTTACAAAAACCTCCATTAATAAAAAAAAGGGGGGTATGGTAGGGCAATATCATGTAAGGAAAAATATCCTATAAGTAAATTACATCTAGAAAATTTTTACTTTACCAAATTAAGTTTCATTTGCAATGCTAACAGCAAGACGGCCATTAAAAACACACATGGTGTCTAAATAAGACAAAGGAAAATGGTTTGAACAAAAATAAAAAGGATCCCAAATCAATTATATAGAAAAGATTCCTTTATTAACTTGTGGTCGAGAATATATTTGTATAGTTTCAGAAAACAACCCCAAGACCAGATGGATTCCTGCAACAGAGAGGAATTGACAGGTGTGCTCCAACCACGAAGACAAGAGGAAAAAACAGTCCAGAGATGGAAGACGCTGACAACGCCTTGCCACGCGAGCAGTCAGTAGCTGTGCACTGCTGCAGGTTACCTAGGACCAAACCAGAGAGGGTCGGACCTGCATTGCCACCATGTGCCCACCATCCAGATATCATTGCTGACATGTACACATAAGGAACTGTTAGACATTGAAACGGGGACTCAGAACTGTTGGACATTGAAATTGGGACTCAAACATTTTTTTGTTTTGTTTTGTTTTGTTATTATATGTTTATTTCTAGTCTGCAAAGGCAAAACTTTTTAAAGGAAAGAAATGGTGGGAAAAAGATACAGAGGCAAAGAAGCATTGAACAGACTGTCAAACTACATTGGGAAGACAGGGGAGGTTGGGAGAGGGGAGTTGTAAGAGACCAACCGAAGGACTTGTACGCATGCATATAAGCACAACCAATGGATACAAGACACTGGGGCAGGGGGGAGGGCGGGCAGGTGAAGGCATGTACTGGGGGGTAGGGGAGGTCGGGGGGATATCAATGGGGGGGGGAAAAGGAGACATATGTACTACTATTTGTAATACTTAAAACAGTAAAAAAAAAAAATTAAAAAAAAAAAAAGAACTAACATGTATCCTCATCAAACTATTCAAAAAAAGTCAAGCGGAAGGAAAACTTCCAGGCTCTTTTTATGAAGCCAGTATTATCCTAATTCCAAAACCAGATAAAGACACTAAAAAGAAAGAGAATTATAGACCAATATCCCTGATGAACACAGATGCTAAAATCCTCAACAAAATACTAGCAAAATGGATCCAGCAATATATTAAAAGGATAATACAACATGATCAAGTGGAATTTATTCTGGAGTGCAAAGCTGGTATAATATCTGCAAAGTAACAAAGTGATACAGCACATAAACAAATTGAAAGATAAAAAACACATAATTATATCAATAAATGCAGACAAAGCATTTGACAAAATCTAGCACCCTTTTTTTAAAAATAAAAACTCTCAAGAAAGTGGGAGCAGAGGAATCATACCTCAACATAAATAAAGGCCATATATGACAGACTGATAGCCAATGTAATACCTAATGGGTAAAAACAAAAAGTGTTTCCCTTAAGAAGAGGAACAAGATGTCCACTTTCACCAATCTTATTCAAAACTAGAGGCCCAATGCATAAAATTTGTGCAAGAGTAGGCCTTCCTTTCCCTGGCTGCCACCACTGGCTTTCCTCTGGATAGTACTAGAAGTACTATTCACAATCAGACAAGAAGAAGAAATAAAAACATCCAGGTTAGGCCCTTGCTGGTTTGGCTCAGTGGATAGTGTTGGCTTGCAGACCGAAGGGTTCCAGGTTCGATTCTGGTCAAGAGCACGTACCTCCGTTGCAGGCTCCTTCCTGGTGTGGGCTCTGGTCGAGGGTGTGTGTAGGAGGCAACCTATCAATGTGTTTCCTCACATCAATGTTTCTCTCTGTCTTTCCCTCTCTCTTGCACTCTCTTACAAAAACATCAATAGAAAAATATCCTTGGGTGAGGAGTAAAAAAAACACATCCAGATTAGAAAGAAGGAAGTAAAACTCTCACTATTTGTAGATGACATGATCTATAATAATAAAAGCACAATATGCTAATTAGACTGGACGACCTTCCAGACAAAGCTGGGGCTGCGAGGGAAGCTCAGGTCCTGGGTGCCAGAGGGAAGCCCGGGTCCCGAGTGCCAGAGGGAAGCCAGTGCCAGCACCTGGGGGAAGGAAGGCCTACTCTTGCATAAATTGCATGCATTGGGCCTCTAGTATTGTACATAAAAATAAAAATAAAAAACACAAAGAAAATGAAAGACTCCACCAAGAAACTACTAGACTTAATAAATGTATTTGGTAAGGTAGCAGGATACAAAATCAATATCCAGAAATTGATGACATTTTTATACACCAATAATGAACTCTCTGAAAAAGAAATAAAAAATATAATTCCATTTACCATTGCAACAATAAAAATAAGATACCTAAGAATAAAGTTACCAAGTATGTAAAAGACCTGCTCTTAGAGAACTACAGGGCATTGAAAAAAAAATAGAGAAAGAGATAGAAAATGGTAACCTATAGTATGTACATGGATTGGAAGAATTAACATCATTAAAATGTCTATACTACACAAAGCAACCTGTACATACAATACAATCCCTATTAAAATACCAACAGCATATTTCACAGATCTGTAACAAATACTCCAAAACTGTATATGGAGCCAACAAAGACCCTGAATAGCTGCAGCAATTTTAAGAAGGAAGTATAAAGTTGGAGTGATCACAATACTGAATATCAAACTATACTACTAAGTCCTTATACCCCAAATAGCTTGGTACTGGCACAAGAACAGGCATACAGACAAATGGATAAGAGCAGACACCCTAGAAATTGACTGACACCATTATGGTCAATTAATATCTGATAGAAGAAGCAAGAACATACAATGGAGTGAAGACAGCCTCTTCAGCAAATGGTGTTTGAAAACTGCACAGACACATGAAAAATAAATAAACTAGACCACCAGCTTATACCATACAGAAGAATAAACTCAAAATGGATAAAAGACTTAGATGTAAGTCATGATACCATAAAAATTTTAGAAGAAAACATAGGCAGTAAAATCTCAGACATTTCATGTAGCACAATTTTTGCTGATACATCTCTTAGGGCAAAGAAAATAAAGGAGATAATAAATAAATGGGACTATATCAAAATAAAAAGCTTTTGTGCAGCAAAAGAAACCATCAAAATGAAAAGGAAATGCACTGTGTGGGGGAATATATTTGTCAATGATACATCTGATAAGGGGTTAATATCCAAAATATATAAAGCACTCATACAAGTAAACAAAGGAAGACAAACAATCCAATTAAAAAATGGGCAGAAGACCTGAATAGGCATTGCTCCAAAGAGGCCATACAAATGGCCAAGAGACACATGAAAAAAATACTCAAATTCATTACTCCTCAGAGAAATGAAAATTAAAAGCACAATGAGATATCACCTCACACTTGTCAGAATGATTATCATTTAAAAAAATCAACAAACAACTGGCAAGGATGCAGGATAAAGGGAACACTGATTCTCTGCTGGTGGAAATTCAGATTAGTGCAGCCACTATGGAAAACAGTATGGAGTTTACTCAAAAAATTTTTTTTAAATGGAACTTACTTTTAATCCATTGATCCCACTTCTGAGATTTTATCCTAAAAACCCTGAAACACCAATCAGAAAAAATATATGCACCCCGATTTTCATAGTAGCATTATTTACAACTAGAGGCCCAGTGCATGAAATTCATGCATGGGGCAGGGGGCGCTCAGCCTGGCCTAAACCCTATCACAATTTGAGACCCCCTTGGGGGATGTCTTTCTTGCCTGATTTCCCCTAACCGCTCACCTGCCTGCCTGATTGCTCCTAACAGTTCACCTGCCTGCCTGATCATCCCTAAACATTCTGCCTGCCTGCCTGCCTGATCACTCCTAACTACTCTGCCTGCCTGCCTGATTGCCCCTAACCACCTCTGCCTTGGCCTCCACTGCTGTAGCTTTGTCTGGAAGGACATCCAGGAGGTCCTTCGGCTGTCTGGTCTAATTAGCATATTATGCTTTTATTATTATAGAGAGCTAAGATTTGGAAAAAGCCCAATGCCCATCAGTAGATGAATAGATAAAAAGCTGTGGGACATTCACACAATGGAGTACTATGCAGCAGTAAAGAAGAGGAGTCTCTTACCCTTTCAGACAGCATGCATGGACTTGGAGAATATTATGCTAAGTGAAATAAGCAAATCTTGAAAAGACAAATATCACATGACCTCATATATTCACATACTTGTTGAATGCAATGAACAAAATGAATTAACCAATAAAATAAGACCTGTATCATGGGACAGAATGATATACCTTGATGTGGTGTTGTGGATAAGAAGAGATAAACCAAAGGACTTATATATTTATATGCATAGCCTATGGGCATGTGCAATAGGCTGTTAAAGACCTGGGGAGTTGGGTAAGGGCTGGGATGAGGGTGTAAAGGGGGCGGGAGGAATGGTAGATATCTGTAATACTATCAACAATAAAACATAGATACATATACTGTATATATGTATGTTTTATTGTTGATAGTATTATATATATTATTTATATTTATATATCTATATATATCTATAGGCCCGGTGCATGAAATTTGTGCATGGGTGTGTGGGGGGGTGTCCCTCAGCCCAATCTGTGCCCTCTCCAATCTGAGAACCCTCAGGGGATGTCCTACTGATGACTTAGGCCCATTCCCTGTGGGGAGTGGGCATAAGCTGCACTCTGCAGGAGGCAACCAGGCTGATCAGGGGAAGGCACCACTGCCATCACCCTGCTACTGCTGCCACTGCCAGCCACCATAGCTGCCAAGGTGTTTTCATCAACACAGACTCCAGTCCCTTCACCATGAAAAAATGCCAACTTTCTTTAGGCATTTTCAAGATGTCTCTTTCATAGGATATGACATTTCTTTCTTCCTTTTTTTTTTTTAATCCTCATCTGAAGATAATTTTCCATTGATTTTTAGAGAGTGTGGAAGAGAGAGGGAAAATAGAGAGAAACATCAATGTGAGAGGAACACTTCTATTGGTTTCCTCCTGCATGAGCCCTGACCTGGGCCCCGGCCAGGGAGGACCCTGCAACCTAGGTACATGCCCTTGTTCAGAATTGAACCCAGACCCTGTGGTCAGCAGGTGGAGGCTCTATCTACTGAGCCAAAGTGGCTAGGGCAGGATATGACATTTCTTAGCTCCTCCAGCAGCGGACCTTCGTGTTTTCCTCTAGGAATGAGGTGGAAAAACCCTACATCACCTTCTTGGTTTCTCATTACCCAAATTACCAAGAACACTGTGAGTGGTATACTGGGAGCTTAGCCAATAAGCGGTCAGAAAAGATGTTTCCTCTGCAGCTCATGCACAGAGGCAGGACTGCCGGCGCGTCTTGGATGGCAGACCCTGCTCTTTGCAGGCCTGCGCCATCCGTGGCTTGCCTCACTGTGCAGCAGTCCCCTCCCACCCACATGCATGCAGTCTCTTCCTGAGTAGTCATAACTGTTACGACGTCCCAGCTAAGTTGCATATTATCTCTCTCTCTCTCTCTCTCTCTCTATATATATATATATATATATCTTACCTAATAATAGACAAACATATAAATTGACTGTACCTCTGCTATGCCCATAGCAAATCAGAGTGAGTATGCAAATTAGAATGCCAAAGATGGCAGCCGCCCAGCTGCTCCAGGCATGGAGTGGCCAGGCGGCGCAGGACGCCTGCTATGAGAGGGAGGGCTGGGGAGGGAGCGAAGGGATCTACAGGAGCAGAGTGCCTCAGCGAAGACAAGACTGCAGACTATGGAGTCTGAAGCGAAGATGAAGATGGCAGACTACAGCTGGAGTCTGCAGCAAAGATGAAGATGGTAGATTCTGGCCAGAGTGAAGGCTGGGTCCCAGGTGCTGGAGGAAAACCGGTGCTGGAAGCAAAAGGAAGGAAGGCCTATTGCACGAATCTCTTCATGCAACGGGCCTCTAGTCTACACTAATAAAGGAGAAACATGTAAATTGACCATACCTCTGCTATGCCCACAAGCCACACCCACCAGCCAATCAGGAGCAAGTATGCAAATTAACCCAACCAAGATGGTTGCGGCCATGGAGAGAGCAGGAGGCCTGGGTTGCCCCCAGCAGTGGAGGAAGCCAAGTTTCCTGCCCTGCCCTGGCTGGACCTGGCCTCCACTCAAGGCTACAAAGTTTCAGTTACAGAAGATAAATAAATCCCAGATACCAGGACCTCTGCTTGGGTCGCTGGGGGTGTGTGGCCAGCCTGCAAACCACCACAGGCCCCTCGCCCAGGCCTCCCCACACCCCAAGGGAACCCCCACCCTGACCCGGGACACCCTCCAGGGCAAACTAGCCGGCCCCCACCCATGCACCAGGCCTCTCTATCTTATCTAATAAAAGAGTAATATGCAAATTGACAGTCACTCCAACACACAAGATGGCTGCCCCCATGTGGACACAAGATGGCCAGCAGGGGAGGGCAGTTGGGAAGAACCAGACCTTCAAGGGAGGGCAGTTGGGGGTGACCAGGCTGGCAGAGGAGGGATGTTGGAGGTGACTGGGCCTGCAGGGAAGGGCAGTTAGGAGTGACCAGGCCTGCTGGGGAGGGCCGTTAAGGGTGACCAGGCCTGCCGGGGAGGGCAGTTAGAGGCAATCAGGCTGGCAGGGGAGTGGTTAGGGGGTGATCAGGCTGCCAGGCAGAAGCAGTTAGGGCCAATCAGGAAGGCAGGCAGGTGAGCAGTTGGGAGCCAGCAATCCTGGATTGTGAGAGGGATGTCCGACTGCCTGTTTAGGTCCTATCCTACCGTGATTGGGCCTAAATGGGCAGTCAGACATCCCTCAAGGGGTCCCAGATTGGAGAGGGTGCAGTCTCGGCTGAGGGACACACCTCCCGTGCACGAATTTCGTGCAGTGGGCCATATATATATATACATATATGGCTAAATGCCTGGCTGCCCAGCCAACCAGCTGACCGGCTGACCAGCTGGTAGGTATGACATGCATATACCACAGGGGGCAGATGCTCAGCACAGGAGTTGAGTTGCCGAGTGACAGCAACTTTGCAGAGTGCCCTCTCACACTCCAGGACCCCTCGGGCGATGTCAGACTGCCAGTTTTGGCCTTATCCCTGCAGGCCTGGCCAAGGGATCCCATCTGCCGGAGGGACCATACTTTCTCTGCAGACACCCTTCAATCCCTAGTGCTATCCCAGGTACAGCCGGCTGGGGATGGAACATGGGAGTTTGGCTCCAGGGTGTGTCCAGCCCATCTCACTCAGTTCCATCTGCCAACCACCTTCTAATCAATTTTCTTTGAATATGCACTAATCTGTGCACCGGGCCTCTAGCATACATATATACTGAGGTCTGGTGCATGAATTTGTGCATGGGTGGGGTCCCTCAGGGTGGCCTGGGGAGATTGGGCCCCAGCTCATGCCCCCAGCCTCGCACACCCACAGCCTCACCTGGCACCCCACCTTGGTTTGGTGCCACGCCCTCACCTGCTCTACTATCTCACCTGCAGGGCAATTGATCAGGGCCAGGCTCCCACAGGGCTCCCTCAGCACCTGGGAGCTAGGCGGTGGCCCTGCCCCCCACCACTGCCACTGGTCTCAGTCTGAAGGGTGATTGGCAGGTTGATCAGTCCCCCATTCACACCTGCTTTGACCTGGCGCCACCCACTCAAACTGTTACACAATCATGCTGCGGTTCTGCTCTCATCAGGACCCATTAGGGCCAGCAGCACCTCCACTGCCACCTGCGTCACCAATGCCTGCCATGTTCTGCACCACCCCCTGGTGGTCAGTGCATGTTATAGCAAGAAGTCAAACAACTGCCTGAGGGGACAATTTGCATAGTAGGCTTTCCCATCCTTTATAATAAAAGCCTACTATGCAAATTGTCTCCTTGGGTGGTTGTTCACCTGGGAGTTTGCAGAGCGGAACTCCCCTTGTGGGAACACACACACACACTGAGTGGCCAGATTATTATGTGTCATAATAATCCTCTGAGTCTTCCAGATTGCTATACCCTGGTCAAGGTTTTTATAAGGAGGGAGAGGGAAAGTCAAACAAATAAATCAAGGTGGAGTATGAAGTTTACTCAAAAAAATAAACTTCCATTGATCCATTGATGCCACTTCTGAAATTTTATCCTAAAAACCCTGAAACACCAATCAGAAAAAATATATGCACCCCGATTTTCATAGTAGCATTCATTATTTACACCTAGAGGCCTGGTGCATGAAATTCATGCATGTGGGGGCCCTCAGCCCGGCCTAAACCCTCTCACAATTTAAGACCCCCTTGGGGGATGTCTGACTGCTTTCTTGCCTGATTTTCCCTAACTGCTCACCTGCCTGCCTGATCACTCCTAACAGCTCGCCTCCCTACCTCATTTCTCCTAACAGCTCGCCTGCCTGCCTAGCCCAGGGTCCCAGAGCTGGGAAAAGAAGTCCCTAAGAGCAGTGAGAACTATGGGCTGTAAAAAAAAAAACAGTGCATATTGGGGCTCAGTGACACAGAGGCTGCTGGAGACCCAGCTGTTCCTCTTAAAAGGTCAGCAGCACAAACTGAACTTACAAGGTGTTGCTTTCTCTGAGCTCCAGTACCAGTGCGAGGCTCTGGGAGACACAGACACATATGAGGAGGGACTGGCTTATCTGGCATCAGGGCATGAACTCGGGAGAGGCTTTCTTCCAGATGGAGGTGCTCATAGGGATTATTGTTCCTATGCTGGGACCTCCCCAGTAGGTCGCAGGGCTGACTGGCAGCCATTTCTGTTTGATCCTCGCTGGTGATTCCCATAAACCCCACTTTATCCAATTTACAACCCCACCCAAGCTGTGTGCAGTGGCTTTTGCATATGAATGTCCTTTCCTTGCTCAGGTTAAAATCACTCAAGCTTCAGCTGGGTCAGGGAGCTCCAAACCTATCCAAAAAAGGCCCAAGACCCAGTACCAGCACTAGCCTGCCTTGCTTCATAGCTGGTCTGCATATGGGCACTCCCAAACCCAATACAAAGAGGAGGAATGTCCAGTTCATAATTTGCAGGGATTCAAGAGTAGAGTAGAGGATTATGATAATCAAATCAATGATTTGAAATATGAGAAAGCAGAAAACACCCAGGCAGAAGTGCATAAAGAAAAAAGAATTAAAAAATGTGAAGATAGTATAAGAAGACTCTGTGACAATTTCAAGTGTACCAACATTCACATTTGGGGATGCCAGAAGAAGATAGAGAGCAAGATATTGAAAACCTATTTAAAGAAATAATGACAGAAAACTTCCCCTACCTGGTGAAAGAAAGAGACATACAAGTCTAGGAAGCACAGAGAGTCCCAAACATGAGGAACCCAAAAAGGACCACACGGAGACACATCATAATTAAAATTCTAAGTGTTAAAGACAAAGAGAGAATCTTAAAAGAAGCAAGAAAAAAGCAGTTAGTTACCTACAAGGGAATGCCCATGTGATTGTCAACTGATTTTGCAACAGAAACTACGCAGGCCAGAAGGGAGTAGAAAGAAATATTAAAAGTGATTAATAGCAAGGATCTACAACCAAGATCACTCTACCCAGCAAAGCTATCATTTATAATTGAAGGTCAGATGAAGAGATTCACAAACACAAAAAAGCTAAATGAGTTCATTACCACCAAACCAGTATAATATGAAATGTTGAAGGGCATTCTTTAATAAGAGGGAGAAGAAGAAAAATATAAGAAATATGAAGAACAAAATGACAACAAATACATTTTCTAACAACAGTTGAATATAAAAATAAAAAATAAATGCTTAAGAAATCTAATGATCAGAATAAACTGATAAATAAAATAGAATTAGATGCACGAGAATGGAACAGACTGACAATTCTCAGAGGGAAGGGTGGTGGGGGTAGAAAGAGATTAAACAAAGATCTTATATGCATATATGCCTTACCTATGGACACAGAAAATTGGGTGGTGGAGGCCTGGGGCAGGGTGGGAACCCAAGTGGAGGGGGGCAATGGAGGAAAAAAGAGGGAAATCTGTAATAATCTCAACAATAAAGATTTTTTTTAAATGCCAACATCATATTTCACAGATTTAGAGCAAATGTTCCAAAAATTTATATGAAACTAATAAAAGACTCAAAATAGCCACAGAAATCTTGAGAAAGAACAGTAAAGTATAAGCTATCACAACACTGGATATTAAATTATACTACAAAACCACTGTACTCAAAACAGCCTGGTACTGGCACAAGAACAGGCAATGCATCAATGGAACAGGACAGAAAACCCAGAAATCAATCCAAACCATTATGCTCAATAAATATTTGTCAAAAGCAAGAGCATACAATGGAGTAAAGACTGTCCTTTCAATATATGGTGTTTGGAAAATTGGACAGGTACATAAAAATGAAACTAGACTACCAACTTAGACAGTACACAAGACTAAACTCAAAATGGATAAAATACTTAAATGTAAGTCATGAAACCATAAAAATATTAAATAAACTACAGGCAGCAAAAATCTCCGACATCTCTTGTAGCAATACTAGAGGCCCGATGCAAAAAATTTGTGCAAGAGTAGGCCTTCCTTCCCCCGTCTGCTGGCACCGGCTTCCCTCTGGCACCTGGGACACAGGATTCCCTGGCAGAAGGAGGCCCCACTTACCCGCCAAACCTGTCGGTCTGTGGCCTGGGCTTCCCTCTGCTGGGAAATCATGGGGCGATGGTCCTGGCCCTGACCAATCACATCACACCCACCTTGGCTGGTCTGGTGCAAGTAGATGTCATAGTGTGGTAGTCTAGAAGGTTGTTCGGTCTAATTAGCATATTATGTTTTTATTATTATAGACTAGAGGGCCAGTGGATGAAATTTGTACACAGGGGAGAGATGTCCCTCAGCCCAGCCTGCATCCTTTCCAATCTGGGACCCCTTGAGGGATGTCTGACTTCCCGTTTAGAGATCAGGCTTAAACGGGCAGTCAGACATCCCTCTCACAATCCAGAACTGCTGGCTCCTAACTGCTTGCCTGCCTTCCTGCCTGCCTGATTGCCCCTAACCACTCCCCTGCCAGCCTGATCGACACCTAATTGCTCCCCTGCTGACCCGATGGCCGCTAACTGCCCTCTCCTGCTGGCCTGGTCACACCAACTGCCTTCCCCTGCAGGCCTGGTCCCCTCCAACTCCCCTCCCCTGCAGGCCTGGTCCCCCCAACTGCCCTCAACTGCTGAACTGGTTCCCCCCAACTCCCCTCCCCTGCAGGCCTGGTCCCCCAACTTCCCTCCCCTGGTGGACTGGTTCCCCCCAACTGCCCTCTCTTGCAGGCCTGGAGCCTCCCAACTGTCCTCCCCTGCTGACCTGATAGCCCACAAATGCCCTCCTCTGCCAGCCATTTTAAGGTGGCCATCTTGTGTTCACATGGGAGCAGCCATCTTTGACCATATGGGGGGTAGCCATCTTGTGTGTTGGAGTGATGGTCAATTTGCATATTACCTCTTTATTATATAGGACTAGAGGCCCAGTGCCTGAAATTCGTGCATGGGGCGGGGGGTGTCCCTCAGCCCAGCCTGCACCCTCTCCAATCTGGGATCTGTTAGAGAGTAGATATTTTTTAGCATACTTCCTCCTAGTCGACTTAGCTTTGAATCCCAGCTGCACCTCACAAAATAGTCTTGCAAGATAGAACACTGTCAACTTTCTGAAGAACAGGATGACCCTGACATTACTTAAGAAAAACTGTTTTGTCTTAAATTGCTTGCTCTGCAAAAACAAGATGTGGTAAATGTGCTTAAAGCCATCCTGCACAAAGGATCAGGGCTGCTCTCTAGACTCCCTGTGTGGAGAAAGGCAGAGCAGTCACTGACCAGCTAATAAAGGCTCCCTTAATTTTTTAAATTAATTTCTTTATTGATTAAGGTATCACATATTTGTCCTCATCCCCCCATTCCCATCCCAAACGTATCCCCATGCATGCCCCCACACCCCTGTTGTCTGTGACCACTGGTTAGGCTTATATGCATGCATACAAGTCCTTTGGTTGATCTCTCCCCCTTACCCCCACCCTCCCCTACCTTCCCTCTGAGGTTTGACAGTCTGATAGATGCTTCCCTGTCTCTGGGTCTGTTTTTGTTCATCAGTTTATGTTGTTCATTATTTCCCCTAGATGAGTGAAATCATGTGATACTAGAAATACACTTATAAGAACCATAAATGAGACAAGCAATAATGATTATGCTGAGAGGCAAATGAATCAGTCTGTAGTGAGTTTCTTTCTGGGTCAACAGTTCTTTTGAGTCCCAATTTCAATGTCAAACAGTTCCTTATGTGTACATGTCAGCAATCATATTTCAGTTCTGGATGGTGGACAAATGGTGGTAATCTCAAGGCTCCCTAAATTTTAATTTGGTCTGGATTCCAGTGGTCATTCACTCGCTTTCACACAACAACAGATCCTTCTCACAATCCAGGACTGCTGGCTCTGAACTGCTCGCCTGCCTGCCTTCCTGGTTGCCCCTAATTGCCTCTGCCTGCCAGCCTGATCACCCCTAATCACTACCCTGCCAGCCTGATTGACGCCTAACTACTCCCCTGCTGGCCCGATGGCTACTAAATGCCCTCCCCTGCCAGCCTGGTCCCCCCCAACTGCCCTCCCTTGCAGGCCTGGTCCCTCCAAACTGCCCTCCCCTGCCTGCCATCTTGTGTCCACATGGGGGCAGCCAACTTTGACCACATGGGGGTGCCTATCTTATGTGTTGGAGTGATGGTCAATTTGTATATTACTCTTTTATTAGATAGGATGTTTGCCAATACATCTCCTAGGGCAAGGAAACAAAGGAAAAAATAAACGAATGGAACTACATCAAAATAAAAAGCTTTTGCACAGCAAAAGAAACCATCAACAAAATAAAAAGGGACCTACTGTATGGGAGAAAATATTTAACAATGACACATCTGGTAAGTGTTTAATTTCCCAAATATATAAAAACTCATGCAATTTATCAAAAGGAAGAAAAACAATACAATCAAAATGGGAAAAGGACCTAATAGACACTTCTCCAAATTCAACATACAAATGGCCAAGTAACACATGATAAAATGCTCACAGTCACTAATTATCAAAGTGATGCAAATTCAAGCTACAATGCAGTATCACCTTTCACATGCCAGAATGGCTACCATCAACAAATCAACAAACAAGTGCTGTAGAGGATGTAGAGAAAAAAACCCTAGTACCTGCTAGAGGGAATGCATACTGGTGCCGTTACTATGGGAAACAGTATGGAGTGTCCTCCAATTCTTAAAAATTGAACTGTGATTTGATCCAGTGACCTCACTTCTGGAAATATATCTTAAAAATCTTGAAACACCAATCCGAAAGGATATATGCACCCCTATGTTCATAGCAGTGCTATTGTCAATAGCTAAGGATCGGAAATAACCCAAGTATGCATCAGTAGATAGGTGGATAAAAAAGTTGTGATGCATCATTTGCAGCAACATGGATGGACCTGCAGAGTATTATGCTTAGTGAAGTAAGCCAGTCAGAGAAAGAAAAGTATCACATGATCTCATTCATATGTGGAATCTAATGTACAAAATAAACTGATGAACAAAATAGATCCAGAGACATAGAAGCATGAAGCAGAGGAATTACAGAGGGAAAGTAGGGATGGGGGGATGGGAGAGAAGAGATTAGGAAACTTATATGCTTGTATGCATAGCCCATAGACATAGACAATAGTATAAGGAAGGCCTGTGGTGGGGGCAAGAGCAGAATGGAGAAGGTCAATGGGAAAAACAAAACAAAACAAAACAAAACAAAACAAAAGGGACATCATAATACTTTCAAAATAAAGATATATATTTAAAGTTGTGGTACATTTACACAATGGAATACTATGCAGTTATAAAAAGGAAAGATCTGCTACCATTCGAGACAGCATGGAGGGACTTGGAAAGTATTATGCTAACTGAAATAAGCCAATCAGAGAAAGACAAGTATCACATGATCTCACTATGTGGGATATAATGAACAAAATAAACTGACAAATAAAATATATCCAGAGACATGGAATCAAGGAACAGACTGATAAATCTCAGAGGGAAGGGTGGATGGGTGGGCAGGAAGAGATTAACAAAATAACTTATATGCATATCCCATGGACACAGACAGTAGTGTGGTGAAGGCCTGTGGTAGGGGCAAGAGCATAGTGGAGGGCGTCAATGGGGAAAAAAGGGGGCATCTGTAATATTTTCAATAATAAAAATAAATTTAAAAAATAAAATACTGAACAAATGAACTAAAGGAATGTTATTTTCTATATTTAAATACTATTAACTATTATTAAACATTCCCAGATATAGTTTTAACGTGAAAGAGCTAATGACTGAAGACAGAAAAAATTAAATATTTAAGATTTAAAAAATTAATTATAACATGTATAGTAAGAGTTCATGGTATCAAACATTACCAAATTATCTCCACTTGTTCCCCCACATATTATGTCTTTTGTCCCTTCAAAGCTAGGATCATAATTACCTCTTTTTCTTACTTTTCTTGAAAGACACACAGTTTAAGTAGAGAACATCGTTCCCCTCTATTGATGCTAATTTTATATTTCTCTCTCACACACACACTAATATGGCTTATGATTACATCTCAAAATGTACAAAACAAACAAACAACAAGCACTCTTAAGAATGTAATTGGTTTCTTCCAATTTCTCACAACATTTAACACAATGTCCTGCTTATAATAGCTGCTCAAGAAACATTTTGTGCCATCAAGTATTCATATACCAGTGAGGATGACAAGGACAACTAATTGTAATAAAAATGATCTAAGAGATTGACATAAAGTATTTTATGAAAACAGAGGAGAAATTGGTCATTCAAGCTCGGACTGAACAGAGATTACATGTTGTTTACAGTTTAAGGATCCTCCAATTGTTAAGTCCAGTAGAGATGCTAGACCTTGTTCTAGGTTTTACAGCCAGTTCAAGGCAGTTCAATGTGAAATCATCATTACATGGTGAGTGACTATCTCAGCTGGTATTTGCAAAATTATATGAGGAAAGTTTTCTACTTTAAAAATCATGAAATGCTAGATTCTGCCTCAGTATACTTACCTAAAGCCTGCTTCAAAGTCTAGGACTTCTGGTAATTGTTGGGAAACAATGCTACATAAATATGTTCACATTTCTGTATGGTCAGGGATTCCTGCACAAAACATTGCTGGCCTCAGAGTTAAAGAATGATTTAGTCCTGACAGGTTTGGCTCAGTGTATAGAGCATCGAGCCAGGGACTGAAAGGTCCCGGGTTCGAGTCCAGTCAAGAGCATGTACCTTGGTTGCAGGCTCAATCCCCAGTAAGGGGCATGCAAGAGGCAGCTGACCGATATTTCTTTCTTATCGATGTTTCTAGCACTCTATCCCTCTCCCTTCCTCTCTGTAAAAAAAAAAAAAAAAGAAAAAAAATCAATACAAAATATATTTTTAAAATAATGTTTTAGTGACAAACAAGTCTTGTAAATTAAAAATAGAGACCTCCTGAGAGATTTAGAAATCTCTCACCTGGAACCACCTGCTTAACATTCTAATGATAATAAACCTAGGGACCTTTGACACTCCAGAGAGAATATGTTTAGTTTTGAAGTTAATGTGGGCAGCTGGCACAGCTATTGTATGAGATTCATAATTTTCTAGTTCCTCTTCCACATCACAAACTCTTGTATACAAAGTGTATATCTGCCCTTTGAGGGAATGAATCATGGGGAACCAACACTAAGATTGTCATGTAAGTAAATAATTTGTTTGTTCCCTGATCCAAAAACCTTGTTTCCTGCCAGGAATATAGCACTTCCTCCTTATCCACCAGGGAGATGTTTCAAGGTACCCAGTAGATGCTAGAAACCACAGATAGTACCCAAACTTATATATACTATATATTTTTTTGCTATACACATGTATACCTATGATAAACTTTAATTTATAAATTAGGCACAGTAAGAGATTAACAACAATTAGAAATGAGAACCATTATAACACTATACTATAATGAAAACTATATGAATGATTTTGGGGTCATAATTAAGTAAAATAAGGGTTACCTGAATACAAGTGCTGTGATACCATGACAACAGATCTGATAACCAAGATTTTTACTAAGTGACTAATGGTGGGGAGCACATACAATGTGGAGACACTCCTGGACAAAGGAGTAATTCATATCTAGGTAGGATGGAACTGGACAGTGTGATATTTTATCATGCTACTCAGAACAGCACACAATTTATAACATAAACTGTTTCTTTCTGGAATTATTCATTTAATATTTTCAGACTGTGGCTGACAGTGGGTAACTAAAACCACAGAAAGCAAAACTGCAGATAAGGGGGACTATTATAAGTAGAGATATAAACGTTTAGTAATTATCTCTTGATTTCATCGTTTTAAATTTTGCTTTTTAATGCTTCTCCTGTTATTTATATATACCTTTTGCCTAGGTTTTAAAATATAGGCTTTGTTTTACAAAGCCATTTAAAACATTTTATAGGGTGGCTGGCAGGATCGAGGTGAGGGAGAGGGTGTGCATGAGTGAGGGGGTGAAAGAAGAGTGTGTGGATGTGTGTGGTGTGTGTATGAGTGAGTGAGGGACAGTTAAATTCAGCAGGAGTATCAGAAGCTGGCAGACCAGGCTCTCCTGGACAGGGAGCACCTACCACTGCTGTGAGCACTACCTGGGCTATGGGGCTCAGGCACGGAGCCCTCACCATTTTGAAGGGGAGAGCAGCCTCTTTTAGGAACTCATCAGCACCACCATCCAGATTGGCCTTGGACACTGTCCGTGACCATGCAGCCACTCCAGCCAAAATCCTGCTGCCCCACCTGCAGACCTGCAGACCCTAGGACTTCCACCTCCAAATGTGCACAGCTCCCACAGCAGTAAGAGAGACTTCCCCCTTGCTGGCTGCTGACCTCCAGACACCACAGTCATGCCTTTCCAGTGTGAAGGCTTCCTGATCCCACTGCCCCAAAGGTGGCTCTTGGGTGCTGCTGTGAACCCCCACTGGGTGTGCTCGTATCCAAAAAAGGGCACATGGCCCTGGCAGTAGAAATTGGGACTACCCCTTTCCTGGTTGCCTGCCCACAGACACCACGGGTCATGTAGCTTCAGCATGAGGGCCTCTCTGAGTGCTCTGCCCTGGCAAACTGTGAGCCGCTGCTGGGCATGTGTGAATCCAACCAAGAGCACAGGGTCCAGCAGCAAAAACTGAGTCTTTCCAATCCAAAGCTGCCAATCGCCAGACACCACAGTGGCACCTTTCCAGCACACAAGCCTCCTGAACCCACTGCCCCAAAAGGCAGTACTGAGCACCAGTGATTTGACTCTTAGTGTGCACGTGCCGAAACTGTTTCTCATCATGTGCACACAGGATCCCTGATTCTCAGTGCATGCACACTGAGTGCCAGTGACTCCAATTCTCAGCGCATGTGCACACAGGGACCCTGATTCTCAGAGCGCGGCTGCACCAAGCAACAAAGACTCTGATACTCGATTCTTGGTGCATGCACACTGGGACTCTGGATCCTGGTGTGTGCTAGGGGACTCTGTTTTTCAGTGCATGCCCACAAAGACTTTTTCAGTACGGCCCATGCTGGGTCCCTGATTCTAGGTGCAATCATGAGGCCACACTGAGTGCTGGTGACTCTAATTCTTGGCACACGTGGCATCCACTGACCCACAGCAGCCACACGTCTCCAGTTGGAGCTCTTCAGTCACATTTGGGTGGTGCAATGCTCCCACTGCACATGGCTTAGGCCCCCGCAACTCGGCGTTTGGACCTTCTAGTGATAGTTAGCATGGGGAGACAACAAAACAATTCCCAGAGGAAAGAAAAAGAGGAATCACCAACCTAACCGGTTTGGCTCAGTGGATAGAGCATCGGCCTGCGGACTGAAAGGTCCCATGTTAGATTCCGGTCAAGGGCATGTACCTTGGTTGTGGGCACATCCTCAGTAGTGGGTGTGCAGGAGGCAGCTGATCGATGTTTCTCTCTCTTTGATGTTTCTAACTCTCTATCCCTCTCCCTTCCTCTGTGTAAAAAATCAGTAAAATATATTTTTAAAAAAGAGGAATCACCAAGAAAGGAAATAAGTGAAATGGAGGCATGCAACCTGACAGAAAAAGAATTGAGAGTACAGTAGGTCCTTGGGTTACATCAAAGATCCATTCCTATGGCACAATGTAACGTGATTTTTGCCGTAAATCAGAACCCACCTACATGAGCACCTATGTCACTCACATGGAGCACATACAGAGTAGTAATGAAGTGAAACAGTAAAAAAAAAAAATTAAAAGAAAGATAACAATTTCTGACCTTTACTTGTGGTAAATAAATAATAAAAAAACATAAGGCACATATGTACATATGTCGAAAAGACAGAACTGTTTTTTTATAAATAAATGGGAGATGGCGACATAACCACTAAACAACATATGCCAAGTCCAATGTAACCCGAGGAATGCCTATAATGGTCACAGTTCATAAACCAGATGGATGATAAAATCAGCAAACTACACAAAAATCAGGAAGAAATCAAAAGTGATATAGCTACAATAAAAATGCTATGAAGGTTTCAACAGTAGACTAGAAGAAGTGGAGGACAAAATTAGTGAGTTAGAAGATAAGGTAGAGAAACAAGCCCAATCTGAACATCAACTGGAGAGAAAAATTAAAAAGTAGGAGGAGAACCTAAGGGAGCTTTGGGACAACATAGAATGAAGTAAAATACATATAATAAGGGTGCCAGAAGGACAAGAAGAGTAGCAAGGATTAAATAATCTATTTGAAAAAATAATAACAGAAAACTTTCCAGATATGGGGAAGAAAAAAGTCACACAAGTACAGAGAGTCCAAAGCAAGATGAATCCAAAAAGACCCACACCAAGACATGTCATAATTACAATGGCAAAGGTTAACAACAAAGAGAGAATCTTAAAGGCTGCAAGAGAGAGACGGAGAGTTACCTATAAGGATCCCCCATCAGATTATCCAATGATTTCTCAATTAGAAACATACCAAACTAGAAGGGAATGGAATGACGTATACAAAGTGATGCAAAGCAAAGGACTGAATCCAAGAATACTCTATCAAGAAGACTATCAATCAAAATTGAAGGGGAAATCAGCAGATTTGCAGACAAAAAAAAAAAATGCTAAGGGAGTTTATCACTTCCAAGCCAGCAATGCAAGAAATGCTAAAGGGAATGCTGTAAAAAGAAGAAATAGAATGGGAGGAAGGAACACAGGGATAAAGTACAGAAATGGCTACAAACAAGTTCCTATCAATAATAACATTAAATGTAAATGCTCCAATCAAAAGACATCGAGTGACTGAATGGGTAAGAAAACATGACCCATACATATGCTGTCTACAGGAGACCCACCTCAGAACAAGGGACTCACACAGACTGGAAGTGGAGAGATGGGAAAATATCTATCAGACAAATGGAAATGAAAAAAAAATCTGGGGTAGCAATACTTATATCTGACAAAATAGACCTCAAAGTGAAGACCATAACAAGAAATAAAGGACAACTCATCATTCTAAAGGGATCAATACAACAAGATGATATAACTCTGGTAAACATATAGGCACCCAATATAGGAGCACCCAAATACATTAAAAAAAACAAAACACTTTCTGTAAGATATCAGGGGAGAGATTGACAGCAATACAATTATAGTAGGAGACTTTAGTACCCCATTAACATCACTGGATAAATCCTCTAGACTAAAATCAGCAAAGAAACATCAATCCTAAATGACTCACTAGATCAGGTGGACTTAATCCACATCTTTAGAACATTCCACCCCAAAACTACAAAATATACATTCTTCTCAAGCACACATGGGACATTTTCAAAGATAGACCACATATTGGGTCTCCAAATTCAAGATGATTAAAATAATATCAAGCATCTTCTCAGATCACAATGGCATAAAATTGGAAATCAACTACAATAAAAACAATCACAAAAATTCAAACACTTGGAGGCTGAATAGCATACTATTAAACAATGAGTGGGTTACCAAAGAGATCAAAGAAGAAATTAAAGACATCCTGGCAGGGAGAACCAAGATGGCGGCATAGGTAAACACCTATACTTTCTGTCTCTCACAACCACATCAAAATTACAACTAAAAGGCAGAACAACTACCGCCCAGAACCACAGGAAAGCTGGCTGAGTGGAAGTTCCACAACTAGAGTGGTGAAGAAAAACACATTAAGACTGGTAAGAGGCACTGGATGTGCTGCTCTTTTAATTGAGAGGGAGATATAAGTTCCCACTTGCTCTGAACTCCAATTCCATGCAAGACTCTGGGGGACCCAGACACATATGGGGAGAAACTGGACTGTCTGGCATTGGGCCAGAACATGAGGGTGGCTTTTTCTCAGAGGTGCTTGCAGCAATCATTGTTCCTGCATTGTTCCTGCATGGGGGTGCAGGATGCGGAGACACGGGGACATCTCTGGTCCAGGGCTGACTGGAAGCTGTTTGCTCCACCCTGGTGATTCCCAGAGACCCCTCCCCACCCAATTTACAACTCTATCCAAGCTGTGTGCAGAGACTTTTGCATGTGAATGTCTGTCCTTTCTCCACCTAAAACCTGTCGAACTGAAGCTGGGTCAGAGAGCCCCAGAGATTCCAAAAGAAAGCACAAGGCCTGGCAGCAGCAGCCTGTCTTGCTTCACATCTGGGCCTTGTCTGGGCACTTCCAAACCCCAAACAAAGAGGAGAAATCTGAAGATCTTTCTGTAGCTCCTGCTGGATGGCCCCAGACAGTGGCTGGCCTTGCTCCTCCTTAGAGATCCACAAGCCAGTGTACCCAGTGGTCAGAGTAAGACCATACTAGATTACAATTCTTCACATCCATAAGGGTGACATGCAAGGGGCAGACTCAGTGAGCACCAAAGTCCTACCCCATAAGGGTGTCTCCTGCACAACAGATCTTCCAGTGTAGACACAGCTGGTCATCACAGCCAATTGGCCCGGAGGTCAATTCCTCCCAGTGATACCAACAGCAATCAAGGGTTAACTACAACAAGACTGTTCAAACAGCCCACAAAGGGGTGCACCAAGAGCATCCATCTGAGGTAACTGGGGAGGCTGAGCCACTGGGCCCTATAAGACACCTACCACACAAGGCCACTCTATCAACTCAAGGAGACTGAGCAGCTACCCAGTACTTAGAAACAAACACAGTGAAGCAGCCAAAATGCAGAGACAAAGAAACAAGTCACAAATGAAAGAAATGGAGGAAAGCAAAATACTGGATATAGATTCCAAAACCATGTTTATAAGGTTACTCAAGAATCTTTTAGAAACCTTCGAGAAATTCAAGGATATGGAATGAACTCATTCCAAGATATGGAAAAGGACCAATCAGAAATTAAGCACATGATGACTGAAATAAAGAATAATATATAGACATTCAACAGCAGACTAGAGGATCCCAAGAATCAAGTCAAAGATTTGAAATACAAAGAAGCAAAAAAACACCCAACTAGAAAAGCAAAAAGAAAAAATAATCCAAAAATATGAAGATAGCATAAGGAGCCTCTGGGACAACTTCAAGTGTACCAACATCCGAATTATGGGGGTGCCAGAAGAAGAGATAGCAAGATCTGAAAATCTCTTTGAAGAAATAATGACAGAAAAGTTCCCATACCTGATGAAAGAAAAAGACTTACAAGTCCAGGAAGTGCAGGGAACCCCAAACAGGAGGAATCCAAAGAGGACCACACCAAGACACATCATAATTAAAATGCCAAGGGAAAAAGACAAAGAGAGAATCTTAAAAGCAGCAAGAGAAAAACAGTTAGTTACCTACAAGGGAGTACCCATACGACTGTCAGCTGATTTCTCAACAGAAACTATGCAGGCCAGAAGGGAGTGGCAAGAAATATTCAAAGTGATGAATAACAAGAATGTACAACCAAGATTACTCTACCCAACAAAGCTATAATTTAGAATTGAAGGTCAGATAAAGAACTTCACAGACAAGAAAAAGCTAAAGGAGTTCATTACCACCAAACCAGGATTATATGAAATGCTGAAGAGTATTCTCTAAGAAGAGGAAGAAGAAAAAGGTAAAGATAAAAAATTATGAATAACAAAGTGACAACAAATACATATCTATTAGCAAGTGAACCTAAAAATCAAATGAATAAAGAACCCAAACTAATGAACAGAACAGACTGGTGAATGTAATAGAATCAGGGGCATGGAAAAGGAGCAGATTGACAATTCTCAGGGGGAAAGGGATGTGGGGGGTGTGGAAAGAGATTGGACAAAGAGCTTATACCTACGGACGAGGTCATTGTGGGGGGAGGCCTGGAGTGGGGTGGAAACCAGGTGGAGGGGAGCTATGAGGGGGAGGGAGGAAGAGGAACATCTATAATAATCTGAACAATAAAGATTTAAAAAAAAAATCTTGGAAACAATCTACAATGAAAACACGACAATCCAAAATCAATGGGACACAGTGAAAGCAGTCCTGAGAGGGAAGTTTATAGCATTAAAGGCCTGCCTCATAAAAAAAGAAAAACTGGTAATAAACCATCTAATTCTGCAACTTGAAGAATTGGAAAGAGAACAACAAGAAAAGCCCAGAGTGAGCAGAAGGAAGGAAATAATAAAGATCAGAGTGGAAATAAATGACAGAGACAAACACACACACACACACACACACACACACACACACACACACACACACACACAAAAACACACACAAAAAAAACCCAAAAGTTCAATGAGACCAAGAGCTGCTTCTTTGAAAGGAGAAGCAAGATTGATGAACCTCTAACCAGGCTCACCAAGAAGCAAAAGGAGAGAACCGAAATAAACAAAATCAGAAACGAAAGAGGCAAAATAACAACAGACCCCAGAGATATATGAATAATTGTAAAAAAATACTATGAGCAACTCTATTCCAACAAATTGGTCAACCTAGAAGAAATGGACCTATTCCTAGAAAATTATGACCTTCCAAAACATAACCAGGAGGAATAAAAAAATCTGAATAGGCCAATAACTATGGAGGATATTGAAGCAGTAGTCAAAAAAACTTCCAACAAACAAAAGCCCTGGACAAGAAGGCTTTACGAGGGAGTTTTATCAAACATTCAAAGAAGAAATAAAACTTTTCTTCCTCAGACTATTCCAAAAAATTCAACAAGAATGAAAACTTCCAAGCTCTTTCTACAAAGCCAGCATTACCCTAATCCCAAAACCAAATAAAGACAATACTATGAAAGAGAATTACAGGACAATATCCCTCATGAACATAGACACCAAAATTATCAACAAAATCCTAGCAAATCAAATCCAGCATTATATTAGAAAGATCATACACCATGACCAAGTGGGATTTATTTTGAGGATGTAAGAAAGCTACAATATCTGCAAATCAATAAACGTGATACACCACATGAACAAACTGAGAGATAAAAACAATATAATCATATCCATTGATGCAGAAAAATTATTTGACAAAATCCAACACCTTTTCTTCATGAAAACTCTCAGACAGGTGGGAATAGAAGGATCATACCTCAACATAATAAAAACCATATATAACAAACCCACAACCCAACATTAAACTCAATGGACAAAAACTAAAATCATTTCCCCTAAAAACAGGAACAAGACAGAATGCCCACTCTCAGCACCTGTTCGACAAAGTACTGGAAGTACTAGCCATTGCAATCAGACAAGAAGAAGAAATAAAGGGCATCCAAATTGGGAAAGAAGGATGAAAATTGTCCTTGTTTGCAGATGACATGATATTGTACATAGAAAACTCCAAAGACTCCATCAGAACACTACTAGACTTATTAAGTGAATTTGACAATGTAGCAGGATACAAAATGAACACCCAGAAGTCTATGGCTTTTCTATCCACCAATAGTGAACTTACAGAAAGAGACTCTAAAAAAGCAATCCCATTTACAATTGCAACAAAAAAATTAAGATACCTAGGAATAAATTTAACCAAGGAGATAAAGGAACTGTACTGAGAAAATTTCAGGATGCTGAAAAAAGAAATAGAGGAAGTCATGAACAAATGGAAGAATAAACCATGTTCATGAACTGATAGAATAAACATTATTAAATTGTCCATTCTACCCAAAGCAATCTATAAATTCAGTGAATCCCCATTAAAATACCAATGGCATACTTCAAAGACCTAGAACAAACTCTCCAAAAATTCATCTGGAATAAAAAAAGACCCAAATAGCTGCAGCAATCTTGAGAAAGAAGAACAATGTTGGAGGGATCACAATACCAGATATCAAGCTAAACTTCTACAAAGCCACTGTTCTCAAAACTGTCTGGTACTGGCACAAGAACAGACATATGCCAGTGGAAAAGAACAAAGAACCCAGAAATTGACACAAGCCATTATACTCAATTAATATTTGAAAAAGAAGGTAAGAACATACAATGGAGTCAAGACAGTCTCTTCAATAAATGGTGTTGGGAAAATTGGACAGATACATGCAAAAAAATGAAACTAGACCACCAACTTATACCATACACAGAAATAAACTCAAAATGCATAAAGGACTTAAACGTAAGAGAGAAAACCATAAAAATCTTCGAAGAAGCCAGGGGCACCAAAAGAGCAGACATCTGACGTAGCAATATCTTTACTGATACAGCTCCGAGGGCAATGGAAATTAAGAAGAAAATAAACAAATGAGAGTACATCAAAATAAAAAGCTTCTGCATAGCAAAAGAATCCATAACCATAAACTCCGATAAGGGTTTTATCTCCAAAATTTACAGGGAACTCATACAAGTTAACAAAAGGAAGATAAATGATCCAATCAAAAAATGGACAAAGGATCTAAATAGACACTTTTTGAAAGAGGACATACAGATAACCAAGAGACATATGAAAACATGCTCAAAGTCACTAATCACCTGAGAGATGCAAATCAAAACAACAATGTGGTACCATCTCACACCTGTCAGAATGGCTATCATCAACAAATCAACAAATGACAAGTGCTGGAGAGGGTGAGGAGAAAAAGGAACCCTCCTTCACTGCTGGTGGGAATGCAACCACTGATGGAAAACAATATGGCATTTTATCAAAAAATTAAAAATGGAACTCACATTTGACCCAGTAATACCACTTCTAGGAATATATCCCAAGAAAACAGAAACACCAATCAGAAAGGATATATGCACCCCTATGTTCATAGCAGCACAATTTACAATAACTTAGATTTGGAAACAGCCTAAATGCCCATCAGCAGATGAGTGGATTAGAAAACAGTTGTACATCTACACAATGGGATACTATGCTGCTGTAAAAAAGAAGGAATTCTTACCATTTGCAACAGCATAGAGAACATTATGCTAAGTGAAATAAACCAGTCAGTGAAAGATAAATACCACTTGATCTCACTCATTTGTGGAATATAAAGAACATTATAAACTGATGAACAAAAATAGATACAGAGGCAGAGAAGCATTGAACAAACTGTCAAACTACAGTGGGAAGGCAGGAGAGGGTTTGCGGGGGAGGGGATAAGAAATCAGCTGAAGGACTTGTTTGCATGCATATAAGCATAAGCAATGGACACAAGACACTGGGCAGGGGGTGAGGGCATGTGTTGGGGGGTAAGGGGGGCCAGGGGGAGATAAATGGGGGAAAAAGGAGATATATGTACTAATATTTGTAATACTTTAAACAATAAAATAAAATAAAATAAATGCAAATGAGGGAAACCCCAGGTTATAAAGCATCTGCTTCTATGGACAAGTTTTCAGTCCTGTTACCTTAGCAACATTTGTCCTTGTATTCCACAGGTCGCCTTGACAGCCTTGCGTAATGTAACTGGCAGAGAGAGGGGGAAGATTAGAAGAAAAAAAACAAAACAAAACACAAAAAAATGGGCTCCTGGAGGGTTTAAAAAATAAAATAAAACATTGTACAAACCATGGTGTTCTTTGAATTTGCAGAGAAAATTATAATTCTTCAATTAATAAATGTATTTTACATATATTATTAGGAATTAAAAGATTAACTTGAACTTAACATTTGTGCATCTATTTTCTGAAAAATATTCACAAAATCTATATTATTTTTTTGTTTATCTTTGTGTTTGCATTCATTCATTTGTGGTATCTCTTCTCAGTATGCTTTGCAGGTTTCTCTTTTTCATTTGTCCCTTTAATGTTGGGTTCACTTTGCAAGCTTCTATTCTAGTTCAATCAACACGAATTATGTTTCCTATAATTTCAACTGTCAGTTATGTGCTGATGACTCTCAATTTCACATCTCCAGCCCAGTCTCTGTACCTTACATTCATATTTTATATTACAATGTCTTGCTGACCTTTCCATTTGGATATCTCATAGGCATCTCAAGCTCAGAATCCAATATTGGAACTCATAATCTTTTCATCCTCAAACTCTTTCTCCATTTTTGCTTCTGATCTTAGTGAATGGCAGTAAATTGCCCAAGGAAGAATTTGAGTTTTATCCTTGAGTCTTCCTTTCTAAATTTCCAGCCTGTAAACCTAAATCTTATATATGCTGCTTACCCCTTTTCATTAGTATCCTCACTCTCTTAAAACATTTTTCTATTTCCCACAGAAATTATATATATCCTATCCAGGACCATCAATTCCTGCTTTTTTCTTTCTCTCAAGTATTTGCTTTCTAGTTTAATCCTGCCATAGTTTTGTTTTTCCCTAAGCATTTATTTTTATTCAGATTCTTTTAAAGATAATTTCCCCTTTGCAGACCTATATAAGATTATTCACCCTTAGATTAATTGACAGTTTTCCATGTAGGGAACTTTGTCTAATAATTTCATGCACTGGGCTCATACAGTAGGAGCTTAAAAACATTTGAGGGAGGAAATCATAAGATATATTCAAAATAAAGATTTGTAAAATCTTAATATAGTGGGAAAGATTTGAGAATCTTAATATAATGGAAAAATATAATCTGAGAGGAAGTTGAAGCTAGGTCTGAGAGGAAGTTGGAGCCAGCAGAAGTGTTAAGAGAGGAAGATATATTGAATCATAACATTGAGTCATAAATTCCTTGAATACAGGAAAATGTATGTTAGATTATCTTTATATCCTCTACAGACACTGATGTATATTTATAAAAGCCAAGTAATTAATTAAAATGAGGGAACATTAAATTGTTGTAAAATGAAAATCTTTGTCATATGAGATTAGATAGAAAATTATACTGGTTTTCATATCTGATTTACAAGGTGTTAATCTTTTCCTTACTACAAATTGGTTAGATAATTAAGTAGTGAAAGAGAGTAGGAAGGCATATTATTTTTTTCCTGTGGTGAATTAAGCAATTAGTATTCAAATTACTATAACTCTCTATAATGAAGCTAAAAAATATTTAGAAAACCCTATAACTTGGAGAGTACAATATAGTTGCATTATTTGCAAAATGTAAACAACAATATTGCCTTCTTTTTAGCTGGTAAAAATAGGAGAGATCAATGAGATATATATTCACAACTATTTAGGATAGTGCTATGAAAAAAAGTCTATCATGATTGTTTAAATAAATGTTCATATTTATGATATTTTTATTTTTAAACTATTACTTAGATTACACAGTGGAAGTAGTGTAGAAATTTAATCATTTCTGCCAAATGACTGAAGACAAATATGAGATAAGTTGTACATATGGCAAGGGACTGGATAAAATAATGAGAAGAAAACCAGTCCTAATGAAGCTAAAGTAATATAACTGTACCTAGGCATAAATAAGCTCTGGATTAAATGATATTTCATACATAGCAAGAAGATAATATAATTAACAAACCTTCTCTTTTAATAATTAGGAGCAATTTTTTTAAAGCCACATTCACAAGTAATGAAAATGAATCAAGGTTTTTAAGGAAGCACCATGAATGAAGCCTTGCATGTTAGCAAAAGAATACTGAAGTCACATATACTTCTGTGCTTTGTCTTTGTCTGTACAATATAATGCCATTACATTGTACATCATATTATACATAAAACTTAAAAAAAGAACTAGTGAGCACTTATATTAAGCTTTATTTGTAGACAATAAATGTGTTCATTAATGTAATCTTCACATTCTATAGGATTTAATTATTAGGGTCATTTTACAGATTAAAAAAAAAGGGGGCATAGATTAAATAACTTGCTCCAAATCACACAGATAGGAAGTGATATAGGCAATACTCATATCAAGTGTGGACCAGAGCCCAGACTTCACCATGGCCTTGGTTAGAACAATGCTTTTGTGTTTAAAAAGCAAAACAAAACAAAACAAAACAAAACATAACCCTTCAAGTAGATGAATTGAAAAAGAATGAAGCAATTAAGTGTGGATCTTCCGTCAGGCCTATTATAAAAGGTTCTCTTGAACAGGCCATCACAGAAAGGTTTCCCTTATTGTTGGCTGTTCGGTTTTTTTGTCTGTATCCACAGCTTAGCCAAAAAGTTCTAGGGCTGGGTTTTCTCTACCATTTAAGACAGGAGGTAAAACCAGTACTATTCCAGCAGAGATCCCAGTTCTAACTCTGTGGTAATTTGCTTGCCCCATAATAAACTGTTTAATTAGGGTGCAGCATCAGAATGATTTCATATACTTCATAATTAAGAAATCTCTTCTATTGTGGATCTTACCTTCTTTTCTTTTTTTCAAATCCAACCTTCTATCAGAATCCCCCATGTCTATTGCTTTACTTCAGGGTTCATCACCATTTGACTTACTTTCTGTTTAATTCTCTTTAATTGCTTCTTTTTATTTATAGGAAAGAATCCACATTCTATAGCAGGATGTGGAAAGTCCTTCCCATTCTTGTCTTGCTTCCATTTTCTGCATCATCTCTCATTGGTATTGATTTCCCTTATACACATAGACTTTTGCATATTGTGTCTTTTCTCTCTGGAATGCTCATGCATCTTCATGAACATGGTAGTTGCCCACTCACTCTGTCCTCTGTATAATTCCAGAACAATGCCAGTAAAGTTTGGTTCTTTCCTTGATGCTATCATAGACTCTGATGTAGATCTTATCACATGTAAGATCCTTATCTCTCTTTCCTACATCTGATTGTGAACTGTTTGAAAGTATAGACTATATCTCTGGCATCTTTGCATTTTTAGCAACAAGATCAACAACTGGTTTCCAAGTGTGCCCTACAAATTCCTATTGATTGTTTCATATAAAAGCTGTTTCTCTTACTATTAGCAGAATCTATTTTTGTACATAAATGAGGCACTTTTCCTGAAATAATAAGTTATAAGTTATTAAAAATTTGCATGAAAAATTGAATGATAGAACAAAAGAAGGCAAGAATGGGTGATTCCAGGCCCTGGCTAGGTAGTTCAGTTGGTTAGGGAAGTCATCTTCATATGCCAAAGTTGCGAGTTCAATCTCTGGTTAAGGCACATACAAGAAGCAACCAATGAATGCATAAACAAGTGAAACAACAAAAATGAATCTCTCTCTCTCTCTCTCTCTCTCTCAAATCAATAAAGTAAAGAAGGGTGAGTCAACAAGTAAGTATGACATCACAGACTCCCAAATAGGTGTTCTTTTAATTATTATTACCATTTAACACATAATAAAATTGAGGCTTACATTAAATAACTTGCCCCAAAGCACACAGATTACGTATGATAAAGGTAAGTGTGAATCCAGAGTTCAAACCACTTTTTAACCAAAATAAAGCAAATGAGGATGTGTAATAAAGACTACAAAAGGCAAGTTTAGTGGGCTCACCATACGAAGAAGGAGGAGGAGATAGGAGTGAAAAAAAAGAAAGACGAAAAGCTAATAATGAGCATTTACTCTTTAACAGACGTGTTAAATATATCAACTCAGTTACTTATCACACCAACAGAATAAGGTAGACATTATTATTCCTACTATTTAATAGGAAGTGAAAAAAGACAGATTCAAGTTCAAATAACTAGTAATTGAAGGAGGAAAGAACTGATCCTGAGAGACTTGATGGTAAATGTATGCCATTAACCACTACCAATGCAACTCAAGTCACAGTCACACAAATTAACCATTAAGAAAGAACGATTCATTATTTATATTTAAAATTATAGCTGAACTCTTATGACCAAAGTAATACACTACATATTTCTGAAGATTCCAAGTTATTTGTATCATCCTCATCTGAGGTAATTTCTGTGTATTTTTCCATTTCCCCTTTTCCCACCTCTTCCCCTTCTTCATCAGTTGGGGTGGTTGAGTTAAATTTTAAACATAAATTTCCCTTGGCGTAGTATTAAAAACAATGTTTATATTTTAATATTAAAGTAGATGTTGCACACGAAGCATTTACATTTAAAATAAAATTAAAACCCCATATCTAAAAGCATTGAGGTAAAAAATTTACAAGTATCCTTTAATTTATGTATTTGTAATATCCGGAATTCTTACATGTGAAAATATATGCACTATAGTAATATATAAAATATATTAACATATTTGTATAAATAATATATTAATAAATATATGAGAGAGATCCATTTTGAAATCAATGTCATACTTCTATGAGCTGTTGAATAGACTTATACAACCCAGTACTATTCAGTGTCTCCCTTATACCAGCTATATCAGCATCACCTGGTGAGTTTGCTAGAAATGAAAATTTAGGCCCCTCCTTAATACTCCTACATAGAATTTCTGGGAATGAAGGAAAAGATTCTTTGTTTTTGCAAGCTCTCCAGGTTATCCATATGCACCTGAAAGTTTTAGAAAAACTGCTATAGTCATATAATACCAGAATTTTATAACTGCATGTGGCCACATAAAGTGGATATGTTATATTTTAGTGGCAATGTCACAAACAATTTTTTAGATATACTTACTTAAGGATCATTACAAAGAAAAGAGGGGTTGAGCAGATATGCACTTAAAAACAGACTGGCCATTTCCTAGATAGATTCATAATCTCCTTAGTTAAGATATCACCTTCTGCTCTCTTAAAGTTTTCAAGGGCATTAACCTCAATACTAATAGAAAAATTACCAAATAATGTCTCCATTCTTAAAATATAGATTGCTTTAATTTGCATCCCTCTGATGATTAGTGGTTTGAGCATTTAGTATTCCGATGGTGGGAATGCAGACTGATGCAGCCACTGTGGATAACAGTATGGAGTTTCATAAAAAAAATAAAAATGGGCCTTTGCCAGTGTGGCTCAGTGGTTGAGTGTTGACCTATGAACCAGAAGGTCATGGTTCGATTCCCGGCCAGGGCACATGCCTAGGGTGTGGGCTTGATCCCTGGTAGGGGGCGTTCAGGAAGTAGTGAGCAATGATTCTCTCATCATTGATGTTTCTATATCTTCCTCTCTTTTCCTCTCTGAAATCAATAAAAATATATTTTTAAATAAAAAAATTAAAAATAGAACTGCCATTTAACTCAGTGGTTCCACTTCTTGGAATATATCCTAAGAATCTTGAAACACCAATCAGAAAAAAATATATGCACTCTTATGTTTATAACAGCATTATTTACAATAGCTAAGATCTGGAAACAGCCCAAGTGCCCACCAGTATATGAATGGATATAAAAACAGTGGTACATTTACACTATGGAATACTATGCAGCTGTAAAATAAAAGGATTTTTACCTTCTGTGTCAGCATGGATGAGCCTGGAGAGTATTATGCTGAGTGTAATAAGCCAGTCAGAGAAAGACAAATATCACATGATCTCACTTATAAGTCTAATGAACATAAACAACTGACAAACAAAATAAGTTTAAAGACATAGAGGCATGGAACAGATTGACATATCTCAGAGTGGAGTGGGAGAGACAGGGAGAGATTAATGAAATACTATATACATATATATACATAACCAATGGACACACACAATAGTGTGATGAAGGCCTGGGATGGAGCAGAGGCTGGGAGGAGAGGGTAAGAGGGAGAGGTTGGGGGATATCTGTAATACTGTCAACAATAAAATAAAATAAAATTTTAAAAAGAGAGAGAGAAAAGAGGAAAAAAGAAAGGCAACAGGGCGGAGATGACAATACTTCGGTTTGAAAAACAACCCCTCAAATACAAAATAATCCCAATTGTCATTGCAGAACAAAAATTCTTTTACATAAATTATGTAATTTGAAATAATATTGATATTGTATAGATTCTGGGGGAGTAATGAGTTTGCAAGATTTCAAGCACTGTCATGTTGAATGGCATGAGGAGAAAAATATATACATTCCGCTCTAATAATATAAAACTATGTTAGTTTAAAGTGAAATAATAATTTCAGTGGTTTGAAAGAGTAATATTTTGATTTGTCTATGTAATTTTATGAGTTAGTTATAACTGATAAAAATAGATATTTTTGCCAAAATTTAAAATACTTGAGATAGAATTTCATTAGAAATTGATAGGATTAGAAACAAGAGAAATTACTGTGAGTAATTTTGAGGCATCATTCAATTTAGATACAAGAAAATTGTGTGACAACTTCTAATTGCTCTTTAAATTTTTTCTATGATTATAAATTATGCATTATCTATGTAGTTTATACTTATCTATCATTAATGTCATATGCTGATGAATATCACATACAGATAAATGATACTCTAAGTCCGTGGTTGGCAAACTGCGGCTCATGAGCCACATGTGGCTCTTTGGCCCCTTGAGTGTGGCTCTTCCACAAAATACCATGGCTTGGGTGAGTCTATTTTGAAGAAGTGACGTTAGAAGAAGGTTAAGTTTAAAAAATGTGGCTCTCAAAAGAAATTTCAATTTTTGTATTGTTGATATTTGGCTCTGTTGACTAATGAGTTTGCCGAACACTGCTCTAAGTAACAATATTAACAAAATTTATAGCAATTGAAGGTATAAATTCAATATTTATCAGTATTTATGCATTACAACAACATAAACAATAGTTACCTTTACAAATGCAACAATTTTCAAGGAGATTGTTGCTAAATATAAGGAGTTCATCACAAAATCCATTAGATTCCACCAATCATGGATATAATCTTGAAGTCCGCCATCCCACATTTGTTTTATTTCTCCCCATATGAAACCTGCAATTATAAAGAGGTTTATTGTCAGTGTAATTTTCAATCAAATTATTAAAAACAGATTTACAATTTAAGAAGTATAAAATCTTGGAGCTATGAGAGACCATGTAGTTATACTAGATACAGCATCTATTACTAGAGGTAATAATATTGAATCCCAGACAGATTTCAGGACTCTCAGCTGATTGTAAAAAATGCTGTTAGGGCAGCTTCACTCTCTTTTACATAGTATTTGAAAAATTCATAAGAATGTGACATTTTTAATCAAACTGTAATTTCTATTTAATTATATATTTTTATGGAAATATAACATTTATTTGTAAACAAATATTTTCAGACATTCTTCATTCCAATTAAAAAAGAGTGTATCTACTAAACATATCCGGCTTAATACCATTAAAAGGTTACTTTGTTGTGTTTTTGTAAGCAATTAGCACCTTGAAGATCTGATTTCAGGTGTAGACAAAAGGTAACTATAACATTCCTGGTACTTCATTAAAATACGTGATAGCTTTAAAGCTACAACCATAAAAAATAAAAATTCCGTGTACTGGACAAAAAGCTGTTCTTAAAGTAATAACTAAAATTTCTATTGGTAGTTCATCTCATGGTAAAATTCCTGAATATTCAATGAACCTAAAGCAGTCATATGTGTGGGCAAAAAAAATTTAAATGTAAAGTTATCAAGACTGCATTATAAAATTTACAAAAACCTCCATTAATTAAAAAAGGGGGGGGGATAGTAGGGCAATATCATGTAAGGAAAAATATCCTATAAGTAAATTACATCTAGAAAATTTTTACTTTACCAAATTAAGTTTCATTTGCAATGCTAACAGCAAGACAGCCATTAAAAACACACATGGTGTCTAAATAAGACAAAGGAAAATCATTTGAACAAAAATAAAAAGGATCCCAAATCAATTATATAGAAAAGATTCCTTTATTAACTTGTGGTCGAGAATATATTTGTATATTTTCAGAAAACAACCCCAAGACCAGATGGATTCCTGCAACAGAGAGGAATTGACAGGTGTGCTCCAACCACTAAGACAAGAGGAAAAAACAGTCCAGAGATGGAAGACGCTGACAACGCCTTGCCACGCGAGCAGTCAGCAGCTGTGCACTGCTGCAGGTTACCTAGGACCAAACCAGAGAGGGTCAGACCTGCATTGCCAACATGTTCCCACCATCCAGATATCATTGCTGACATGTACACATAAGGAACTGTTAGACATTGAAACGGGGACTCAGAACTGTTGGACATTGAAATTGGGACTCAAACATTTTTTTGGTTTTATCTTGTTTTGTTATTATATGTTTATTTCTAGTCTGCAAAGGCAAAACTTTTTAAAGGAAAGAAATGGTGGGAAAAAGATACAGAGGCAAAGAAGCGTTGAACAGACTGTCAAACTACATTGGGAAGATAGGGGAGGTTGGGCGAGGGGGGCTGTAAGAGACCAACCGAAGGACTTGTACGCATGCATATAAGCACAACCAATGGATACAAGACACTGGGCTTGGGGGGGGGGGGGGCGGGCAGGTGAAGGCATGTACTGGGGGGTAGGGGAGGTCAGGGGGAGATCAATGGGGGAAAAAAAGGAGACATATGTACTACTATTTGTAATACTTAAAACAATAAAAAAATGGTAAAAAAATAAATAAATAAATAAAAAATAAATAAAAATTCCTTTTCTTTATTATGGTCATATTTTTATAGGAACTGTGTTTTGTTTATTTCAATCTAAGAAGTACTTGTAAAATATCATTATATGTCATTACTCTATTTTCATAATCTTAATAAAATTTTGTAAGTCTGTTTTTATAGCCTAAAAATGAGAAGGATATATCAAAGTATCTATAATCAGGAAATATTAAAAGAATAAATATAATTTCATAAGTACAGTAATACAAGCAAACAATGAGATTCTTTTAAAAAAAATAGCCTGGAAAGTCAAATGTATAGCACAGAGCTTCACATCTGTATGACACTAAAAGCAAGAAAAGTCATATTAACTATAAAAACATAACTTTTCATGAACCCATTAAAGAGATAAGACACCAAGGGGCCTATACTTGAAGGAAAAGCAGGTTCTTCCAAAAAGAGCCACAATGTGAGTATTAGGTTACCTGTAGCAGAGTGGAGGGGTAAGAGATATTGGCATTATACAAAGGAGTAAGAAGATTTCAGAAAGATGTTTTAAACAAACTAAAGGCTACAGGTGAGCTAGCATAGTAAGATAGAACACCTGAGACACAGACACAAGGGAATTTGCACCCATGTGCATACTCTTTTCCATAGATCCCATTCACTGTTCAAGAGGCTGATTCTAAGGGAAGAGCATGCTCCTGCCCCTAAGGAACAAAACACATTAGCCCTATTGGAAAAGTAGGAAACAGCCTTGAGACTAGGGTTTACACCAATATCATTAAAGATTTTCTACCAAAGTGGGAAAGTCAAGAAACCTACATGACCTGGAAAGATTTACTGCCATGAGAAGAAAGGTGTGGATCATTGAGAAACTCCATCCCCAATGCTCAGGTATAGGCCTACCTAAGTCTCCCTTGACTGGGACAACAGAAAACCTTTCTGTCCCCATCCCCCCTCACCAGGTCAACAGACACCAGGCAATGTGCAAAAGTTGATAACCACTGGAAGAGTGGCAAGAGCATGGATAGAGACCCATACCCTGGAAGAATAGGTGTACCCAGAGCAGCCAAAAGCTGTTGGTGGAACAGGAATTCTAATATCCCTCTTCCCCACCTGCTATAACATTTCAGACTGCTATAACAAATTATCATTGAATGGGTGTCTTATAAAAAGCAGACATTTATTTATCATGGTCTGGAGGTTACAAGTCTAAGATCAGGGTATTAACCTGGTCCAGCACTGGTGAGAGCCCTTTTCCATATTGCACACTGCTGACTCTTCTTTGTATCTTCACATAGAAGAAAAAGAGGAAGCCAGCACTCTGACTCTTCTTATAAGAGCACAAATCCTATTTATGATAGCTTCACTCTCATAACCTAATTAGAGGCCTGGTGCACAAAATTCATGCACAGGTAGGGTCCCTAGGCCTGGCCAGTGATCAGGGCTGATCTGGACCTTCCAGCTGCTGGCCAGGGCCTTTTTTTGTTCCACGCCGCCCCCTGGTGGTCAGCACACATCATAGCAAGAAAACGAACTCCCGGTCTCCTGATGGGACTCCCAAGGGGACACTTTGCATATTAGCCATATATATATATATATATATATATATATATATATATATATATATAGATATATAGATTGCTTCTATATATCTATATATACATATATATATAGATTGCTTCCCAAAGACCCTACTCCCAAATACATGCACAATGGGAGCCAGGATTTCAACATATGAATTTGAGGGGGACACAGACATGTAGTACATACACTACCCTAAGCAGAAGTATATGGTGCATTGAAATTGTAGCAGCAAAGAACCCAAACCCAGATCATTTCCTGACTATCTTGCCTCAAATTTCTGCTTTAATGTTATAGCAGAAGATTCATTTATATTTTCAAGCATAAATGCTATGCACTTCTGTTTAGTCTTCTGCACAGGTAGAATCAATACACTCAAAACACAAACACATTCATACAGCATGATCCATCATGTTCATACTGTTTTTAAAAAGATAAGAAAAAGTACTGAAGGCATTGGGGTGGGATGGCATGGAAATAAAAGACACACAGCATACAAAGGAATAAGACTGGTATCAAACTTGTCTGAATCTATGTAAGACAGAGTGACATCACTAAATTACTAAAAGGAAAATATCAACCCAGAGTCCTATACACAAAATGAATAGTTCTAATAAATAAAGGTAAACAAAAGACATTTTTTAGACAATGAAAAACTCAAGTGTATTACCATAAGACCTATGCTATAAGAAATGCTTAACCCCCAACCATAAAATTATTTTCGTTGCTACTTCATAACTGTAATTTTGCCACTGTTATGAATTGTAATGTGTTTTCCAATGGTCTTAGGCAACCCTGCTAGCGGTTCTCAACCTGTGGATCCCACAGGTTGAGAACTGCTGCTGTAGAGACCATCAGAAAACACAGATATTTACATTATGATTCATTAACAGTAACAAAATTACAGTTATGAAGTAGCAATGAAAATTATTTTATGGTTGGGGGTCACCACAACATGAGGAACTATATTAAAGAGTCGTGGCATTAGAAAGGTTGAGAACCACTGGCGTAAGGGATATACAGTATTTTGGGCAAAAGGTATTTGATACTAAACAGAAGCTTAAGTTTATAAAAATAAATGAGAATCTATAACCTTAAATGGCTAATGTAAAAATAAATATAAATGTTATTTTTAAAAACTTTGAATTGTTCTAACATGTAATTGACTGCCTAAAGAAAAAATAGTAGCAATTTATTGTGGTTTATAAGATATACAACATATGTAAAACTAAAATATATAACATTAACAAAGAAGATGAGAAAGCAAAATTTGTAACATAGTATCATAAAGTTCTTATACTACATGTAAAACAAAATAATAGTATTTGAATTTAGAATGTGATAAATTAAAATTTCATAATCCTAGGAAATCTTCTTTAAATATTTTAAGTGTATTAATAAAGAGCCAGACATGTAAATAAATATGGAATTATAAAAACTACTCAATTAATCCATGAACAGGCAGAAGAAGAAAATTTTAATGCAACAAAAATCATATGTAACAAATAAGAAAAATGATAGTACTGTAGTGGGTTTTAAATCCATCCTAATGAATAATTATATTGAATGAAATGTATGCTCTAAACATAATTATTAAAAGACAGATGGTTGTGTACGGTAAAAATGCAAATTACAACTATACCACAATTCACCAATAGGTTAAATGTAAAGAAATAATAAGATACCATAAAATACTAATCAAAAGAAAGCTCCAGGGGCTATGTGTAGATATATTTCAGAAGAAATGTTACTAGGTATGTAAGGGGATATAAAGTAAGGGTAAAAAGGTCAACTCACTAAGAAGATAGAACAATCCTAAATATGGATACAATTAATCAAATAATCCTATAATGCAAGATACTATAATTAGTAGAACTGAAATAAAAACTAAAAGAACAGTTACAGGTAGAAACTTTATTTCTCTCTGTAACCAATAGAAGCAGTAGGCAGAAATTTAGTAAGGATATAAAAGCCCTAAATAACACTATTAACAACTTGACAACAGCAGAATACACATTTTTTTAAATTACATGTGGAACATTTACAAAGACAGACTATGTTATGGACTATGAGACAAACCTCAACTACTTATACAAGTTGGAACCATACAAAGTGTGTTTTATGACAACATAATAAACAACAAATCAATAATGAAATGTATCTGGAAAATGCCCAAGTATTTTTCAATTAAACAACACATATTTAATAACTCTTGGTCAAAGATAAATTGGTGGAGGTGGGAAAGGGCATCGCGTGGCTAAATGGTAATGAAAAAATAAATAAAATATAAAATATTTTAATTGATTGAAAATAAAATACAACCAAATAAATTTGTGATGTAGCTATTGTTGTATTTAGAATGAAATTTGTAAGTCTAAGTGCTTTACTAGAAAACAATAAGTGTCTCAAATAGTGATCTCAGTTTTAATATGATGCTGTAAAAAAAAAGAAGAAATTAAGCCCAAAACATTCAGAAGAAAGAAAATAAAAAAGATAACAGCACTAATAAATGATTTTTAAAATGTAGAACTTGAGAAAAAACACAATAAAAACTAAATCTAGATATTTGAAATAGTCAAAATTGTTAACACTCTAGCTAGAATGATGGTCAAGAAATAAATAGAGAAATATACATGATCAATTTCAGAAATGAAAAAAGTGCCATCAATAAAGATTACATAGATTTTATAAAGATAATACAATAAACAGCTTGGTACTCATAAATTTTGCAACTTAAGTGAATTGGGCATTTTTCCTGAAAGACACAAACTTCTAAAGTGATTCAAGACAATGTAGAGTTGTCCTATAGTTATTTAAGAATGTGAATTTATAGTTAAAAGTCTTCTAACAAAGTTTTAGGTACAGTTGCTTCATGCTGAATTCTACCGTGCATTTAAGGAATAAATATCAGTGTGAATTAAACACAAAAATACAAGGGGAAGAAACATTTAAGAGGCAGGTATTATTCTGATAAAATTCAGACAAAAATAACACAAAGGAAACTGAACTACATACTCATAAATCTTATGAAAAATCCTCAACAAACATTAGTACATTAAATACTGTAATATATACATTGATAAAAAATCAGGACCAAGTGCTGGTTTTCCTAGGAATAAAAGGTTGTTTCAAAATGTAGGAATCAATCAATATATCATCAGCAGATTATTGAAAAATGAAAATATCTTCACAGTAGATGCAGAAAATGCATCTGACAAATTTAACATATAAAATATGATGCATATACTGGATTTTAGAGCTTGTGGGAACTTTAGAATTTATTTATCATGATAAAAATGTTCAGCAAAGCATAAGCAGAAGGGAAATTTCTTGATTTGATAAAGAACATCTATTAAAATCTACAAACACCATCATATGTATTCTGTAAAGTGTCAGAGAATAAATAATTTAGGGTTTTCAATTGATGATCGGGTAACACTGTGTTACAATGAAACTAGGAGAGCTGTCAATGGGCCAGATTTGGCCTCTAGGCCACAGTTTGCCAACTTCTGTCCTATATCTTGATTTTTGTGATACTTAAGTATTTATTAACATTTTAGATATTTTAAAAAGGATACTACAACTTAATTTGAAGGCAGTAAAATTTATGAGAGATTGATGTTCATGGATGATTGAAAATAGGGATAGTTTAAAAATAGGGAAATAAAATATTAATTGTAATATAATGGTGACAGGTAATATATCACTAATGTACATGTCATTTACATTTTCTTTAGGTTTGAAAATTTTCACAATCAAACTTTGGAATAAATAAAAGTATATTAGACATCACAGTTTATCATTAATTACTGTAAAGTAACAATGGCTATTTAATGTTTTAAATAAAGTTTTATTTATTAATTTTAAGTTACATTTAAATGATTAACACAAATGAAGACTGATTCAGTTGAATATAAAGATAGAAAAAAATAAAGTCTGCTGTAGACCACTGCTTTATTCTAGATTTGGTGTTTACATCCTAGCTTCCCTTTGAAGTTTCTTTCATAAATAAATACTTTTTGAGAGCTTATATAAGATTGGGGAGTTGATAATGGCCACCACCTCCATTTTGAAGAAATGAATATATCAGAACTGAATAAAATATGATGCATGCACTGGATTTTAGAGCTTGTGGGAAATTTAGAATTTATTTATCAATGAGAAAAATTGTTCAGTACTTCTGTAGTATGTTTTGCTACTGGGCCTCCTTATAGTCTCAGAATACAGCACACAAGCACAATGTAGAAAAGAAAACTAAGGCCCAAAGTGGCTGTGTAACTATATTATGCTACTAGTTAATGGAGAAACAAGGACTGGAGCTCAATCTCCTTAATTCAGTGCTCTTTTATAAGATTTTCTTTTACTTCAGATTTGACAATATAGTTTGTTTTGTTTTGCTTGAATCTTTGCTAGTTCCCAGAGATTTGATGTGTCCATGCAATTATTGATTGAACAAATGCATTTCAAACTAACTTTCCTCTGAAGATACAATAATAAGAATTGGACTGTCTAGTGAGGTGTCAGGTTCATTTCAGCCAGTAATCAGCTTTGCATTCTTAACCAGTAGTCTCATCTCTCTAGGTTTCAGTTATCTCATTTCAAAGAAAAAGAAGTTTGGACTATATATATATATATATATATATATATATATATATATATATATATATACACACACACAATTCTATATATGGATTCAATAAGAACTATCATTCTACCCCAGTAATATAAATAGCTAGATATTGCTTCTTCCTGTTTATCAAAATTTTACTAAAAATAGCCATCATAATAGCTGCCATGAAAGATTAAAAATGATCCTTTTGAGGATATAGACTTGCTTTGGTCTGTCTCAGAAAACAGCAGTTGTGTTTTTTATATGAAAATCACAGAAAGGAAGCTTCTTGCCCAACCCAAGTTGAAAGGCAATCCAAGTTGTTCTAACTGGAATGTATCACTCTATGGATCAGAATTCCAATACAGAGCCAGAATATCTTCCATCAGTCAAACTCCAGAGATATTCTAGGAATAAGTGGAAACCTGGCCTGTCTGATCTCTAAAGATAATTCCAACTCTGAATCTGTTATTCTGTTGTTTTCAAATATGCATGTATCATAAAATGAAATATATTTTCAATACCTGCTAACAAACCAAAGTGGTTATATTTTATTTCCCTGTACAGATATATTGTGTCTCTCTTTCTGCTCCCATCAAACTGGAAAGCCAAATATTATTATTAAGAGTCACCAAAATAGATAACTTCACAAATATTTTGTAGTTGATTATATAGAGGAATAAAACATTAAGGCTAATTGTTTTAGAGGGAAAAATGAAGACTATTGGGAAGGAGTTACAGAGAAGCAGTTATGAAGCTTATTATAAGGCAATATTTTAACCTATGGCTCCTTAATATCAAAACAGACTCTGTTCTTATTAGATGGGCTCATGGAGATGACATTTCTGTTGGAAGTCAGGACTAGAAGACCCATGAGGTTTCCTAAGGAGGGTAACAACAAAAACTCAAAATTTGAATATATTACACTGCCTTTGGAGTTGAGAGAGGAGACTTTAAATCTGACTTTCTTGACAGCATAAAAATAAATTTACTTCTGACCTTTGTAAGGCACAATTCTGTGGGAAAAACCGAGATCTTGATCAAACTGAAGAGTCGCATCATCATTTTTTAAAAATTTGAGTTGTATATAATACTGTAGGTCAGTGATAATCAGCTAATAAAATTTGGAATCTTTTATTTTTAAAGCACCAGATTAAACACTTCTTGTAGTCACCACATATCTGTTTGAGTCACCACAATGAGAACTTTGCAAAATTGTTCTCTGCTGTTTACAAAAGTATGACATGATTTCTCAGAATCATCTAATTACAAGGGTTGATGTCAACTGTGGGGTCCAACAAAGAAAAGCCACAGTGCAAATGAGTCAGAGAACTTCCTTTTAAATATATATGTGGATGCCTGGAAGTTTTTACTATATGTTTTTCTAGCTTTGCCATCAGAGTTTTCATCAGGGCTATTTGAGTATTCTGTTACCATGTGAAGCTGGCTGTGAGGATGAGATGAAGTAGGCAGACTGGAGATCTCACATTTAATATTTCCAATCCTAACTAATAAAGAGGGAATATGCTAATTGACCCTCATGCCATCACAAAGATGGCAGCACCCAGCCAATAAGGAGGAAATATGCTAATTGACTGCCAAGCCCTCAAAGATGGCGGTGACCACAGTCACAAGATGGTGGCGCCCAGTCCTCTCAGCCCCACTGGAGCAGCAAGCATGCGCCTACCTCCAGAGTCCCCCAGTTCCCTCAGCCCCCCAACCATCCAGGGCTGGCCTGAGGCATAGGCAAGCCTCAAATGTCAGCTGCCCAGCTGCCCAGGGCTAGCCTGAGGTGCAGGCAAGCCTTGGATGGTGGCTTCCCAGCTGCCCAGGGCTGCCCGAGGTTCTGGTAACCAGGGCCTGCCAAGGCTTGCACTGCCAGCAGTGGCAGCAGCAGAGGTGTGATGGGGCATTGCCTTCCCCTGATCACCAGGTCACTTACTGCCCCTGAGGGCTCCCAGACTGTGAGAGGGGGCAGGCCAGGCTGAGGGACTCCCCCTCTCCAGTGCATGAATTTTCATGCACCGGGCCTCTAGTTTAACATGAGAAATGTATACCAGTAATACTGCAAAAAGATATCTTGTCTTGTCCATTTTTGCTGTCAGTACTTACACAAAGGGTAAATAATCCCAAACAAAGGGCAAGCCACATTTCCACCTATGGCAACCTCCAAGGGCCTGTCATGGCAACCCAAAAGCTATCTGAAGAATCTAAATCTGGGAATTTCTTAACAGAACACTGAGTTCCATGATGTGGTACCAAATCATTGAAGATAAAAACAACAGAAATAATTCCCCCTTGCTGAAGTGTTTGTTTGTTTGTTTGTTTTCAAATCAGGGAACATAAAAGCAGTCTGTAGTCAAAATTCTGCTTTTGGTCAAAGAGAAATCTAAATAGTTGCTCAGTAAAGACATTATGCTGGACCATAAGAGGCACTGGGTTAAAGGGTAACTCCTATTGTCTCAATGTTAGACTTACAACTCAAATGAAGATAAAGACAAGAGCTCCATTCTTTAAAGAGAGTGCACAGAAAATGTTGGCCACATCTTTCTTCTAGGGCTTACTAAGAGGTATGAGGACAATATCTGTTACCAATCACCTGCCACCCCAACCCTACAGTTTATACAGAAAAAAGACTGGGGATAGGTGACAAGAGAGTCTTGAGCTAAAAGGAAATAGATTGATTCTTTCAGTATTAGGGAGCAACATACTGTATAATGCATGTCTTAGACTGGAGACAGGGGTAATGGTGGAGATAAGTGTGATGTGATGGTGATGATAGTGATAAATTTGGCATATTAGTAAACATGATATGCAATAGAAAATTATATCAAGTGTGCATCTTAAAGTCTGTTACATACTTAATGAATTGTAAACATGGCCCTTGTACATTTGACCTCAGTAAAGATCAAAGTTGGCAAAGAGGCAGAGAAAATAGGAAATCCATTTTTGTTTGGAGACTTGGGTTCCTGGGATGTTTGTGCCTCCTTGAATTTTACTCCTCACATTTCTGGGGTAGTATTTATAGAGGATGAAGGCTCTACCTCTGCATTGCACTTACTGGAGTTAGAATTTAATAACTACCATTTGTTCATTGATTCTGGGCAAGTGATCTCACTTGTCTAAGTCCATTCTCTGTAAAATGAGATACTAGTATCATTTATTATTATTAAACTGGAGGCCTGGTGCAAGAAATTTATGCACTGGAGGGGTGTCCCTCAGCCTAGCCTGCACTGTCTCCAATCTGGGACCCCTCGGGGCATGTCCGACCCCTGTGGGATCGGGCCTAAACCAACAGTCAGACATCCTCTCACAATCCGGGACTGCTGCTCTTAACCACTTGCCTACCTGCCTGCCTGATTGCCCCTAAATGCTTCTGCCTGCCAGCCTGATCACCCCTAACTGCTCTGCTGTGAGCCTGATTGACACCCAATTACTCCCCTGCTGGCCTAATCACCCCCAACTGCCTTCCCCTGTTGGTTTGTTTGCCCCCAACTGCCCTCCCCTGCTGTTCTGATCACCCACAACTGCCCTCCCCTGCTGGCCATCTTGTGGTGGCCATCTTGTGGTGGCATGGGGGTGGCCATCTTGTGATGATGTGGGGGCGGCCATCTTGTGATAATGTGGGGGCAGCCATCTTATAAGGACATGGGATGACCATCTTGTTTTGATGTCAGGGGGCGAGGGTGTGAGGGCCATCTAGGTTTTTATTAGTATAGATGAAATGGAATTGCTGTCAAGTTCAAATAAAACCATACGTTTCAATCACTTAGCATTGTGCCTAACTTTTTAGTTTCCACTACTATTACCTCTATCACTACTACAACAACTACTACTATTGCTATTCTTAACTAATGAAAACCATTTAAAATATTCCTCCAGTCTTTTACTTTGACTCTTCCTCATTTGGTATCTTCTCTTCTTTTCCTACCTCTTCCCTTTCTCTTGAACCTCTGAACCCTGTTGCCAAACAATCTCTCAAGACCTGTTGATTTGACTTGCAGTGTATCAGATTTGTATTGCATTGTCCTAATTTCCTCTCTAATAAAAAAAATCATTTTATCAGCAATAGAATGTGCAAGATCAATAATTTAAGCCTATATACTTTGTTGTTTGAGATTTTCATGTGTTCGTCTTGATAAATCTATAAAGGTGACTTTAAAAGTGTTTTTTACCCACAGATAAACAAGAAAATGAGACATATATGTGTCATAATATAATAATTATTTTATTTTGAAAAATTAAAGTATCCCTTTAAATTAATGAATGGATGTTCTGCATCTACATTTGAGTGTCTAGATGTGCCTTCAGCTTGCTGAGGTAGTTAGAACACCTTGCCAAGTGAGAGAGTAGGGAAAAACTATAGACTTATTCTAATATATAAAAACCCAGGGTCCATAATGACTGACTTCTGGTTGGTTGAACCAGAAGTCAGTCCTTCAGTAAGTGCTGCGGGCACTGACTGCTGAGGGGGCTGGGGATTAGGCCTGGAGAGAGGCCTGGAGAGAGAAGCAAGGTCTGATCCATAGCCTCTGTGCAGCTGTTGATCATCCCTTGCCTCTCTCTTTCTCTCTGGGCCTGACCAGCAGCCGTACCTCTTTTTCTCTCTGGGCCTCTGTGGGGGCTGCTGATCAGCCCCTCCTCTCTAATCAGGCCAAGATATAGGCCTAGAGACACTGAGCGGCATAGAAACCAACCAATCAGAACAAAATCTGGGTGAACTGTGAGGAGCCAATGGCTGTCTAGGAGGCAGAGCTTTTGACACTGACTGGCATAGGAACTGACTAATCAGAACCTAATATGGGAGAACTGAAACCATCTGAACCCTGTTGCCAAACGTGGGGGCTGAGGAGGGGTTTTAAGGGCAACAGCTGTTTGGTGTAAGGTGTAAGAAAGTGGTTAAATTTTTAAATGACCTGTTTGGCAGTATAGTGCATATGGCTGGCTATCAGTCCAGATATAGGGATTAATTATGTATTTTTGCTGAAAAATGCTCCCCCCCATTTAAGCAATCCTATCCTATATAATCTAACTATACTAATAAAAGGGTAATATGCTAATTAGACCAGGTCGACTGGACAGCTTCTGAATGTTCAACTTCCTTCCGGACAAAGCCATGGTGGTGGGGGCCAAGGCAGAGAAAGAAGTTGGGGGAAAGATCAGGCTAGCAGGGGAGGGCAGTTGGGGGTGAGATCAGGCCTGCAGGGGAGGGCAGTTAGGGGCAATCAGGCAGGCAGAGGCAGTTAGGGGTGATCAGGCCAGCAGGGGAAAGCAGTTGGGGCAAGATCCAGCTGGCAGGGGAGGGCAGTTAAGGCTGAACAGACAGGCAGAGGCAGTTGGGGGTGAGATCAGGTCAGCAGGGAAGGGCAGTTAGGGGTTATCCCAGGGATCAGGCCTAAACTGGTAGTCAGACATCCCCCAAGGGATCCCTGATTGGAGAGGGTTCAGGCTGGGCTGAAGGAAACCCCCCGCATGCACGAATTTTGTGCACTGGGCCACTAGTTACTTATAATTGCAAGAATGTCTTTTGGGGATGTTTGAGAAGATAGATAATTCAGGGGTAAGGCTGAAAGTAGTAGTATCTAAGCCACATGTCTTAATGCTTATTAGACAAAAGATGAATAAATTGTCACCAAAAAGGAAGAATGAATATATATACATATATGATTATAATCATCCTATCTAATAAAGAGGGAATATGCAAATTGACCATCATGCCATCACAAAGATGGCGGTGTCCATAGCCACAAGATGGTGGCTCCCAGTCCCCTTAGCCCACCAGAGTACCCCAGTTCTGGGGGGCAGCAGGTATGTGGCGTAGCTGGACCCGCTCCCAGGTGGGTTGCCTGCCGTAGGAGTCCCCCTGTTCTTTCAGGTCTGCCAGGGGTGCGGTGGCAGACGCATGGTGCAGCCAGACTCACCCTCAGGTGAGTCCAGCAGGTGGGTCCAGGTCCTCCACATGCCTGCTGTCAGAGTCCTCCAGTCCTTTCAGCCCAGCCAGGGGGCGGCAGGCACACAGTAGCCGGACCTGCCCACAGGCACCTCCTGCTGGAGTCACCCAGTCCTTTCACAGAAAATGGGTTGCCTCAAAATTTGGTTAAGCTTCTTAGGACAAAAAGCATTCAAAATCTTTGAAAAGGGAATTCCAATATTTATAAAAGTTTGGACTAGACAATGCAAGGTTATTTCCACTACAACCTTCTATGATTTTGTGATATTAACATTCTGAATTCACATAGTACCAGCTGTATTATATGTAAGCAGATATTATTTAAAGGAATGGCCATTATTATTAAAACAACTCATAAACCCACACTGTTTGTATGTCAAGGACATTCTGTGTGATTTTCCTAATGGTGTAGTTAATGCCTCTAAACCGGCAGACGGACATCCCCCGAGGAGTCCCAGATTGGAGAGGGTGCAGGCCAGACTGAAAGACATCCCCTCCCCCATGCATTTCGTGCACCAGGCCTATAGTATATGTATAAATATGTAAAAAAAAAAAAAAATATATATATATATATATATATATATATATATATAAAATGATTGTCTCAATGAGGCTTTATCTACATAAGAATGTGATATCACCCTTTTTCATTTTACATTTTCTATTTGGCAGGCTTGGTTGAAAATTTCAAGTTTTTTAATATCAACCTTTTAAAAGATAAAAAATATAGCCTTAGCCAGTTTTGCTCAATGGATAGAGTATCAGCCTGCAGACTGAAGGGTCCCGGGTTTGATTCCAGTCAAGGGCACCTCAGTTGCAGGCTTGATACCTGGCCCTAGTCCAAGTTCATACAAGAGGCAACAAATCAATGTCTCTCTCATATCAATGTTTCTCTCTCTTTGTCTCTCCCTCTCCCTTCTACACTCTCTAAAAATCAATGGAAAAATATCCTTAGGTGAGGATTAACAAAAAATAAATAAAGGTAAAGGATAAAAATATAAAATAAATCATGGAAATGAGAAGCAAGTTTCATTAGAGAAAAGTTGTCAAATAAGTATGTGTTATAGGCAAGATGTATAATCCAGATATGAGCAATTCTTGGCTCAAGCCTAGGAATTCACTAGAGGTTAGTTTTCACAACACTTAGATGTCTTCCTATAATAAATCTTTTCCTGAGTTCACCCTCCTTCTCATCATTCAAAGTGTGCATAGATTTACATATACCAAATAATTATGATATATCCTTAGACACACAGAAAATATCAAGACACTTCAGCAGCTACATTTTTATTTTCCATTGGGAACAAAGTACTTCCTGCTCTATTAATATAATAGCTTTCATTAATATTCTACTTATTTTATATAAAATGTTATAACTTTCATAAGTCATGCTAAGGTGACAACATAAGTCTACATCTGGATATTTAAAAACCAGCTGGGATTGTGGCTGAGTGATATGGAAGTTGCTGGAATCCCACATGTTCCTCTTAAAAGACCTCCACACAAAATGACAGGATCCCACTTCTTCTGAATTCCAGTGCTGGGAGACCCAGAGATATACATGGAGGATCTAGATTGTCTGGCAATGGGGCAGGAACTCAGGGGGTGGCTTTCTTGCAAATGGGGGTGATTGCATGGGTCACTGTCACAGTCAGCCCTGTGACAGGAAACTCCCCTGTCACAGGGCTGACTGGCAGCCATATCTGAGTCTCAATCAGCCTGGAGCACACTGTTCGTTCCACACTGGGGATTTCCTGAGACCACATCCCATCCATTTTGCAGCCCCTCCCAAGCTGTTTGTAGCAGCTTTTCCATATGAATGGCCTGTCCTGGCTCAGGCTTCAAACTTTGCTAAAACCTCTAAAACAAGCTGCAGATGGTGACAGTGTGCCCCAAACCTATTAATAAAAGGTCCAAGACCAGGCACTAGCACCATCCTACCTTCTTCACAGATGGGCCTTGCTTGGGCATCTCCAAGCTCAATACAAATAGCAAATATCAGCCATCTGCAGATTGCTGAGTAGCTCCTGCTAGGTGGCCCCAGGCAGTGGCTGACTGAGCACCTCCCAAGAGGCCCAAGAGCCAGTGCACCAAGTGGACAGCTTCAGACATACCAAATTACAACTCTACACATCCACAAGTGACACACTCAAGAGGCAGACTCAGCACCAAAGCCCCACTGAAGCAAGTCCTACTCCATAGTGGTGTTTCCTGCACAGCAGCTCCTTTATTGTAGTCACAGCAGGTTCTCACCACCAATATGCCTAAAGGTCAACTCTCTTTCAGAAGAGAAAGAAGGAGAAGAAGGAGAAGGAGAAGGAGAAGGAGAAGCAGAAGCAGAAGCAGAAGCAGAAGCAGAAGCAGAAGCAGAAGCAGAAGCAGAAGCAGAAGAAGAAGAAGAAGAAGAAGAAGAAGAGATAAAAATATGGACAATAAAATGATGGCAAATACATATATATGAACAATTAAAGCTAAAAATCAAAATAAATGAAAAATAAATCTAATGAGCAAAATAAACTGGTGAATAAAATAGATTCAGAGGAATGGAAGCATGGAACAGATTGATGAATCTCAGAGGGAAGGGGAGTGGGGCGGGAAGAGATTAACCAGAAATCTTACCTATGGACACCAACAGTAGGGTGGTAAAGCCCTGTGGTGGGGCGGGAACCGGCTAGAGGGGGGCAATGGTGGGAAAAAAGGGGGATATCTGTAATATTCTCAACAATAAAGATTAAAAAGAAAGAAAAGTCCATAGTAAGAAGTAGGACGGAAATAATGATAATCAGAGCTGAAATAAATGACATATAGACTAAAAAATAAAATATAAAATATCAATGAAACTAAAAGCTGGTTCTTTGAAAAGATATACAGGATTGATGAATCTTTAGCCACACTCATCAAGAAACAAAAAGAGAGAATACAAATAAATAAAATCAGAAAGGAAAGAGGTGAGGTAACAACTGACATCACAGAAATACAAAGGATTGTAAGAAAATACTGTGAATAACTAAATGCCAACAAGCTGGACAACATGGGGGAAATGGAGAAATTCCTAGAAGCATACAATCTTCCAAGTCTCAATCAGGAAGAATCAGAAAACTGGAATAGACAAATAACAACTAATGAAATTAAAGAAGTAATTAAAAAAAAAATTCCCATGAAAGAAATATTCCTGGACTGGATGACTTCACAGGTGAATTTTACCAAACATTCAAAGAACTAACACCCATCCTCCTCAAACTATTTCAAAAAATTCAGAAGGAAGAAAGAATTCTAAGACCCTGTTACTAGGACAGCATTATCTTAACTCCAAAACCAGATAATGACACTATACACACAAAAAATTATATTACCTAGCTGGTATGGCTGAGTGGTTGAGCATTGACCTTTGAACCAGAAGGTCACAGTTCAATTCCCAGTCAGGGAACATGCCTGGGTTTCAGGCTCGATCCCCACTGGGGGGTGTGCAGTAGGCAGCCGTTCAATGTTCTCTCTCATCATTGATGTTTCTAACTCTTCCTTTCTCTCTGAAATCAATTAAAAATGTACATATAAAGAAAAGAAAATGACGGGCCAATATCTCTGATGAACATAGATGCTAATATCTTCAACAAAATATTATTAAATCAGATCTAGCAATACATTAAAAAGATCATATACCTGGGACCAAATGGAATTTATTCCAGGGGTGCAAGTATTTTTCAATATTCACAAATAAATAAATGTGACACACCACATAAACAAAATGGAAGATAAACATGACATGATCATATCAATGGATGCAGAAAAAGCATTTGACAAAATCCAGCATCCATCCTATATAATAAAACCCTAATATGCAAATTGACTGAATGGCAGAATGACTGGCAGAATGACCGGTCACTATGATGAGCAATGACCATCAAAGGGGCAGACGTTTAATGCAGGAGTTGTCCCCAGTCAGGGGCAACTCCTGCATTGAGTGTCTGCCTCCCAAGAGGGAGGCGACCGGAGGCAGTGATTGGGGGGTGGGGCTGGCCAATGGGTGGTGCTAGGCCACCAGCTAAGGCAGGTGCCAGCGGGGACCTGATCGCCCCATCTGCCAGTCGCCCCACAGATGGCCCTGAGCACCGGCCAGGCCTAGGGACCCTACCCTATATATTGGGAACAGTCTCTTAGATTTAAAAATTAAAGCCTGGCGAGGCAACTCTAACACTGAAAAAAACAGGATGATGCAGTGATGACATGCATGGAAACTGTCTTGCACATTTTCTGGTCAGCCCTGACACTGACACTTATAACTGTGTGACAAAGCCAATTACTTAACTTCTCTCTGCTTCAGTTTTTCCACCCATAAGACGGGGAAAATGGTACTACTGCCTCGGAAGGATCATGTTATGTACTACTTTTTATAATCAGGGCAAATACAACAGCAAGATGGCTTTCACCTGCATGAAAAGTATGGTCACTGGTGTATGCAGCATCCTAGATTGCGAGAGGGATGTCCGACTGTTGTTTTAGGCCTGACATTCCCTGAGGGATCCCGGATTGCAAGAGGATGCAGGACGGACTGAGGGACTCCCAACCCCCCACCCCCATGCATGAATTTCGTGCACTGGGTCTCTAGTATATGATAAAAACACCCAAGAAAGTGAGAATAGAGGGATCATATTTCAACATAACAAAAGCCATGCAAGAAATAACTACAACTAAGATCATATTTAATGGGCAACTCTAAAAGCATTTCACTTAAGATCAGGAACAGAACAGGAATGCTGGATGTCCTAGCCCCTACAATCAAAGAAAAAGAAATAAAAAGGTACCTAAATTGGAAGGAGGAAGTAAAATTTTCACTATTCACAGATGACATAATATTGCATATAGAAAACCCAAAAGAACCCACCAAAGAAACTACTAGATTTACTAAATAAATCTGACAAAGCAGTAGGGTACAAAATTAATATCCAGAAATGTGTGGAATTATTCAACACTGATAATGAATTATCAGAAAGAGAAACCAAGGAAACAACCCAGTTGTCACTGTAAAAAAAACATAAGGTACCCAGGACACAAACATGCAAAAAAAAAAAAACAACTAAACCACCAACTTACACCATCCATAAAATTAAACTCAAAATGGAAAAAAAAAAGAATTAAATTTAAGTAATAAAAATTTTAAAAACAAATATAGATTATGTAATCTCAGACATCTCTCAGAGCAATATTTTTGCAAATACATCTCCAAGGGAAAGGGAAACACAGGAGAAGAATAAGCAAAGTGGGGATTAAAAAGCTTTTGCACACCAAAGAAAAACAGCAACAAAACAAAAAGGGAACCCACTGTGTGGAGAACATATCTGGCAATGATTAGTCAGATAAGGGGTTAATCTCCAAAATATAAAAAGAACTCATACAACTCAACATCAGGAAGACAAATAATTCTATTAAAAAACGGGCAAAGGACCTGAATAAACACTTCTCTAAAGAGGACATATACATATGAAAAAATGCTCATTCATCAGAGTTGAAAATAATAACTATAATGAAATATCACCTCACATCTGCAAGAATGGCAGCTGTCAATAAATCAACAAGTGCTGGAAAAGAAGGGGAGAAGTGGGAACCATAGTGCACTGTTGGTGGGAATGCAGTCTTCTGAATCCAGTGAGGAAAACAATATGGGGTTTCCTGAAAAAAAATTAAAAAATGGAACTGCCTTTTGATTCAGTGATCCCACTTCTTTGTATAGATCCTAAGAATTCTGAAACACTAATTGGGAAGAATATATGCATTCTTATGCTCATAGAAGCATTATTTACAATAGCCAAGATCTGGATTCAGCCCAACTGAACTTCAGTAAATGAATGGATTAAAAAGCTGTGGTACATTTACACAATGAAATGCAATACCACTGTAAAAAAGAAGGAACTTTTACTCTTTGAGACAGCATTGGATGGACCTGGAGATTATTATGCTAATCAAAATAAGCCAGTCCAAGAAAGACAAATATTACATGATCTCACTTATATATGTAATCTAAAGAACTAAACAAATGAACAAATAAAATAGGACCTAAAGTGTGGATAACAGAATGACAGATCTCAGATAGGAAGAGTGTGGGGAGGACAGGCAGAGATAAGCCAAAGAATTTGTATGCCTATATGCATAAACATAGACACAGATAATAATGTGTTGAAGGCCTAGGTGGTTGTGGCATCAGGGTGGAGGGAGGCAAATGGGGGGGGGGCATAGAAATGTGGACACCTGTAATAGAGTCAACAACTTAGCATCCAAAAGTGTTTTTGTTTTTCATGTTTAACTCCACATTATCTCCAGAAACAGATGACATCTGTTTGAGATAAAACTGCTACTATAATTTAGATGAATTCTCATCTACACTAATAAAAGAGTAAGTTGCAAATTGACTGTACCTTTGTGACGCCCACCTGCCAATCAGGAGTGAGTATGCAAATTAACCCAACAAATATGGTGGGTTAATTTGCATACACAGGCGTGGAGTGCCCGGGGGCATTCCTCACCACCCCAGCCGCTCTGGGCCTCTGGGCAGCATGGGAAGGCAGAAAGGCAGCTCTGGGCCAGAGCGAAAAGGTGGCTCCGGCTGGAGCAAAGGCGGTGCCAGCAGCCAAAGGAAGGAAGGCTCATTCTTGCATGAATCTTCGTGCATCAGGCCTCTAGTAGTATATATTATGCATATACATGCTTTATTTAGTTTGCATGTAAATCTTATGTAAAAAGGAATTTCTCATATGAATACTTTAGCCATCTTTTACCCCTAGATTTTTATGTTAAAAATCAAACCCTAAATAAATTGAAAACCTTAGGATCATTGTCTAGTAGAACATAGGTCTCTACTCTGGCACCAGGCTTCTTTTAATCCATCATTTAGTGTTTCTAATGACTCCCTCTGATCACTTTAAAAGTATAGCTGTTACCAGGCCCATATGCATACTTGTTAGAGCTATTATTTTACTTACTAGAGGCCCAGTGTATGAATTCGTGCATGGGTGGGGTCTGGCCGGCCTACCTTGATCGGGACCAATTGGGGCCAGTCAGCTGGGTGGGAAGGGGTCATGGAGGTTGGCTGGCTGGCCCCACCCCCATCCGGCTGGTTGGCTGGTTGCAGTGCGCGTCATAGTGACCAGTAGTTCTGGTCATTCGGGTCGCTTGGCTTTTATATATATAGATAGATTACTCTAATTTAAATAGGTAATTTGACAGCCTGAGAGGTATATTTGTGTCTGTCTATTATCTATCTATCCATTTAGATAGTTATAACTGAATAATCTCTAATTGATTTTTTAAATTTATTTTTATTTTTTAATTGTTAACAGTATTACAAATGTCCCCCATTTACCTTCCAGTCTGCCCCCTGCCATACAGGCACCAGCCCACCCCAAGGCCTTCACCACATTATTGTGTCTATGGATTTTTATGTTGTTTATCTCAAGATGATCAAAATCGTAAGTTTGGTTTCTGCATAAGGCTTTTAGGTTTCTTTGCTTATATGCTAAAGTTCACTCTGACAGCAAACATCTGCAAGAACTCTTAAGGCTGTTTGATAGAAAAAAAGAAGTGTCAATAAACTTCAATACAAGGTGGGGCAAAAGTAGGTTTACAGTTGTGAGTATGTGAAATAGTTTATTCTTGTAGTTTTGTTTATTAACTAGAGGCTTGGTGAACAAAAAATTGTGCAAGAGTACAGCTGTGGTTGCCTCTGAGCCTCACAGTCCCACCACCTGCCCACTGGTTCTGTGGTCAGGTCTAATTAGCATATTAGCTCTTTATTATATAGAATTATTGTATTATTTGTTTCTTCTATTAATTATTTATTATTTGCTGTATTATTTTCCATACAAACAATTGTAGCTGTTTTTGACCCACTCTGTATAGCAAAGTCTGAAGAAAAAAAAATTCGAAAAGGTTTGCAAAATTATTGACTATATTCCCTATGCTGCACATCTGAAACTAATAAAAAATGATGTTGAATGCCAAATTTAATATAAAAATAAAAATGTTTAAATATTAAAAATATATAAAGAAAACGTTTGGTATGAGATGAGTTACAATTTATCAATTACACCAGAGTGAAAGGATATGAGTCATTATAGACTTCAAGACATACAACTCAATAGACTTCAATATAAGTACTTGAACTTCAGCAGGAAAAATATTAAAAATAACATAGAAACATTATTCTGCCACTGTAATAAATCACAAGATATTTGTATCTGAAATGTAGAATAACTTCTTATTGTTGAGAAGCAGGGAAAAAGTATATAAAATGAAAGAAATCCCCAAGCAAAAACATACATCTTAAGGAGATAAAGGTATTGATTTGAGAGGATGCACTTTAAAGAGATAAAATTTTTATACTCAGACAAAGTGAAAATTCATAATATAAATAGATAAAACAGACAAAAGTCTTTTGTCAGGATAAACAAAATAGGAGGTGTAAAAGTAATTTCTTATCAAATAAGGTATCATAGTTTAGGGAAACATTCTCTGAATGTAGAAGGAAAGTAAATTTTGAAGAAATAAAAAAAATATTTATTTAAACAACAAGTAGCTCATGACTTTGACATGAATTAAGATGTAAGTTGTTTCAAGAAAACTTGAGAAAAATCTTTTCACAGAGCTTCAATCTATCATCAGTAAAATTAACATGATGAAGGACACATTAATAAGCCACACTCTTCTCCATAAATTGTTTGGTCCTGTTATAAAACTAAATCCTTACAATGGAGGGATCACTTACTTTACCAGATAGTAAGAATTAATGAGAAAATATAGAAGGTTCATTAATATAATCATACTATACCTTTTTGTCTATATCATACTTTTGATAAAAGGTTAAGTCATTGCTACCCTGTTGTCTTTAATACTCCTATATATTCAATGTAATCCCTACTAAAATCCCAAAATGGCATATTTCACAGATCAAAAACAAACATTCCTTCTCTGACTGGCTTATTTCACTTAGCATAATGCTCTCCAGTTCCATCCATGCTGTTCTAAATGTTAAAAAGTCCTTCTTTTTAACCACAGCATAGTATTCCATTGTGTGGATGTACCAAATTTATTTATTTATTTATTTATTTTTATTAATATATTTTATTGATTTTTTACAGAGAGGAAGGGAGAGGGATAGAGAGCTAGAAACATCAATGAGAGGGAAACATCGATCAGCTGCCTCCTGCAACAGCCCTTACTGGGGATGTGCCTGCAACAAAGGTACAGGCCCTTGACTGGAATCAAACCTAGGACCCTTCAGTCCGCAGGCTGACACTCTATCCACTGAGCCAAACCAGCTAAGACATACCACAGTTTTTTAATCCACTCATCTGCTGATGGGCACTTAGGCTGTTTCCAAATCTTAGCAATGGTGAATTGTTCTAGGGGGTTGGAGGTGGGTAATGGGGGTGCTGAGAGCATATATGTAATTTCTTAATCAATAAAGAAATTAAATAAAAACATTCCAAAAATGTATATGGAGACAAAAAGACACCAGGGAACTGCAGCAATCCTGAGAAAGAAGAACAAAGGTGGAAGGATCATAAGACCAGATATCAAGCTATATTACAAAGCCACTGTAATCAAAACAGCCTAGTACTGGCACAAGAACAGACATATAGATTAATGGAACAGAACAGAAAACCCAGAAATCAATCCAAGCCATTATGCTCAATTAATTTTCAATAAAAGAGGCAAGAACATACAATAAAGATAGACTCTTCAATAAATGGTGTTGGGATAATTGGATAGATAAATGCAAAAAAAATGAAACTAAACCACAAACTTAAACCATACACAAGGACAAACTTAAAATGGATAAAAGATTTAAATGTAAATCATGGAATCATAAAAATCCTTGAAGAAAACATAAGCAGCAAATGATACAATTCCTAGCACAAGAGAAACAAAGGAAAAAAAAAACACAAATGGGACTACATCAAAATAAAAAGCTTCTGCACAGAAAAATAAAACAACATGTAAATTAAATGGGAATCCATTGTATGAGAGAGCATATTTGCCAATTGTAGGGAGCGGTTATAGGGTTAAGCCTCTGACTGACCTGCTAGCAAAGCCTCAAACAAGTCCCAGTTTAGAGGGCACAGCCCTCATAGCATAATTAAGCTCGATCTTGTGATGCTCCCTTGATCTTTCCTGGGTAGCTAATGGGCTGTGGAAGGTGCTGCCAAAACAAATGAAACTCATAAGAACATTGTAACTATGGTGACCACTACCTTGTTTACCTCTGACTATAAAATAAAGCATCAGCTTATAGTCTGGATCTGTTCTGTGGTCTCAGCCAGGCACAGAAGCTCCACCTAGACCCAGCGTATTCTCTTTGTCTGCCTTCATCTTTCACCGGCCCTCCCTCAGGCTCGCTGAACCCTTGGCTGTGCGGGCACGGCACAGCCAATGATACATCTGATAAGGGCTTAATATCCAAAATATATCAAGTACTCATACAAATCAACAAAAGGAAAACAAACAACACAATAAAAAATGGGCAGGAGACTTAAATAGAAACTTCTCCAAGGCAGACATACAAATGTCCAAGAGACACATAAAAAAATGCTCCTCACTAATCAGCAGAAAGATGCACATTAAAACATCACTGAGGTACCACCTCACCCATGTCAAAATGGCTACTATCAATAAATTAATAAACAAATGCTTGTGAGAATGTGGAGTAAAAAGAACCCTAATACACTGCTGGTGGAATGCCGACTTGTACAGCCACTATGGAAATCAGTTTGGAGTGTCCTCAAAAATTAAAAATGGGCCCTGGCCAGTTTTGCTCAGTGGATAGAGTGTCAGCCTGCGGACTCAAGGGTTCCAGGTTCAATTCCGGTCAAAAGCGTGTACATTGGTTGTGGGCATATCCCCAGTGGGGGGTGTGCAGGAGGCAGCTGATCAATGTTTCTCTCATCGATGTTTCTAACTCTATCCCTCTCCCTTCCTCTCTGTAAAAAATCAATAAGATATATTTTTTAAAAAATTAAAAATGGAACTGCCATTTTACCCAGTGATTCAACTTTTAGGAATATATCCTGAGAAGCCTGAAACACCAATCAGAAAGAACATATGCACCCTTATGTTCATAACAGTGCTATTTACAATAGCCAAGATCTGGAAGTAGCCCAAGTACTCAACAACAGATGAGTGGATAAAAAAGCTGTGGTACATTTACACGTGGAATACTATGCAGTAGTAAAAAGGGATATCTTACCCTTTGAGACAGCATGGAGGGACTTGGAGAGTATTATGCTAAGTGAAACAAGCCAAGCAGAGAAATACATGTATCGCATGATCTCACTCATATGTGGAATCTTTTGAACAAAATAAATTGTTGAACAAAATACATCCAGAGATATAGAAGCATGGAACAGACTGTAAATGTCAAATCTCAGAGGGAAGGTGGGGTTAGGTGGGTGGGAAGAGATCAACCAAAGAACTTGTATATATATATATATATAACCCATGGACACAGACAATAGTGTGGTGAAGGTCTGGGGTGAGGGTGGGTTGAGTTAGATGGGGTCAATGGGGAAAAATGGAGACATATGTAGTACTTTCAACAATACAGATTTAAAAAAAAAATCTTACCACAATGTTATATGTCAATTATATCTCAATAAAATGTAATTAAAAAAATAAAACCACTGAGAAAATGTAGACATAAGTAAATACAGCTAAAATTATTGAATATTATCTGTAGCTGAAATAGTTTTAAGTACTTTACATGCAGTAACTCCTTTAATCTTCCAATGACCCTATAATGTAGGCATTATTACTATCATTTCAGCTGTAAAGATGAGGAAACTAAAACCAGAAATGAAGTTCTGTGCTCAATTTATTTCATAGCTGTGTCAAGCATACATATTCAGTGAACCTGGGATTCAGATTCAGTAAGTTTAAATGCAGTGACTATACTCTGAACAGTAAAATGTTGCTGCATAATTAGGATTCATGGAGACCTAAGAGAACTAACTACACTCATTTGCCCCAAAACAGTGTGAGGGGTATACTGTAATAACTGTGTATTGTAGCATTTTATTAAGGTATATAAATGTTGAATCACTATGTTGTACACCTGAAATTAATATAATAATGTGTGCCAATTATAATGTAAAAATTAAAAAGGAGATTAAATATGGTAGCAGAGCAAATGGATGCTACACTGACATGCTTCTAGAAACAAACTGAAATTACAACTAAAATATGAAAAAAAAATCACCCTGAATAATCAACTGAAGACTAGCTGAAGAGATCCCTGATAACCAAGGATAGAAAGTGGAGACCACATAGAGACTAGTAGGAAGGGTGGAGGTGTGAATTGGCAGAACAGACTCCCACAGACAGCAGCTGAAATTCTGGAGGGCTATCTCAGCTATGGGGGGTTCCAACTTAGAATTCTGGATTCTAAACACCAAGCTGGGCTCCCCAGCCAGATCACCAGAACTGAGAAAGGTGCCCACATAACACCTTGCTGTGAAAAGCAGCAGGATTGCTGGCTGCTAGCCAGGGATGGCTAGAAATGCAGGCATCCTCCTAAAGAGCCAATGCACAAAATTTTATGTGCAGCCATTCCATGGGTTCCAGCTGAGGGAGGGCAGAGTAGACTGGAGTCTACTCTGTGTGAGCAGAAGCCAGGGTTGGGGTGCTCTAATGGTTCTGAAGGTGCTCTAATGGTTTTCTGTGCTGAGTCATTCCCTCATGGGGCAGAGGTCATCTTTTCCAGGCAGACCTTTGCAATCCAGGAACTTTTTGCCTGGGGGGGGGGGGCAGGGCACAAGGAGGCAGTTGCCCCACTCTATTGGAAAATCCCTTGCCCCAACCTGTAGAGTTTCTGAGGCCCATTAAGAGACTGAGTATAACAAGTACCATCCAGGCAGAAACAATTGCCTCACCCTATTGGAAAACCTCTCACCTCACATGTGGACAATAGCCTGAGGTTACTCAAGACAATACAATCAGTCTGCAGGCAGAGGCAAGTGTCTGGAGGCTTTGAGTCTTTGTCTGATCTGATTAGTCAGAAACATGAAAGCGTTTGACATTGTCCTTCACTAGAGATTGGGAGACATAGCAAATCTTCCTAATACATAGTCACAGACCCAAACAGGCAACCAAAATGAGAGACCAAAAAACAAACAAACAAATAAATAAACAAACAAACAAACAAAAAGAACAACCCCCAAACGAAAAAAAATCCAGAGAATTCTACAGAAGAGTGAAAAGCAATAGGTATAGAAATTTATCAGATATAGACATCAGAATAATGATGGAAAAGATGATCAACAGGATGAGAAAAGATAGAGTAACTATGAAGTATGACACAACACTAAGAAACAACACAGTGGAAGGAATACACAGCAGATTGGGGGAAGCCAAGGATCATATCAATAAATTAGAAGACAGGGTAAAAAAAAAAAATCACTCAGAGAACCAAAAAAGAAAAACAATAAAAAGCCAGAGGATAGCTTACGGAGCTGTGGGTCAACATGAAATGTAACAATATTCACATCATAGGAGTGCTAAAAGGTAAAGAAAATGAGCCAGGTATAGAGAACCTGCTTGAAGAAATAGTGGCAGAAAACTTCCCTAACCTGGTGAAGGAAAAAGTCACACAAGTTCACAGGGCACAGAGAGTCCCAAGCAAGAAGAATCCAAACAGGCCCATGCTCAGATGCAAGCAATTGCTTAATTATAATTAAAATGCCAAGTATTAACTGCAAAGAGAGAATATTAAAGGCAGCAAAAGAAAAGCAATTTGTTATCTACAAAGGAGCTCCCATAAGGCTGTCAGTTGATATCTCATTAGAAACTCTACAGGCCAGACAGGTATGACATGAAGTATTCAAGTATCTGAAGCCAAGATTACTATATCCAGAAAAGCTATCATTCAAAATAGATGGTGAAATAAAGAGCTTCTCAGACAAAAAACAAAACAAACAACAAAACAAAACAAAACACACACACACACACACAAAAAAAAACAAAAACAAAAACAAAAAACAGATAAAAGAGTTTATTACCACCAGACCAGCACTGCAAGAAATGCTAAAGGGACTGCTGTAATGAGAAAAAGAAATATTCAGACACTGTTTTGTCTTGTACACCCACTGCTTTTTCTTCATTTCACAATCCTGGCAGCAGTTTTGACAGTTAACCCAAACTGAACTTCTGAGATTGTAAGTCATGAAAATTGTCTCATATTTTCTAATACATAAATAACAATATTGATATAATACCAGAGAGGTTTAAAATTATCAAAATAGAAAAAAAAAGTGATTTCTCAGAAAACCATAGTGGGATGGAGGAAAGAATGATTAAACTGTAAATTTTAACCATGTCTATAATAACAACAGGAAAGGAAAACATGGTTTCTACTAGCTATTTTAAGGCTTACTACCTTACCATAATTTGCTCCAGGTCCAAAACATTTCTCTTTCCATAAAATGAACAGATAGAAATTGAAGAATGCCCTATTGTTAAATTTACTATTATTTTGATTTAATATATAATTTCAAATATAAACATAAATAGATTTTAGAGAATATTTACAGTTATTTTATGTATAAAATTAATAATTCTGCAGAAGGCATATCTATTAGAAAATTAGAATAATTATTTATATATGGACAATGACACATGTTGAAAGGCTTTAAAAGACAAAAATACAAACAATACCCTAGAGAAGCATTCATGGGACATTAAATCATTAAAATATAGAATCCTAAGACCTAAAGTTACATTTCATAGGCTGTATTTAAGAGCAAGTCAACCCAGCTGTAAAATAATTATTTAGCATTGGGGATTAGACCTTAGAGCTATGATGGTGAGAATATGTTTTAAACATTCTATGTCCTACACTTTGATTAATATTCTTTTCTGAGCAACAAAATTTCATGGCAGTATCACATTGTTATATTTTCTATAGTAACACATTTACCCAGGACCCATGGTAATATCATCCACTCGACGATGGTTGGTGGTGGACCTTGTCTGTTCAAATCAGACCTGTCGATGTGTTGAGAGGCAAGCAACAGCAGAAACAAAAAAGTCAAGTAGGATGCTGTATGGCAGATAAACTTGATAAATGGTTTTCTGATAAACAGTCCCAAAGGGCTTTTAGGAGCTACAAGGTAGCATACAGAGAAGACGGGAAAAAGAAGTCCTATTATGAAACATGTCGCCATCTTCACTGCCCAGTGTCTTCTCCTCCACCCTGGGAACTCATCGTACCAGCGAGATGCAAGCAGTTGTTGACAATTGGGCTGGGCAACAAACTAAATGGAAAGGAAGTGGAAAAGAAAGATTCAGTGTTACATGTAAAGGCTTCAGTTCATTAATAACCTTATTAACAAGTCAATCCAATCAATTTAGATTAAACATTTTAAAAGAGCACTGAATTATCTTTAAAGTCAGAAGTTCTATTTTGTTTTTTTTAATATATATTTTTATTGATTTCAGAGAGGAAGGGAGGGGGTGGGATAGA